>OY757315.1:66479609-67719252 GCA_963583905.1 Stenurella melanura
ATATTAGCTTTGCTAAAATGACGTAGGCCTGGGGACTCTGCGATCTTGGTCTATAAAAGTTATAGTCACAGTCCGAAAGTTTCTTCTTTTTTCTTGAGAATTGCTTCAAAACTGGAATCAAAACAAAAACTTCAACAATTTCAAATGTGATTCAATAATATGAGAACCTACTAATTTTCATACTGACAACTGCATAAATCTTTCGAAATATAGGTATATATCAAAGGGAGGTAGATTTTTCAACATACATTTAAATTAGTACAAAATGAACTAATATATTATTACAATATTTACAACAACTTGTCATGATTTTTTTATAATTTCACACCAAATATACTTGCATATGTAAATTAATTACTTAAGTTTGTTATAGCTACTGTCAAAATATAAGTTCTCTTTAAAAATGAGAAATATATTTTATTTACAACTGAACAAGATAATTTGATATTAAATTATGTATTTTATTTTATTATTTAAGGAGACAGATTTGTACAATATATTAATCATCTATTTCTAGATCTAGCTCTACGTCCACCAGATTCATTTGCTGTAGAGTGTTTATTAAAGTATATCTTGAAAAATACATATACAGATGACGAAACCATACTAGTTGGGATTCATGTTCACTCATAGATTTTTGTAATATTTTTCTATCCTCATACCCGCCCATACACCTACATGATAGAAATAATATAAGTATAATAGTAAAATAAATAAAATATACATTTCTTACATGTGCAAATATGTGTAACAAAACAATTATACTTTGTTGAGAAAAACATTCTTTGGGTATTTTCCACACGATTTTCGTACATACGTTCTAATATTGTATAGAAGAAACAACAAATTAGGTCAACACTACCAGTTAATATTTACTAACCAAGTTATAACTAATAGTATAAACCGCACAATATGTTGCCAAGTGAAGATGGTGAATATGTTTCACTGTTTATAGTAGTAGTGTTATCTAACTATAGGTATATAGATAGATTTCATGTGAGATAATTACATTATATACACTCGTCAATTTTAGAAACAGAAGACATGAAATATAATATAAAATAAAAAAAAGTACAATTAGAATAAATGACAGCAATAAAAATTATATCATAAGAGATTGGAACACAAAATATGGTTACTATAAGTTCATGAATAATTAAAATGAAACCGCTGCCTAAGGAATCACCACTTCCACATCTAGATTTTCCATCCAAGTCTCCTTAAAGGAAAACATCTTGGCTATATAGAATTTGAGGCAGATTTTATAAAAAAAATTGAGATGTTGGCTTCTAGCATATATGCCAAAAGTGAAGTTTCTGAACTCTGGTTGGCTTGCTTTACTTATTGCCCCTATTTCCATGTATGACGGATAATATTATTTCAAGAGTATAATAGTTATTTTGTTTAAATAATTGAGTGTTTAATCCATAAAATATCTTATAGAAACTTTATTAAGAAGATACTATTTTTTTATGTAATATCTATTTCTATATTTTTGCATATTTTTCATTATAACATGTATAATACCATACCACCGATATCGATACAAAACAAGCACTGGGTGCCAATTCAAAATGGGCCTAGGGCGCATTCTAACTTAAATCCGCCTGTGGATGAGACATCTACTTTATTCTTCAGAAAAAGTATTTTATTGATAAGCCATGGGCGAGTCAATTTTATATTTGTGCAAGAAATTGAAATCTCAATAACCCCGTCAGACACTTTTACGATTTTTCGAGAACTGTCAAAATGTTTTGTATACATTCAAAACAAACCGTTTTCATAGAAATACTGTGATGTTACGGCTACTGCTAAATATAGCATGAATGGTGGTGTCATTTTCACCATCTATACTAACTATAATTTACAGTTGCACAAAAAATAGTATTTATACCATGGCTGCAAAATTTTTTAGCGCCCTCGAGATTATCTTGTCTCGGTCACAACTCGGCGATAATTTTTCTCTCGATACCTAAAAAGGAATTTTGCGGCCTTGGTATAAAAATAACTATTGTAATATAAAGTATGGATAATAGACAGATAGAAAAATTTAGATATCATGTGAAAAAAAAATCAAGTAAATAGATAGTACAATGTTATAATCATTATTAGCTGTTTATTATGTGATCCTTATTTCGTTAATGTGTTCTCACAAGGTTTTTTATATATTGAAAAATGTCCTACTTTTTAAGGAAATTTTGACCATACCACAAGGTTTTTTCTGGAAACTTCCTGTTACTGAGTCATGCATGGTTTCTTATTTCGCATAGAGGTCGAAGTATTTCTATATTAGCAATCCTCGTCCTTATTTATTGTTCTGTATTCTGTTTACTACACTATGGTTTCGTCTTGAGTTATGTGTTTTACTGTATATTTTACAATGTTTTACAATTTTATGACTATATTTCTATACCCGTAATAGGGTCCTATGAAAATAAAGATATTATTATTATTATTATTATTATATTGTGCTCAGTCTTGGCGAACTTGTGAATAATTTAGAAAATCTCTGTGGAATTGGCTCTGTATTAGTTATTCGATAAAGCTTTTGGTGGATTGTGCATAGGATTTCTTGGGTATCGATATTTAGTGATGATTATTGTTTTGAGCGGTTAGAACCCTGTCATTGTTTTGTTCATTAGGTATTGCAATTAAGCACCGGTTTTTTCTAGAGTGCAATTATAGTTACTTACGGCAGTATCATCAGTGTACTGTATAAGGATCGACCGATACCGATATTGATATCGGTCGTAATTATATTAATATTTATTTAATTATCTAATCTTTAATGTTAAGTTTAGGTAAATTATGATGTAATAAAATTAGACTTTCTGCTCGATCTGGACTTAATCGGCTTCTTGAAGATTCACAAACATTACCAGCTGAAAAAAATAATTGTTTGCTGTAAATGCAACTTGGTAGAGGTGCTGAATACATTATGGCTAATTGATACAGGAAGGGAAACATTTCTTTCTTGTTGATCCACCAAGCTAAAGGATCTTCAGTTCTAGCAACCGGTTGAGCTTAATTAAGCATCGACATGAACATGAATATTATTTTTTCCAGGCAGTGGATCAGTTGATGAGATGGTTAGAGGTTCATCTAAATCAAACATTAAGATGTAGACTATTCCCCGAAAACGTGGCCACTGTGTCGATGTTGTATTGTGTTACGAATCATTTCCTTAGCTTCTTTAATAATTCTTCTTTATCTCTATTCGTATTGTAATTGGTTAATGTGTTTTAGAGTTCTTTGCAATTTTTTTTTTATCAATTTCTTGGCTTTTTTGTTTAGTGGTTTTATCTACATAGTAGTAAGGCCTTGTATTGGTTGTGTAGGTTTTTTTGGGCATTTGGGTGGCCACACTTCTGATCCACAGTCTGTATATTTCTTCAGAGGAGAGTTGCATTTAGAATGGTGTTGGGGTTCATTACATTTAGTACATTTTAATGAAGTGGTGCATTGTTTCTTTAGTGTATGTAAACTGTAAGCATTGTGAGCATGCTTGTGGAATTGGAGCAGGTGGAAGGTTTGGAAAAACTGGATAGTGCTTGTGTTTGTAAAATATGCCCTCATTAAGCAGTTACTAGCTGGATTTTAAGCAGTGCGTTATTATTCGAATCATTAGCGGCAGTTTGTTGTTGACATTTGAAATTATTCTTTTGCAGTCACAATATTTTATGCTCATTCTTTTAATATGTTCGTTTATATCTGAGTCTGTTATTTCATGTTTGACTGATCTAATAATTATCGAGTACGAACTAGTAGTTGAGGGCTTGTCTTGATTGGGAGTGTGAAGTTTCTTTGTAATTTTAATTTTTTTGTCAGATATGTTTATTTAAAATTTGTATTATTACTTTTTCACTTTGTTTTTATGAGGATTCCTTTTTTGTTTGTATTGTGACTTAATCTGATTGTGGTTGGCAAGCCTTCCATTTTTCAGAAATATCTTTTCTAGTTATGTCTGTCGTAGTGGTGATGTAGAATAAGTGTTTCAATTTTCAGTTTCTTGTTGAATAGTTTTTGTGTGTATACATTGCAATGGTTTTGTTGGTCTTTTGAGGGTGTATTTATCTCTGTATTTTTTGTACTGCTAGCATTTGTGCCAAATATTATTTCATAGACATCTTGTGTTAATCTGTGCTTTGTGTTTATGTTTACTGCTGCCTCTCCTTTTGTTTTTCTTTTGTGTCTCACTTGCTTCCATTGTCTATCATCTTCTAATTCCATTTTACTATAACTTTCATATAACCATCATTTTCAGAAGTCATTTTGATTTAAATTAATTCTTAAACTGTTCAGTACCAGGAGTAAATATACAGAGGTTTTCACCACCGACTATCAAGAACTGTATTTTTTATTTTATTGGATAAACCATAAGCAAGTCTAATTTTATAGTTTCATTTTTATTTTCTAATAACTCTTAACTTTCAAAGGAAACTGTTGTAAGAGGCAAGTCTCTCAGTTACAAATATATTATTCTAACCTCAGAATTATATTGTCGATTGATGTTCTTAGCATAGCATGGTCAGAATTAGATCAACAGTATACATAACGAATACGTAATTTGTTGTTTCTCATATTAAATACTAGTGTATGAAAGTTGTCTTCAAAATAACCAAAGAATGTTTGTCTGCGCAGATATTATAGTTAAATAACACTACTTTCTATTTATTAACAGTGAAACATATTTTCCAGCTTCACTTAGTGGCATATGCTAGTAGTTATAACTTGGTTAGTACATATTAACTGATAGTTTTTTTTTCTAATTCTTTGGAACTTGCTGCCACATATATTTTTTTCTTTTTAACCGGTGCTCAGGGAATCTACAAAATATCGCAATTAACCAGTATGTTACTGGTAAATAACCTCTATGCCCGTGACTTTTACGTCAAAGGATTTAGACAATATTAACTGATAGTGTTGACCTTCATTAAGATAGGGACTACCTACTATTAATTTCAATCGCAATTAGCATAGAAACTAAAATTTCAAAACTAAATACATACAACATCTAGGGTAATCAATGAAGCAGTAAAAATGGCAAAACCTCGGAATTCTCAAGCAGTGAATGGATTTTCATGATTCCTTCTGTAATATTTTTTAAGACTGTAAATTAATGCTGAAAAACTCCCAATGTCGGCATTTTATTGAGGGATGGTTGCCACCGCTTTTATGGAGTTGTGGGCAAGAAATAAATAACGACCTATAATACGATTCAAATGTATTGACCCACTTTAACCGCGAATATCTAAGAAACGGAAGAGCGGAAAAAATTGAAAGAATTATGTGCTCATTATGTGTATATTCCAAATCATTCACTGAAATTTGAATAAGGTATGTTGGACAGTTTTGAAGTTCTGCTAAGTTATATTGAAAAATGTCCTACTTTTTAAGGAAATTTTGACCATACCAGTTTTAAATACATTATATCTGGGAAAATATGCCTATGTCAATAATATTTTAGATACCGATAAAGCACGGCATTTTTTGTATGAGGATATTTTTTCATAATTTTTTATTCTAAAATTTTGCAGTTATTCTCAAAACATGACCTCATGTTCGGTTATTTATCAATGTATTTAAAACATTTTTTATGAAATAGTTAATTATATAACGTGTAAGCGTTTTCAGAAAAAAAGAATTGATAAACTTTACAAATAACAAAGTTATGTGCTAAAGAGTGAGTACTTTATTTTTTTCAAATTGTCAAGGTGTTTTCTTGCTGCTATTGGCCATAGAATAAACATTTTTTGTTTACATATTTTTAAACATTTTTCAACTTTGTAGATGTGTTTTATATTATATTTGCAAAAAAAGAGAAATTTAAGAAACAAAACATTTGACACTGAAAATACCCCGATTCTAACTTGGTCCCATGAAACATTATTATTTGTTAATTTGACAAACTAAATACCTACTATAAATTAATTAAAAAGAGTAATTATGAGATTTATATAGGTAATTAATATGTCATTTTAAATTATTAAAGAAGAAATTAAAGCTCTGATGAGACAATGAAAACGTGACAACGCTGTAATACTCTTCATTTATTATTCCTATGTTGGTACCAATGCGTTCAATAGTGCAGATATAGGTATTTAGTAGAGATGGGAGAAGTGGTTCCACTTATGTAGCGTTACAAGCATGACCGGTTCAGAAAAATACTGTGACAAAATAACACTATTTTGGAACAATAGAAATGAAATGATCCGACTAGCTCTGTCAAATGGAACGCGAGTAGAAGAGATTGTGTGACGTTATCCAAACTCAGATATTTTAGAGGGTAATGTAATGTAATCCAAGTGATGATGCTTGTTGCGAGTAACCAGTTATTTCAGCATTTCGTTGCACGATGGTACATGACCTGAAAATAATGAGACAAGACAGCGTTACGGAAATAACCCATCTCTATTTAGTACGGTTAAGATTATTTAGGTTAGAATGTGCTGTGCATAAAATGTTAGGTACGCACTGTGTAGTTTTTTTAATCTGAAAAAATTACAGAAATATTGAAAACAGCCGAACTTTTCCACTGGCGAGGAAAAATCGTAACAAAACAGACATATGAGAAAAGACCCATCCTACAAGGAAATGATAAAGAAGAAAGAGATGTGTTACCATGAGACTTTGCTTTACCCTTCAGGGCTTCCAAGGGGATCATTTACATCATCTAAAGTCACTTTTTACACCGATAGTCATTTACAGTCATTTTTGTTTGGAAATAGTCATTTACAGTAACTTAAATCAATAATTAAGTGAAATGTAAAAAGATATAATAAAACAAATTAAATTTCGTGGAACATCCTCTTGGTTTGGTTTGTCAGTCCGAAAATATGTTGGTTGCCTAACCAGTTAATAAGAATGTTTAAAAGTGAATTATTATTTTTTTACTTATAATTATAATTAAAATCCTATAAAGAATATGTTTCATTTCAGTTATAAGTAGTCGATTACAACCGGTTCGGTTAACTAAAGTCATGACTGACCAAAAATTGCACTAGTACTAGTGTAGGCATGTTTGCGCACGAAGTGCTTTTAATTTTCCGCCTTGTCAGTTCTTTGTTGTTTATTTACTGTATAAAGGTAATGAAATATTTTAACCTAACTAACCTAATATCCTTATATAAAATAAAACAATATTGTAGATTGATTAAATGGGAAAATTTTGCATCGGGCTTGGTTTAGCCAAAAGGACAGTACAGGGCTAAATTACAGTTTATGGCTTCATAAAGTAGATCAACACAATGCGATCTGTGTGGTTTGTGTTAAAAACATCAATTGTTTTCATAATGTATTTTCAGCAATAAAAAAACACGAAGAAAGAGCTCATCACAAGAAACAAATTGGAGTAAAACTTGGCAATAAACAGTTGACGTTGATATGCCAAGTTAGACCAATAATCGAAAAATCAAATAATAACAATAGTATCGAGAGTACCAACAATAATGACAATAATTTTCAAAAACATTAGAATTATATATATATTAGCCTTAAATGTTATACATGTCTGCGGCCGCATGTGATATTAAAAATGTTTTCATGGCTATGTTTTATGGTGAAATTGCATCCCAATTTTCAATGAGCCGAACTAAATTAGGATACTTACTTACGGGGGCCTTGGGTCCATATTTCTATAAAGAACTTTGGAGGATCTTGTTGGTACCTATTACACCATAGCATATGACGAAACGACCAACTCTGGGTCATCAAAAGAGTTACAAGTTCGAGTGAGGTATTGGTCTGATTCACAGGAAAAAATTATTTCTGCCCATCTAGAAACTTTTTTTGGGTACTGCCACAGCTGAAATATTAGTGACTCACTTAAATAAAGCAATTGACTGTAGGACTGCCAAGTTCTAAACTGCTTTTGTTGTTGGCATCCGATGGGCCCAATGTCAACAAGAAAGCTTTTAAAATTTTGAATAATGAAATAAAACAGTTATGACCTCTGGGACTTTTGGATTTGGGATCATGTGATTTACATATAGTTCACAATGCATTTTTAATGGGCTTTGAAGAATTTGGCATGGAAGCTGACGAATTTGTGGTTCATATATATTATTTTTTTCACAGTTGGCCTCAATGAGAAGATTTTGTTAATATTCAGAAGGAATGAAATCTGATACAACACAAATAAATCAAGCACATTACGAATCGCTGGTTATCTGAACGCAGCAGCCTAAAGGCTCATTGAACAGTGGTTAGCCCTTGTGCGATACTTTATAATATTTGCACCATCTCATAGATCTAATCAATTGAAGACATCAAAGTAAAACATTATATCTCAGACGTTTGGGTGATGTAATTTTGAACCCAAAAATGCACTTCATAATAACTAGCTCCAATTCCTTGATCTCTTTTAATACATTTTTCCAGTTGAATGAAGCTTTAATACATTTACTTTATGATTGCTGAAGGAATTGGTAACAAAAATTGCACACAAAGTTTGTAGTAAAATGTACATATTTACACTGACAGTCTAGATTACCAAAAAATCTTCTCAAATCAGGATTTGTTACCTCAGACCCAAATTGATGCGGGCGACGAAGTAAAAAATATCATTGAATCAACAGATTCAAGTATCAATAAAACAATATCGTTATTTTCGGATAGGCAAAAACTGATCTTTTATAAATCGGCTCAATTACATTATTATTTAGGAATTGGTAAACAGTTGCTTGAAAAATCTTCTATGGGCTCTTTTTTTAAAATACTGAGGCACATTAAAACCAAAAAATGTCCTGATAATTAACGCCTTCCACTAGGATTAAAAGTTTGGCCGTAAAACTTCCACTACTAGATTTGAACCTAAATAAACTCTAGGATGAATGGAGACTTTTGAAAACAGAAAATTTTGTAATAAAGGTAGATGAACTAATGTGGTGTAAATATTTTGGAATACTGTTTTCGTTAAAAAATATCCTATAAGTGATGCTTCAAAATATCAAACAGTGACAAGGGTAGTCAAAGCCTGTTTAATTATGCTTGTCACACGGTGACATCGAAAGAGGGTTTTCTAAATCTAATCTTATATTAACAGAGAGCTGATAACATTGAACATCGTCGATGGTTTAAAAAAATACAATAATAAACCGTATTTTATTCCAATTACAGAAAAGCTTATTAAGAGTGCCAAGGAATCATGGAAAAGGTATGAAACTTACTTGCAGAAAGAGAAATTGGACTTCGATAGAAGATGCAAAGAATCTGAGAAGCAACGAAGATTACAGAAATTGACTAAACAAAATTTACAGGTCATAAAAAATCAAAAACGGATAAAAGAGTTAGAAGTGCAAATTAAAAAAAAAAAATGACATTCCATGAAAATACAGGAACAGGCTGCTTGTACTTTTTTCTGTGATGCGAATGCAAAAAGGAATGGCGCATTAAAAAAGGGCGACCAAATTACTACTTGATAGCTACAAAGAGGTTAAAAACAAGGAACTTAACCAAAAAAAAGGAAATTGACAAGATTCAATCAAAAGTTGAGAAAAGGAAAACTACTATTATCGAAACATTTACTAAAAAAATAAAAATAAATTAAAGTCTGATGGAACGAACGAAGTGCATTATTATTATTATTACATTTAGTTGTTTGTATTATTAACATGAGAATTCAATTTTTTGTTTGTTTTTGCCTGAGAATTTGTTATATATTTTTTTTTATTTACATTAATATAATTTGATATTATCAAGATGTTGGGCAGTTGTTTATTATTCTGGGTCATCCTATGTGTCACTTCTTTAAGTAAATAGGTCATTTATACTATTATTTTTTATGCTGTGATATTCACTCAATCACTTTGTTGTTAGAAAAATTCCTTGGAAGCCCTGATCCTGTTGCCACACGTTTTTATGATCGATTGACACACGCTTCACAAAAAGAGGTACTTTTTGTCAATAATCATTTATTTTGCGAAAATCTTTTAGCGAACAGTAACTAAACTCGGCGATTATCTTAAATTAAAATCTTAAACTACATGTGTAAAATATTTGGAAAAGGTGATGTTTTTTCAATTATTTTCGAGCTGTTAGATTGAATAACCTGTAAGAAATCATGTTAAATTAAAATCATTATATATATCAAAAACAATTAGTGATTTGATTTGAAATTTATCGGGGCGATTTCTGAAGACATAAAGAACCAGTTCCGATAATGTAACTAATTACTTCCACATCCACGTAGTGGATTGGAAGTATATAGTAATCGTAAAAAATTTTGAATTTTTTTTTTTGTTGAAATAGTTTTTTCTTAAACATTTTTAACTCGCACCGATTGAGCTGTATATTCAATAACACTACATTTCCCGTCAGAACTCATGTTAAATTAAAATCGTTATATATCAGCGAATCGATTTAAAATTTATTGGGATGATTTATGAAGACACAAAGAACAATTTCCTTACATTTCATTAATTTTCATTCATTTTGTAATCAATCAGGAAACTCCTTAAATTATAGAAACATTTAAAGATTTTAAAGGAACAATATATGTTTTTGCAAACAACGGAAAAAATACTATATTATGAAAAGAAGAACCAAATTTATTCGAATTCTGATTTCCAATCAGGCACAATTTAAGATAATAAGCCTGTCATAGTCAACCATTAGGCCAAAAAGATGTAGGTACATCATTAAATACTTGGCACTTGGCGAGACATATATCACATTGAAGAAGACTGACAAAATATAGAGAACTCTGGTATGAGTTTCAAGTGCTGTACTTTGGCTACTCGGTCAAAATGCACTAATAACTACTGTACTCTTAGAATTGAAAACCTACCACAATTCAGCTAAGGCCAAACATAGAAAGTACTCATCCTGGAAGATCTAAACACATGATTCTGAAATCAACAGACGGAAACCCTTCAGGATGCAGAAAGTTGACATACTTGTTTTACTAGTACTTTTCCATATACACTTATGGTGGAGCTCACAAAAGATTATCCAAATAATAGTAATAAACATATCTTTATCAAAAGAAATATGCTTGCTCTAAATAATCATATCAATAAAACCATAAACTAAGTTTTTTTTTTTTTGTAGAATACATAAATAATAATACGATTATTAAACTGCACATTGAAAGTTCAGGAGTTGAATATGGTAAATTAATTAGAATTAGAGTTATGGATTAAGATTTCTGTCAAACAGTTTGTTTAATATGATTCAGTTTAAATACTTTGTTGAGTTTTAGATAAACATGTCTCTATCAAAAGAAATATGGTTGCTCTAAATAATCAAATCAATAATACCATAAACAACTGAGTTTTTTTTGTGTAGAATACATAAATAAAACGATTATTGAACTGCACATTCAAAGCTCAGGAGTTGAACATGGTAAATTGATTAGAATTAGAGTTATGGACTAAGATTTTTATCAAACAGTTTGTTTAATATGGTTCAATTTAAATACTTAGTTGAGTCAGGTTAATATGCGGGCGGACTTTTGTCAGGCTCTCCATTGTGACCATTAGAATGGTTATTCTGTAATTATAGTAAATGTGAGCATTTGTCATTAGAGGAGAGAGCTCTTATCACAGTTCCCCCCAAGGGGAACAAAAACACTATACTGTACTACAGTGACTAGGCGGTGATGTGATGCGATCTTTCCAAAGTTGCCAACAGTTGCTTCCACGTTTCAATCAATAGAAGAACCGTAATGCCATGATCGAAGGCCGTATGTATTACTGTGGAAAATGTATCCTGTCAAAATGTGAGTTTCTATGACATACAAAATTAATGTAATATTTGTAAAAGCAAAATAATTTTCTGTTAGGCTAAGCGATGCTGATTGGTGAGGAATTCCCCAATCTGTGGGGAATTTGACCGTTGTGTGGGTAATCTGTGGGGAATTGCGGCGAATTTGACGAACACTTCATTGTTTGTACAAGTAACACAATCTGCGTAACAAAACGTGGATAATATAGTTACTTGTAGATTAAGAGTTTGATGTTGGTAATACGAGTTTAATTTTATCAAATTTGGTAGTAGTGATGGAAATAAGTTATACTTTTGCACATAAGATGCGATATGCTGTGTCATTCAAACGAGTAAGTCATCACATCACGCTTGCAGATCGTTGCAGTGGTATCGTGCGGCCTCAGGAGTACGCAGAAAATTTGTAAGCAGAAGATACTGGGGATATGACCAAAAATATTGTTATTATGAATTCAATAAAACAAATTAATAATAAGTAGCAGCAGTTTATCCTGTGTAACGACTATTATACCTCCTGTATAGTATCAGTAATTGATCATGTAGAATAGGCTGTACCGAATAGTGTCTAATAGTAGTAGTATAAAGCTTTATTGGAAATTCCAATTGGACCGAGGTCTTCCAGACCATGTACAATATATTATTTTACAATCATTGATTTTTATAACAAATATAACACTTGTGTTTATAGTCTTACAAAAAAAAGAAAAAAAAATACGTATTATATATAAGTAGAGTGTAGATGTGTATTAACAAATTAAATTGATAGTATTAGTCACTACGTAGCAATATAAGGGATTCGTAGATTGATTGTGTAGGGAATATTCTTTTAGGAGGGATGTTGGGATTGGTGTGCAATTTGAAATTTAATTTGCTGTCAATATTGACTCCTAGGTATTTGCATGATAATGAAGGATGGAGTGTTTGCTGAAGTAGGTTGATCGATGGAGAATTGTTGGAAATTTTATGGTCAAATATAATAAGGTGAGATTTATTTGGATTTGGTATAGTGCGCCATTTCTTCATCCAGAATATTGTGTTGTCCGAGAGGTGTTGTAGGTTTTCAACAGTTTCACTTGAATTTTTTCCATGGGACACAAGGCAATTATCGTCAGCGAATTGTAGGATATATGCGTTGTGGTCAATATTCTGTGGATGTTCCAGATTGTAATTATATATGTCATAGCAGAAAATAAAATGGAGAGATGAGAGAGAAGAACCTTGTGGTAAACCTTGCTCAGGAGTAAACATTTGGGACATTTTGTTTTTAACCTGGATTTGAATAGAACGATTTGACAGGTAATGTCTAATATTTAACCAAAATATCCATTCTCTGACGATGTGGGGAATGTGCGGGGAAATTTAACAACTATGTCGGGAATGCAACCATCATGCACAGGTAATTTGAGCGACTATAGTCAGCAACCCCATAATCACGAAAAGATGCTAAAAAATGTGGGGAAGGGTAACAACCACATTAAATGCTGTTTCTGGAGACTATAATAAAAGTTCCGAGCAATCGCGAAAATTAAATTTAATTTGTGGTATAATAATTGATTGTACAGGGTGGGCAACTGAGAATGGAGGCCGGCCGTATCTCAGAAACCAATCATCGCACAAGTTTACAGAAAGAATGACCTTAAGTAAAGTGACCCTGAAAAATCGCTGGAAAATGTTTCTAAGTTTCTAAAATGGCGGCTAGGTGGCGTAACAGCCAATGACCGAATAGAAAATTAGGTTTTTCTCTGTATTTTGCTCAATTAAGTGGCACTGAAAATATATGCATTATAATCCAGACAATTTCGAATCTTTCCAGTTTTCCATTTTTTTTGTAATTTCCAGAATAAAGTGGTGGGGTATGCCAAAAAAACATTTTTTTAAATATCACTTGACGGAATTTAACAAACTTAGTCTCATTACAAAGTGCTTTTCTTAGTCTATCGAGAGTACTTTACACTGTTTTCATTTGATTATTCATTCATATTTTCTAACAGCAAGCAAAGTTGAAATTATGAGTTATTGTCCGATCTTACCGACGGAACTTGCAGAAGTAGCTGTTGAAAACAAATCAGCTGTGAAAATGACACAATGAAGAAACAACATATATCAGACATTCAGTAGAATATATATTACATAATATAAAAATTAGTAATTAACAACAATCACAACAAATAGTGACCAAACCAAAATAGTAACAATAAAAAAAACATAGTGCAAACATTATTTTATTCCTGAGTTTAGCAAGAAATCGGACTTATATAGGTAATTCCATAGGACTTTGACACGCTAAACACAATACCCGTCTTCCTCTATAAGGTCAGCATTTCGTGAAAACATCATTTCAAATTAGATAAAATAATATTTTCTATATTATTATAAAAATATTATTTTATCCATTTGTGGTTATGTTTTCTCAAAATTCTAACCTCATAGAGCAAAATGAGTAACGGCATTGTGTTCAGCTCGTCAAAATCCTATGGAATTAGCTATCTAGAGCGGATTTACTTGTGTATGTACTCACAAAAATTCTAGTATTTCTTGCTAAACTCAGAAATAAAATAGTGTTTGCGCCATTTATAGTTTTTTTTAATTGTTACTATTGGTTTTTGAAGACTTTGGACCGTTGTTCAGTTATTAGGACACGAAAAAATGACCATTTTAGCACTTTTAAGCCAAGTTTTGTCAAAATTATGACGTGATGGCGCAAAACGACCATCGTGTTCAGCACACCTAAAACCTTCGGAATCACCTACTTGGGTTAAAAAAAAAAAAAAGAAGTGTCTTTTTTGCAGGCCTGTGTTATGAAATAATAAGAACATTCATTTGCATTTACGTACTACACCAACAGTGGCTAAGACGGTAGAAACAGACGGAGGATTCGGAAGAGCGCATGCCGTTGCTCTCACATCGTTCAGTAGATACGTTTGGCGATGTGTGGGGTAGGGAAAGGGTACTGGCAATCTTTGAATCTAGTACTGCCTCTTAATAAAGAAAAGCTTCAAACCTTTCCATTACCTATCCCACTCTTAAAAAGAAAATTTGTTCCTAATATTCTCTATACTTCTGACACAAGATTCATTTAACAAATTCGGAATTTCAGTTGGATCATTAATATATCATTACTGTCAAGTTCTAGTTGGGAGACCATGTTATTTACAGCTTTATCTTTGGGAATAAATCTTTTTAATATACTCCACATTTCATGAGGATTCCCCTTATTCACATCAATTTTTCTTTCATAGTACTTTTTTCATTTTTTATTACTTTGACCACATTATTTCTAGCCTGTTTATAAAGACTCCAATTTTCGTCATTTTTCAAAATTACAAAATCTTTATAACATTCGTCCCTAATTTGAGTAGCATTTTTTACATCATTTCACCATTTCTGATAATAATACTTAATCTCGATTCTTTTTTTGGAGTTACCTCATCATACATCCTTAGTATTGCGCCCGACAAACATTGATATACAATATCTACATCTTTCACTCTGTAATACTATGTCACCCTGGACAATTCATCATTATTTTTGTTTATAATCAATGTTTCTACCTCTACTTACAAGGGGCTCAGATTTTCTCGAAAACATTTTCTAGCGATTTTTCTAAACTTGTACGATAATCGGTTTCTGCGATATGGCCGACCTCTATTCTTAAATTCCCACCGTGTACATAACCCAGCTTATATAAGCTCTAGACGTTGATGTCAAATTTGCCATGTTTTTAGATATAATCACATCTACTCTAGATTTATGTTTTCCCGTTAAATCCAAAACGCTAGCCAATGACCAGTGATTGGAATTTGGGTCTAATTTCAGTGGCGCACAGATATGAAAGTTTACATCAAAATATTAAATTTAATACGAACCTACCTTATGAGTTTATGATGTATTTTGGCATAATAAATGTATGTATACACGAATAAAATCTATGAATAAAAAATCCAGCGAAATTGACAATAAAATCACGAAAAACAACAAGATACATACACCTATGACACTACACGATCACATTATAGAAACCTACATCAGCAAACTCAATAAACCTAAATACACCAACAGACAAGAATTAATTATACTATTAAAAAAAAGATTTATTAATCTATATAACATAGACTCAACAGTTGTATTTAGTGGAAACCATATGTATATATTAATGTTTGATCTAAACAAACCAAACACAACGTCACCAACGGTACCAACAGAAGGCCTAGTGATTCATCATAATGGAGAGTAATATTAAAGTATTATATTCCAACATTAATAGTTTTTCCCCAAAAAAGCATCTTGTTAACCACTACATACAAAATAACAAAGTCGATTGTCTTATGTGTGTCGAAACAAAAAACAAGGAAAACATTAATGCATATCAAGACTGGAGAATAATTCAACAAAAAGGAAATATATTTAACACCAATATTAGAGGGGGCTGCTTAACACAGTCGAAAAAGAATCTCCATATGGGCAAAGAAAACCCTCCAAGTATTAATAATTCTAAAAATAGCTGCCTGCATTTTACAATCCCGTATATCAAATCCAAGCTCCACATATTTCTAGTTTATATTGACAACGGATCAATAATTGAAGAAACCATTTTCACTAAGGCCTCCTTATATGAATACTGTATTATTATCGGAGATTTTAATCCAAACACTACCAGAAAGAAAAATCAGCTTAAAAACTTCTTAAACAGCTCCAATTTTACAAGAATTCACACACCTCCCACGTTTCTCATGCCAAATAATCCAAGTTCAACCCCCGACGTATTTATGTGTACAAAAAATATTCAAAATAATATCACCGAAGTGGAATTGATCCCGGACCTTGGTAGTGACCATTTAGCCATACAATTTAAATTTAATCTACAAGCAAACCCAATTATTCTCCCGCCTGAAACTTATCTAGACTTAGCTAGATGTAATATTGAAATCATTAATAAGAAAATTATACAGTTTATAGAACACAGACAAGAGGCAATTACTCCATTATATATCACTATGTTCAATGAAACCCTTAAAAATTTAATTCTAGAAAACACACCAACAAAAGTAAAAACGTTCTTTAACTACAAACTACCACCGTTCATTTTAAACCTTATAAAACAAAAAAGAAGATTATATCGCTACATCAAGCAAAACGAAGATCATGACACAAAATCCAAATATAACGAACTTACGAAACAAATCCATGCATTAGTGCTGCAATACAAACAAGACAAATGGATAAATGCATGCAAAAACATAAATGACTCCAAAGGAAAAAAATATTGGAATGAAATTAGGAAACTATCTAAATATAAATCTAATAAATCTGCAATCCCTGAAATTTCCTACAATAACAACAGCTACTCCACCGACCAAGAAAAAGCCAATGCCTTTGGGGACTATTTTGAGGAAACCGCTAAATTTACTATGGATGTTAACTTCAATGAGGAAAATTTAAACCTGGTGAATGACTGGTATGAAAACTTTTTTAACATAGACCCTACGCTAATAGATGAAGATATAAATATAACAGAAGAAGAATACTACAACGTATTAAACTCGGGCAAAAATACAGCCCCTGGCCACGACCATATTAGTAGAAATATATTAAGAAAACTGGAACAGAACATACATCTAGAAATAATTAACATATATAACTACTGCATAAAAAATCATTACTTCCCAATAGAATGGAAAACTGGAGTAATAATTACAATTCCAAAACCTAATCAAGACCATTCTCATCCACAAAGCTATAGACCAATAACTTTATTACCAGTAATCGGAAAAAACTTGGAGAAAATCATAAAAACAAGATTACATAATGAACTAGACGAACAGATCCCCAAGAATCAATTTGGGTTTCGACAAAACTCATCTACGATTCACCCCCTCATCATTGCGACGTCAAATATACAAACTAACAGCATAATTGGAAACAAATCGGCAGCAATATACATAGACTTAACGAAAGCGTTCGACTCCGTCTGGCACAAAGGTTTGCTATTTAAACTACACAACTCACATTGCCCCAACTATATTATCTGGTTTCTTAAAAATTTCCTAGAGGGTAGGAAAACAAAAATTAAGATAAACGGGGCCTTTTCCAGTCCATATGAAAATGAACAGGGCGTTCCACAAGGATCTCCACTATCGCCAGTATTATTTAATATCTACTGTTGTGACATACCGAACAACCACCAACAAACACACAACGCAGAGTCTTACCTACTTCAGTTTGCAGACGACATAGCCTGGATAGCCCATGGAAAGAATACTGAAAAAACAATAAACACCCTGCAATTTTCAACAACTGAAACCATTCAGTGGTGTAATAAGTGGAGATTAAAAATAAATCCTAACAAATCACAACTAATGATATTTAATCACAACATCTCAAATACTTCTCCGACTATACAAATTTGTAACCATAGATTGACACCAACAGCAACAGCTAAGTACCTGGGAATTACAATAGATCAAAAATTAAACTTCAACAACCATACCAAGGAAATGAAAAAAAAGATGATAACAAGAGCAAAACACTTTAGATGTCTGACTTATCAGAACCAAGGTATCAATACTTCCACAGCAAGTAAAATTTACAAAATGATATGTCGACCCATCATGGAATATGGATTCATCCTGTTTAATACCTGCAGAAGACCGGCCTTGAACAATATAGAAGTAGCAGAGAGAAACAGTCTACGTAAAATAACAAAATTTCGTCATCCAAATAATCCTCTCCATAACATATCCAATAACTTACTATATGAAAGAACTGGTATCCAACCTATACTAACACGCTTCAAAGACCTTACAAAAAGATATTCACAATCCCAAAACCTCCTTACCCTAATTCAACCCTTTATAATTCGACTACCAGAAGATACTATCAAAAGAAGAAGGAATCCTGAAAAAACACTGTTAGAGGCAATTACAGAGGCCAACAATGAGGAATAAAGCAATGAAATACCCAATTGTTAAATTAATTGTTATATATGTATATATGTGTGTACGTGTATATGTATTTTTTTTAAATAATTAGATGTATAATGTTTGTAAGACAGGCTGAAAGACTTCGGTCGCTGGCCTTTTGGAATATTTTATCCAATAAATATTATTCTCTCTCTAAATGTATGTACACATATTTCACACATAAATTGTTATAAATCTGCACAACACTTTCAAGTTTCAAACTTTATACTTTTACTGAGTCTTCACAGTTTCAAAGTATATGGTAAGTATTTTTTTTCTAAATTTTCATGTGAGGGACGATTTCTTTTAACAGTAAATATCCACTGTAAGGTCGAAAATGATCTTTTGCATTCCACAGAAGTGAGGGAAGCATATCTAAAGATATTCATAGGCACCTGATCAAGGAAGACATCTTGTTCTGTCACAATTTTTTTGCTAATGGTAAATACGACCGCCAAGTCTGGATTCCTTTGTAAAACTGCAACCTACTTTTTTGATATAACCTCATCAGTTGCAATTTCATTAATTGCTTTTTGAACAATATCTAGTTTGTGAAATGTTTCTTCCAAGGACATATCTGGACATTGAAGGTTTTCTATAATTCTTATTATTTTAAAACGTTCTAAAATAAATTTTAAGTCATTTTTAATATTTGGAATATTATTGTCTAAATGTTATTTGTGGCATTATCTTAATTTTTTTTTCCTTTCTTCAATTCTTTGGGAATTTCACTGCCACATGTATGTTTTCTTTCTAAGCGGTGCTAGGGAAATCTACAAAATATATCACAATTAACCAGTATGTTACTGGTAAAAAAACCTCTACGCCCATGACGTTTACGTCAAAGGATCAGTTAAAGGTTGGTTTTGATAAATAAACAACACAAATAAGTATAAAAACTTCACAAACTTAACATTGTATAGAAACTAAAAAACTGTTAACTATATCAACAGTTCTATGTAAATAGTAAGTATCTATGGATATTGAATATAACAAACATTCTTAGAGCTGTGTATTTGTCATACACAGCAAAAAAGATTTTTCAAAAAAAGCCTTGAGAAAGGAAACAGAATAGATTTCCGAAACGTCGGCGAAATATTTAATTTCAAGTTTTTATACTTATTTGTGTTGTTTATTTATCAAAACCAACCTTTAACTGATCCTTTGACGTAAACGTCACGGGCGTAGAGGTTTTTTTACCAGTAACATACTGGTTAATTGTGATATATTTTGTAGATTTCCCTAGCACCGCTTAGAAAGAAAACATACATGTGGCAGTGAAATTCCCAAAGAATTGAAGAAAGGAAAAAAAAATTTGGAATATTCATTCAAATCCTTTGATGCTTAATCACGGTAGAATCTTCATTGAAGGTTTCTGCAACTCCTTTTACTGAGGTGAAGTTAACATGATAGTAACATGCCGCGTTTATCCATTTTCCCAACCTGTGATCATTGGTTTTGAAGGAAGGGGCAAATTAGGACATTTTTCTTGGAAATGTTTTATCCTACTAGGAGCTTCAGAAAAATTTTCTTTATATTAGCAATAAGTTCGTGAAACAATCACATACTTTTTTGCATAAGCGGTGTAACGCCTGCGCTAAACAAGTAACGTGTAACACTTGTGGGTATTTCCTTTTAATTTTTTTTCCAGCACTTAACATATACGACACTGAATCACTAGTAAAACCAACAACTTTCTTTAATTTTGATCAGCCAAGTCTTGCCAAAGCCATTTTAAAGTGTTTTTAAAAAAATTAAACACTGACTCGCCAATAACTGTTTCTAAAACATTGGAAGTACCATTTATGTACTTGCGAGGACCATCAACACGTAATTTAGTAGCTAATAAATTGGCAACTTTATTTCCCAAAAAGTCTGCCGTTTCTTCTATTGTAACCCAAAACCAGTCATTTTGAAGATCACTCCAAATACCTTCTAGTTTTTTTTCATATAATTCGCTGAGAATTTTTTTATGAAGCAGGCTTTTACTTGGAACATGTTGCGCCATACAATATTTAGAAAATGTGTAAAATGAACGTTATTTGGAAGATTTAAACATATTAACAAAAGAGCCAAACCAAAATAAAACTCGTCCTTTGAAATTCTCTTTTCCTTTTTTGTATTACAGTCACGTTTGTAGCTATTTACATGTTTTAAAACAACATTTTTCTGTATACACCTTATTATGACATCACAAATATTACAAATTATTTTTTCGCCATCAAAATGTAGTTCTTTATAAGGCTTAATTCACTTTTCGATCATCAGGCTAAAACGTGGCATATTAATTGACAACAACTCGTTCTTTCACGAAACACAATTATAAACTAGGCCCTAGGCCAAGTTCATGACATTTCCAAGCGTGTCGGTCATGTGTTGCAGGTGTGCGCTCTGTTTCTTTGACTCAAATAGCTTTCTTTGTGTAAATAGATTCTATAATTTATATAGACGAAAAATAAATCAAAACTTATTTATTTTTCAGTGAACTAAACATCTGTGCATTTATTTTATTTATTATATTTCAATAAATCATTGTAAAGACGCACGTGAAAATTAAACCCAAATTCCGATCACTGCCAATGACAAAAAAATGAATCTAAATTGGTTTACTGATAACCTTCAGCAAATGAGAGAGTCACTCCATTTCCTTCAAAACATTTATAAATCCAATCCTGCCAACGATTTGAAAAAATTTATTAATATTAAAAAACTCAATATATTCTAATTACAAAAGGCAAAGAAAAATGCAAACGATAATTATATTTGTCGAAACAAAGCAAACCAAAAGCCATGTGGAATCTGATCAAGACCAATAAAAGTGAGTCACGTAAACACTCTAGTATCATTTCTCCAAATTAATCTAGCAACTGCTTTGCAAACATTGCCCAAAATTTAATAAATTCGTTACCACCGCCCAATAATAACTTTGAAAATTATTTAAATAATTCCACTCTTAGCCATTCAGATGGTGAATTTAATTTTACTGAAGTAACCTTCAATGATATTGTAGATGTTATCGAAAATCTCAAAAAAACTAAGAGTAAATATGCTTATCATATTAACATAAAGGTGTTAAACTGTATTAAATATATCATTCTTATTTCTTTTACTAAACTTATTACTCAGTGCATTAGTAACAATAATTTTCCGAAAATTCTTAAATTATAAAAAATATTACCTTTATTTAAAAAAGATTGTGTTGATGACCCTGCAAATTACCGCCCAATATCCATAGTTCCTTTATTTGCAAAGATTTTTGAGGTAGTGCTCAAAATACAAATAACTAATTATTTCGAAAATTATAAATTGTTTAATAACAGTCAACTTGGTTTCCGGTCAAAACTATCAACAACTTTAGCAATAAACTCACTAATAGATACAGATAAATAAAGGTTTTGAGACTAAAGCATTTGTACATGTACAATTTTTAGACCTTAGCAAAACTTTTGACTGCCTTTCGCACAACATTCTTATAAAAAAATTAACTTTTACAAATTTTCGGATAGTAGTAAAAATTTAATCCTGTTATACCTTACTGACAGGTCTCAATTTGTTAATATCGATAATGCCAAGTCAAACACAATAGACATTCATTTTGGTGTACCTCAAGGCTCTGTGCTAGGACCAGCGCTTTTCCTCATTTATGTCAACAACTTGCCAAACAGTAGCTCTATGTCTAAATTAACCCTTTTTGCAGATGATACAACTTTGGCTCACACGCACACAAATATGTGTACACTAATAAATTAAACTCACAGCAGTCTATCGCTAGTTCAAGATTGGTTTTTACGCAATCTACTGGTTTTAAATAGCGATAAAACAGAAACGATGATTTTTAGTTTAAGACGGCATACTACCAATACGGATTTTTTTTAATAGTGTTAAATTTTTGGGTGTTGCCATGGATAACAAATTGACGTGGGATAAACATGCAGAACTGGTCTGCAAAAATATGTCTAGGAACATTTTTTTATTGCGAAATCTAGTAAAATGTGTGTCACAGGCAACAGTATTAACAGCTTATCGTGCACTTATTCAGTCTACCTTGACATATGCCATATTTATTTATTTATTTTTATTTATACTGTATACAAACACACAAGGTCCAATTATATGTACACAGTTAGGTATTGTAATATAAAAATACAAGAATGTAAATATATATAAATACATATACATACACACAAAAAAGGGAGAAAAAAGAACATAATTTTCAAAAAGTACAAAATCAGTATATAGTAGTATCACAGTTGGGAAAGTAGGCTGTTTTTATTGATATTGAAAATATCTATATTACAGGTTCTTAAGAAATTATTAATGGTAAGCAAACATTTTCGAATGGGAGAAATTAGATTAGATATTTTAAATAGATTATCCCTGAGTCTTAGTCTTATATCGGGTATGTTAATATTTATTGCTGAAAGTATGTCAGGTACAACTATCTGGCTATCTAATATGTTAAAGATGAACAAAATTGTACATTGGCAGTATCAATTGCCCTTTAATTTCTAAGGAGTTGCTACAAGGACGCCACGGCGGGCAGCTATCATTTTTTAGCTGCCCACCGCGCATTCGCTTTTGCACGACTTATTGAACCGCCGCACAGAGAAATTGGAATATTTTATGCAATTTTCTGGAAAACAAGGCGGGGGGGACACGCCCCCCCCCCCGCTTTTGTCTGCGACGCTAATGCTGCCTGTGGCGCTGATAATTTATTAACAATTATTTAGCAATATAAAAATCAACCTAACTATAACCCAACTACCATCACATGAAAGAGATAAATTATTATATGAAAAAAAAAGAACATTATTTCTGTCGTGAAATCCAACCAGAATTTGTGAAAAAGGATATTAATCGTTCCAAAATATTAAAAAAAAAAGTCCAGTTGGCAGTATTTATATAAATATATAACTTAAAATTTCAACTTGCTCTCATGGACACAAAGTGGGAAAATCGCTCAGTAGATGTTGAAATACTAGCAACTTGTCTAAATACTACAATTATTGAGGTGCTAAACGAGTTTGCTCCATTTAAAGAATATAGAGTATTTAACAATTTTAAACTTAATGTTTGGTTTTCAAATGAGGTTATTGCAAAAATAATAGAAAGAGATAAATTATATAAAGAAGCACAAAATAAAAATGAAACAGAACTATGGAATATATATAAATTAAAAAGAAATGAAGTGACGACGTTAATTAGACAAGAAACAAAAAAATATTACGAAACACAAATTGATCAAAACAAACATGACGGTAAAGCAATGTGGAAAGTTTTAAAGGAATTGGTGAACGGTAAGAAAAAATATAGTAATAAAAATATCATATTTGAAAATGCAATTTTAACATCGGAGATCCAAATAGCAAACGCATTCAATACATATTTTATAAACAGTATTGACAATATTGTAAATAGTATTGTTCCTTTCCATGATACTAAATATGTGTTAAATAGTATGAAAGGAATAAAAGTAAAATTTCATACATTTGAGAAAATTGACTTACAAGGGTTATCAAAAATCATTAAAACTATAAAGAAGGATACATGTGATAGAGATGGTGTCACTCTTAAAATAATTAGGGATGCATTTGAAGTCATTGGAAATAGATTTGTTGAGGTCATAAATTTGTCACTGGATAAGGGGGTTTTCCCAAATGTATGGAAGCTATCAACAGTTACACCGAGAGAAAAAATTTATAATACAAACATCTGCTCAGAGTTTAGACCAGTAAATTCATTACCAATTCCTGAGAAATTGTTAGAATTAGTTGTAAAATACCAACTACTAGAATTCATTCAGGAGAACGATATAATTGTAAAACAGCAATCTGGATTTAGGAAAAATCATTCGTGTGAGACAGCACTTCAATTTGTTCTAAACCAATGGAAGGTAGATATCAATGATAATATGGTGATAGGAGTAGTATTCCTGGATTTTAAAAGGGCTTTTGAAACGGTAAATAAAGATCTACTTTTATTGAAATTAAAAAAATATGGAATTGATGGAATAGTGTTACAGTGGTTTACATCATACCTTGAAAATAGGAAGCAAATTGTTAAATTTAATGACAGTTATTCGGAAGAATTAGCTGTAAAACATGGAATACCTCAAGGGTCAGTACTTGCACCTATACTCTTTTTATTATACATTAACGACATTTGTAATTGTTGCAAGAAATGTAACATCAAACTGTTTGCGGATGATACAATGTTATATGTGAAAGGTAAAGTAGAAGATATCCAAATTAAATTAAACGATGATTTAAATAACATATATAAATGGACATGTGACAATGGACTAAAACTGAACTTGGATAAAACTAAATTCATGATTGTAACAACAAAAAATTATTTAAAAAAATTAAAACAAAATAAAATAAAACTTAATATAAAAATAAATGACTGCTTGATAGAGGAAGTTAGCAAATTCAAATATTTAGGTGTGATTATTGATTCTGAGTTAAACTTCAATGCACATTGTGACTATATAAAAAATAAAATGGCAAAAAAAACTGGTTTGTTGTTTCGATTGTCTAATAAAGTGTCTATGTTCGCTAAATTAACTATTTATAAGTCTATGATTTCCCCACATATTGATTATTGTGGTACCTCATTTATTTTCCTTAATAAACAACAAATTCAAATGTTACAAAAAACTCAAAATAGAGGCATGAGAGCCATTTTAAATTGTAGTAAATATACACCAATCAATACAATGTTAAGTGTGTTGAATTTAATGAATATTGAACAAAGAATTGTTTATAACACACTAATCTTTATATTCAAAATGAAAAATGGAAAGATGCCATCTTACTTAACTGACCAATTAAGCTATGTAATCGATTTACACTCTCATAAAACAAGAGCTATGGTAAATAATGATTTTTATATAAAAATTGAACATGTAAAATCCAATACTATATTGGGAAGAGGACTGATTTGGTTTAATGACTTACCAGGTGAGCTAAAAGAATGTAAGAACGAGCATATTTTTAAGAGGCTTTGTATAGAGTACATAAAGAAAAACTTTAAATAAATATTATTATATGTTAATTGTATACTGTTTGTAAGTTTATTGTACGTTTGTTGTATTTGTATTTTTTAAGAGCTCTGCTAATAAAGTTTATATATATATTTGAACCCGGGACCTGTTGCTCCACAATGCGACAATGTTACGCATAGGCCAGCGATCCACGTAGAGAACACCGCTATAGCACAGAATAAATAGTATCTAACCAAACCAATTGCCGCGGCGGACAGCTAAAAAATGATAGCTGCCCGCCGCGGCGTCCTTGTAGCCACTCCGTAATTTCTATACACTTCAAGAAACATAAAACTCGTTGTTTAATCAAGTACAAAAATTGACTTCAAATAAACAAATATCAGGCCCTCAGGCCCCAAATGACATGACAGTCTGCCTAAAAGTGAGGTTATACTTTCATCCTCTCGCACGTGAATGACTCAGTTTGCTCACAACTTACCAAGAGAAGCAAGTTCCCTGATTATTGGTGTGATGTGAACGCTCCTACAATTAGAAAATATACTATTTTGGTTTTCAAGAGAACTCCACCCACTTTCTCATAACAACATGCTTTCACATTACATCACCAATACAGAATAGCCGTCCCTGTCCAATGTGGCTCACTCTTAATTATATTTTACCCCACAATTCAACATTTAAATACTCACCACTGATTCCAAGACAATAATCTGTAGAGACAGGGGGGCATAATTTTTGGTACTTTTATCATTTTAAAATTAACCATTAACAAATGTTAATTTATATATAAGATTATCATTTTCTCAACTAACAAAAAGCTGACTTAACTAGTTACACTTTTCAAACACTGTTGTATATTGAAGTGTTGCAAAAACCTTATCAGTCACTGATATGATTTTATACTGAAATAAAGACAGTCTAACTCCAACTTTTGTTTTATTAACATAACATGGCGCAGTCGGAAATTATTTTAAAAGAAAAGTGAATAAAGGCAACTAGTTTTGAAGTGTCAAAGTATTAGAAATTAAAATTTAGTAAAATTGATAAAGATGGGTGAATATAGGGGTATAGAACCTATGAACTTTACCGGAAATTTAAGTGATAACTGGAAGTTATGGCGACAAAGGTTTATTTAGTGGCTTCTGAAATCGGCAAAAAGGACGAAAGTGTACAAGTTGCGCAATTAATTCACTATATAGGAGTAGAAGGTATTCGCATTTATAATACGTTCACGTTAAATGAAGATGATAAAAAGAAATTAGAAAAAGTGCTAAAGTGTTTTGAAAATCATTTCTTGCCGAAAAAAAACTTATCGTATGAACGATTTAAATTTTTTACTCGTAGGCAAGGAGAAAATGAACCGATAGAACAATTTATTACCGACTTAAAAAATTTGGCTTTAACCTGTGAATTAATAGACTTAAAACACTCATTAATTAAAAATTTAATTATTTGTGGTTTGCAAAATGAAGAGTTACGATTAAAATTACTGGATGAAGATGACAAACATGATCTAGATAGTGCAATTCAAGTATGTATACGATATGAAAATACAAAGGAACAGTCAAATATAATCACGAAAAATACAAGTGCGCTAACGACTATGGATATCCAAGCAATACACCGGCAAGGGCAACTCGACAGAAGTCGCAATAATAAACAAACTACTGCAGCAACGATGTATAGTAATCCGGTAGCAGGGCCGAGTCGTTTGCAGTCACATGGTAAGTCCCAGGTACAACGAGGAGGTGGGAGTCAACCCGCAAATACAGAATATGGTCGATCTCATCAGAGATACACTGGACAGCGTTTGAAAATGAACAACGGAGTATGCTACAGATGCGGCAGAGCACATGGTAAAAATCAGTGTCCCGCTTATGGAAAAAAGTGTAATGTGTGCGGTTATTTTAACCATTTCTCTAAAGTATGTCAAAATAATAAAATTCATGTTGTAAATTTTGAAAATCATGATCAATTTTTTTTTTTTTTTCTTCCGATTATTGGCCTTACAAGCAAAGTGTTTTGGCCACGAACATATAACTACATACATGATCAATTTACTGATGATAATAATTATGTATTTATAGGCTCTGTGGATAATTGCAATGTCAAAGACAACTCATGGTACATTTCAATGCTTTTAAACAACAAACAAGAATTTAATTTCAAATTAGATACTGGCGCAATGGCAAATATAATTCCGGTAAAAGTTTTAAAAGAATTAAATTTAGATGAACAACATCTAATAAAAACTGATCTAAAACTAAAATCTTACACAAATAATGAACTGCCTATTGTTGGAACTTGTTACTTAAATCGTCAATATAAAAATGAAATTTTTACATTAGAATTTTTTGTAGTTGAATCAAATTCTCTATGCATCTTGGGATTAGAAAGTTGTAAAAAGCTAAATTTAATTAAAAGAATAGATATTGTTGATAATGTTAGAGAGGCTCATAACTATTATGACACAGTTGTTAAAAAAAATTTGAACTTGTTTACAGGTATAGGGTGTATGAAAAACAAATATCACAGAATTAATTGAAAATGCTAGGCCTGTAGTTCACCCCTCTCGTAAGATACCGGTACCTTTGCTTAAACAATTTAAAAATACCCTCGTAGAAATGGAAAGAAATAAAATAATTAAAAAAGTCGACGAACCTACAGATTGGGTAAATTCTGTAGTAATAGTTCGAAAAAATAATGGATCACTGCGTATTTGCTTAGAGCCTAGAGATTTAAATTCAGTGATAAAAAGAGAACACTTTCAGTTGCCTACAATTGATCAAATTACAAGTAAATTATCGGGTGCAAAATTTTTTAGTAAATTAGATGCCAATAGTGGCTTTTGGCAAATTTGTCTAGATGATGAAAGTGCAAAATTATGTACATTTGGAACCCCTTATGGTCGTTATTGTTTTTTACGTTTGCCATATGGAATTAAATCAGCCCCTGAGGTATTTCATAAAAGATTTAAACAAATTTTTGATTTAGAGGGAGTTGAAATATATATTGACGATATTATTATTTGGGGTAGATCGCAGGCTGAGCATGATCAAAGGTTAAAAGAAGTATTTCATATTGCTAAGTTAAATAATATTACTTTTAATAAAGAAAAATGCAAATTTGGCATGACTGAAATAACTTTTATGGGACATAAAATTACACAAAATGGTTTCTTTCCTGATGAAAATAAAATTTCAGCAATAAAGCATATGCCCATACCGAAAAATAAAAAAGAGGTACAAAGGTTTTTAGGAATGATAACATATGTTGGTCGCTTCATACCAAATTTGTCAAATTTAAACTCACCACTTAGAGAGTTAACAAGAAATGATGTTGTTTTCGAGTGGACCGACAGACATATGGAGTCATTCAATAATTTAAAAAATATATTGACCAAGAAACCTGTATTACAGTACTATGATGTGAATAAACCAGTTGTAATTTCAGTAGATTCATCGAAAAATGGAGTTGGAGCAGTTTTACTGCAAAATAATTTACCCTGTGCATACGCGTCACGTGCTCTTACTGAAGTACAACAGCGGTACGCACAGATTGAAAAAGAATTAAATGCAATTGTTTTTGGATGTGAAATTTTTTATGAGTTTGTGTATGGCCGTGAATTTGTTGTAGAAACAGACCATAAGCCCCTGATATCAATTTTTAAAAAACCTTTAATTACATGTCCCTCACGTTTACAAAGAATGTTGTTACAGTTGCAGAAATATGATTTAAAAGTAATATACAAACCAGGTAAAGATCTATTTATTGCAGATGCTTCGTCAAGAGCTTTTTTAAGAAATCAAAAAACAGAAAACATTTTTGATACAAATATGGAAGTTTGTATAATAGATATGCCATACAAAATGACAGACAAAAAATGCAATGAATTCATTAAAGCTACATCAGAAGATAAAGTATTACAGTTGTTACATAAATATATAAAACAAGGTTGGCCTAAAAGTATAAACAAAGTACCTGTTGAAATAAAAAATTATTTTAGATGGAGAAATGAACTAATTGAAACTAACGGTTTGTTGTTTAAAGGTCAACAATTAATTATTCCTAGTAATATGAGACGAGACATAATAAATAAGATTCATTATGGCCATTTTGGCATAGTTAAATGTAAAAATCGGGCCAATGATGCATTTTATTGGCCGGGTATGTGTAAACAGATAGAGGATGTTATTTTAAATTGCAGAATCTGTTTAAAACATCAAGTTTCACAACAGAAACAACCCTTAGTTCCACATGAGATACCAACAATCCCCTGGTACAAAATAGGGTGTGATATTTTGTATTTAGGCACTACTATGTACTTATTAGTTATAGACTATTATAGTAAATGGATAGAATTAATTTTGTTGGGAAATCATGCCCATTCAGACACTGTGATTAACCATTTAAAATCTATGTTTGCTAGGTTTGGTATACCTGTAGTATTAATATCCGATGGTGGCCCTCAATTCAGCTCATTTAATTTTAATAACTTTGCCAAAGAATGGGGATTTTCAGATATTAAATCTAGCCCCCGATATCCCCAATCAAACGGGATGGTAGAGCGGGCTAAACAAACTATTAAAAAAATGTTATATAAAGCTCTGAAGGATAAAAAAGATTTACATTTAGTTTTATTATTGTATAGAAATACACCAATTGAGAATAATATATCACCATCTCAAATACTTATGTCTAGAAAGCTTAGAGATATATTGCCATCAACCGAAAATAATCTGAAACCGAAACCTATTGACTGTACAAAATACAATAAAAATATTCAGTTGAAGCAACGAAAACAACAAATTTATTATAACAAAAATTGTAAAAAATTAAAACCATTAAAAATTAATCAACATGTTCGGTTCCAGAATACTTTGGGTTCAAAATGGTCTTTTGGTAAAATTGTAAATAAAAAGCGAGATCGCTCTTATGAAATTGAAAAAAAAGATGGTTCTTGTATAACTAGAAATAGGCGATTTATCGAAATTGTACCAAATCATACTAATAATCTGGAAAGTAATTCACCATCAAAAGAAAATAGTGTCAAACAATCGGACGTAGATATAAAAAATACTGACTTTGACCCAAATTCAACTTTAGATTTAAGTTCAGGTGACAATATTTATAATATTCCGGAATGTACTAGATCTGGTAGAGTAGTTAAAAAGGTGGAAAGATTAGAATATAATTAGTGTTTTTGGGTAGTAGTTTTATGGATGTAGTTATTTAAAAAAAAAAAATGTATTTTCAATGAATCGATTATTCAGTGTATATTTTAATGTATGATTTATATTTTATTATAATTAATTGTAAACAGAATGGTTTATAGTTATAAAAAGGGGAAGATGTTGTATATTATAAGAAGTGTTGCAAAAACCTTATCAATCACTGATATGATTTTATACTGAAATAAAGACAGTCTAACTCCAACTTTTGTTTTATTAACATAACAAACACGACTATTTTTGAATTCCATCGTACTTGAAAGGTACATGTGAAGGTGAATTCAGCAATTCAGATTTATGGATATCTGGATGGCTTAAAAATATAAATATACTACCCATCAGATATCAATAAGGTCAAATGTTACTAAACATGTTTTACTCCTGAGCTCTTTAACTATTTTAAATCTGGACATATTTACTAATATTTACCCACCTGAACCTTGATAGAATAAGTGATAAAGGGATATCTACCAACAACCAGTATTTCCTTAAAAGATTAACAGATTCAAGGACATATACGCCACAACCTGAAAACAGACAGTTCTAAGACACAAACATTATTATTAGGAAGTAACTATTGCACAGTCATTAATTTGTCATTGTACAACGGTCCAACCATCCACGAAGCATTTTTTAAAGCACGGGCGGCCTGTCGATTGCAGGTCAGATATTGAGATAAGATATTCGAGTTCTTGTAAAAAGCAGAGTAGGGTTTACTACTGTGCAGGAAGTGTGGTCACGCGTTCTATGGTGTGGTTAAGTTGAAGTTTAGTTCAGACTGCATATATTTAATGTGTAATTATTACACATAAATGATAATATAAAGCACAATATTCTTTTTTGACATTTTAACAAATCAACATCAGTGAAGTGATAGTACACCTGGCTTGCTGTCGTCATGTGGCAGAGACAGACCACTTCAATTCTCAGTTAAAGTTAATATTTTTTTTTTGTCTTTAATACTGACAAAAAAAGAAAGAATATAATACGATAATGCATATCTAACAGTCCTTTTTCCATCTGTAAAAAAAAACATGCATCTGGTGGATTCCTATTAAAGATTTGGTAATACACATTGCACATTTAGACTTTCATAAATTCCTTAAATCATTAATACATTGCAAATTAACTGTTTAAAAAAAAACACAGCAACGAGCAAATGAAATTAATATCTAATTAACACAAAACAATTAGGTGAATCCCTAAGATTTGGTAATACATATTATTGCATTCTATTCTGCTTCTTACAAGAATTCGAATATCTGATCTGATAACCTGATTATTTGATCGCAATTCACGGGCTGCCTGTGTTTTAAAAGACACTACGTGCACAATCAGACCATTGTGCAATGACAAATTAATGAGTGTCGGACCTTGCAGTGATCACTTCCTTATTATTATTAAATACAGAATATAAAAATAAAATATCAGATTTCGCTGTCCTGGTTTAGTGGAAGAGTAGCATTAGCTAAACTTCGCCAGAACATTAAAATACATAAGGCAATTAAAATAAATTAAATAATACTTACCTTTTGGTAACTTTCTCTCGATAATAAGATTTGCTACGGCATAATATATGCTAGTATGATTAGCATGATATGACACACCATATCGGTCAAAAGTAATTAATGTTGTAATATTCAAAGAATCTAAGTGATTAGAAATAAGGTTGGATATTAATTCTGTAGGCCATCGGACATCCATAGCATCAGGAAGATTTGTATGACTGTGAATAAATATATTACTTTCTTTTATACCTAATATTTTACAAGATTTGTACAACTCATTTTTTCTTATTGAGCCCATTCCATAGTTTCGACCTAAAATTTATTGATAAAATGTCACTTTGTTCTAAATCTAAATAGTTATTTTTAAATTAGTAATTATTGGCAAAGTTACAATAGGTATCAATTTTCCATTGAAAAAACATATAGGACATTTGAAAAAACAATTAATTGGCAATAATTATTGTAATTATCCCATTGTATTTTTAGTCTCGTTTATATTTTAAGTATATGGTATCAAATACTAACCTGTTGTTAAACACATGAGATATACTGTGCAGTCCTTTTTTCTAACATAATTCAGAATTGTAGGGCCAAAGAACATGCATTCGTCATCAGGATGTGCGATTACAAAAAGAACTCGCTTTGAGTTCCTTGCCTCTCGATTGAAGGTAAGAAATTTCCATTTCGTTATACAGAAGTATAGTGTTATACATATTATTATGTATAAAATACAAGCTAATATTAAATGCTCCACTGTGTCTACGAAATATTGCAATAAATTTGAGATGAATTGTTGCAAATGATCACTTATATCTTTCCACACAATTTTGTAACTAAACTGTTTCCAAGCATGGAGAGCTATATTCATTTCAAATTAGATTTAAACTTATAAATAGATCTGTTGTACATCCGTAATTATAAATAGACTATTCAGCGTCAACAAAAATAACTTCTTACATTTGGGTTGGGGTTATGTTTCTATTGATTTAGTAACTTTTGCGTTATGATTTGGTACTTCCATTTAAGTGCGTTCCCCACAATATCTTAGAAAATCTACCTAATGGTCGCATTCAGCCTTAGGCCAGGCGCGCACGGGTGACTTTTTGTCACGCAACTGTTTTGTCACCTACCTCGGAGTCCATCGAGTCTTATGGAGATGCGCTCACGAAGCGACGTAACAGTCACGTCGCTCGTGAGCGCATCTCCATAAGACTCAATGGACTCCGAGGTAGGTGACAAAACAGTTGCGTGACAAAAGTCACCCGTGCGCGCCTAGCCTTAGACTAGGAAAGATATATATCTTTCCTACTCTAAGCATTCAGCGGACGTACCATAAGACTCGCCGCCACATATAAACCGCCTAGCCCTAGCGCTACTATTACGGATAGTAGAGACACAGGTAGAGACTAGTGATGGGCTGCTAAATAGCAGTCTGCTACTTTTTAGCTGCTATTCGGTTCGAAGCAGTAGCAACTGCTACGAGCTCTGATAAATAGCTGCTATTTTTATAGCAGGTTGAAATTACTTGCTAAATATGCCAACCCGCCCACATAGCAAGACAGGCGGGCAGCGTCGGTCTAATAGCAGTGGCAGAATGCACATTCGTTTAACTAGAGCGAGCAGTGTAGCTGTTCACAGTACAGCACTTAACAATGGCATACCTATGTAACTCGTGTAAAACGTAAAACTATTTTATTTTAATAAACCTTTAACACATTTTTTTTGTTTCCAAAAAGCGAAATATATTAATTTTTAAACTATACCTATAATTTACGTAAGAATCGGCCAGTTAATTCAAAATAGCCGACATGACATGTCTTCAAATCAAATATATTATTGTAATATAAGCCACATATCATTTATCTAATTTACGACGTCGAATGTAGGTATATAGGTATTCATCGTCAAAGTAGCAATACAATAATTTATATTTCATTTAAAATTAATCACATTCAACCACTCCATACAGCAATGCATTTATTTTTTATTTCTGCTACATGGCTTCAACCTGATGGCAGGTAAAGTTTCATTTGCTATCTGCTAACTGCCAATACGCTAACCAAAGCAACTAGCGCTAAAAAAAGCTGCTAATAAAATAGCAGCTATTTTTAACTGCTAAATGAAATTAGCAGTAGCAGAATTAGCTGCTACACAAAAATAGCTGGTTCGACCCATCACTAGTAGAGACATATTCACTTCGGTGAAAATCGGGAACAACCAGAATCAGCCGATCTGTATTTGTGTATTCTATATTACCACCAGCCAATATACCTGCTTCCAACATGGAGGAATCTCCATTATAAGCCCAAATATATGTAAATATTTTATCATAAGAATCATATCATACAAAAATTCATCTTTTTTTTGTCATTGATTAAGTAGAAATAGATACTTAACCAAAGAATTTGTACTGTTAGTTCCGGTCTTAAATTCATAGATGTCGTGTGCCTTTTCGAGTCGAAGTTCAAGCTGGTGTTTGCAAGGCGGGTAAATTAATTCATGAATGAAATGAAAGGTTGGGCGGGCGGGCCCGTGGGGTGTGGAGGGAGCTAAACGACCTAGCAACTAAGACAGCAGTGCGACCAGCGTTGCCAATTATTCGGCATGATGAGATTCACCTACTCGCAGAAAATTATCCGATTTTGTAAGAAATTATTCATTCTTGGCGTTTTGTACTTTTAAAAATAGCATGGAAAATACTTACATGTGTATACCTATATTGCTTATAATACTATAATCGACTAAAAACATTATGTTTAATTAGTCTTAGAAATTATTTTACGAAGAAGAGCTTTTTTATTGTTTTGTCTTGATGCAAAAAGAATAGGTAGGTAGGTATATGAAATTTATTTAATAGGAATGAATAAAAGTTTTTTTTTTCAAGAAAATACCAGGAAGAAAATAAAATATGTTTTATATACAGGGTGTTGCAGCATGAGAGGGACATAGCTTAATAGGAGGTAGAGAACATCAGTGGTAACCGGAACCTCCCATAGAAATGTCTCATTGGGCCTTCACTACGAAATTACAGGGTGTTAAATAATTTTTGGCCAAACCTGTTTTTTGTCATAACTTTGACAGGAAATGAAATAACGGATTCATATTTGGTACGGCTAATGTACAAACGAGCCCCAAGAGGTACATGTATAAAAAAAAATATATCCAGGTCCGGACTCACTATAATTTATGTTTCTTCTTTGCATCAATAAAACATCACCCTGTATATATTTTTTTGAAATTTCGATACGATATTCGAAAAGAGCAAGAAAAAACAAACAAAATGGCCTATTTCATTTTTTTGTTACACCTTCGTGGTTATTTAAATACGTTGTTAAATGTGCAAGAAAATGGATTACAGAACCCTATTAAATGAGAGGCACGTGAAATAAATAGTTTTATAACTAAAATTTGCAAAAATTCTATTAAGCCTAGGTGGTCTGGGTGAATCCTAATTCCGGCACGTTTTAAACGTCCATTTTGGTAAAAAACTGTGGTCCTAATAAGTAATCGGGTATGAAATAACAAAATTTTTAATCAATCACAGTAGGCTTGTTCAAAGTGACACATAATAAAAAGAAATCTCCTAAACAGTTGAATAATTGTTTGTTAGTAATTTAATGTGTCAATAATCCGCATTTACTTAGTGAAAACTTGTGAAAATATTTTAACTATGCCAGTAAAATTTACAAACGGGGAATATGCTGACATAATATTCATCTATGGTTTCTGTAATGGAAATGGTAGGTCGGCGGAAAGAGAATATCGGCTGCGTTTTCCTGGTCGTCGATGCCCTAATCATAAAACCTTTAGTACGGTGTTCCAGTATGCAAGACGACACGGAAAGTTTCCTACTTCTGCAGTCGTGGAGCGTGTTTTACAACAAGGTGTGCAGGAACAAAACAATATTATAAACGTAGTTCAAGAAAACCCAAATATGAGCACTAGACGAATCAGTTTGGTAACTGGTATTCCTCATTGGCGAGTATGGAGAACCCTAAAAAGAGAACGTTACCGTCCATATCATATCCAGCAGGTACAGCGTCTTCAACAAGGCGACGATATCCCCCGCCTGGCATTTTGTCGTTGGTTGTTTAATCATCGCCCAGTCATTTACAGAACCTTATTTACGGATGAGGCACAATTTACAAGGGATGGAGTAAACAATTCACGAAATAATCATAAATGGGCACAGGAAAACCCACATGCGGTACGCCAACGCCGTTCGCAACACAGGTTTTCTGTAAATGTTTGGGTCGGACTTGTGAATAGACATTTGATAGGGCCACATTTTTTTGAAGAAAGATTGAATGGTGAAATTTACTTTGATTTTCTTCAAAACATTTTACCGAATATGTTAGAAAATATCGGTATAAGAGGCATGTTGTTTCAGCATGATGGGGCCCCACCACATTTTAACCTTCAAGTAAGAGAACACTTAAACAATGTGTATCCTAATAGATGGATTGGACGCGGGGGTCCACATGAATGGCCACCAAGATCTCCTGATTGTAACCCTTGTGATTACTTTTTATGGGGCCACTTAAAAAACGAGGTTTATAGCATTGAAATTGAAAGTAGACAACATTTAATCCAGCGCATCGTTACAACCTGCGACGAAATACGGAATAATCCAGAAATGATACGTCGAGCAATTGGTGACCTTTCTAAACGCGCAAGAAAATGCACAGAATTTGGGGGAGGACATTTTGAAAATTTACTTTAGTGTCAATTACGTTTTATTTTTAAACACATTTAGTTATTGTTTTGTTATTTATTGTTAATTGAATGGAAAATATTTTATTTATTTAGATTTTAATTTGTTCTCTTCCAATTTTTATTAAGTATAAAATGTTGATGATTTTCTTGATCAAAGTAACTGGTTGCTTAGGCCTAAATGGTTTAAATTATCTGTCACTTTTATTCTTTGAACAAGCCTACTGTGATTGATTAAAAATTTTGTTATTTCATACCCGATTACTTATTAGGACCACAGTTTTTTACCAAAATGGACCTTTAAAACGTGCCGGAATTAGGATTCACCCAGACCACCTAGGCTCAATAGAATTTTTGCAAATTTTAGTTATAAAACTATTTATTTCACGTGCCTCTCATTTAATAGGGTTCTGTAATCCATTTTCTTGCACATTTAACAACGTATTTAAATAACCACGAAGGTGTAACAAAAAAATGAAATAGGCCATTTTGTTTGTTTTTTCTTGCTCTTTTCGAATATCGCATCGAAATTTCAAAAAAATATATACAGGGTGATGTTTTATTGATGCAAAGAAGAAACATAAATTATAGTGAGTCCGGACCTGGATATATTTTTTTTTTATACATGTACCTTTTGGGGCTCGTTTGTACATTAGCCGTACCAAATATGAATCCGTTATTTTATTTCCTGTCAAAGTTATGACAAAAAACAGGTTTGGCCAAAAATTATTTAACACCCTGTAATTTCGTAGTGAAGGCCCAATGAGACATTTCTATGGGAGGTTCCGGTTACCACTGATGTTCTCTACCTCCTATTAAGCTATGTCCCTCTCATGATGCAACACCCTGTATAAAAGAAATATAAATACAATAACAAAATCACAAATATTTGTCAGGCATCACCATTTGTATAGCTATAGTGTTTATTCCAAATGTACCCCAAAACGAAAAATAAAAGATACTTCACGTAAAAATTGACTCATGTAAAAGAGGCCAAGAATATTGAATATCATGCTTTGGCAACACTTTTTATTTAGTGCCACATTGTTTAAATAATTCGCAAAGTTGAGAAAATCAGTTTTTCGTAAATACCCAAAAAATGAAGACTTTTAGAAAATAATGTTTTACATGACAAATGTTGCTACTAAAAAGACCTACAAAACCCAATAATAAATTTTCCAATAGGTTAATTTGTTTATCTGCAAAATAAAAAAAAACGTCAAAATGACCTCTTATTTCAATTATTAATAACTTATGATAAATTAAGCCTTGTGACATCGAAATTATCGGAAGTTGTACGTCTCAATTTACTTTAAAAATGCTAAAAATTTCAAATCGATATCTTTTAAGGTTTTTTGCAAAAAGTTATTTGTTTATTAAAAACTTGCTTTCGTAAAATTGTCGTAATTTTTTTTTTAGACATTTTAGAGTTACGGATCAAAGTGGATTCACATTTTGACAAGTTGTACTATCATGTACATATCAAATTTAATTGATTTTCGCAAATTTCTTTGTTTAAAATCGAGTTCGAAAAACATGTGCGTTTTAAAGTTATAAACAAATTGAATAATTTATTTATTTTTAAGGGTACGTCGTTCGGGCTAGGATCATTTTAAGGCTACGATTTTTCTGCGAATTTAAAAAGAATAATAAATGCTCCAAGGCACTTGGGAACTGAGATAATTTTTTTGTAAAATTCTTAGTTTTTTGGTATTTACGGAAAACTGATTTTCTCAACTTTGCGAATTATTTAAACAATGTAGCATTAAATAAAAAGTGTTGCCAAAGCATGATATTCAATATGTTTGGCCTCTTTTACATGAGTCAATTTTTATACATTTGGAATAAATCTATTACACTAATGTAAATTTTTGTCGCATCGGTAATTTAGCTCAACATGTTGGAGCGCTCGGACGTAGTTGTACGGTTGGCTCCGAGTCTCGATCCGGGGAGGCAATTTCCTGTATTAAAAGAACTAAATAAATTTGTTATGATGATGACATAAATCCGAGGGTCGGGGGATCGATTCCTACCCAACACGACTTTTTTTTTTCCTTAAAAATATATAAATATTGTCATATAATTAAACTGCATCATATATTCATTTGAAATTGTCACACAATGCAGAGCAGGTCTTGATCTACTTAATGTGTTGATTTTAAATACAAATGCCAATAAGTGAATCAGCTATATGAGTAAAAGAAAAATAAAAAATTATCTCAGCTCACATTCTTTGCTTAAACATTCTTTTTTCTTTTAAAATTCGCAGAAAAATCGTAGCTTTCAAATGGTCCTAGTCCCAATGGAGTACGATTAAAAATAATTGAGTTAGTGTATTTGTTTATAACGTGAAAATGTACGTGTTTTTCTAACCCGATTTTAAACAATTAAATCTGCGAAAATCAATTAATTTTAAAATGTACTTGATGGTACAACTTGTAGAGAAGAGAATCCATTTTTGGTCATTAGTCTACGGTGCCAAAAAAAAATTTGGACAATTTTACGAAAGCTCATTTTTAATAAACAAATTACTTTTTGCAAAAACCTTAAAAGATATCCATTTGAAATGTTCAGAGTTTTTTAAGTAAATTGCTACGTACAACTTCCGATAATTTCAAAGTCACAAGGCTTAATTTATCATTAGTTAATAACAGTTGAAATAACATGCCATTTTGACAGTTTTCTTGATTTTGCAGATAAACAAATTAACCGATTTGAAAATTTCTTACTGGGTTTTGTAGGTATTTTTACTAGCTACATTTGTTATATAAAACATTATTTTCGAAAGTTCTTATTGTTTTCGTTATTTACAAAAAATTGATTTTCTCAACTTTGCGAATTATTTAAACAATGTGGCACTAAATAAAAAGTGTTGCCAAAGCATGATATTCAATATTCTTGGCATCTTTTACAAGAATCAATTTTTATTCATGAAGTATCTTTCATTTTTCGATCAAACCCTAATTCGATTACACTACTAGGAGCAGTTAACAAAACAATGAATATAATAGTACATTATACACTAAGGAGTAGGTAGTCCGACAGTTGAGCCAGACAGTACGTCACGCGTGACGTCATTATCGTTAAGTAGGGAATCTGCATTATCGGCAGGAATTTAAAAATGGCGGTAAATTCAAATAGGCGATCTGCATTATCGGCAGGAATTTAAAAATGGCGATAAATTCAAATTGATGGAAATTTGAAATCTAATTGAAAATTAAAATTGGTGGGAAAAGGGATTCAAATTTAGGTGGTTAATCCTACTATCCACAACAAATAGATGTGATTATTAATTAGCGGTGAGTTATGTTAATTAGGTAAGAAAAACACAAAATTAGATTAAATTTACGATACTGACACCCCAATGCATCGCTGTAGGCCCGGGCCGGTGCAAGAATGTATACGTGTAAACTCAAATCCAAAATATAAGCAGCATTTGCGGCTTCCTTTATTCTTATTTTTAAATAGGTGTTCGTTTGCAAGCACGTGGCTCTCGAGGCGGCTCTCTTTGTGATGTAATTCTTAAGGGATGCCGCTTTGAATGTTATATTTTGCGCACAACTTTACTTTAATTGAGACGACAATATGCAGCGTTATTCAACGGAGACGTTTGCCAGGTACCCACACCCAGGTATTGCAAACTAAAGAAATTTAGCGCCTCTGCCTCGATTGCGTTCGGGGTATGAACGAGTGCCCAACAGTTACGTGATGTTATTAAAAAAAAGAGTGCTCTCGAAGGGTGGAGGCCAGTGGAGGGATAAATTGCTAACGCGGCCGTCCTGTGGCTGTGATCTGAGCGTACTATTGTTATCTAGGTATCTGAAATGGTAAGTAATAAGGAAACAAAATTTCAAATAAATTATGGCTAATTGTTTGTCCTTATGTATTGCCTACATATATTTAGTCAGTTATAAGAGACTGAGATCTGAGTGGAAATAAAAACACTAATGTCCTGAAAATGTAATTGCATAGGTACCTACGTAAACAAAGTAACAATAGAGAAAATAATATGCAAAATTAGACTTTATAACAATGTTACCTATAATTCTAATTATTATTTTGATCTACTTACACACTTCGCAATTAGTTGCAAGTGACACTGAATAATTTACTCATTCATCTTGTATACGCCATGAAGCCCTTTACAGACAAGAAATATGTGAAAACACAATAAAAACTATTACTTGTAAAATACCTTTTACAACTTCAAGATAAAATAAAAGATATGAGGACGGTAGGTAAGTATTTAGAAAATATAAAAGGTGATTGCCGCAAAAGCGACGTACTAGGTGGATATATGTATTGACAATGGAAAAATTTCCTTGTTTTTATCAAATAACTGAATGTGCTTATTCTAAATGAAGAACACTACTTATATAAATAGACACAATTTATATTTTATGAGTTATGTGATATTTTTAGGGATTTCCACTGACTAGGTACGCTTGTAAATGTCTACTTATTCTCACCCTGTTTTAATAATTTATAACTTTCAGATAGTTAATTTCTAATTTCTTCAGCAAAAAGTAATTTTTTAACAATCTTATCTCATATTGAGAAGTTCTATCATTTTTTGTATAATTTAGTCTGATCTCGGGGAAATATATTGTGTAGTTGAGTTCTTTTTCTACATCACCTTTCTCTTATATTTTTCTCTTCTGATTTCTTTTTATATATGACCATTTTGTCTATAGAAGAAGTAAAATATTTTCTGATTCAGATAATGACACCCGGGGAATGGAAACATTTGATATTTTGTATTAAAACAAGTGGTGGAATAGCTTCGGCTATGCTCGGCCAGGACGTTAATTTATATAAGGCGATTTAAAGAAAAGCATACTAAATACGAAACTTTAAACTTAAGCTCATATGGGTATTCTTAAAATATTTAATTAGATGTAAAAATATTTAACCCAATTCACAAATTTAATAACCTATATTCTTGCCTTTTAATATAAAATAAATAGAATTTACTGGGTACCCTGTGTATTTGATAAATTATGCAAGTATGTAACGTTAATCTCGGGGCCCAGAATGCATCGAATGCAGTACTTTATTTTAAGCATTATGCAAAAAATCAATTCTCTCTCTTAATATATCCTTTTATTTTTTATGAATGTATAGGACACTGGGACCCCGAATAAATTTGTACATCTTATTTATATTAAATTTCGTCAAGTGTATTGATTCTGGATGACACAAAATGGATTTTTAAGAAATTACGATATTCCTGCATTATTCTCATAAAACTATTTAACAGAATGCTATTTCAATAAGAAGCTAGCTATTAAGTAAAAGGCTTTTATTGTCAGTTTTTGTATATTTTTTACTTGAAACCTGTAAAAATAACTCCATAAAACTCCAATGGGGGAAATGTTTCTATTGATAAGTCGCCACAAAATAATCAATACTTCTGCTGGAAGACAAAAATTTTTACAATTGAAACCGTAAGTAATTATATTTTGGCTAAAATACTGAGACCGGAATTTTTGAAATTAATCTATATTTTTGAACATTTACTGGTAAAAAAGAATAGACTAGTATACAGTTACAATATAGAAATATTGTACGTTAATGAAGTAAATTAAATCACAATCAGGGTGTGTCAGAATTCTAACTAAGTGACAAATACTGAAGATTTAGAATCAATTCTTTTAGATATATCCCAATTTATTCAAATGTGGAGGAGCGGACAACGTCACGCTCATTGTACTTTTTCCTACAGACATATAACAATAATAATAGTAATTATTATTATATAACCTAGAACTCTATAATATATGGAAAATAAGTCACTCCAGGTTATATAAGACGCTTGGTTTAGTGTCCCCAAAGACCTGTATGGCCATATATGGGTCCTGTGTAACTACACAATTTTTACAATAGATGACAATAATTATAAAGTGTACGAAAAGTGTGCACAAAATACAATTACCTTAGTTTTTACAACCTTTTATGATTTTCTTATAAATATATCTAACTTTATGTCTATAAGGTACAGGAAAACATTTTAAAAGGAAGAGAGTTCTCATATTTAAAATACACGAGTATATGGACGAGTACAACATATACAGATACTCTTGGGGATGCTAATGATTTAATGAATGCGTCTGCCAGTTGTTCGCCTGTGGGTTAGTGTTATAATTTAAGAGTTAGGAAATTTATATTGGAATATTTAAAGCCGGAAAGAAGGTTGGATATGTTTGTCGTGTATAGTAAATAATTTAAAAAAAAAACATATTATGAAGAGTGGTCACTATTTCAGAAATAACCGCCATCTTGAACAATGCCTGAATTAAAACAAATATTTGATGCACAGGATATATAGTAATCGGACTGTTATACATCAATTCATTTGTTATTAGGTAGGTAAATCTAAAAATACAAATAAATGTGCAAATACCACATCATGTTTGGAATCTTTTTTCTGTACAAAATTCTCTAATAAACCAGTTACAACGAAGAAAGAAAACAATATGATATAAATAATTCTTTTAGTTTCATTTTTGTATAAACATTTAAATATAGATTCGCCTCTTTAAATCTACAAAATAGACAGTAGGGTACGTTTTCAACTGTACAATTAGCTCTTCTACATACATTTCTGTTAGGTGCAAGAACAAAGGCCAAAGATATTAAATGTTCCATCCAAGGCAAAAGTTTCGTCTTCTTCTGTCTAACCATGTTGTAGTGGATTCACATATTTGTTTACATTCAGCATATTTAATTATATGTAGGTATATACGCTTTATGTGAAACAGCATTGCAATGTATAGTCTTGGTTTAGTGTACCGCTGAAATCGTACCCCACCACAGTTTGTTTTTGATGAATCAATAGGACGTAGTGATAAACAGTTCAGCATTTGGCAACATTTCTCATTACGAGGGGCAATATTTCAAAATTTATTGAAATGAACGTCGTGTATATTTTACACCGTTTCGCATGGATTGGACAGATGCTCATTTATTTTTTATCATCCACAGTTCTTTATGGCCATCTGTTTAAAAGCTTTCCTTAAAATGGCATAGTACATAAACCATAACATTTATTTCAGCTGACCATTTCAACAGTCGATTTCAGAATATATCGCCACATTCACAATAAAGCTACTTACAGAGCTTTTTCACTCATCTCATGCATAATTTTAGGTTATGTTTGTGACCTCCCACCAAGTTCAAAGGTTTTTTTTGTTGTTTTTCCGATTTATAACCCAGTTAATGAATGATTCTTAATAATAAATTTTAATCTGACTTGAACTCTATAGAAGGTCCTCGTTGACAGGAAACGGTGGTGTACTTGGATTGTTGGGAGTTACATTACCTTGTGTCCTCTCGAATTGTTCTCAATTTATAACACTATTTACTATACTATTTTTCCTCCTCATACAAGACAATATCAACGCGCAAATAGCATTCCAAAACTCTTAAGAATTCCTTTCTTCTAAATGGTCAAAGCTGTCTCCAAATATTTTTTTTACAGAAGAGGCGTTTGATGTACACTTTTCGCGCATATAAAGTCAAACTCAACTTCTTCAGGGTAATCTAGCTGAATTACATTTGATTTCTTAAGAAAAACATAAAAGTAACTAGTTTCTCAAGAGCTCTTATGAACTTTACGCTTTCACCGCTTTTGGTAAATTTTTAATGAATTTGAACTTACCTCAAAACATGCCAAATAATGTACGACAGTCTATTATATGTTAGAATTTTTCAAGAAACAGTCGAAGATATATCAAAATAACGGCAATTTCTCAAAAATGATTGCTATACTCTAAATATGTGATCATCTTTTTTCCAAACTTTGCGCGTAGTAAGCGATGTCAAAATGAACAGATCGTTCTGGCTCTCAAACTTCCAATAGGATACCATGATATATATAATAAAGTTAAGTAAGGCACGTGGGCGGTTCTAGCATATTTATGCACAAGAAGTAAGAAAAATAAAAATGGTAATTTGATTTGCGTCAAAATATGTTGATTTGTTTAAAGATTTATCGATATACGTAATGCAAGGATCGGATTAAGTATGGTGCCGAATGCAAAACCCTTGAAACATAATCGTTTCATCCTTATTTCACACAAGTTTGGCGTATATAGTATATACCGTACTGCTGAATTCAACCCCTGATCGAGACTTATAGAAGTAATAGGTATCAGTACTTTACGGAAAACAGATTATGCCTCTTTAAAGATTATCTATACAACAAAGAATGTACGACATACAGGGTCTAGGGATTTGTTCCTTTAAAAACTAATAAATTGTGTGGATATATTATAATTCGATATACTATATCAGATTACGTACCTATACTATATAAGTATAGCTTATAACGCTACCAGTTGAACCCTCGTAGAGGTTCACATGCGTATTGAATCCTCGAAAAAGGGGTAACATTCATATATAAAATAACCTTACATTTATAGTTACAGGTTACCGCGCCCAAAGCGGAGACTAGAAATTTAGATATGTACCTAACTTTTTACAGAACGTACTAGTCTTTGGTCTGGTAAGTAGGTATGTATATAAGATAATCAAGTGTTACATGTGCACCCAAACAGGTTCATATATGACAAGAGGGCAATAGATTAGTAATGAAAAGGTTCTATTATAGATATCATTGTATTGTAAGCCTGTGAGAGAGATATAGTGGAAACTGAGAAACATCCGCAGTATTATTGTGGCCTCTAAAATAGCATGCAGGTACCTAAATGGAAAAAAAATTGACCACAAAAGAAACATATATTACTATTATTATTATGTTTAAGCAGGATTATAAATAAGTCATAAGACACTGCACAATACTTATGGTAATTTTACTTCCACACCACGTAATGCAGTGGAAGTAAGTATAATAATCGTCAAACAAATTTCAAACATTTTTCGTGTTGAAATAGGTCTAAAATGTCATGAGACGTCAAGATTTTAAATTTTCGAACGGTTTAAGATATTCAGTTGAAATTTTGTACACGTGCAGCGTTTTTTATTTTTAATTAAAACTAAATAAATACCTACATAAAAATTATGTAATTTACTTGTGTTCTGTTGGAAATCTCAAATGGAGCTTTAGTAATGTTTTACATATATGTTGTACATAATCTCTACTACTTCTTCAGTCCTCATTTTTTTTTTTTTTAATTTGTTAATAACGCCGAGCTAAGCCTGAATAGATTGGTTAAATAATAATTCTATCACAATATTCTTCACATGCCACCACTAAATCTAAAATTGCATTGTCTCTAATGAAAAATGCACACAGCTTACGAAGCTTTTCTCAATAAGTCTTAGCTTGTGGTTGACCCCGATAGTGCGTTCGTAAAATCAGTAAGCTTTGCGATTGATTTCTATTCTAAACCGTTTATTCTGTATTGGTATCAATTATAAAAAGTTTATATAACATTTTAAAATTATAAACCAGAATAGATATGGATAGAATAGGGGTACAGTAAGAATAGGAGTACAGCATGTGTATAATAAACGAAACAGAGGAGTACAGTGAGGATAAATATTGTTTTATAAACCATTTTTCTGTAATTTGGCAGACTGAGGTGTTCAATACATATATCGTCACTTTTGCCGTTAAGTATTTAGAAAAGCTAGTTTTCACTTATCTATAGTGCGTTTTCAATACTTATAAGCCTGTATTTTTTTTCTGGAATCCCATTGGTGAAGGTGAAAAGTAATGTTCAAATTATCCATAATTTATATTATTTAATTTTTAGGGAATAACTTCTATAATATGTAATGGGGTTAAATAATAATAATAAAACAATATTTCTAAATAGTTTATTTGAACGTTACATCTTAACACATATATTTTAACGCATGAGATGCAGAGAAGGTTGGGTGAGGGATAATTGGTACCAAATTCCTATGTCGCATATATTCAATATTCCAACGATGGGTACTCAAAGTTTGCAGGTTAACGGTAGTGTTTATACAATAACCCCCATGTCTCGCAATTTATTTACGCATGCATCGTATTCTAGACCCAGACGAATATTCATTTTCATTAGCTCGATAATTTCACGTGGATCAATATCAGATTCCCACTCTAACACTTCTTTCTTCGAAATTTGGCAAATACGACGCGTAGAACAGCCTACATCCAAATTTTTCAATTTTTCATTCTTCGAGTTTTATATTCATCGGTAAGTAACGCTAGATCAGACTTTCGTCCCTCATGATTTTCTTCAATCATTTCAGATGGCTGACAAATGTTTTTCGAGGCTATCTGGGAGGTATCGGACAACTTATCAGTATGCATTCTCTGCACGTGACATCTTAAATTATCTTTTCTTTTAAATGTTCTATTGCAAGAATCACATTGGAAAGAGAATATTTTATGAATATTATTGTGTCGACTTAGACCGCTAGGCCAAGAGAACGTTGCTCCACAAATATTACATGCATACATGGTTATTTATTTACTGTATGACATCAAATGACTAACAATCAGTGGGGTACCCTTATTTATCCTTACTGTACCCCTACTTTACCCTTACTGTACCCCTACTTTACCCTTATTGTACCCCTACTTTACCCTTATTGTACCCATACTTTACCCTTACTCATTCTTTTTCCTCTGTTTTGTTCCTATTCCTATCCTTGTTTATCCCTTTAAAATACAGACCTGTTAAAAAGTTGTAATCGAAACCTGTAAAAGTAATATTCAGAGGTATTTAGAAATTATCTGGTAGATTTCCGTGTAAGTCATATAAACAGTGATCTTTACGCCGATCAGTAGTAAAGGATGGAAGAACAACCAGCAGGGTAACCTTATTTATCCTTACTGTACCCCTACATTACACTTGCTCATTCTTGTTCCTCTGTTTTGTTCCTATTCCTATGCTTGTTTATCCCTTTAAAGTACATACCTGCTAGAAATTGTAGAAGTCGTGTAACTGTCTCGTCAATACCATACCTTATTTTAAAGTACGCATGTAGGTGCCGCTGAAAGAAAAAAGGAACACTCTGGATTTTGTCAATTAAATCATGCCTTGAGTCACTTTCATTTCCATCAGCACTACCGGAATATCCTTCTCTTGCCACTGCTAAAGGTGGTCCTCGGAAGGGTCGTATACTTTGCTGTTAATTTTATTCCAAAAATAAAGCTCCACTGTCTAATTGTTCATTGTTTACATCGTAAAATCTTTTAATTCTCTAATGAAGCAACACTGCAGTATCTTTCTATATAATTTAGACTATTTAATTTTGAGGAATCATTTTTGGAATAAAATTAACAGCAAAGTATACGACCCTTCCGAGGACCACCTTTAGCAGTGGCAAGAGAAGGATATTCCGGTAGTGCTGATGGAAATGAAAGTGACTCAAGGCATGATTTAATTGACAAAATCCAGAGTGTTCCTTTTTTCTTTCAGCGGCACCTACATGCGTACTTTAAAATAAGGTATGGTATTGACGAGACAGTTACACGACTTCTACAATTTCTAGCAGGTATGTACTTTAAAGGGATAAACAAGCATAGGAATAGGAACAAAACAGAGGAACAAGAATGAGCAAGTGTAATGTAGGGGTACAGTAAGGATAAATAAGGTTACCCTGCTGGTTGTTCTTCCATCCTTTACTACTGATCGGCGTAAAGATCACTGTTTATATGACTTACACGGAAATCTACCAGATAATTTCTAAATACCTCTGAATATTACTTTTACAGGTTTCGATTACAACTTTTTAACAGGTCTGTATTTTAAAGGGATAAACAAGGATAGGAATAGGAACAAAACAGAGGAAAAAGAATGAGTAAGGGTAAAGTATGGGTACAATAAGGGTAAAGTAGGGGTACAATAAGGGTAAAGTAGGGGTACAGTAAGGGTAAAGTAGGGGTACAGTAAGGATAAATAAGGGTACCCCACTGATTGTTAGTCATTTGATGTCATACAGTAAATAAATAACCATGTATGCATGTAATATTTGTGGAGCAACGTTCTCTTGGCCTAGCGGTCTAAGTCGACACAATAATATTCATAAAATATTCTCTTTCCAATGTGATTCTTGCAATAGAACATTTAAAAGAAAAGATAATTTAAGATGTCACGTGCAGAGAATGCATACTGATAAGTTGTCCGATACCTCCCAGATAGCCTCGAAAAACATTTGTCAGCCATCTGAAATGATTGAAGAAAATCATGAGGGACGAAAGTCTGATCTAGCGTTACTTACCGATGAATATAAAACTCGAAGAATGAAAAATTGAAAAATTTGGATGTAGGCTGTTCTACGCGTCGTATTTGCCAAATTTCGAAGAAAGAAGTGTTAGAGTGGGAATCTGATATTGATCCACGTGAAATTATCGAGCTAATGAAAATGAATATTCGTCTGGGTCTAGAATACGATGCATGCGTAAATAAATTGCGAGACATGGGGGTTATTGTATAAACACTACCGTTAACCTGCAAACTTTGAGTACCCATCGTTGGAATATTGAATATATGCGACATAGGAATTTGGTACCAATTATCCCTCACCCAACCTTCTCTGCATCTCATGCGTTAAAATATATGTGTTAAGATGTAACGTTCAAATAAACTATTTAGAAATATTGTTTTATTATTATTATTTAACCCCATTACATATTATAGAAGTTATTCCCTAAAAATTAAATAATATAAATTATGGATAATTTGAACATTACTTTTCACCTTCACCAATGGGATTCCAGAAAAAAAATACAGGCTTATAAGTATTGAAAACGCACTATAGATAAGTGAAAACTAGCTTTTCTAAATACTTAACGGCAAAAGTGACGATATATGTATTGAACACCTCAGTCTGCCAAATTACAGAAAAATGGTTTATAAAACAATATTTATCCTCACTGTACTCCTCTGTTTCGTTTATTATACACATGCTGTACTCCTATTCTTACTGTACCCCTATTCTATCCATATCTATTCTGGTTTATAATTTTAAAATGTTATATAAACTTTTTATAATTGATACCAATACAGAATAAACGGTTTAGAATAGAAATCAATCGCAAAGCTTACTGATTTTACGAACGCACTATCGGGGTCAACCACAAGCTAAGACTTATTGAGAAAAGCTTCGTAAGCTGTGTGCATTTTTCATTAGAGACAATGCAATTTTAGATTTAGTGGTGGCATGTGAAGAATATTGTGATAGAATTATTATTTAACCAATCTATTCAGGCTTAGCTCGGCGTTATTAACAAATTAAAAAAAAAAAAATGAGGACTGAAGAAGTAGTAGAGATTATGTACAACATATATGTAAAACATTACTAAAGCTCCATTTGAGATTTCCAACAGAACACAAGTAAATTACATAATTTTTATGTAGGTATTTATTTAGTTTTAATTAAAAATAAAAAACGCTGCACGTGTACAAAATTTCAACTGAATATCTTAAACCGTTCGAAAATTTAAAATCTTGACGTCTCATGACATTTTAGACCTATTTCAACACGAAAAATGTTTGAAATTTGTTTGACGATTATTATACTTACTTCCACTGCATTACGTGGTGTGGAAGTAAAATTACCATAAGTATTGTGCAGTGTCTTATGACTTATTTATAATCCTGCTTAAACATAATAATAATAGTAATATATGTTTCTTTTGTGGTCAATTTTTTTTCCATTTAGGTACCTGCATGCTATTTTAGAGGCCACAATAATACTGCGGATGTTTCTCAGTTTCCACTATATCTCTCTCACAGGCTTACAATACAATGATATCTATAATAGAACCTTTTCATTACTAATCTATTGCCCTCTTGTCATATATGAACCTGTTTGGGTGCACATGTAACACTTGATTATCTTATATACATACCTACTTACCAGACCAAAGACTAGTACGTTCTGTAAAAAGTTAGGTACATATCTAAATTTCTAGTCTCCGCTTTGGGCGCGGTAACCTGTAACTATAAATGTAAGGTTATTTTATATATGAATGTTACCCCTTTTTCGAGGATTCAATACGCATGTGAACCTCTACGAGGGTTCAACTGGTAGCGTTATAAGCTATACTTATATAGTATAGGTACGTAATCTGATATAGTATATCGAATTATAATATATCCACACAATTTATTAGTTTTTAAAGGAACAAATCCCTAGACCCTGTATGTCGTACATTCTTTGTTGTATAGATAATCTTTAAAGAGGCATAATCTGTTTTCCGTAAAGTACTGATACCTATTACTTCTATAAGTCTCGATCAGGGGTTGAATTCAGCAGTACGGTATATACTATATACGCCAAACTTGTGTGAAATAAGGATGAAACGATTATGTTTCAAGGGTTTTGCATTCGGCACCATACTTAATCCGATCCTTGCATTACGTATATCGATAAATCTTTAAACAAATCAACATATTTTGACGCAAATCAAATTACCATTTTTATTTTTCTTACTTCTTGTGCATAAATATGCTAGAACCGCCCACGTGCCTTACTTAACTTTATTATATATATCATGGTATCCTATTGGAAGTTTGAGAGCCAGAACGATCTGTTCATTTTGACATCGCTTACTACGCGCAAAGTTTGGAAAAAAGATGATCACATATTTAGAGTATAGCAATCATTTTTGAGAAATTGCCGTTATTTTGATATATCTTCGACTGTTTCTTGAAAAATTCTAACATATAATAGACTGTCGTACATTATTTGGCATGTTTTGAGGTAAGTTCAAATTCATTAAAAATTTCCCAATTAGCATTTTCATATTCCTACGATATACTATACATATTCCAAAATAAAATTAGTATATTGCATAAATATTTGAAACTAATTCAAAATAAGTTGTATACTGGTTGTTTTGTCACAGGTTTTCACATTGTATACATACTCCTGCAATATTCATATGTATGTTGCTGACACGTTGTAAACATATTCTGAAATGTACATTCATTCTATAATATAGTTGCAATATACGCAAACCTTTTCCGTACATACGTGCAACATTATCCATGTATACTTTCAATATACAATGTATATTGCAAAACAACAATGGTATATTGAATAAATATTTAATACTGATTCAAAATAAGTTGTATACTGGTTGTTTTGTCACAGGTTTTCACATACTATACATATTTCTGCAATATACACACACATGTTGGTGACACATTGTAAACATATTCTGAAATAAACATTTATTTTACAATATAGTTATAATATACACAAATGTGTTCCCTACATATAGGCAATATTATCCATGTATACTTTCAATATTGCAAAGCAACATTAGTATATTGAATAAATGTTTAATACTTATTCAAAATAGCTTATACAGGGTGTCCCAATAAAAACTCCCATGCTGGATATCTTCTAGATGAATAGAGATATTTTAATTCTGTAAAAGTCAGTTTGTAGTACATAAAGAGTGCTTCAGTATTAAATATAAATCATTTTTTAATACATACTTATATGACATTGAGCAAGAAATATTTCGACGGGAGGAACTTTGAAATGTGGTTTGTGTAAAGGGAAATGCATTTCTAAGTAAATATTGTTAAAAAAAAAATCGCAAATCCAACTGGTTTTTGAGATATTTGCATCCAAACGTTGCCATTTGCTCCTGTTAAATAATTATTTCGGAACCATTTCACTATTTAAGTGATTTTAAAAGAAAATCACATTTAAGGCATTTTCATATAAATCAAAATTTCAAAGTTTATGATATACAGATGGTCCCCTTTGAAGACTAAATAAATCTTTCAGAGATTACAACTATTCAATAGGAACAAATGGCAATATTTGGACACATCTCAAAAACGGCTAGATTTCCCTTTTTTCTTAAGAACAAAATCTACTTAGAAATGTATTTCCCTTCCACAGAAACCAGATTTTAAAGTTTCTCCCAAAGAAATAAGATTTATTTAGAGCCCAGCGCCATCTACATATTGATATATTCAAAACCATTTATATTCAAAACTGAAGCACTATTTATGTGCTACAAACTGGCTTTTACAGAATTAAAACGTCTCTATTTGTAGAAGATATCCGGCCTGAGACTTTTTACTGGGACACCCTATATAGTAATGGTTGTTCTCATCCCACAGCATATCGTACACATATGTCTTGTAGATCTGCATGTATGCTGAAAAAATATTATAAAGATATTTCGAAATATATATTTATTGCTTCTCACAATGTACACTGCATGGAAAATTTGTTTTTATCATTACTTTTCAGTTAAACTCGAGCATGTTTTATTGATCAAATTTTGTTGAATGGAGCACACAAATGCTAAATAAACCTACCAATAAAACTGCATTTGCCACAACAATATTTTACAAAGGCCCAAGAATATCATATGCAAAAAAAATACTTTTACGTTAATAATAAGATCTGCTAGAAACCATTTTAAAATGCATCACACATTTATCACTCTGAGAAATTCAGCTTTAATAGTCATATTTAACACGTTATTTACGAAAGTCTGATAATCATATTACGTTACCTTAAAGTTTTATCTAATTCAAATCATGTTTTAAATTGTTCAGAGCAAAAGATGACTTTATTCTATTAACTACTTTACATCGTCGTAGCAATTATGTATCTTAAATTATAAAATAGGAAGAGTTATAATTAAAACAGTTGTGTTACTTTAAATATATTTTTATTTTTTGTTACAATATGAATTGCAATAATAAATTACAATTGTGCCAAGAATTTAAATCGACATTTTTTAAACAAAAAAATGTGCTTTGCAACTTATGAACTGATCAATATTTTTTTAACAAAAAAATGTTTGCAACTTATAAACTGTCATATTTTACTATAAGAAATATTTTGCCAGTAAGTAAAAAATAGTAAAAACTGGAGGGCTTACATTTTCAAAACCAGTGTCCAGGTGTTGCCGATGGTGACTACTTGTAATTGCGAAACTCCACTTGTCATTCTTAACACATCACCTGTGATTGCTCCTATTGGCTGAATACTTTCTTTTGGCTTTTCCAATTTTTGGGAGAAGGTATTTTTTTCCTGAGTAGAGGAGGTGGGGATACACGAGCTAGTTCCAACTATAAAAGAAAAAACAATTAATTATATTTGAATAGGTATTTCACTTTAAAAACTGTGATGAAATTAATAAATATAAACACATCTTACAGAAAAAAATAAAAATAATCAAAAATAAATTAAACAAATTGATATTATCATAAAACAAAACATAGGTATAGGTATTTTTTTGGAATTCAGAAATGTTTGTGTTTGTGATTTTAAATGCTTACCAGCGTTATTAGAAGAACAACATATTCTCTTTCAGCTTCTAGTAAGGACAACATTTCTTTCACTTTGGGAAGTCGCCGGCTTCCAATACGTTCTTCGATATCACTATGTTCATCTGACAATAATAATCTTTTCGGAGGACTAATATGCTTTTTGTACATATATAGTCCCTTGATTTGTTTCTGTTCACTCTGTACATCAGATGTGATTTCTGATCTTTTCCATTTACCTAATTGCAGCTTTTTATAATCCTCTGAAATAGATATAAAGCAAATTAATACGAATAAATATAACAACTCGTATGTTGTAATTAGAACCAATGGTTGTGATTTAAATAAACAAAAGCACCTTAATATTAAAATAGATCGAACCTACCTTCTTAAAAATAAGATTTAAACACCCCGTAAAGTGTCCAAGTTTCATCTGGGATTTCTCCTGGTTTTCAATGATTTATCAAATTGGTTCCGTTTGAATGGTGACCACCAAACTTTCTTTTCGAAGAGTGTTACCATTCCGAATCAGACTACCTCCGTTTCTTTTCAAGAAATTGGTGCCTAAAAACGCCGTCATTATTATAACAACTAATGAAGTATGCTACAATTATAATATAGGTAAGTACAAAGGGATACATTAAACTTTAGTATCTGAATATAAAATATCTGAAAATGACAACAAGGGGGGCCATCCTTAAAACTATGTGGTAGGTAGTTGTAATGTGTACAATTGTAAAATACTTACTGCAATACAATTAATGTACCTACACTTGGACTAATAATTAATAATCACGGGAAAACAAAACACAAACAAATTGAAATCGACATTTGACAGCTTGTGGCCTGCGGTGGCATGCGCACTAATCTAAGGACCGTGGCGCGCAATTAAAAAATTCGACAAGGTGATGATTGTAACGACATGGAAAGCGGAAATCTAAATATAACGATAAAATGTAATTAAATAATCATTTCTCAAGTACGAACTACCTGCTTAAGAAATGCCGATAATTATTAATTAATTAAATACAGTAGGAAAATTGAAAAAGGGATGAATATGTTATCAGTTTTATTATTCATTATTATTTAATATACGATCACAAGTCCAAAGTCTGGATTCAAAATTTAAATCATATTTCATATCTACAATTTTAACCAACGATTTAAAATTTAGAAAACGTATGACATTCACCACAGGGGATGATTATAAATGTACTTAAACCAAAACTAGATAGAGAAATATCTATTTTATTTTTTGTTATGAGGTAGATAGGTACTATACCGACACCGCACAAGGCAATATATTTCAACAATACTGCCGTAGAATTAATATTTAACTTACCATATTTTTTTATGTAATATGGCCCAAATGCATGCAGCATTATGCTGTCAAAATTAATCAGAAACCGCATAAATCTTGTTGGTACTTTGCAAAATGTAACATTGCTGTGCAATATTACTAGGGGTATATTGTTTCAAGTTTCGGTTGCAATGTTGCTAAAACTGCTTTGTCGGTGGCTATACATAATTTACGTGTGCCAACGATTGGCTCAAAATGTTTACACCCCATTCTAAAATTCAATTTGGGTTTTATTGCATACAGCTATAGTGTACATGGGTTCAATTTTTGAATGAAATTTTTTGAATATTAAAAATACAAACATGAATTTCATGTTGCAGAAATGTTCCACTGGTACATTATCAGGGTATATATGATGGTACACATATATTATCCATTAAATGTTTATGTGATATTTGTTAAAGATTTCAAAATTAATATAGCTTTTTGTATATATCTACAGTATACAAAAATATCATGTTGTAAAAATATTCCATTTGTAAATTGTAAAGAGATTGAATTAAGTACGTAGCATAAATATTGCCTATTGTATATCTATATAATATTTGACACATCAGCAAATTTTTGAGAAGATTCGTACAATATTCTCTGTATACCGCAGAATCAACATTATTTCATGTATATTGTAGGTATATATAGGAATATCGTACAACGTACTGGCAATATCTTTCCTATATTGATATAAGTACGTCGCGAAACGTATATTACGGCTATATGTAAAAGAAGTTCTGAATATCGTTTGAATGTAGACAATGAGTTTTGAATGTTCATTTCATATCGCGTGTTATGTGGGTTACCAAAAGCGGTGAAAGCGTAAAGTTCATAAGAGCTCTTGAGAAACTAGTTACTTTTATGTTTTTCTTAAGAAATCAAATGTAATTCAGCTAGATTACCCTGAAGAAGTTGAGTTTGACTTTATATGCGCGAAAAGTGTACATCAAACGCCTCTTCTGTAAAAAAAATATTTGGAGACAGCTTTGACCATTTAGAAGAAAGGAATTCTTAAGAGTTTTGGAATGCTATTTGCGCGTTGATATTGTCTTGTATGAGGAGGAAAAATAGTATAGTAAATAGTGTTATAAATTGAGAACAATTCGAGAGGACACAAGGTAATGTAACTCCCAACAATCCAAGTACACCACCGTTTCCTGTCAACGAGGACCTTCTATAGAGTTCAAGTCAGATTAAAATTTATTATTAAGAATCATTCATTAACTGGGTTATAAATCGGAAAAACAAAAAAAAAAACCTTTGAACTTGGTGGGAGGTCACAAACATAACCTAAAATTATGCATGAGATGAGTGAAAAAGCTCTGTAAGTAGCTTTATTGTGAATGTGGCGATATATTCTGAAATCGACTGTTGAAATGGTCAGCTGAAATAAATGTTATGGTTTATGTACTATGCCATTTTAAGGAAAGCTTTTAAACAGATGGCCATAAAGAACTGTGGATGATAAAAAATAAATGAGCATCTGTCCAATCCATGCGAAACGGTGTAAAATATACACGACGTTCATTTCAATAAATTTTGAAATATTGCCCCTCGTAATGAGAAATGTTGCCAAATGCTGAACTGTTTATCACTACGTCCTATTGATTCATCAAAAACAAACTGTGGTGGGGTACGATTTCAGCGGTACACTAAACCAAGACTATACATTGCAATGCTGTTTCACATAAAGCGTATATACCTACATATAATTAAATATGCTGAATGTAAACAAATATGTGAATCCACTACAACATGGTTAGACAGAAGAAGACGAAACTTTTGCCTTGGATGGAACATTTAATATCTTTGGCCTTTGTTCTTGCACCTAACAGAAATGTATGTAGAAGAGCTAATTGTACAGTTGAAAACGTACCCTACTGTCTATTTTGTAGATTTAAAGAGGCGAATCTATATTTAAATGTTTATACAAAAATGAAACTAAAAGAATTATTTATATCATATTGTTTTCTTTCTTCGTTGTAACTGGTTTATTAGAGAATTTTGTACAGAAAAAAGATTCCAAACATGATGTGGTATTTGCACATTTATTTGTATTTTTAGATTTACCTACCTAATAACAAATGAATTGATGTATAACAGTCCGATTACTATATATCCTGTGCATCAAATATTTGTTTTAATTCAGGCATTGTTCAAGATGGCGGTTATTTCTGAAATAGTGACCACTCTTCATAATATGTTTTTTTTTTAAATTATTTACTATACACGACAAACATATCCAACCTTCTTTCCGGCTTTAAATATTCCAATATAAATTTCCTAACTCTTAAATTATAACACTAACCCACAGGCGAACAACTGGCAGACGCATTCATTAAATCATTAGCATCCCCAAGAGTATCTGTATATGTTGTACTCGTCCATATACTCGTGTATTTTAAATATGAGAACTCTCTTCCTTTTAAAATGTTTTCCTGTACCTTATAGACATAAAGTTAGATATATTTATAAGAAAATCATAAAAGGTTGTAAAAACTAAGGTAATTGTATTTTGTGCACACTTTTCGTACACTTTATAATTATTGTCATCTATTGTAAAAATTGTGTAGTTACACAGGACCCATATATGGCCATACAGGTCTTTGGGGACACTAAACCAAGCGTCTTATATAACCTGGAGTGACTTATTTTCCATATATTATAGAGTTCTAGGTTATATAATAATAATTACTATTATTATTGTTATATGTCTGTAGGAAAAAGTACAATGAGCGTGACGTTGTCCGCTCCTCCACATTTGAATAAATTGGGATATATCTAAAAGAATTGATTCTAAATCTTCAGTATTTGTCACTTAGTTAGAATTCTGACACACCCTGATTGTGATTTAATTTACTTCATTAACGTACAATATTTCTATATTGTAACTGTATACTAGTCTATTCTTTTTTACCAGTAAATGTTCAAAAATATAGATTAATTTCAAAAATTCCGGTCTCAGTATTTTAGCCAAAATATAATTACTTACGGTTTCAATTGTAAAAATTTTTGTCTTCCAGCAGAAGTATTGATTATTTTGTGGCGACTTATCAATAGAAACATTTCCCCCATTGGAGTTTTATGGAGTTATTTTTACAGGTTTCAAGTAAAAAATATACAAAAACTGACAATAAAAGCCTTTTACTTAATAGCTAGCTTCTTATTGAAATAGCATTCTGTTAAATAGTTTTATGAGAATAATGCAGGAATATCGTAATTTCTTAAAAATCCATTTTGTGTCATCCAGAATCAATACACTTGACGAAATTTAATATAAATAAGATGTACAAATTTATTCGGGGTCCCAGTGTCCTATACATTCATAAAAAATAAAAGGATATATTAAGAGAGAGAATTGATTTTTTGCATAATGCTTAAAATAAAGTACTGCATTCGATGCATTCTGGGCCCCGAGATTAACGTTACATACTTGCATAATTTATCAAATACACAGGGTACCCAGTAAATTCTATTTATTTTATATTAAAAGGCAAGAATATAGGTTATTAAATTTGTGAATTGGGTTAAATATTTTTACATCTAATTAAATATTTTAAGAATACCCATATGAGCTTAAGTTTAAAGTTTCGTATTTAGTATGCTTTTCTTTAAATCGCCTTATATAAATTAACGTCCTGGCCGAGCATAGCCGAAGCTATTCCACCACTTGTTTTAATACAAAATATCAAATGTTTCCATTCCCCGGGTGTCATTATCTGAATCAGAAAATATTTTACTTCTTCTATAGACAAAATGGTCATATATAAAAAGAAATCAGAAGAGAAAAATATAAGAGAAAGGTGATGTAGAAAAAGAACTCAACTACACAATATATTTCCCCGAGATCAGACTAAATTATACAAAAAATGATAGAACTTCTCAATATGAGATAAGATTGTTAAAAAATTACTTTTTGCTGAAGAAATTAGAAATTAACTATCTGAAAGTTATAAATTATTAAAACAGGGTGAGAATAAGTAGACATTTACAAGCGTACCTAGTCAGTGGAAATCCCTAAAAATATCACATAACTCATAAAATATAAATTGTGTCTATTTATATAAGTAGTGTTCTTCATTTAGAATAAGCACATTCAGTTATTTGATAAAAACAAGGAAATTTTTCCATTGTCAATACATATATCCACCTAGTACGTCGCTTTTGCGGCAATCACCTTTTATATTTTCTAAATACTTACCTACCGTCCTCATATCTTTTATTTTATCTTGAAGTTGTAAAAGGTATTTTACAAGTAATAGTTTTTATTGTGTTTTCACATATTTCTTGTCTGTAAAGGGCTTCATGGCGTATACAAGATGAATGAGTAAATTATTCAGTGTCACTTGCAACTAATTGCGAAGTGTGTAAGTAGATCAAAATAATAATTAGAATTATAGGTAACATTGTTATAAAGTCTAATTTTGCATATTATTTTCTCTATTGTTACTTTGTTTACGTAGGTACCTATGCAATTACATTTTCAGGACATTAGTGTTTTTATTTCCACTCAGATCTCAGTCTCTTATAACTGACTAAATATATGTAGGCAATACATAAGGACAAACAATTAGCCATAATTTATTTGAAATTTTGTTTCCTTATTACTTACCATTTCAGATACCTAGATAACAATATGTTGGCGTCGCCAGTTCCAAGGTCATCTTTGAGATGCTGGATGCTGAGACATGCAGATTTTGGGCAACTTAGCTGGGCGACGAGAGAGGAAATAACCCTGTGAACGGATTCATTCATTCATTGCCTAACATCGATACGTGTCGCACAGTTTAATTTAACTTGACGTTATAAATAGCTTATTTTAATACATATAAATATTCTTGAGTTTAGTTTATTTTTCTTAGGGGTAGTTTACCCCTCTCCCTATATTTCAGAAGCGGGAAGTAACCTAGTGCCCAAACCAGTGATTTTTAAAGTTAATTATTTGAACTGAGTACCAGTACAGTGTCGCACTCTAGGAAAATTACCAGGGTGATCTACGGTACAGTGAAACGATATTATGGAACCATCTGATGACACATCCACGATCTGAGTTTCGAAACTCCCCCGATAATACCCAAATTGTGGAAAGCATGGCTTAAGAGTTACATCTGTTACTTCGTGCCGTAAGTACAGGTTCAATGAGTATGAATGTAAATGCTGAGAAAAAGGCAAATACAAACTGAATATTGTTTAACGATAGGCTTTTGTCTAAATTTGATCCATCTCAAAGTGATCTGTCAGTAAATAATATTGAGAAAAATTAAAGATTGTGCAATGTGTATGCCTTTTTCATTGGGACGAAGTTACGACTGTATACCTGGCTTTGGGAAAATTTAAAGGTTTAGGTTTAGGCTGTTAGTATTGTGGTTCGAGTAGTAATCAGTGCAGTCAGCAGTATAAATTAAGGCCTATTTTCCACCAGAGTACATTTTTGCAAATTATTTTATGCTGTTTAATATATTACTGAACCAGATCAAAAGTTAAACAATTATTGTTTTAACAAGTTGACTAAAATAAATGAACTTCAGTTTAATTGTACCTAAATTGCGTAATTGCAGGTGTTACAAAATAAATAAATTTAATTGTCATTAAGGGCGGTTAATTCTAAAACTGTTATGGAGCTGACTCAATATGTTATTAATTTTTAAACTGCCAATGAATGCCACATAACTAAATCCGAAACGTGTCAAAGGCCGACCATAAAAATTGCCCAGACTTTAAAGATATGTAGCGACGAGAGGCGCTGTAAAGGAAGATTATTGTTATAACAAAGACACCTCTTATAAGAAAATTAGAAGGTCTAGTAAATTAATCACGAAACCGTAAACTTTATCGTCTGAATAAACCATTCAGAATATATCGTAAATATAGTTAAAAATAAATAACCCACTAATTTCGTGCCGTAGTAATTTAGGCTTTGTAAATTCGATAAAACAAAGTTAAAACAAGAATCTTTTGAGTACTTGCAATAATCATCCCATTTGGGCACCTCTCGGAGGCTACAGCGGCTACGTGAATTTATTATAAACAATGATTGAAAGACTGACATTCAGTGGTTATAATAATGTTTATATTTATAATATAGCTGAGGTACAAGCAGTCAGAAATAGAGATATAGCAGTTAGTTATTGAATGATATTGACATGAATTCTAACATGTATCGCGTGAAGAATAAAAATACATTAATTTGAAATATGCAAATGTTAGATAAAAAAAAAATATATACAAATATACCTTACACACTTTATGATTTTGATCATGTGTCTTATGGCTACATTGCTGTAACTGAAATTACTGTAACCACAACTATTGATAATGTTACTGCTGAAACCAAAGTTTATGTTATGAAGATGACAATGATACACGATACGATTTATTAGTCAGTGATATTTTTACCGAATGCTGTTGTTTTAATTATGAGAGGCATAAGTGTTTATAGATTATATGATTGCCGGCAGATGATCCTTTAACTTACCTAATTGCTAATTGTTATGTTATATAAACAGTATCGAAATACTTCATTGTTGAACAAACGACAAAGAACAAAACACTCCCACACAACGAGAACTTATATAAACTTTTAATATTGAAATTAATTTAATAATCTATTTAGTTATAATTTAAGTGACTTAGAAAAGATGAGCGATGATGCACGTACAGTGTGTTAAAAAAATAGTACGGTAGATGTCACTTAACTATTGTCATTACCTGGATTGAGTTTAATAATGTAAACAAAACAAATATGATTGCAGAATTGTTAAAATACCTACTAATAATATAAATTGCTGTTGCTTTCTGCAAAGCTTCATGTTTTGTTAGAAAAGGAAATATCGATTAATGATTTTGTGTGGATTTTTAAACCTCAAATCAAATAATAATAATAGTAATAATAATAAAATGCCATTTGGGCTTGCTAATGCACCGTCTATTTTCCAATGATCAACGAATTTGGTGCCTAGAGATTTACGATATGAAATTGATTAAATGGCATATTACCAGCTAGGGCTGTTAAACACAGGTTAAAGAAACATAGGTTGGTTTTACAGAAACTCCATAGATACAATTTAACACTCGAAATACCTAGTTCTGGCGTACAGAACCAAAGAAATATGACAATGGGGAATATTTGTAGACCACGTAATATCAAACAAGTTAGATAATCTCAGGTTTGGTCGAAATATTAATACAAATTACTTTTTGACAAAAATAATAAACATCTTGCTACACCTTATAGTAGACATTAAATTTAAAGTATAGTCATTGACTAGTAGAAGAACGGCTGTCAAAAGAGATATATTCTTCGGACAGGTCGATGGTGGATAGAACTGCAAGACTTTGTTGCCAACAATAGACCTGACATAAACGTGGCATATGTAAATTTTGTCTTCACATTTAGTAGATAGTGAGTAATAGTGTAAATAATATAACTAAAGCAGATTGGTTACAGGCTGTGCAATTACAAAATAATGAAATTACGAAATTAAGAGAATCCCTTAACGTCTATAATTTAATATTCAAGTACAAAATTATATTTTAAGAAACAAGGCACATCGAAGTTGGATGATGCCATTAAGTGAAAATTCCGAGAGCCAGTCAATGACAGATTTTCAAGTTATGCCCTCACGATATCAGTTATTTTGAATGAGAAAAACTTTTGCTGAAATTAAACAAAATGACTGATTTCCCAGTACACATGTTTGTTAAAGAGAGTATAAATGCTGGCCTAAACTGTTTATTTTAGAAAATCCCATCAGGTAGAAAGTCAGGTCAAGTGTATCTCATTGAAAAAGTGTCATTACCATAACATACATCGATGCATATCACCTAAAGCCTTTTGGAGTATTCAGTTGCTAATATAAATACTCATTGACATTTCATCAAAATTATCAATAATTGAGCCTGTACGAAGCACGGAAGCGAAGCATGTGATTCGAGCACATGAAGAATCATAAAAATGAGCTTGGTGTCCATGTTTGGGTTATATACGATTGGGGCAGTGCATACACATATCGACCCATCAAGACTCTCTGCACGGGTATGTAACCATACATTCTCATTTTGTTGGAGACTAGGATGGGTTATGCTAGGACGGCAAATAGGATGTTGAAGTAAAATTACGCAGAGAAGATTGAATGGTATTGTACACCGTCCTGAATACAATACCGGCTAAAATGTTATATGACACTTCATTTTAATGCAAAATGTTCGAAGCATGTAAGTAGATGTAAAACATCGGCATTCCATTTTAAAAATATGAGGTTGAGAATTTGATAACAATCACAACTGATTTTCCTTACCACGGGCGGAAGTAAGAAATTATTCAAGGAATTCTGATGGGTCTGTCGCACCACTATGAATCTACCCAACGACCGATAGCGACTTTGAAGGTGTTGAAACGGAGCGTAAGTATCCAGTTGTAGTAACGATGGACAAAACTGAGCCCTAACACCAAAAGATTTGGTAAGTGCGGTGGAGCCAAATGGTAAGAGGTGAACCAAAAATGTTCTGTACATATTGAGAAATGTGTAAATATACAAGTACTTAGCAAACCACATTTCGTATTATGTAAAACATTTAGGTTGTAAGTGTTCCTAGGTCGAATGTTAGGTGCGTGTTAAATGTTGTTTAGGCAGTTATTTGCAAGAGTAGAAAAACAACACAATCACGTAATACATTCGATGCATAGGCAGAAATATTCTGGTGTATATGTGGAGATATATCTGTGTATATTTATTTCTTTTATAGATATAGCCTTTTTGGATAAAATGCTTTATGTTACATGTTGTGGGAATGCGTTCAACATAGAAACACATCACGGACATGTAAAACATTCGAAACCATATTATACTAAGCAAAATGTCGCTGTGTGCCGTACGTGGTAACGCACCGAAAACTTAATGGTGTGCGATGCCAATAAGAAGCATAGAAACTGTCGATGTTCATTTTCTTTGTAAAATGTCGAATCACGTGCAAAACACTGAAATGTGTCGGTACTGTGACGAAAGACATTCGATGCAAAGTTGTAGTTGTCGAATCAGGGTGCAAAACACTGCCATTTGTCGGCACTCCTGACGAAAGACAACTGTTGTCGAATCAGAATACAAAACACGGTGATTTGTCGGTATTCTGACGAAAGACAACGTTGTTACCGAATCAGGGTACAAAACACTGTGATGTGTCGGTACCTCTGACGAAAGGTAACTGTTACCGAATCAGGGTACAAAACACGATGATTTGTCGGTACTCCTGACGAAAGGTAACTAGTTGTCGAATCAGGGTGCAAAACACTGCGATTTGTCGGCACTCCTGACGAAAGACAACTGTTGTCGAATCAGAATACAAAACACGGTGATTTGTCGGTATTCTGACGAAAGACAACGCTGTTACCGAATCAGGGTACAAAACACGATGATTTGTCGGTACTCCTGACGAAAGGTAACTAGTTGTCGAATCAGGGTGCAAAACACTGCGATTTGTCGGCACTCCTGACGAAAGACAACTGTTGTCGAATCAGAATACAAAACACGGTGATTTGTCGGTATTCTGACGAAAGACAACGTTGTTACCGAATCAGGGTACAAAACACTGTGATGTGTCGGTACCTCTGACGAAAGGTAACTGTTACCGAATCAGGGTACAAAACACGATGATTTGTCGGTACTCCTGACGAAAGGTAACTAGTTGTCGAATCAGGGTGCAAAACACTGCGATTTGTCGGCACTCCTGACGAAAGACAACTGTTGTCGAATCAGAATACAAAACACGGTGATTTGTCGGTATTCTGACGAAAGACAACGCTGTTACCGAATCAGGGTACAAAACACGATGATTTGTCGGTACTCCTGACGAAAGGTAACTAGTTGTCGAATCAGGGTGCAAAACACTGCGATTTGTCGGCACTCCTGACGAAAGACAACTGTTGTCGAATCAGAATACAAAACACGGTGATTTGTCGGTATTCTGACGAAAGACAACGCTGTTACCGAATTAGGGTACAAAACACGATGATTTGTCGGTACTCCTGACGAAAGGTAACTAGTTGTCGAATCAGGGTGCAAAACTGCGATTTGTCGGCACTCCTGACGAAAGACAACTGTTGTCGAATCAGAATACAAAACACGGTGATTTGTCGGTATTCTGACGAAAGACAACGCTGTTACCGAATTAGGGTACAAAACACGATGATTTGTCGGTACTCCTGACGAAAGGTAACTAGTTGTCGAATCAGGGTGCAAAACACTGCGATTTGTCGGCACTCTTGACAAAAGACAACTGATGTCGAATCAGTGTACAAAACACTGTGATGTGTCGGTACTTCTGACGGACAAGGTTATTGTCGAATCAGATTGCAAAACATGATAACGTGTCGGCGCTCCTGACGAAAGACAATTAATTGATGTAGACATTTGTTTCTCTGTGTAATCTATTTTGTGTTGTTGTTCACAGGGTGACGATAATCACAGGATTGAGGACAATCCTGAAGACCAGGATGGCCGAACTGTTGGCGTCGCCAGTTCCAAGGTCATCTTTGAGATGCTGGATGCTGAGACATGCAGATTTTGGGCAACTTAGCTGGGCGACGAGAGAGGAAATAACCCTGTGAACGGATTAATTCATTCATTGCCTAACATCGATACGTGTCGCACAGTTTAATTTAACTTGACGTTATAAATAGCTTATTTTAATACATATAAATATTCTTGAGTTTAGTTTATTTTTCTTAGGGGTAGTTTACCCCTCTCCCTATAAATAGTACGCTCAGATCACAGCCACAGGACGGCCGCGTTAGCAATTTATCCCTCCACTGGCCTCCACCCTTCGAGAGCACTCTTTTTTTTAATAACATCACGTAACTGTTGGGCACTCGTTCATACCCCGAACGCAATCGAGGCAGAGGCGCTAAATTTCTTTAGTTTGCAATACCTGGGTGTGGGTACCTGGCAAACGTCTCCGTTGAATAACGCTGCATATTGTCGTCTCAATTAAAGTAAAGTTGTGCGCAAAATATAACATTCAAAGCGGCATCCCTTAAGAATTACATCACAAAGAGAGCCGCCTCGAGAGCCACGTGCTTGCAAACGAACACCTATTTAAAAATAAGAATAAAGGAAGCCGCAAATGCTGCTTATATTTTGGATTTGAGTTTACACGTATACATTCTTGCACCGGCCCGGGCCTACAGCGATGCATTGGGGTGTCAGTATCGTAAATTTAATCTAATTTTGTGTTTTTCTTACCTAATTAACATAACTCACCGCTAATTAATAATCACATCTATTTGTTGTGGATAGTAGGATTAACCACCTAAATTTGAATCCCTTTTCCCACCAATTTTAATTTTCAATTAGATTTCAAATTTCCATCAATTTGAATTTATCGCCATTTTTAAATTCCTGCCGATAATGCAGATCGCCTATTTGAATTTACCGCCATTTTTAAATTCCTGCCGATAATGCAGATTCCCTACTTAACGATAATGACGTCACGCGTGACGTACTGTCTGGCTCAACTGTCGGACTACCTACTCTAAGGGAGAGAAACGTCTTATTTTTCCTGAGGTGTAATTTGAGGCCCGAGGGCGAAGCCCGATCGAGGGCAACAAATACATCGAGGGAAAAATGGCGGTCTCTCCCGAGGTGTATATTTAACAATATTCTGAGTTCAAAGTCGGAATATAACAAAATTCCGAGTTTGAAGTCGGAATTTAAGAAAATAAAATATAAAATTTATTGTGGCCCTTCTACGCTTTTATGATATACTAGCTATTCCTAGATGCCTACATTAATTTTAATATTTGAAAATATAATAATCCAATAATGTTTTTTCTTTGATGTAAGCTTTGTTGAACCTAAGTTCAAAAGTTACAATAAATTTAGTGTAGCGCGTCTGAGGCTGCCCACGCTACGCGGGCGTACTGTCGTGTCGCCGCGTCGTGCGTTAAAGAAAATAATGTGGAGCCTAAATTTTTGATCGTAGGAAGAACTTCGAACTTCATACTTTCGATTGGCGCTATTAGTTTTTTTTAAGAAAAAAATATTTTAAGAGATTTTTGACAAAAAATAATTTGCAACTAATTTGTTTAACCAATGAAGGTCAAGGATTATTGTTGGTAACTTTTATGTTGTCCCTGACATATTCAGAGATGTTTTCTCAAAAGTTACCGCTTCCCGGAATTTTTCCGAAGTGAAAACCTCTATCGATTCCACTACACTTAATTCTGTAAAAGAACAAAAAAATTGTTTCATGTAGTAAGTAACTAGATGAAAATATTCGATCGACCTACTTTATAATCACTTGAAAATTATTTTACTCAAAGGCAGCTTTTTACTGTAAATATAAATATGTTTTGACATATGCCATCTTCTGATTGTTTATACCCGATGTACCTATTTACATGTTTAAATTTATACACAGAAAAATACGTTTTAAATATATATATACAGGGTGATTCACGTAGGCCATTCATTAGGAGTTTTTCAACTTGCAGTTGGATTAGAAACTTGAAATTTGGTATGCAGCCATAATCGATCATGCCCGTTCTATCCAAATTATTTTCAGTCCTCCAACTGTACAGGGTGTGCCAAAAATTGGTACCAACTTTCTTATTTTAAATGGAAACCTATATTTTTCTTTACATGGTTTGATTGGTCTTCTAATTCTGAGTTTAGAGAACCTAGGTTATGTTAACTTATCTATTACAATGTTTGACATATGTTCAATTTTTTGAAAAAAATTGCCGCTGTAGTAGTTTACGAACAAATTTGTATCTCGCAAACCTTTCAAAATTATGAAACCAAATTTGTGGAGCAGTTAGCTGGAAGTCCAGGCTAACTTTTGATGTCCCATCGGTGGTCCCATTTTGTACCATATGGGCGCAATCGATTTTCAAATGTCGCAATGAAAAATTGTCAAAAAGTCAATTTTTTCAAATGGCACCTACTATTTTTTTCACACCATTCGAAAGAAAATTGAATTTTAGGGTGAGTTACTTAAGCATTCCCTATACCTAACTTCACCCCATATCGAGTTATTCAATAAAAATTAAGAAATACCTTATCTTGCCGAGAGATTCCTTACTTCATCAAGTATGCCATGGAAACAAAAGGCAGTTGTAATAATTTTTAAAGAAAAATATGAATTCTTATTTAATTACACACAACACCAACAAATTATTATTAACGAACAAGAACGATGTTGACGAAATTCTGTCAGTGAAAAAGGTGCACACATTAAGAAGCATTTGTATTGAAATAATTATTTTGTTAATCTGTTTATTTGTTGTTATTTTGTTGTTATTATTTATTATTGCAATACGATTTTTGAATAAAAATTAAAATGAAATTATTGTTTCCAAAGCCTACTACCCTTGAGAAAAAAAACAATATGTTTTTCAAAAAATGCCAATAACTCAAAAACGACTGTAGATAGACATACACATTGTTAATAAAAGTGGCCCTAAAATTCAATTTTGCATTGATTTCTGGCGTCAGAAATGGTAGGCGCAAAGATGTGCTACGCAATCTGTTGAAAGTAGAATAATAGAATATTTGAACAAAAATATGGTGGTCACGTTGAACATTTACGTCAGAATTTCGTTAATAATAATTTGTTGGTGTTGTGTGTAATTAAATAAGAATCCATATTTTTCTTTAAAAATTATTACAACTGTCTTTTGTTTCCATGGCATACTTGATGAAGTAAGGAATCTCTCGGCAAGATAAGGTATTTCTTGATTTTTATTGAATAACTCGATATGGGGTGAAGTTAGGTATAGGGGATGCTTAAGTAACTCACCGTAAAATTCAATTTTCTTTCGAATGGTGTGAAAAAAAATAGTAGGTGCCATTTGAAAAAATTGACTTTTTGACAATTTTTCATTGCGACATTTGAAAATCGACTGCGCCCATATGGTACAAAATGGGACCACCGATGGGACATCAAAGTTAGCTTGGACTTCCAGCTAACTGCTTCACAAATTTGGTTTTATAATTTTGAAAGGTTTGCGAGATACAAATTTGTTCGTAAACTACTACAGCGGCAATTTTTTTCAAAAAATTGGACATATGTCAAATATTGTAATAGATAAGTTAACATAACTTAGGTTCTCTAAACTCAGAGTTAGAAGACCAATCAAACCGTGTAAAGAAAAATATAGGTTTCCATTTAAAATAAGAAAGTTGGTAGCAATTTTTGGCACACCCTGTATAGTTGGACTGAAAATATATTAGATAGAACGGGCATGATCGATTATGGCTGCATATCAAATTTCAAGTTTCTTATCCAACTGCAAGTTGAAAAACTTCTAATGAATGGCCTACGTGAATCACCCTGTATACTTACCATTAATCAATACAGAACCAATATGATTATCACGCTTACTCCCTAATTGTATTGATTTAATGTAAGTAGGTTGTTTTTGTTTTTAGTAATAAAAACTTAAAATACATTGGACTTATTTGGTTATTTGTTAATATTTGATGTACCTAGATGTAAAAAATTGCTCAATGTCAATATAACTCCTTTAGCAGAAAATCAAAAATATTGACGAAATTAACTAAAATACATGTAAGCATCAAGCCATCAAGTCTATTTTTGTTGTTAAATTGATTACTTTAAGAAATTACCATAAATAAGCAGCAAGTACAAGTTTTATAAACCGTTTGTAGGTACATTTATTTGTAAAAATCGCTGAACAGTGATCACTTGACGCTAAGAAGACAGACACGTCTCTCTCTTCCTCTCTGTGATGAGCGTCCACTGGATGTTTTCAAAGATTAGTGAAAGTATTGATAATTATTGAATTATCAATGGTAGCAAGACGTGGCAAGACGTAATATCGCGTACTACAGTAGGCGGGGCTTACCCGAGGTCGGCGCTAAGACGTTAGCGGTAGAATAGAACGAAAGTCAACTGTTCAGCAAAGTGCAACATTATTATGGGATTACGTTGCTTCGGACATTCATCGATAGGTACCGCCACTCTCCAATAATTACGGGAATGGTTATCTATTTCTACTTAATCAATTAATCAATGGTTTTGTCTACAATCGACTCCAAAAAATTTTGTTTGAAAGGTCTTTTTGAGTAAATTGGAGCCCCCGTTTTAGAAAATGAGACCAGTTTGATTTTAAAATGTACATTTCATAAATTTAATATTTTACAACACAAATAATATATTTCTAAATTTGACGACTATTTAACATAAAAAGTGACGTTTTACATAACCTAGTTACGCACATGGAACTGCAATGCAATAAGTCTGAATCAAAGCTGTGTTATTTGCCTCATAATAACGTAACGTAATTAGCGAACGTCGTGCGGTATCACTGACTGCAATATCTCTCTAGTGTTGCCGATTGGCGGACTTTTGTCCAATTTTCGGACTTTTTTTAACGCTGCGGACATTTTTCGGATTTTGAACAAATTCGAACTTTTTCGGACTATTTTAATATCAAATATGGAAATGAAAAAAATTGTTTCGTGAAATAGCGAAAAACATTATTTTCATCGTAGGAAGTCATACCTCCCGTTTTTTAAAATCTCGGAGGAAAAAATTTGAAAATTGCCCCCCTCCCCCGCTTTTCAAAATTTCGATCCAGGTGAAAAAATGTGCATGGGAGAAATCTCCTCCCCACGCTCATCAAAAGGAAACATGCACCTTCAATGAAATTCACCGGCCTGAATATCTACAGAAATCGCCGGAAAGGTTGCGGCAACATTGAATTGGACATTATCGGACATTTTCATGTTATAGACGCGGCCAGTTAAATTAGTCAAGTTGAACTAAATTGGAGTACTCGACCCGTGTAAACGCCAGGTATTTAGTCCAGAAGACATTAGTTTGTCGAGTAACCAATTTGGTAGAATGGAATAGAAACATATTTCTATTTTTTGGTCCAGTTATTGTGTTCCCCCTACCCTATACTCTACACTACTAAATTATTATAGATATCTGCATGGACACATGCACTGCTGGAAATCAGAATTTAGTTCAGTGATTTAGTAAAGTTGGATTTGTCTACTAATGAACATTCTGTTAGTCGGACTGAACCTCGAAAAACACAAGTTTTTTCTAGCCTGACGAAACTATACCTAGTCCTCCTCCCGTGATCGAGGATGCTGAATCCTCCGTCTCCTACACGCTCCTTCATTTATGACATTCCATTATGTTACACCCTGTATACCTACTTATAGTGTTGATCTGCGCTCCTCTCAAATTGCGGATCGGATCTATCAAAGGCTTTTCGTGGGGTTGGTTTTTTGGGAAGCGGCCGGTGTCATTCGATTCGGGAATTCATCACTGAACTATTCATAATAAATGGAAGACCGATACAGATATATGCACGTGAACAAAGTACTTCAATCATGCGCAAAAGTCGGCTATCTCTCTCGCCTCTTAAATTTAGGAACAACTAGGCAGTCGAGGGATTGTAGGGGAATATATGATTTGGCAAAATGTTACCAAATGTCAAAATATGACGGCCGAATTTTCGATTTTTAATAAAATAGTCATTTATTTCCCCACAGACCTAGCAGAAATAAATTTCGTTTTCCACTGTGACACTTACGATGTCGATAAAATGCCAATCCTCTTTTTTAAAGAGAGACCAATATCGATCCTCCACTACAAGTATTAACTTCCATATGATCGTTTAAAGATTTGATGTTTTTGATTTTGTTTGGTTACGTTCTAATACTTCAAAAAAAGGCATTATTTGCTCGCTCTTGTAGAGCCGAATTTCTGAATTTCACTATACAATTTGGTATTAGGAGAAAGGGCCAACCCTTCTTCCTTCCATAGAGATCTAGAACAGACTTCCATTCCACGTAATTTTTGAAAATTCAATGTTTTCCAATATTTAATAAAAAGCCATCTTTCGTTCGCTCGTGCCAAGCCGGATTTCCGGTTTTGCTCCTTCACTTTGGTATAAGAACAAAGTGCCACTCTTTCTCTTTCCATATATACACATCTAAAACGGCCTTCAACTTATTCACGTATTTACTTTTTACTTACTACCACCATTGATTAAGTAGAAATAGATACTTAACAAAAGAATTTGTACTGTTAGTTCCAGTCTTAAATTCATAGATGTCGTTTGACTTTTCGAGTCGAAGTTCAAGCTGGTGTTTGCAAGGCGGGTAAATTAATTCATGAATGAAATGAAAGGTTGGGCGGGCGGGCCCGTGGGGTGTGGAGGGAGCTAAACGACCTAGCAACTAAGACAGCAGTGCAACCAGCGTATTGACTTTATTTACATAATGTAGTTCATAAAATATCCACCAGATGGGTAGGGCAATAAATTAGGCGGGTAAAATGTTTCCATAAGAACCAATGCTAACACTGTGAATCTAATTTTAAAATAATGCGATCACATTGTTTTTTGTAAAATATCCTTTGGCTTTAAGTTAGACCAAAGACATTGAACTATCTATATTCCTCATTTTCACAACAAGAATATTTTCACATTCTTGTATTTATCACCTTGAAATTTCCGAATAATAGTCACTGTTAAAGTCGACATAGCTGTGAAAGTGAAAGAGTCTTATGGGCGGTATCCTTCCTTAGGACAAAGATAGATATAAAATAAAATATTGACAGAAAACTAACCTAACATTTAATTTAACTTGGTTGCGTAGTTGATTTATAGATTGTATTTATGTTTTATTTCCATATAATATAATAATAGAAAATATGGTTCATAAACATTGTTGTTATGGAACATGTAAAAGTGATAGCAGAAAGCCAGAGAAAGACATGTACTTTATAAATTTCCCGAAACCTTCCCAAGATTTTGGAAAGTGCAAGAAATGGGTTCATGCCTGTGGAAGAAAAAATTTTAGTAGTAAAGATGTAAATAAATTCACGTATATTTGTTCTCGACATTTTGTTGGTGGCCAAGGACCTACACTCTTGCATCCTAATCCTATCGGGATAACTGTAAGTAAAAATAAAAAGTGGCATTAAATTTGTATTAAGTATATTTTCGATAATTTTTAGGAATCTGTGTCTGGTAGACCTGAAAGGAAGAGAAAATGGCATGTAGGTATGTTCAATGAAGACAGAAAAAAAAAGTGTAAACATTCTGATAAAAATGCTCAAGTTATATCTACAGTTCTATCCACGTCACAGGAACGTAATACCGATAACTTAAATTATAGTGTACCAGACAAATTTCCGAAAGCTGTTGTAGATGCAGGTGTAAGCTCTATTCAGCGCAAGGAAATTCATGAAAGAGAAAATGACAAAGGTACTCAAACTAAAAGGGATTCTGAAAACAAATACTCTCAAACTTGTTTAAAAGTTGAGGGTGTATATATAAAAAAATTGAAGAATGAAATTGCCAGTTTACATAATAGTTTGACAGTGTGTGCTCTAAGGTTTGAATCTGTGATATGTGACAAAACCAAATTTAACTTTTATACTGGACTTACACCGACCCAATTTGGTGTATTATGGGAGTTTTTAGAATCATCTAAAGATAACCTGCCATTGTGGGATACACGTAACAAGAAAGAGCATAAGTGGATACGCAGTACTATCAACAGGATGTTATCACCGAAAAATGAATTATTCTTGTGCTTACTACGGATGTGAAGTTAGCAACGCGTTGCCAGCAACGCGGAAATAAGTTTTGATGCGAAAAACCGAAACCGTTGCCGGAACACGGCGCATTCCCCATAACATGCGTGCGTTCCTTACTACATTAGGCCACTATATTCCCCGTGCCAGCAGTACATGGGTGTATTGTACTCCCTTCTTCAACCGTACGTTAGATCAATGGGTGAAATAAAGTACAGTAAAAAACTGAAAAATACTAATAAATTATTTTCTCAGGCCTTGGCTGTTGAAGGTTGAAAACGACTGAGCCACGTGGTCATACGTACTACACTCTACATTCCCACAAGGTGAAAGTCATTGCAACCCCGTAATAAACTTTTTATAGTCAAAAAATGAAAAATATAAAAAAAATATTTTGTCAGGCCCCGGCCATTGAAGGTTGAAAACGACTGAGCGATGTGATCACAAGTACTACCCTCTACACCCCCACAAGGTGAAAGTCATTGCAACCCCGTAATAAACTTTTCACAGTCAAAAAATGAAAAATTTAAAAAAATTATTTTCTCAGGCCCTGGCCATTGAAGGTTGTAAACGACTGAGCGATGTGATCACAAGTACTACTCTCTACATTCCCACAAGGTGAAAGTCATTGCAACCCCGTAATAAACTTTTTATACTCAAAAAATGAAAAATTAAAAAAAATTATTTTCTCAGGCCCCGGCCATTGAAGGTTGAAAACGACTGAGCGATGTGATCACAAGTACTACCCTCTACACCCCCACAAGGTGAAAGTCATTGCAACCCCGTAATAAACTTTTCACAGTCAAAAAATGAAAAATTTAAAAAAATTATTTTCTCAGGCTTCGGCCGTTGAAGGTTGAAAACGACTGAGCGATGTGATCACATGTACTACCCTCTACACTCCCACAAGGTGAAAGTCATTGCAACCCCGTAATAAAGTTTTTATAGTCAAAAAATTAAAAATTAAAAAAAAATATTTTCTCAGGCTTCGGCCGTTGAAGGTTAATAACGACTGAGCGATGTGATCACATGTACTACCCTCTACACTCCCACAAGGTGAAAGTCATTGCAACCCCGTAATAAAGTTTTTATAGTCAAAAAATGAAAAAATATTAATAAATTAATTTCTCCGACCTCCGCCATTGAAGGTTGAAAACGACTCAACCACGTTCTTACATGTACTACCCTTTACACTCCCATAAGGGGAAAGTCATTGCAACCCCGTAATAAAGTTTTTACAGTCAAAAAATGGAAAAAACCGTTGCTGAAACACCGTTCCGATGCCGGCGCATTCACCATAATATAAGGTATATAATAAATTATTTTCTCAGGCTTCGGCCGTTGAAGGTTGAAAACGACTGAGCCACGTGGTCATACGTACTACCCTCTACATTCCCACATGGTGAAAGTCATTGCAACCCCGTAATAAACTTTTTATACTCAAAAAATGAAAAATTAAAAAAAATTATTTTCTCAGGCCCCGGCCATTGAAAGTTGAAAACGACTGAGCCACGTGGTCATACGTACTACCCTCTACACCCCCACAAGGTGAAAGTCATTGCAACCCCGTAATAAACTTTTTATAGGCAAAAAATGAAAAATTTTAAAAAATTATTTTCTCAGGCTCCCGCCGTTGAAGGTTGAAAATGATTGAGCGATGTGATCACAAGTACTACCGTCTACACCCCCACAAGGTGAAAGTCATTGCAACCCCGTAATAAACTTTTTATAGTCAAAAAATGAAAAATTAAAAAAAATTTTTTCTCAGGCCCTGGCCATTGAAGGTTAAAAACGACTAAGCCACGTGGTCATACATACTGCCCTCTACACCCCCACAAGGTGAAAGTCATTGCAACCCCGTAATAAACTTTTTATAGTCAAAAAATGAAAAATTTAAAAAAAATTATTTTCTCAGGCCCCGGCCATTGAAGGTTGAAAACGACTGAGCGATGTGATCACAAGTACTACCCTCTACACCCCCACAAGGTGAAAGTCATTGCAACCCCGTAATAAACTTTTTATAGGCAAAAAATGAAAAATTTAAAAAAATTATTTTCTCAGGCTCCCGCCGTTGAAGGTTGAAAATGATTGAGCGATGTGATCACAAGTACTACCGTCTACACCCCCACAAGGTGAAAGTTATTGCAACCCCGTAATAAACTTTTTATAGGCAAAAAATGAAAAATTTAAAAAAATTCTTCTCAGGCCCCGGCCATTGAAGGTTGAAAACGACTGAGCCACGTGGTCATACGTACTACCCTCTACACCCCCACAAGGTGAAAGTCATTGCAACCCCGTAATAAACTTTTTATAGGCAAAAAATGAAAAATTAAAATAAATTATTTTCTCAGGCTCCCGCCGTTGAAGGTTGAAAACGACTGAGCGATGTGATCACAAGTACTACCCTCTACACCTCCACAAGGTGAAAGTCATTTCAACCCCGTAATAAACTTTTCATAGGCAAAAAATGAAAAAATATTAATAAATCAATTTCTCCGACCTCCGCCATTGAAGGTTGAAAACGACTCAACCACGTTCTTACATGTACTACCCTTTACACTCCCATAAGGGGAAAGTCATTGCAACCCCGTAATAAAGTTTCTACAGTCAAAAAATGGAAAAAACCGTTGCTGGAACACCGATCCGTTGCCGGCGCATTCACCATAATATAAGGTATATAATAAATTATTTTCTCAGGCTTCGGCCGTTGAAGGTTGAAAACGACTGAGCCACGTGGTCATACGTACTACCCTCTACATTCCCACAAGGTGAAAGTCATTGCAACCCCGTAATAAACTTTTTATAGTCAAAAAATGAAAAATTTAAAAAAAATATTTTGTCAGGCCCCGGCCATTGAAGGTTGAAAACGACTGAGCGATGTGATCACAAGTACTACCCTCTACACCCCCACAAGGTGAAAGTCATTGCAACCCCGTAATAAACTTTTTATAGGCAAAAAATGAAAAATTTAAAAAAATTTTTTTCTCAGGCTCCCGCCGTTGAAGGTTGAAAACGATTGAGGGTAGTACATGTGATCACATCGCTCAGTCGTTATTAACCTTCAACGGCCGAAGCCTGAGAAAATAATTTTTTTAAATTTTTCATTTTTTGACTATAAAAAGTTTATTACGGGGTTGCAATGACTTTCACCTTGTGGGGGTGTAGACGGTAGTACTTGTGATCACATCGCTCAGTCGTTTTCAACCTTCAATGGCCGGGGCCTGAGAAAATAATTTTTTTAAATTTTTCATTTTTTGACTGTGAAAAGTTTATTACGGGGTTGCAATGACTTTCACATTGTGGGGGTGTAGAGGGTAGTACTTGTGATCACATCGCTCAGTCGTTTTCAACCTTCAATGGCCGGGGCCTGAGAAAATAATTGTTTTAAATTTTTAATTTTTTGACTATAAAAAGTTTATTACGGGGTTGCAATGACTTTCACCTTGTGGAGGTGTAGAGGGTAGTACTTGTGATCACATCGCTCAGTCGTTTTCAACCTTCAACGGCGGGAGCCTGAGAAAATAATTTTTTTTAATTTTTCAATTTTTGCCTATAAAAAGTTTATTACGAGGTTGCAATGACTTTCACCTTGTGGGGGTGTAGAGGGTAGTACTTGTGATCACATCGCTCAGTCGTTTTCAACCTTCAACGGCGGGAGCCTCAGAAAATAATTTTTTAAAATTTTTCATTTTTTGCCTATAAAAAGTTTATTACGGGGTTGCAATGACTTTCACCTTGTGGGGGTGTAGATGGTAGTACTTGTGATCACATCGCTCAGTCGTTTTCAACCTTCAATGGCCGGGGCCTGAGAAAATATTTTTTTTAAATTTTTCATTTTTTGACTATAAAAAGTTTATTACGGGGTTGCAATGACTTTCACCATGTGGGAATGTAGAGGGTAGTACGTATGACCACGTGGCTCAGTCGTTTTCAACCTTCAACGGCCGAAGCCTGAGAAAATAATTTATTATATACCTTATATTATGGTGAATGCGCCGGCATCGGATCGTTGTTTCAGCAACGGTTTTTTCCATTTTTTTAATGTAGAAACTTTATTACGGGGTTGCAATGACTTTCCCCTTATGGGAGTGTAAAGGGTAGTTTATGCAAGAACGTGGTTGAGTCGTTTTCAACCTTCAATGGCGGAGGTCGGAGAAATTAATTTATTAATATTTTTTCATTTGTTGACTATAAAAACTTTATTACGGGGTTGCAATGACTTTCACCTTGTGGGAGTGTAGAGGGTAGTACATGTGATCACATCGTTCAGTCGTTATTAACCTTCAACGGCCGAAGCCTGAGAAAATAATTTTTTTAAATTTTTAATTTTTTGACTATAAAAAGTTTATTACGGGGTTGCAATGACTTTCACCTTGTGGGGGTGTAGACGGTAGTACTTGTGATCACATCGCTCAATCGTTTTCAACCTTCAACGGCGGGAGCCTGAGAAAATAATTTTTTTAAATTTTTAATTTTTTGACTATAAAAAGTTTATTACGGGGTTGCAATGACTTTCACCTTGTGGGAGTGTAGATGGTAGTACTTGTGATCACATCGCTCAGTCGTTTTCAACCTTCAATGGCCGGGGCCTGAGAAAATAATTTTTTTAAATTTTTCATTTTTTGAGTATAAAAAGTTTATTACGGGGTTGCAATGACTTTCACCTTGTGGGAATGTAGAGTGTAGTACTTGTGATCACATCGCTCAGTCGTTTTCAACCTTCAACAGCCAAGGCCTGAGAAAATAATTTATTAGTATTTTTCAGTTTTTTACTGTACTTTATTTCACCCATTGATCTAACGTAGGGTTGAAGAAGGGAGTACAATACACCCATGTACTGCTGGCACGGGGAATATAGAGAAGCGTCTAGAGAGACCGAAATGCGAAAGCTTAGACACGCCCAACACGTGATATCACTAGTTTGGACTATTTCTTCTTTGCTCTAGCGTTTACTTCCAGCGAGATGGTTAGCACATAGGTTACGCTTTTGCTTATGGCGCGAGGGGTCCTGGGTTCAAATTCGTATGCCCGCACAACTTTTTTTAAAATTCTGTAACGATTAATATATTTTTTTACAAATTCTTTTCTGATTTCTTTAGGTTTTCCTTCTTTTTATATAATAATTTCATTCTTTCGTGTGATTTCTTTGGGTTAGGTTAGTAGGTTTTTATTTTGATATCTAATTGTTAATAATTATTAGCGCCGCAGGCAGTATTAGCGTCGCAGACACAAAATAACAGGAAATATTTCAATTTCTCCACTTGCACGAATTTATTATACATTTACAAGGTAATGCGCATGCTCGAAGCTTTCGCATTTCGGTCTCTCTAGACTCTTGTGGAATATAGTGGCCTAATGTAGTAATAGACGAGTAAAATTGGGAAGCAAAGACGCTTAGTTTCCGAGAAAAAAAAAACTGGCGTAGAACCAAACCAGACTTGGTGCGATTCTTTAATTAGGTGATCGTGTACATAAAACCACTTTTCACGACATTTTCTGGTGGTCTGGAACTTTTTTATTTCGAAAAAACTGTAAAAAAATGAATTTTCCATGAAACATGTTTTTTAACGTCCCCATCGTTATATCTTTAAAAATAATTGTGCTATGGAACTGATTTTTTTTAAAAATTGAAGTAGACACAATAGCGCTTCTAACTATGTACAATGTGATTGTAAAATATATATTTTTTAATTGTTAAAATAATAGCAAACTTAAAGTTGTTATTTTCGTGAATGTATTTTTCAGCAATCGAGAAAAATTTTTATTTATGAAAATATGTATATACATGCTGTGAACAAATTGAAGCCAATATATGAAAAAAGTTTTTAGAATCATAATTTTTGATGTGCAGGTTATAGTATGTAGTCAGCGATTTTTTTAAAACGGGCTAAATCATATTCTTGCACGCCCGGCTCTCATTATACTGCTTACCGCCTGCGGACTACGGTTGTTGGATTCATGTGTACTAATCGGGCTTTTATTAACAGCTCCAAAATAGGTACGAACCTACCTTTTGTTGTTTTAAGGTAAAAAATATTTAAAAGCAGGTAAATATAAATCATTGTTATAAAGTAAGTACCCACCTAATAAGTAGGTTATTACACATTTTTGATTGAATTAAACCAAGACGCAGGAATAAAACAACTTTATTTTTTTGCAACTATTTTTCTATTGAAAAATGAGTGTTTAGTTACGTAGGCCCTGCGTTAAAAGCATTCTAGTTCGTCTGTACATTCATCGAAACCTTTAAATAACAGTATTTCAAGTACGGCATTTACACTCGTTACAACATTTTAGGCCTTCTTTAACACAATCATATTTTCCATTTTCACAATTTTTATCTGAACAATAAATACTTAATGAAAATATTGTCCAAACATCGTCACTTAAATTCCGTCCTGAACCATGTGCATTTATAAGTGTAGTTGGCATATTGCTTCTGTACGATATTCTAAGTTGATGCATAAACCTGCAATAGTTAACTAAATGTATTAGATAGGAAATCTATTATTTAAATATATATGTTTACCTTAAGAATGGGTAGTAAAAGGTGCCTTCAGTTGAAGGAAGCTCCGTTTGTTGTTGTTGCTAATTTGATCCTTAGGTCGTTTAATATCTGAATTTGTTTACTTTTGTTTTTCTGCAGTACTAGAATCAATTTTGTAAAGATTTTTAAAGCTTCGTCTTTACTCAGCAATGGCAATTCCGATAATTTTTTAAAAGCAACAATATTCTTTAAGAACATCAAACGCAGATTTTTTAAATATTTAAAAAAAACCATTAGTGGTGTCGCAACCAGTAAAACAATGAAGACAAGAACAAACTGTAGTTCATAAACTTTGCACTACCTTCTATATTTACAAAAATTGTCTGCTAGTAAAAAAAGGAGAGTAAGTAAAATTAATACATCTATATCAACTAATTTCACCAATGTTTGTTTGCTAAATTTAGTTTTGTACATTGCATGCAAAATCATCCTGGTATATCTTGCTGTTTGCTAAATAGATTTTTGGTCATTTCTGAATGACGTTTATGTAGTGAAACTACTTTTTCTGTTAATTTAAATCCTCCATCTATTATTAATATTTCGTATTCGATTAAGTACTGTGCAGCATCTGTTGCAAATCGGCGCGGTGCGGCGGCACTGTATGATTGCAAAAAACGTTCATGTTTTCAAAACTTGTCTACCTATACGACAGTCTATATGATATTTTAATTAAATTTCGTCATTTAAAATATCTTTTCTGACACAATATTTCCGCGATGTCGTCTTTTTTCAGCACTAGATATTAGTGACAACAAACCTTGTATCCTAGGTCTTGGTACCACATATTTGTCATCATCCCGCGCAATATTCTTACAAATAATGCACTCCATTATTTTAGAAAACTAAATTGCGAATATTCTACAGCATCGCATTTATTTAAAACTATTTATACGTATACTCTAAATCCCGCAAACTACTAATATACGATTCAAATGTATTGACCCCTCATTTTAACCGCGAAATCTCAAAAATGGCGGACCAGAGAAAATTTGAGAAAATATGTGTTCATTATGTGTGTATTGTAAATTATTCACTGAAGTTTGAATAATGTACACTGGACGGTTTTGAGGTTCTGCTAAGTTATATTGAAAAATACCCTACTTTTTAAGGAAATTTTGACCATACCAGTTTCAAATTCATTATATCTTGAAAAATATGCCTACTATATGAATAATATTTTAGATACCGATAAAGCGCGGCATTTTTTGTACGAAGAAATTCTTTCATCATTTTTTATTCTAAAATTTGGCAGTTATTGTCAAAAACATGACTTCATGTTTATTCGGCTATTTATCAAGGTATTTAAAAAAATTTTAATAAAATAGTTAATCATATAAAATGTAAGGATTTTCAGAAAAAAGAATTGGTATATATCAAATATTAATTTAGTTATCAAGTGCAATAGATAATATTGCAGAACCCGGGCACTAATATTATCTATTGCACTTGATAACTAAATTAATATTTGATATATACCAATTCTTTTTTCTGAAAATGCTTACATTTTATATAATTAACCATTTTATCAAAATTTTTCTAAATACCTTGATAAATAACCGAATAAACATGATGTTTTTTAGAATAACTGCAAAATTTTAGAATAAAAAATTATGAAAAAATTTTCTCGTACAAAAAATACCACGCCTTATCTGCATCTAAAAGATTATTTATATAGTAGGCATATTTTCAAATATATAATGGATTTAAAACTGGTATTGTCAAAATTTCCTTAAAAAGTAGGACATTTTTCAATATAACTTAGCAGCACTTCAAAACTGTCCAATGTACATTATTCAAATTTCAGTGAATGATTTACAATAGACACATAATTTTTTCAATTTTTTCCGTTCCTCAGTTTTTGAGATATTCGCGGTTAAGGTGAGGGGTCAATAAATTTGAATAGTCTATTAGACGCATCTTATCCTACCTTCCATATACGGTGTACAATAATACATATGACTAATTCGCGCTTTAAAAAAAATCGCTGTTGCCAAACGATACACATTGGGAAAAAAATAATTATATCAAAAACTTTTCTAATGTTTGGGCTACATTTGCTTCACTGTATGTGTATAAAAATTTTCAAAAATAAAAAAGTTTATCGATTGGTGAAAATTGTAATACGTAAAATTCAAATATCTAGTTTTCCTAATTTTTAAGGAAATGAAAATGCGAACTGTGTAAAAACCATTAGTACAGTTAAAAGCGCTATTGTGTGTACTTTAATTGAAAAAAAAAACAACGTCGATAGCAACATTAGTTTTGAAGATATGGCGGTGGAAACAAAAAAAAAACACATTTTATTTAAAATGCAATATTTTCCCTTTTTTTAATTTAAAAAGGTCCAGACCACGAAAAAATGTCGTGAAATACGATTTCATATGCCCAGTGACATGCTTAACAAAACCTACCATGTTTGACCTGGTTCTACGCCAGAAAAAAAAAACGGCACGATATAGTCTCGAATTCGCTCCTCTATAAGGAACGCACGCATGTTATGGGGAATGCGCCGTGTTCCGGCAACGGTTTCGGTTTTTCGCATCAAAACTTATTTCCGCGTTGCTGGCAACGCGTTGCTAACTTCACACACATGTGCTTACTTGATACTTAGGTTAAGATGTGGTTTTCTGGAACAAGACCTAGCCTATCGTTTTAATGTTAGTCAAAGTTATGTTTCGCGTATAATAATAACATGGACTCAGTTTTTGTGTATTAATTTTAAACAATTGTCAATATTTTCTTCACGTGAAAAAATTAAACGTATGGGTTTGCCAAATGTTTTTAGAAAGTTTAAAAATATTAGGGTTGTTATTGATGGGTTTGAAATAACAACCCAAAAACCATCAGATTTTAGAGAACAAGGGAACATGTATTCGAGTTATAAGGCTCATTCAACCTTTAAATTCTTACTGGGTATTATACCAACTGGTGGTATATGTTTTGTGTCTGATGCTTTTGAATGATCTATTAGTGATAGAGATATTTTTATAAAGTCTGGATTTTTTGACAAACTTGAAGTTGGTGACAGCATTATGGTTGACAAAGGATTTAATGTACAGGACTTATGTAATGAAAAATCAATAAATGTCTTTATCTTTACACTTTTTTATAGCTGGCCATAACACTGGCTTTTAAGTAATACAATTCACTATCTTGACTGTCAAAAATATTACTAACGTGTCCACTTTTAAAACTAAGATGTCCCCTTCGTAAAGCCTTACTATTGTCACCTGTAGCAACGTACTGGTCAAGATTTTCTTTATCGGAATCAGAACTGTCGTGATGACTTATTGTTACTTCACCTTGCTGCATCCACATATTGATCATCGTTAGTGAAAAACTCCTGGGAATTGATACTGACGGAAACTTTTCCCATAATAAGGTAGCCAGCCTACTGCTAAAACATAGCACCGGTGTCGGTGATTGTGAAGAAGTCCCATTTATCTTTTGTTGATACCATATGCCATTATCAATACCCACAAATATATTTTTAGATTGTCCAGATAAAATACAGTTTTGAATCCTAAAAAAATACGGTCATATTAAACTTTGATTAAAATCGGATACTATGCAGTAAATAAGCAAAAACGTATTTTTTATTTAATTACAAAATGTGGCAGTAACTAGGTTAGGTTCTCCCATACCTAGACACCTAAAATTTGACGTAAACAATTTAATAATATTAATTTATATTTAAAAATGACGTAAATACAATACACTACACAATACACATACCTTTTCAACAAAACATTTTTCACCCCTCTTACAGGCAAATTTCGACACGCTAGCCAGCGTTTAAGTTCACTGACACTGTGATCCTCCAGACGAGCATACTTTAAACTAGCCCCAGGAACATAATTTTCATTTAAAATATTCATTTTACTTCTCTTACTTTTAAATTAACTAATCGATGACGCCCGTGTTAATCTAATGGCCGTCACGCTCCCGCCTCAACATTTGCCCAACTCGATAGTGATTAGTGGCGACACGTAGTGGTTCAAATCGGCAAATTATGTAAATAAAGCTCATTATTCGGCATGAAATTCACCTACTCGCAGAAAATTATCCGATTTTGTAAGAAATTATCGATTCTTGGCGTTTTGTATAGGTACTTTTAAAAATAGCATGGAAAATACTTACATGTGTATATATTGCTTATAAGACTATAATCGACTAAAAACATTATGTTTAATTAGTCTTAGAAATTATTTTACGAAGAAGAGCTTTTTTATTGTTTTGTCTTTATGCAAAAAGAATAGGTAGGTAGGTATATGAAATTTATTTAATAGGAATGAATAAAAGTGTTTTTTTTCAAGAAAATACCAGGAAGAAAATAAAATATGTTTTATATATAAAAGAAATATAAATACAATAACAAAATCACAAATATTTGGCAGACATCACCATTTGTATAGCTATAGTGTTTATTCCAAATGTACCCCGAAACGAAAAATGAAACATACTTCACGTATAAAAATTGACTCATGTAAAAGAGGCCAAGAATATTGAATATCATGCTTTGGCAACACTTTTTATTTAGTGCCACCTTGTTTAAATAATTCGCAAAGTTGAGAAAATCAGTTTTTCGTAAATACCCAAAAAATGAAGAATTTTAGAAAATAATGTTTTATTTACATGACAAATGTGCTACTAAAAAGACCTACAAAACCCAATAATAAATTTTCCAATAGGTTAATTTGTTTATCTGCAAAATAAAAAAAAAACGTCAAAATAATGGCCTCTTATGATAAATTAAGCCTTGTGACATCGAAATTATCGGAAGTTGTACGTCCCAATTTAAAAATGCTAAAAATTTCAAATCGATATCTTTTAAGGTTTTTTGCAAAAAGTTATGTGTTTATTAAAAACTTGCTTTCGTAAAATTGTCGTAATTTTTTTTTTAGACATTTTAGAGTTACGGATCAAAGTGGATTCACATTTTGACAAGTTGTACTATCATGTACATATCAAATTTAATTGATTTTCGCAAATTTCTTTGTTTAAAATCGAGTTCGAAAAACACGTGCGTTTTAAAGTTATAAACAAATTGAATAATTTATTTATTTTTAAGGGTAGGTACGTCGTTCGGGCTAGGATCATTTTAAAGCTACGATTTTTCTGCGAATTTAAAAAGAATAATAAATGCTCCAAGTCACTTGGGAACTGAGATAATTTTTTTGTAAAATTCTTAGTTTTTTGGTATTTACGAAAAACTGATTTTCTCAACTTTGCGAATTATTTAAACAATGTAGCATTAAATAAAAAGTGTTGCCAAAGCATGATATTCAATATTTTTGGCCTCTTTTACATTAGTCAATTTTTATACATTTGGAATAAATCTATTACACTAATGTAAATTTTTGTCGCATCGGTAATTTAGCTCAACATGTTGGAGCGCTCGGACGTAGTTGTACGGTTGGCTCCGAGTCTCGATCCGGGGAGGCAATTTCCTGAATAAATTTGTTATGATGATGACATAAATCCGAGGGTCAGGGGATCGATTCCTATACCCAACACGACTTTTTTTTTTTTTAAATATATAAATATTGTCATATAATTAAACTGCATCATATATTCATTTGAAATTGTCACACAATGCAGAGCAGGTCTTAATCTACTTAATGTGTTGATTTTAAATACAAATGCCAATAAGTGAATCAGCTATATATGAGTAAAAGAAAAATAAAAAATTATCTCAGCTCACAAGCGGCTTAAACATTCTTTTTTCTTTTAAAATTCGCAGAAAAATCTTAGCTTTCAAATGGTCCTAGTCCCAATGGAGTATGATTAAAAATAATTGAGTTAATCTATTTGTTTATAACGTGAAAATGTACGTGTTTTTCTAACCCGATTTTAAACAATTAAATCTGCGAAAATCAATTAATTTTAAAATGTACTTGATGGTATAACTTGTAGAGAAGAGAATCCATTTTTGGTCATTATAGTCTACGGTGCCAAAAAAAAATTTGGACAATTTTAAGAAAGCACATTTTTAATAAACAAATTACTTTTTGCAAAAACCTTAAAAGATATCCATTTGAAATTTTCAGAGTTTTTTAAGTAAATTGATACGTACAACTTCCGATAATTTCAAAGTCACAAGGCTTAATTTATCATTAGTTAATAACAGTTGAAATAACATATCATTTTGACAGTTTTCTTGATTTTGCAGATAAACAACCGATTTGAAAATTTCTTACTGGGTTTTGTAGGTATTTTTACTAGCTACACTGAAAGAAATTTCTATTATCTATAAAGAGAAATTGACTAACCCCTAATAAATATCTGCATTAAATAGGCTCCAGCAAGACTGCTCTGTAACCGCAACAAAAACGATCTTGCTAAGATGCACTTATTTACCGTTAATAAAAGTTTTTCTTATTATTTATTTGTAACTGTAGGTTGATAGCTTTGCTATCTGGAGTCACCACCTATTTTAATCTTAATAAGTTTTTTTGTTATAGTTAGTAAGTTCCTATTTCTTACACCATTATTACCTTGTAACCGGAAAAGAAGTTTCCTGCTGCTAATAGGTGACTTTTTAACCACTATGCAGCTTACATTATAATGGCAACAAATAACCTCTCTTGACCTAGTAATGTCATTTTGCAACTACGTTACTTGTAAATTGAATATTTTAATTTTATATTTTTTAGACTTCACACTTCATATTAAAACATGTTTTTAATACATTTCTATGTTGACTCAGACAAAGAATTATTGTTGGTAAAATTAAAATAAATGATTCATTTAAGGAAACAAACGACTAATAAACAATTCAGGGTGCCTATTAAAAAAGGGGAACTTTGACTTGTAAGAAGACACAATCACAGTTTACTATATAATAGCTGCTTTCGTTCAGCAGAGTGATTCGTAATGATAAGGCACCTACTTGTTTCATGTGTTGTCTCTGTCCCTATACCATGTAATTTTGTATCATGATTACTGTTCATTGAAATCCTGTTTATTATGATTATGAATCACTCTGCAGAACGAAAGCAACTAATATACAATAACATAAAACACAAGTTCTTTTATAAACAGTGGCGGCTCGTGATACTGTCTGCAGAGGAGGCTTGATATTCTGAAAGACAACTGATGTGCAATATGACTACAATTTGTACATTTCCCCACCACCCCTGAGGTATACAACGGCGCGTTACATTTTTTTACCGTGGGTTGTTCGCCAGGATACCGATTCACGACTTGAGAGAATAGAACTAATAAAAGAATAGAATGAAAAGGAAATAGAAAATATGATGAGATGAAAAAATCATTCTCATGAAATTCTCGTTCCTACGACTCGAGTATCGGTATCCAAAGGAGTCCTACTATCCCACTTGTAATTAAATTATATAACTTTTAATAAAAATAAAAATAGTTTTGGTAAAAAAAATTAAAGTGTTTTTCTACAAACAAAAAATTGTATTCATTATCACTGCCAGGCGTGTAAAATTATAGGTTTTAATAGAAATTAAAATAGTTTTGAGAAAGAAGTTATATAAAAAAAATATAACCGCGGAACTCTATATTATGGAGAATTATAAAAAATATTTCCTAAAAAATAAATAATACAAATAAATATTTTTTCTAAAATAACAACTACCTATATTAATCTCTGCTTTAAAGCCTGAATATTTTTATAAATGAGGTAACCTGCGATTTTTGGAACTAGCAAAATGGTTGATTATTTCATCATAAAATGAATCGCGTTTCCTCAATTCTGACAAAAAACGTTTTTCTATTGAAATAAGCGATACATTTGAAAGGGGGTCTTGACTCATTTTGTTTCTAGTAAAAATGTTTTTATGCGTTTAAGTGCTGAAAATGATCATTCTACAGAAGCTTACCGGAATTGTCTCAAAAAATAGTGGCGTTATTCAAAAAGTTCTCTAATTTTGGGTCATAAGTTTTTAAAAAATCTACCAGCTCTTTGAAATTTCCTTTATTGCACGATTCTCGTTTTTCGTCACGTCCTCGGAAAGAATTTTCTTGTGAAGATAACTATATAACGGCATCTATTAACCTCTTTAATATTTCCCTATTCTCACGGACCTTTTCGTTAACATTTTCTATTTCTCTCTTATGTGCAGAATCCAAGAAATTTACAATATTTTGTTTACCAAACATTTCGAATTTAATGCAAGATGAAATGTGCTCCTGGGATTTTTCGTGCTTTTCTAAACCTCGCGACAAATTTTGCAAATTATTAAACCCGGCCCTGCCCCAAATTGAGGATTGATCATTAGTAAATAATAAACATCTCCAACAATATAATTTGTTTCTAACTGTTCATGCCGTTAACCACTCGACTTTTTAATTGTTATCACAAAACCCTCTGTTTTGTTTACCACTTTTAAAAACTAACGAAAGCATTGCTGGTGTAGGCCTGGCATTTCTTTTAATTCTTACCTTTTCGTCATAAATAAGAGTAGTAAATCCATTTAATAACAAATAATCCACCACGTCTGGACAACAAGACATGTTGTTGGGAATATTTTCACCTAGAACACTTATTTCTAGCCCGCCTATCAAATGTTTATGTATTTATACGTCAAGTTGTTCTTATAACCGGCTAAACGCAACTGTCGGACGTCAGTTCGTTTTCTTTGTGAATCACCTGACTCTTGAATGACCTGTGCACATGCGCTATAAAGAACTGAGATCTGGAGGCTAGCCTCATACTTGGCTATTCCAAGTGTTGCTATTTTACACAGCGCAAAGAAATTCAAGGTCATTCATGTTATAAGTAAATGCGGTAAAGTTGGAAGCTATTTCGTATTAGCCTCCAGCGAACCGCAGTGTTCGTTCAGTAAAAGACCGGCCGACCGGGAAATATGCATACAAAGACTATCCGGACTGTAACGTTATAGGTATGTTTGTGGAAAGGAAATGCAAAAATGTTATATATAAACTGAAAATTAATTAATGAATAATAAACAATAAAAAATATTGAAAATTGAGATGTACCTAATAGAAATTTCTTAAGATATTACTTTTAAAGATATGGTGGTTCTTCCAAGGGGAGGCTCAGCCTCCCCTGCCTCCCCTGACGAGCCGCCACTGTTTATAAAAATTCTTTGCATAAAACCTTTCCCACAACTGTCTCGTCGAACGCCGAATTGCTTACTAATTACTGCATGCGTCGCTGCATGGATGAAATGGCGCGCGATGATAAAAACTCAATTGCGCTTGCGCCACGTACTAAAATAAATAAGTAAGACATTATGATTAGTAAGCCCGTCTTTACAGTTAACAGGTGACTTACCAACCATAGGTCTATTTGAGTTTTAACCATTAAATAGTTAACTTTAACTTAAGGCACTTATTTATCGTAAGAAATTATTTAGTTACCCCTAATAAAAAGAAAACTTATAACAATATTTTACCTAGTTTAAGTAAGTGCTGCTATTGGGACAAATAGTCAAAGATTTACCGTTGCAAAATCTCATTAGCAAAACAGTTTTTCTTATGGTTAGATAATGATAATGTAGTCTTAACAAAAAAAATACTTATGATAATGCAGATCATCTTAGCAAAACATTATATTTGGTCGGTTTCTTTCAGTGTACATTTGTTATATAAAACATTATTTTCGAAAGTTCTTAGTGTTTTCGTTATTTACAAAAAATTGATTTTCTCAACTTTGCGAATTATTTAAACAATGTGGCACTAAATAAAAAGTGTTGCCAAAGCATGATATTCAATATTCTTGGCATCTTTTACAAGAATCAATTTTTATTCATGAAGTATCTTTCATTTTTCGATCAAACCCTAATTCGATTACTCTCCTAGGAGCAGTTAACAAAACAATTAATATAATAGTAATAATAGTACATTATACACTAAGGGAGAGAAACGTCTTATTTTTCCTGAGGTGTAATTTGAGGCCCGAGGGCGAAGCCCGATCGAGGGAAAAATGGCGGTCTCTCCCGAGGTGTATATTTAACAATATTCTGAGTTCAAAGTCGGAATATAACAAAATTCCGACTTCAAACTTGGAATTTAACAAAATTCAGAGTTTGAAGTCGGAATTTAAGAAAATAAAATATAAAATTTATTGTTGCCCTTCTACGCTTTTATGATATACTATTCCTAGATGCCTACATTAATTTTAATATTTGAAAATATAATAATCCAATAATGTTTTTTCTTTGATGTAAGCTTTGTTGAACCTAAGTTCAAAAGTTACAATAAATTTAGTGTAGCGCGTCTGAGGCTGCCTACGCTACGCGGGCGTACTGTCGTGTCGCCGCGTCGTGCGTTAAAGAAAATAATGTGGAGCCTAAATTTTTGATCGTAGGAAGAACTTCGAACTTCATACTTTCGATTGGCGCTATTAGTTTTTTTTAAGAAAAAAATATTTTAAGGGATTTTTGACAAAAAATAATTTGCAACTAATTTGTTTAATCAATGAAGGTCAAGGATTATTGTTGGTAACTTTTATGTTGTCCCTGACATATTCAGAGATGTTTTCTCAAAAGTTACCGCTTCCCGGAATTTTTCCGAAGTGAAAACTTCTATCGATTCCACTACACTTAATTCTGTAAAAGAACAAAAAAATAGTTTCATGTAGTAAGTAACTAGAAGAAAATATTCGATCGACCTAATTTATAATCACTTGAAAATTATTTTACTCAAAGGCAGCTTTTTACTGTAAATATAAATATGTTTTGACATATGCCATCTTCTGATTGTATATACCCGATGTACCTATTTACATGTTTAAATTTATACACAGAAAAATACGTTTTAAATATATAAACTGCTGGCCACTCGAACTTACACATAGAGACTTTTAGGCAAAATTTAAAGTTCAATATTTTCAACAGGAATGCAAATTTTTGAACGCGGCTTGCAAATTTTAAGAGCTAGTTTTTTTCGGATTAAGCTGCATGACGTATGTTTATCGTAGGACCATAAGTTTATTATATACGGGGTGATCAATGAAGTCATGCAAAAAATCAAAAAGTTTGTATGAGTGAAATTTCCGCAAAAAATTTTTTTGGTCGTTGCAATATGGTTCCTTACTAAGGTAACATCAATATTTCTAGACGGTTTTGTCAGTTTTTGGATTAAGGCCCTTAGGCCTTGTACACACTACTCAACATAAAATTTGGATACCGAAATCTTTAAAATGCTATAACTTGACATTGGATTGACGGTTCTTGATGATTTTTGCGGATTTGGAATCCTTATTTCACGTAGATTTTCTATGGTCTAAGCATTTTATTTGAGGGTTGAAATTTACACATTATACCGGGTCGATAATAAACAAAAACGTAGGGTACGACGCGTTCTAAAGTTTGGCATTAAGTTTTTGTAAAAATAAATTCTCACCTCAAGTTGTTTTTATTTAATGTTCTTCTCACTGTTCTGTCCGAAACTCACACCCCAGTTTGTTGTCTCAAAGAATCATTCAGTTTTACAGAGTTCTTTGTCCACCCCCATGTCCATAATTATGATCGGGTGTAATTTCTACGCGACGCGTCAATTTCAAAGTAGGCATTGGAAAAACAAATTTGATGCTATGGTATTAAAAACTGTTTACATTATTTTAGAAATAATCTGACATATTTCAATGTTATAATTTTGTAAAGTTTCTCAACGAAGGAATGTCAAAACAGCAAGTTGCGCACATTTACAATGTCAGCCGAAAGACAATTTATAATTTGAACCGCCGCGTCGAAACTACTGGTAATCATAATTATGGGCATGGGGGTGGACATACAAAAAAAATAAACCAAAGAACCGAAAGAATTTTAATGAGAGAAACTATTCGGAATAGAACAAAGAACTCTAGAAAACTAAATGACTCTTTAAGACAACAAACTGGGGTGAGAGTTTCGGACAGAACAGTGAGAAGAACATTAAATAAAAACAACTTGAGGTGAGATTTTTTTTTTTTTTTTAACATAACATAATGCCAAACATTTTAAATTATAGAGCCCGTCGCAGAGCAAAATGTGTGTGGTTATTACAACGCCATAGAGCGAATAGGCGGGCATGGGCAAATCGGCATGCGAATTGGGATAATGCAGAGTGGAGCCATTGTTTATTTACTGACGAAACAAAATTTAATTTGTTTCACTGCGATGGCCGAATGTTAGTTTGGAGAAGGCCAAATCAGCGATATTTGGAGGAAAATATGGCCCCTCAAGAAGCATTTGGTGGCGGAGGTGTTACAGTGTGGGGAGGTATCATAAGAAATGGTAAAACCGAGCTATTCATTACCAACCAAACCATTAATGCTACTGTTTATCAGGAGGAAATTTTGGAATCTATTGTTGTTCCTTTTGCTCGACATTACGGCCCAGAAATTCTATTGGTGGATGACAACGCTCGACCTCACAGAGCGCGAAGGATCAGAGCTTTTGCAGGCACAAAACATCAATAGGATGGACTGGCCTGCAAAGTCTCCGGATCTTAATGTCATCGAACACGTTTAGTCTTATTTAAAACTTAAAGTAAGATCTCTTGATGTACCCCCTGAAACCTTAGAAACGCTCAGTGAGGCCATTCGTGAAGAATGGGAGAATATTCCACAAGATTTTATAAATAATCTTGTGGATACTCTACCAAATCGATGTCGGGAAGTAATATTCCGAGCAGGAGGACCAACAAAATATTAGCTTCTCTTTTTTTTAATTAATGTACCTAATTTTAATTAGGTAATTTTAATTTAATTTTAATTTAAGTTTAAATTAAATTAATTTTTAATTTTTTAGTTAAATTTTTTTTCAGTTATTAAAAATTACCAGAATTAGAATTATAGATTTTTTAAGAATTGACTTTTGGTCGTTGTTAAGCAATGTTGTATGTTGTAGAATTTAATGTAATAAACTTGTTCTTGTCGCTACGTTTTTGTTTATTATCGACCCGGTATAATGTGTAAATTTCAACCCTCAAATAAAATGCTTAGACCATAGAAAATCTAAGTGAAATAAGGATTTCAAATCCGCAAAAATCATCAAGAACCGTCAATCCAATGTCAAGTTATAGCATTTTAAAAATTTCGGTATCCAAATTTTATGTTGAGAAGTGTGTACAAGGCCTAAGGGCCTTAATCCAAAAACTGACAAAACGGTCTAGAGATATTGATGTTACCTTAGTAAGGAACCATATTGCAACGACTAAAAAAATTTTTTGCGGAAATTTCACTCATACAAACTTTTGGATTTTTTGCATGACTTCATTGATCACCCCGTATATAATAAACTTATGGTCCTACGATAAATATACATCATGCAGCTTAATCCGAAAAAAACTAGCTCTTAAAATTTGCACGCCGCGTTCAAAAATTTGCATTCCTGTTGAAAATATTGAACTTTAAATTTTGCCTAAAAGTCTCTATGTGTAAGTTCGAGTGGCCAGCAGTGTATATATATATACTTACCATTAATCAATACAGAACCAATATGATTATCACGCTTACTCCCTAATTGTATTGATTTAATGTAAGTAGGTTGTTTTTGTTTTTAGTAATAAAAACTTAAAATACATTGGACTTATTTGGTTATTTGTTAATATTTGATGTACCTAGATGTAAAAAATTGCTCAATGTCAATATAATTCCTTTAGCAGAAAATCAAAAATATTGACGAAATTAACTAAAATACATGTAAGCATCAAGTCTATTTTTGTTGTTAAATTGATTACTTTAAGAAATTATCATAAATAAGCAGCAAGTACAAGTTTTATAAACCGTTTGTAGGTACATTTATTTGTAAAAATCGCTGAACAGTGATCACTTATTGACGCTAAGAAGACAGACACGTCTCTCTCTTCCTCTCTGTGATGAGCATCCACTGGATGTTTTCAAAGATTAGTGAAAGTATTGATAATTATTGAATTATCAATGGTAGCAAGATGTGGCAACACGTAATATCGCGTACTACAGTAGGCGGGGCTTACCCGAGGTCGGCGCTAAGACGTTAGCGGTAGAATAGAACGAAAGTCAGCTGTTCAGCCAAATGCAACATTATTATGGGATTACGTTGCTTCGGACATTCATCGATAGGTACCGCCACTCTCCAATAATTACGGGAATGGTTATCTATTTCTACTTAATCAATGCTACCACCTTACTACCACTGAACTCTACATAATAAATGGAAGACCAATACAGATATATGCGCGTGGACAAAATACGGCCTACATGCGATTGAGGGTCGGCGGCATATGCGTCGCCGCAGTGGAAATCTAATCAGAGAACATACACCATAGAGAAGCGACAGCAAGGCTTCCCGCGCAAACCGTTTTCGTATGCGCATGTTCAAGATAGGTTGTGTTGTTGTCAGTTACACGTGCTTACATTACGTTAAAGAACACAACCACCATTGGTCCTCTTGTTAGTGGTTAGAGAATAGACCACCAGTGGTGTGTTCCTTACTCAGGTTACTATCGTTTTCGTAATTTGATGGGAAGCAGTCAGAGAACATCACACCACAGAGAAGCGACGGCGAGGCTTCCCGCGATAACCGTTTTCGTATACGCATGTGTGTACGTGAGATAGGTTGTGTTGTTGTCAGTTCCACGTGTTTACATTACGTCAAAAAGAAAAGGCCAACCACCATTGGTCCTCTGTTTATAGAGAATAGAGCACCAGTGGTGTGTTTTCTCGCTGTGAAGGTTATTTGCATTTTTTTATTGCATAATTTGATGTGAAGCCGAGTGCACTTCATAATTAGGCTGAAAATAAAAAACGTCAGGAAGAATCACAACTAAAACTGACAAAACAAGTAAACAAAAAAGTTAAAATTTTGTCACATTTTTAAGTATTTTTTCCGTAAAACATGTTTGTTAAACTTTTAAAAATATACTATAGCACATTAAAAAAAAATAAAACAATAAATTGTAATATTGTATAACATATTATTTTAAAGCATGCTTTGATAACGTGTATACAATATATTCTATTGTTATATGTGAATGTAACTAATTGATATTTTAATAAATAAAAGGTCGTTTTACTACCCTTGGGCCACCAAATTTCATAAAGATAAAGAATATCGAATTATGCAAACAACTAAAATAAACATGACGTATATTCGAACCTTTTTTTAGAAACTAATAGTGTTTAAAACATAAACTATATTATTTAATTATTAGACGTTTTCAAAAATTATAAATTCTCTTTGAGTGTGGGGATAATATTTCATTATGGTTAAGAGCACTTGAATTTTGACAGTCCAATCGAATAGTACCTTAAATAAGCCATTTTCAATTTGGAATTGAAATTTTACTTCCAAAAACACCATACTCATTTCACTGCACACTCATGACGTCATCAGTAAACAGACGTCACTTTGTATTATAAGTACATGACATTTTGTAGTCTTACCATTTTATAATGAAAACTATAAGTGGTGTTTTGCGCCAAGATGTAAAAATACATCCAAAAACGTACCAGGAAGAGTTTTAGTGACAGTAACAAGACATTTTGTCCATCGGACAAACTTCTAGAAATAGCTTTTACAAATCCCGTAATAGGTATATGTTGCTTATTTATTCACATGTCAAACGTAAAAAAAGCGAATAAAATGTTGTGTTTAACACTATTAAAACGTGATTTATTAAGCCACCAATAAAGCAAAAACATGTTATTTATTTGTTAACACTTTAATCTGATAGATGATAAACGCTATTTAAATATCAAGAAGTGCATTAGTATAACGAAGTACTTCATTTTAATAACATCAAAAAAGCAAATTTGCACATAGTGCAAACACGTTATGTGGTATAGTAATATTGTGCATTGCGATCAGTGTACATCAAACTTAAAAGTTCTCTCAGTGTACTAGGTTGTGTTTCACTCATGTTCAATGCCATTAGAACCAGTCCACCAAATATCAAAGGATCCGACGTTACTGTCGCTTCTCTATGGTGTATGTTCTCTGATCTAATGTTAAAAGTATGTTGGTGCTTGAGTCAGAATGCTTCTTGAAGACACTATGCGCCGACGCCATTATTCTTAGATTTGTCTCCCATAGCGGGAGGTCTTGGATTGATACAGAATTTCAGAGCCGTCGTCAAACAACTCTCTCTCGTTTTTATCGATTGTTTTATTTAGCAGGTATTTACAGTTCGTGATAAGTTAATCAAACAATATGGTCCGGAATGGTATTGCAGATACTGTTTTGCAAGAATCGGGCCAAAGGTTTGTTATATTTTAAGTAAGTACCTTGTTCTTGCCTATTCTATAAAATATACTACTACTATCTAAATATCGGCGACAACTCCGAGTTTTGGGATCTTTTCTTTTAACGTGGGTAATTTTGCCTGAAAACTTTTCGATAGGCTATACTTTCCGAGATATCTACTTAACTCTACATGATAAATATATAGAATTCAGTGGAAATTTAGGATACAAAATTCTCTATATAACACCTATTTTCCATAATTTCGAATTTCCGTTGCAAATTTTAAAGTTCATTGCTATTTGTGTATCTACCTAAATAATTTTAAACAATCCAACATTATTTGCATTACTGATATTGACTTGATCTATTCTAATTTCAATTTCAAAACAAAATAAGAGGTTATGTTTAATACATGCAATTATACCTATACTGTGTCCTTGTTGCTTTGTGTTTATACTTATGTGACCTTATTAACTCCCAGTAATTCTTATTGCATTATTAGTATTATTTTCATTACCTAATCTTATTTTTTGTACTTATATATGTGTATTTTGTATTTATATTATCATCATATGTTAATAATTATTTATTTTGTATATTAATATTATTTATGTTACAATTAATTACTTATTATTTCATAATAATAATTAGAAAAAACATTTATCATCATATAATAGCTTTTTTGTAATCTTTTATTACATGTGGGTAGGATTGAAAATCAACTAAGCACGTTGAACCCTTATATCTTTTGTGTAACTTTGTAACACAATACATTTTTATTCTATTCTATTCTAAATTTTATTTCGATCTAGGAGGTAGAAAATATGACTTAATTTTTTGGTGGACTCTTATATATTCAACTCTCATCAATATGATCGTGCATTATCAAAAACGTTTACTAGAAAGAATTAAATAATTATGTTTTGGGAATGCGGCAACATTTTTTGTTCTTTAATAAAAATTAAGACAAAGGTTAACTATATAAGAAATGTCAATCTATACACGCGTATTTTTGATGATTACTGAAAAAAAGACATATTAAAAACACTTGCAATAGAAATAGAGCCGGCCCTGGTGGCTTACACAATACGATTGCGCCGAGACCTCCCGTCGCCATACTTGCGCGAGATTCAATTTTACATACAAATAGGAATAGACATTGGCATTCCATTTATATGGTACAGTTCAGTGCTTACTACTGAAAGGCTGTTAGTGGTCGCGGTAGATTATACCGAGTTCAAAATATAGTGACGTCATAAACAGGCGCACTGTTTTTTGCAACTATTACTAATTTCAACGCTACATATCTCGAAAAGTTAAAAATATGAAATTTTAAGTGCATATAGTAAGAATGCCGAATACTATATAAAAACGTATAAAAACCATATAAAATTAATATCGTGGAACAAGCCCATTCTATCCTAACTAAATAGATACCTTACATATAAACATAGAAATACTTCATGTGATATATATATTACAAAGTAACCTGTTTTTTTAGTGATAATGTCAGGGTGTTGACAATCAGCTGAGATCGGTCGTTCTATCAGGACAGTGTTGTCCATTTTTCACTATTGACCTCAAAGAATTTATATAATAAATTCTTTGATTGACCTCTCCTTCTAATGTTACCTTCTCCGTCTAATTGTCACATTGTGGCAACTGCGCGAGAACTCCAGTTTAATTGTCGAGGTCAATGGCGCCATTGCTAAAAGATAAAAGGTTTTCCGCCGCCTGTCCTATCTTGTTAATTCTGTAATCTTTGCTCAGAGGGGAAGTGATCTTACTGTATTATAAAAGCTGCTTTCGTTCAGCAGAGTGATTCGTAATCATAATAAACAGAATTTCAATTAACAGTATTAATCATTTGATAGAAAATTGCACGGTAGGGACAGAGACAACACATGAAACATGTATCTTATGATTACGAATCACTCTGCTGAACGAAAGCAGCTAAACTGTGCTTTAACTACATAACTACAGCTGCTTTCATTCAGCAGGGTGATTCATAATCATATTAAACAGGATTTCAATGAACAGGAATCATATGATACAAAATTGCATGGTAGGGAGAGAGACAACACATGAAACAGGTACCTTAAGGCTCGATTAGAATGAACGCCGTCAGACGCCGTTAAATGTCAAACATTAAGTTGAATGCATATAAGGAAATGATGTTGCTGCGTTGCGCACAATGAACGGCATTGAACGCAAAGAGTTTAACAAATAGAGGAGACAAGCTCCATAAGCGTAATGTATAAGCAGCGCCAGCAGTGGTAGACTATAGGCTTTTCATCCTTCTCACACAGTTCGGTCTCTCTTTGTCTCACAGTACATGAGGGGTGGTGACGATTGCAATACAATGACAGTATGACGTGCGTCATAACCAAAGAGTTTAACACATAGAGGAGACAAGCTCCATAAGCGTAATGTATAAGCAGCGGTAGACTGTAGGCTTTTCATCCTTTTCACACAGTTCGTTCTCTCTTTGTCGCACAGTACATGAGGGGAGGTGACGATTGCAATACATTGACAGTATGACAGATGACAATATATGTGTATACCTACCTGGCACTTATGGGTGACTTAGGTTTTCTACAAACTTTACGAGTATAAACTATTGTCACAAAAAATAATTAATTAATATACAAATTAAACGTGATAAACAGATTAAACGTTATAAACAGAAGAAAAATTTGAGAAAACACGTGTAATTGCAAATAAAGCAGACCGCTATTCAAAACAAAGATTAAAAATTGACGGTATTTGTGAAAACAAAGCGCGCCGGGTAAGGCTGAGTTGCTTTGTAAAACAGAGTGGAGAGAGAGGGTACGAGGTCTGCGACAAGGACGAAAAGCCTACTAGTGATGGCAGGGGCGGTTTTAACATGCTTGCCGCCCCCGGCACTATTTTAAGTTGCCGCCCCTACTCTTAAAAAATATAACATATATATACTTGATTGATTGATTGATTGATTGATTTGCCAGCGTAAGGTGAGCATTGCTGCCGATTCCGAGCATCCATGGAGATTCGTTCCAACACGCAGCTTGATCGTCCGCCGGACACGCCCAACGGACGGCCAAACCGTGTGCCGGAATCAAACCTCGGAGTGTAAGAGTTTGCGAGATGTTTCTTTTCAGTTTCCATGCTTCTTTTAAGTTTCCATCTATCAGGATCTCCTTATTTTTCTTCTTCTAAGTTTTCGGTTTCTTCTCTCAATCCAGCGGCTTTTATTTTTATTTTTATTTATTAACTGTTCCACAGGTAAATAACCATTTACGGTGGAAGTGCTGGGAAAGGCCCTATTCTGCGGCAAAAAAATAAGAGTTTTTATAGCGGGTTATGAGAAAGAGGTTCAAAGGAATATTTTGCACACCTTGTATATTGTTTTTTCTTTTTTGAAGCAATCAATTTCCGCTTTCCAGTTCCGGGAAGTTTTGCCATTTTATCACCTATGTATTATGATTAATACCTTTTCAATTTTAATCTTAATTTCTTTTTAAAATTTTACTAAAGAAATAAATAAATAAACCAGTGCTAATGCTACAACAAATAAACAAAACTTATCTCCCTTCATCCGCATCTGGCTGGCTGGCTGGATGTTTATATTGCCCATGTTGCTCTCCATACACTTGAAGAAGGGACGGGACGCAGGTAGTATAAATTCTACTATGTTCCAGCTATAGTGCACTAACACAGACACTATTTGCTTTGCACTATTTTTAAATAATTATTCAATTATTAATTCGATGCGTGCTTTGCTCCTCCACCATTACACCTCATTTTACGCAGAATGTTTTAAATCTACCGACGATTTAAATTTTATCGAGTTTAATGGAGTTTTGACAGCTTTTTTTCGCGTTTTCCCGGGAGCGTCGCACAAACACATCCGCTCTCGACGAAGATAAACCGACTCCTCGATTGCTACTGAATACCTTCATAATGTCAATAAAATAATACACCATAACATATAATACACACCAGCAAAGAAATGTTTCCCAAAAATGGAATACTTACTAAACATTTTTTTTGTATGTTTTAAAAGAACAAAGGACACTACACATTAGAGGTGAGCGGTATACCACTCACCAAAATATATAAAATGACTTTTCTGTATAACACCTATTTATTAAAAATAAAGAAAAGATTTTAAAAATAAAATAATTTTAAACAAATTTTACAAGATCAAGACGAACTTTTCTTGCTTATTTCACAGCAAAATCATTGATTATATCGCCTGTTTCAATAGTTTTTAAAATTTCATTTTCAATATTTAATACTGCTAGTGAATTTAGCCTTTCCTGCGTCATTGTGTACTTGTGTAATTCTTTACCCGTCGCAAAGTCGAGAAACTCCTTCCTCCAGAACAGTTTGTAGTGGGTATTTATTTTCTAATAATATAAATTAGGTATGAAAGAAAGCCGCTTCTGTCTGCCATCCATATCGCTCGATGCGTTGTTTTGGCTTCAATTCAACTGTCGCATTAGCGGAATCATAAAAACGATATTTAAAAGAAAAAAAAATTGCCGCCCTTCAAATTTTGCCGCCCTGGGCACTCGCCCAGTGTGCCCAGTGGTAAAACCGCCACTGAGTGATGGGTCGAACCAGCTATTTTCGTGTAGCAGCTAATTCTGCTACTGCTAATTCCATTTAGCAGTTAAAAATAGCTGCTATTTTATTAGCAGCTTTTTTTAGCGCTAGTTGTTTTGGTTAAATGAAGCGTATTAGCAGTTAGCAAATGAAACTTTACCTGCCAGGCTCAAGCCATATAGCAGAAATAAAAGCATTCGCTGTATGGAGTGGTTAAATGTGATTAATTTTAAATAAAATATAAATTATTGTATTGCTACTTTGACGGTGAATACCTACATTCGACGTCGTAAATTAGATAAATGATATGTGGCTCATATTACAATAATATATTTGATTTGAAAACATGTCGTGTCGGCTCTGATTTGAATTAACTATATAAATATCATCTCTTTATCTATGGAATTAACTGACCGATTCTTACGTAAATTATATGCATAGTTTAAAAATTAATATATTTCGCTTTTTGGAAACAAAAGAAAAAAATGTGTTATAGGTTTATTAAAATAAAATAATTTTACACGTGTTACATACGTATTCCATTCCTAAAAGTGCTGTTGTACTGTAGAGAAGCTATGCTGCTCGCTCTACCGCTCTAGTTAAACCATTGTGCATACTGCCACTGCTATTGGGCCGACCCTGCCCGCTTGTGTTGCTATTTGGGCGCGTTGGCATATTTAGCAAGTAATTTTCAACCTGCTATAAAAATAGCAGCTATTTATCAGAGCTCGTAGCAGTTGCTACTAGAGATGGGCAAAGTGCCTCTTTTTACTGATCCGCTTCTTCGGATCTGACTCCTACAAAGGAACCGACTCAGTGAGTTGACTCAAAAGAGCTGCATGACTCACACATTCGCACATGGAAAATTTATATCGGCGGGTGAGGCGAGGCAGTCGGCTGCAGCTGGCATGAACCGAACGAAGTACAAACGAAACCAACTCAGTTGATGATTGTTTCTACTCCGGCGAGACAGAGATAATTTATTTACACGTTTTATAAATACAGACAAGGCGCGCACGCAATAATTAATTAAAATTTTAACGATAAACAATTGGCATTATAAGTAAATTTGAATTATTTTAATAAATATTTTAAAATGTCGTCTAGACGAAATAGCGAAATTTGGTATCACTTCACTCAAATAGAGAACGATGATATTCAATGTGGATATTGTTCTCAAATTTTGAAATTTAAAAATCGTTCAACAGGAAATCTACTTCGCCACATAAAAACAAAACACATAGGCGTACCACTGTATAAGGGCCGTCAAATAGAACGATCTGAAGATGGTGAAGCAGCAGGATCTGCAGCTATAGAGGAAATTATTTATTTTATAAAAATACTTTTTTTAATTTTATATCCTTTTAAATGTATTTTTATTATCATTATTATAATTCTAGAAAGTACTGTTTCGGTTTATTTTTTGTTTAACTTGTTTTGTTTTCTTTTTTAATAATAAAAGTAATAAACAATTAAATATATTATTATGTAAACAGTGAACGTCCGCTTGCAATGTGAGGCAGTACATCTATGCATTGTGTTTATCAATCGACTCGTTGGAGTCCTTGGTTCTATCCTGTGAGGGACGTGCGAATCGTGGATTCGTGGCAACTCGATATACCTCGCAGCGGTAAAGACGCTGATGAAAAGAGCCGAGAGTCAAGATAAGCGGAAATGGTGATCCGATTCACTTGACTCACAGTACCGAGTCGACTCTTTGAGTTAACTCGCTCATGAGTTACCCATCTCTACTGCTTCGAACCGAATAGCAGTTAAAAAATAGCAGATTGCTATTTAGCAGCCCATCACTAAAGCCTACAACCAAATCGCGGCTCCCGGCAAATCCACGGCTTGTCTTGTCTTCTCTAGTTACAGTTATTAAACTCTTTGGTTGAGCGTCGCATTACGCTCGAAGTTGACGAAGTTGGTCAACTTTTAACTTTGACGCCGTCAATGCTGGCATCCTAACCTTGAATTTCAATGTGAAAAAAGCGGTTGAAGTAAACATACATATAAATCGCATACATATATCATATGAAACATAATAATTATTTCTTCATCAAACATTTTCGGCAAAATATTCACAGTGTACAAAACCAACAAAACACTGCTCGATATGGTTGTGTCAAATAGTTGAGGTTATAATTCTGATATTATCTGTCAAATAGTGTCAAATAAATATAAATGACGGCGTATAATTGTGTGCACGCTTTCTTTTCCAAGAACGTCATTGCGTTCAACGTCGTTGAGCGCCGTTCATTCTAATCACGCCTTTATGATTATACGAATAACTCTGCTGAACGAAAGCAGCTTACTATCAGTTTGTTCATTTGTGCTGATTTATAGCAACTTTGGTACACGTTATCTCTCTCACACTCACATTATTTGTGATAGCATTATCTTTAAAATCTTTATTTAACTGACAAGCTGCTTTAAATCAACACAAATGAACAAACCTTATAAGACAACTTGTTATCCTCACATTGATAAACCGCCCCTATAGGTAGTATAGGTATAGGTAACACTTTAGGTGCTTTCGTTCAGCAGAGTGATTCGTAATCTTAAGGTACCTACCTGTTTCATGTGTTGTCTCTGTCCCTACCATGCAATTTTGTATCATATGATTACTGTTCATTGAAATCCTGTTTACTATCATTACGAATCACTGAATCACTCTACTGAATGAAAGCAGCTTTTTATTTCATTTCTTGACGACGCGCATTTCGAGCGCGCAAGTTAGAGATGGGACAAGCGGTTCCACTACGTAGCACTATAAGAGCGACTGCTCCAGAAAAATACCGCGACAAAATTACGCTACTTTGGAACAACAGGACGAAAGAAATGAAACGTGAGTAGAAGAGGTCGCGTTTGTAGTATAGCTGCCCGAACTTCGATATTTCTGTTCTTCAATCGTTTAGTCGCGTTGGCGAACCATAGAACACTTGTTAGTTTCTAGTTACTTGTATACAGGTTCTTCCCTTTTTTTGCTAAATAATAGACACTAATAAGAATATACCTATGTATATGTTGTAATGAGACTATATAGTTATGTGAGGTAGGTATAGAGAATATATAAAATGTTTTGAACTTGGTTAAATATTTCTAAAACCGCACCTTCTTTGAATATGGAGCGCGACATAGGTATATAAATAGGTATGCTTACTTTTACTTTGTAAAAATACGATACATTATTTTGTTATATTTCTACTGTAGGTACTTATAAATTACGAAATAGAAATAGATAAACGATAAGAACATCTTCCATTTAGAATGATTTTTCTGAGAAACGAAAGTTAGACAAGATAGCAATTTACACAGTGTATGCAAAAAAGAATCGAGTTACAAGTCTACTTTACGCTAACTTGAGCAAACATATATAAAGAGAAAGAGAAACATTCTTTAATAAAAAATAGATAAAAAAACTACCGAAAGTCGAAAAAGATCCGTTGCAGCGACCGACGAGGGACGAGACAGATTCCGTTGCACGCGCAGTCGTTACTAGGATCGAGTGATGACTGATGGGCGATGGTGCTCGTTACGAGTAACCGGTTATTTTAGCATTTCGTGGCGCGACAAAAGAACAAAACAATGTTACAGAAATAACGACCCACCTCTAGCGCAAGTCAAATTAGCGTTAGCAAAGTGAATCGTAGGTCGTGAGTAGGGATGTTCCGATACCTCAAAAGTATCGATACTTGTATCGATACTGGTATCGAATGAAAAATATCGATGCCGGTATCATATCGGAAAGAAAGTATCGATACTTGTATGGCTACTGGTATCGAATGAAAAGTATCAATATTGGTATCATATCAGCAAAAAAGTATCGATACTTCGCTGAAATTTTTTGAAGAGCGGGGGGGGGGCATTTTCTTAGCTTTAGTGATGCCGATATCGGCTAAAAAGTATCAATACCGGTATCATATCAAAAGAAAAGTATCGACTACACAATTACTTGGTATCGAATGAAAAGTATCGATACTGGTATCGTATCGGAAGAAAAGTATCGAGTACAAAAGTACTTGGTATCGAATCAAAAGTATCGATACTAGTATCATATCGGTAGTATCGGAACGTCCCTAGTCGTGAGCCGACATTTTGTATTTTGTGTGTATTGTGGTACTTTGCGACTTTGAAAAACGTTTTCTTTTTACTGTTTGGAAGTATGGGATCTACGAAAAGCGATCCCGTATCGAATAGTGCTAAAAATAATGGAAAACCATATGGAAAAGTTGTTATAACACTAAAAAATCAGTTATTACCAGATGAAAAGCTTTCTCCAACACCTTCACAAATAGATGGTTTAGGTATTGACACAGAAACTGATTTGCGCATTTATGGATGTGAATTGATACAAACGGCCGGAATATTACTAAAACTACCACAGGTATGTTAAGTTTGTTAATATTTTTGAACTTAAATGTGAAGTTTTGGTACTAATAAATTTGGCCGATATTTTGTAGGTGGCAATGGCTACTGGACAAGTTTTGCTGCAAAGATTTTATTATTCGAAGAGTCTTGTGCGCCATCCTGTCGATCACACGGCGATGGCTTGTGTTTGTCTGGCTTCTAAGATTGAGGAGGCCCCAAGAAGGGTTAGAGACGTAATCAATGTCTTTACCCATATTCGACAAGTCAACTCGAACAAGTAAGTTTGTTTATAATTTTTTTTCTGCTATATCCACATCTGAAGCATAACATTTTTCTTCATTATTTTACGGTATATTCAATAGTTGTTTGAAGTTATTCAGATAAGTACTTTATTCGACATTATTAGCTTTAGTATCTAAAACCATGTCAAATGGGGTAATTTTCAAGGAGACAAACGTTAAGTATTTTGCGAGTTCTTTGTTGGTGCTTGTTTAAGTCTGACATGATTCTAAAATCACAACTAAGTAGCCTATTTCTGCACTATTATACAGAATCCCAAGATCACATGTTTTTATTATAAGTACTTAGTCAGTTTTTGCTTTTTCATTTTCTCCCGATCAATACTGACACTTCAGAGACTATATATTTATAAACATTCTTGCTCAAATTTTGCTTGCTCAAAACTTGTCGATATACACAATTTGCCAATTCTTGTCCTCCGACCTCTACCCGCTCTGTTTGTTACTATTTCATTGCAACACCAACGACCAAACATCACATCCATAAATTCAACAAGTTTGCCAGCCTCTAGCACATTATCTTATTTCAGATGGTAAAATGACTTGGTTATTTAAATAAGACAAGCATTTATATCGGACATCAAAGTCATACTTAATATAAAGTTGAGAAATGAATCGAGTATCTATTGCACAATAAAATAAATACAGACACACTAAATATATAATACATTTTTCAGACATTTTGATGTTGGCTGACACATTCACTGCAGATGAAAATCATGTCTAAATATCCACAGCAAGGAGGTGTAGCTTTTTCCGTAATCTTTGTTGTTTTTTTCCACCATTTGCATATAAAATTTAGTCACATCTAACTCATCTTTTTCGAAGTTTTCCTGTTACATTTTTCCGATTTTTTTTTCAAATAATATTTTATCTGTATTATTTACTGTTTTATGCAATAAAATAAAGGCATTAACCACTATTGTACCGGATTGAGTACCATACGGGCATGGTGTAGTTAAGCGGCTAAGGTTACAAATCGATGCCAAGTTTTCAAGCATTACAGTCCATACGGCCTTATCATATGTCTGCTTGTTTTTTCCAGTTTTATTGGGATAAATCGATGGCGTGAAGGCTTTCCCTTTATCTTTGCAGTTTGAGGTACACAAAAATAAAAGTTGTCGATTCCACGGACCAGACCAGTCATTTCCGGTGTAGTCTGGCTTGCTGGATCCGAATCCAGTGTCAGTTTTCCCCCACCACGTCACAATTTTTCTCTAACCTCAAAAATAAGAAAAATAAAGTCGTACTCTTTAGAGCTCAAAGTGTTCTAAAATCAAAGACATGTATGAAATCTGGTACAAAAAATATATTTTCGCTCACTGACCCCGAATCCTATGTCAATCTTGCCCCACCACATCAAAGCCACTGAAAAATTGCAAAAGTTACAACTTTTTAGTGACAACTCCTAGTAACGAACGGATTCAATTGACATAAGATGTCGTTTTGGCTTTCGATCTCTTGTACTTTGTTCTTACGTATTTCTGTATCAGGAAGCAATAGTTTTGAGTAAAATTTAGTGGTAAATTATTAAATGTTTTCGTACAAAGAAAAATAAATCAATTAGCTGGTTCAGGAGTTGCCACTATAAAGTTGTAATTTCTGCAATTTTTTAGTGGTTTTGACGTGATAGGGCAAAATTGACATCAGACCTCGAAGGTCAACAAGCGAAAATACATTTTTTGTACTAGATTTCATACCAGTCCTTTGACTTTAGAACACTTTGTAAGTTCAAATAGTGCGATTTTTGCATTTTTCTCTAACTGTTTTTTAAGGTTAGAAAAAAAAAGGTGTGTGGTAAGGCAAAACTGACACCGGATTCGAATTAAACAAGCCAAAATACACCGGAAATGGTTGGTCTGGTCCGTGGAATCGACATCTGTGTGCTTGTAATTTTTACATTGATTCTCTGTTATTGTAATTAATTTTTCGCATTTTTGTTATTGACGCTATTTAACCTTCGTATCCTTTGATTTATTTTCAGCTTCCCAACAGTCTATGTGTTAAGAAGTCTCTAAAGAGAATCAGAGTTGTATAGAAATTAGCAAATAATACATCAGAAGCATTTTTTTCTGGTATATTTCTAACATACCCTGTGGTATCACAAATGTATCCCATAAGTGTGATGTTCTCAGGAACAAATTGATGAAACGTAATTTGTTACCATTTTAAAAAGGTTTAACCTAACTTACCATAGATGTAAGTTGCACCCCTGAGTAGCCTTCATTGGTGGAGTGGACCCCTAAAATCTCATGTTCAATGATTTTAATTGCTTTATTACCAAAATGATTTGTGGTTATTTTTACTTTTACTTTTTTTTCTATAAGTACCTTCACATAAAGTGTACATCATACTACACAGCAGTTAAACCATTTGCAAGTAAATTGGTAGTGATTGGGAGAAACTTAAAATATGTTTAAAATTTCAGACAGTGGTTTAGTTTAATTTTTTCGGTTCTTTGGAAAGCATTTCTTTACCTACCTATATCTAAAATGCTACGGTGATTCCAGGTTCATGTTTAAGAAAAAGTATGTGAAGTTAAAATTTAAATTCAAAGAAATAAAATGTACGTGCTTGAAAATTACCTTCTATCTTCAATTGATTTATTTGAAAAAGTGAAGATGTTAAAGTTAATCATTATTTGAAGTTTTCTAACTAGAAAACTTATTTGTTAAGTTTATTTTATTCACAGATTGCTTTTGTCTATCAATTATCTAATAGGAGTTAAGCCGTATTCCTATATTATTCTGATACAATGGAAGTGTGAAGTTTTCTTGCAAATATGCTCTTAAAGTATCTAATTTGTTTAATTTCTGTTTGTAAGAATAAAAACATCCAAAGTACCATTACTTCATCATGAAGGATCATTAAATTTTCAGTAATCCTATTTCTTATTGATAATATTGTAGCTCTGGCTAGTTTCTAAGTAAAAAGCTTTTAGTTCAAGGTAATTATTGTTTATAATGCTCTTCAGTTAATTTACTACACTCATAGGGTTGCCAACCCTTACTTACTCCAGGAATCTTTTATTTTTATCTTGTGGCAGGACTGTGTGTGTAACTATTAAAGAAGACTTAGCACATTGCAAGAAATTTTTCCAAGGATACTTACTGGTTAATAAGGTGACATAGTTAGAGTGATTAATTAAAACTGTTTCATGTAGAGAACACTCAGCAATATATTTGACACATTAATGGTCTCATCAATGATTGGAGCTTTTAAGTCTTCTAGATCACTTCAGGTATTTTGATGTCAGTTTGATTGGCAATAGAAAATTATCCACTAGCTCATAAGTGGAAATCCTTTAGGTCATATACACTACATTATGTTTGAATTATTGTGACATTATAAACCATGAGTTTTTTTTTTTTTGTATTTTTGAAAAGTTATAATCATTCTGGTTAATGAAGTTGTTTTACTCACTTGAAAAATCATTTCTAACAACATATATTGTTGCATTGTAAATTAATAAGAAGCACAAAATTATAAATGCTTTGCAATTAAAGAAGTTGGCAGACCATGGTACACATAGTTTATAGTTAAGGTGGCCATTTCCAAGAGAGAGACATCCGATAAGGAAATATTTATTATTGTTGGCCATAACTTTTTCCTAAGAACTCCCGCCATTTTCTCGACAACTGAAAGAGATATTCGAATTCTATAAAAGGAATTCACTAGAATGTATAAATCACTTTAGTTTTGAGTGAAAAGGCCTTTCTCCTCAAAGATGGCGTTGAGATGCAAAGAAATTAATCGATCCCAGGAACCTTGAAAATAGGTGCATGTGAAAAGGCACTCAATTCTAAGAATTTTTCATATGAAAATTTTTTGAAAAGTCAATAGTTTTCGAGATATTTTAATTTCAATATAAACTTTTTTTAATGACAAATATTGTCACAACTTTTTTAAGTTAATAAAACAATCAGGTAGGTAATTAATTTTTATTTCACATAACCCAAACAAGTGAACAAATATTTAAAAAGGTAAACAGAAATTTCATCTAAAAAGTTTGATTAAATGTTCAAAATTGTTTCCTTCATTCTGAACACACATATGTCTCTTTAAGAGTTCAGTTCTAAAAACTTTAATTATGTTTCTCTGTTAATCGCTGCCGCGGAAGCATACATTTTGTTATAAAAATCAGCCATATCTTCAATGGGTTCTTTATGAACAGTACTTTTCAAATAACCCCACAGAAAAAGTCTAATGGAGTTAGATCAGCTGGCCACCTGACGGCACCAGTACCAATCCATCTTTCTCGAAATGTAAGATGTAAATAATTTGTAACAATACCAGCATTATGCAGTGGCGCTCCATCTTGTTGAAACCAAATATTAGCTAAATCAATTGGAACATTATTTAATAAATGAGGCAAATCATTTTCTAAAAAATCTAGATATGCCATGAAAAAGATGTGGTCCTATGATGTACCTATTGACGATTCTACACCAAACATTTACTCCAAAGTTATGTTTGGATACTAAACCATTATTGTAAAACCTGCTCTCGTCACTCCACATAATTCTATTTAACAGATTGTCGTGCCCCTCTAGCATAACAGTAAATTGCAATAAAAAATCCATTCTCCGTTGTTGATCACCTGGGCTTAAGTGATGAACTAGACATACTATGTAAGGGAAATATTTACTTTGCTTCGACATTCTCTGGCAAGAAGTTTTAGAAATATTACATAGAGTCTCTTAACTGCCGTAAGGAAGTACGGGGATTATTATTGACCGTTTGTAGTACCAAAGCTGTGTTTTCATCAGTTCTTACATTTTTCTTTCGGGTATATTTTGGCTTTTTGAAACTACCGTAGTTTTTCAAGTTTTTACTTAAACTTACAAAAGTTTTGGGGGTTGGTGTGGGTCTGGAAAACGTGTTCCGTAAGTTTCTGCGGCATCTGCTGCATTTTTATGACATTCACCGTATATTATTATATTGTACTTATCTTCATTAGTGTGAATGACTATTTTGATGGATTAAAATAATAAACGAATTTAAAGTATCAGATTTAGTCGGAATATAAAACATAAACTCACCACATACATTTTTACAGTAAACAATAAACATAAATGTCAAAATCTTTTATTTTGAAACAACAGTTCCAGCCACCTTTGTTTTAGTTGAAAGAAATTAGTTAAAAATTAGTTAAAAACTTTATTATTATTAATTGCAGATGTATGGTTACCTTTGAAAAGATGATCAAAGTAATATTTTCTTTCATTTTTCATCAAAATGTACAGGGTGCCCCATTGAAAATGAAATAATAATGTAATTTCCGGTTAAACCGGGAGTTTAAATAAATTTGTTTCATTACTATCTAAATCAGACTATAAAAAATGTCTAGGAGGGCCTATCGTCTATTTGATTTAAAAAAGTTGTGACAATATTTGCGATTAAAAAAAAATTATAAATAATTCTTAGAATTAAGTGCCCTTTCACATGCACCTATTTCTAAGGTTCCTGGGATCGATTAATTTCGTTGCATCTCAACGCCATCTATACTTCAATGAGGCGAAAGGCCGTTTTCACTCAAAACTGAAGTCATTTATACATTCTGGTAAATTCCTTTTACAGAATTCGAATTTCTCTTTCATAAATATGAGGTAAACCAGAGTATTCCACATCACAATATCTATATATATTTCTAATACGATCTCCAGTGGCTCAAATACTATTACAGACAGAAAACAGTTTGTATTCTGGTTACTAAAACAAGCATGTCTGTATCTGTATGTACCTTGGCATAGATCCATTTTACTGAAAGATAAATATTGCACGGCTGCTAATGTGTTTGTATTCTCGACAATGGAAATTAATTAAATTCCCTCAAGAACCTCAAGATAATTAAGACACGTGGCTCCAGCAGGATGGAGTAACAAGCTATACAGCTAGCTAAGCTTTGCGCAATAAAATTGCTCACTTAGTTATTGCATTTTTAAAATTTTCGTTCTACTTGTGCATCCTTTACTTAAAATAAAAGGGCAGTAAGGCAAAGTACTATGAATAATGAATCACCATTATATAATAATATATAGTTTGTGTATGCAATGTCATGACTGTTTATTGTTAATAGGTTTATTTATGTTATAGAGCTTTAACATTTCAAATATGGAAGAAACTAATGAAAGGCATTTAAATAATAATAATAATAATAATAATAATTTATTCATCCAATCGATCATTTACATGATATAGGACAGGTCAAAAAATAATATCTGAAGTATCAGATTAAATATAAATAAAAATGTACAGTGTAAATATACATAAACAGACAGATAAGAGTGATAAAAAAAATTAAAATACACAACACATATTACAAATTAAAATTAATAATACAAAATGTAAATATTATAAAATATCATTAAGGTACTCGTTAACAGAATAGTAAGCTTTGGCTTTCAATAAATGCTTTATTTTTATTTTAAAATGTTTCTCATTTATAGACTTGTACGAATTAGGTAGTTTATTGTACACTTTAATTGCTAGATATTTCGGGCAATGTTCATATAATGTTAGCCTGTGGTACGGAATTTCTAAGGTGTGATTGTTACGAGTGTTATATGAATGGTTTACATTAATAGTATTATTGTTTAATTGTGATCTGGCATACATCAAAAGACTAAGGAGGAATAAACAGGGTAGTGTAAGTATTTCATATTGCTTGTAAATGTCTCTACAACTAGCTCGCCTGGTTACTCCTGCTATTAAACGCACAGCTCTCTTCTGTAATTTAAAAACCCTCAACATTTCAGGTGACGAACCCCAAGCAATTACGGCGTAATTAATAGTCGACTCGAAATATGCGTAATAGTATGCAATTAATATTGATTTACTAATTATCCACCGTAATTGACTTATACAATAACATATTGGAGCTATTTTTTTACAGATCTCGTCTATATGTACAGCCCAAGTACAGTTCTCACTAATGTGCAACCCTAAAAATTTCGTGTGCGAAACTTGCCGAATGGATCCTTCATTAGACTTTATTAAGAGGCTCTGGTTAACATTAATTTTACTGGTATTAAACTGAATAAATACGGATTTATTGATATTTAGTATAAGCCTGTTTTCGGTAATCCAATCGTGAGCACTGCCTAATTGTTCATTTGCTTTTGAGACTAAATCAGCAGTTCCTTGAGATGTGATAAGTAAAGAAGTATCATCAGCAAAAAGAATGGAATTTATACTACAAAAGTTGTTAACATAAATTATGTACAGCAGTGGTCCCAGGACAGACCCTTGTGGCACGCCTACTGTAAGTTCCAATTGATTGGATTTGATATTTTCTACTTGTACATAATGTTTTCTGCCATGCAAATAACTCCTAAACCATTCTAATGATACTCCTCGAATGCCATAATTCTCTAATTTCTGCAAGAGTCTATTGTGATCAACAAGATCAAAGGCTTTACTAAGATCTAAAAATATTCCTATACATTTGTTTTTATTATCCAAGTTATCATATAACTCTGTCAAGAATTTAGTGACAGCTGTCGTAGTGGAGCGGCCTCTCCGAAAACCAAATTGATTAATATTGAATAAATCATATTTATCAAAAAAACTTATCAACCTGTTTGTTGCACATTTTTCAAAGACCCGAATTTACTTTTGGAAAGTTTTGAAAAAAGCAAATCCTTTAAATTGTTCTAAGAGAATATTGCCTGTAACTGTTTATTTGTGGCATATTCAAATTTTCTTACTTTATTGGATATTTTACCACTGAAAAATATTTAAAACTTTATTGAAAGAGACCTCTGGGCCAAATGGATCAGACAAAGATTGCCTCTTGAACCAAGTACCTAGGTTGTTACAAAGTGTCTTACACCTAAAAATATATAAACTAGAACAAGCTTACAAAATAAAAACTAACGACAGTTAATGTTTTTCATTCGCATTGATAACAACGGCTGGAAGCAAGTATCACAGGGCTGAAGGGTTAAGATTATAAGGTCCCAATTTTTTGTTGCATTTTAGGAGACACAGATTAATAAAAGACGCACAAACAATAAGTAATGCTTGAAGCCCAAATGTTGTGTATGCTTTTCATACTTTGTTTTTGATTCTCCGACTTATGATTGTATAATTTGCATTACCCGGTCAACACACTTGATAGTTTTGTGGTTCATCCATTCAGTGGCGTAGCAGTGGCACATATAAAAAAAGACTTGTTGATCTATGTTCTATGTTACTTACTTTATGCCCGTCATTTTACCTGAGTGTTTCGGTTGTGTATTTTTTTCTAGTGTTTAGTTGTTTACACTGTATATGTATACATTGATTCCATGTATCTTAGTAAGTGTTTTAATTGGATCCTCTTGAAACGAAACGCCTCTGTGGACTGGCAAAAGTAAACATAACCTCACTCCATATTCTTTAATTTGGATTCAAATACTTTTTATATGATTTGTATAGGATTATTCATTCGTCTACCTCTTTTATTGATCTGTGTATCCTATTCAATGACACTTCACTCGATGGGACAAGTGTTTTTTTTCTGTCCACTATTCATTGTATGGGGCAAATCCAAAAAATGTATTTTCAAAAATCTCTTCATTTATGTTTTTGGGGCATCAGTTAATTTGTATTGGTGTATCAAATTTCATCTCGGTAGGTATAAAAATGAGAGAATGGGAGGACTGTGACATGCAGACAGTCGGACGGGCATATGTATTTTTTTAAATTTGCAGCTTTAATTCAGTGAGAATGGAAATATTAAAACTGTAAAATTTAGCGAGCCCTTGAAGCAGACAACAATTGACATTTTATATCAGATGTTAGAAGGTTAGATTAGGAGTATATTAACCAGCTTAAACAAAATGCGTAAGGAGTGTTTCTTGCCATGTTCCAATAATAATGTTAGTACTCCAAATAAAATATTCCTTTACCTTCTCAAAGGGGAAAATAGAAGAACATTATGGTTTAAAATGGTGGAATTACAAAATAAAGTACCTAAGGCTAAAGACATTTTCTGCTATAAAGACACAAGCCAACAATCACTTAACTTGTTTTAATCAATGCAGCTAACATATGTAACGTAAATTTACTGTGTAGCCTAAGTTATAGTGACGTCATCAACAACAACAACCGCTTATCAAATATGTTCTATAAGTAAATATTTTTTTCTAAAACTAAGCAAACATTTAATATGAAACCTCCTAGCTCAAAATATGTTTTAATGTTAAAACTTTCGAGTAATATGCTTAGTTTAAAATTTGAGCACCTACTGAAAAGGCCCATTCTATTGCATTGACTTAAATTGTGATACTTATAACTAGGGGTCAGTAAATGATCAGCCTATAGCCTATGTATATTTACAATGTGTAAATGAGTCATGACATTTTGTATACAAACTGATATATTAGATTTAGCCTGATGCAATTTTTTGCAAAACCATTGACATTGTCACAAGACCATCATAAATAGCATTCCAAAATGACTGCCGTATCAGCAACAATGTTTTTGATAATTTATTAGGTGTTCATTTTAGATATAACATACTAATAATAATAATCATAAACCTTTATTCGGTTATACAATATAAAACGATGTAGAATAAGTAAAATCAGACACAAAATGTGTCTTAGATATAACAAATAAAACGAAAATTCTTTTCTTTTGCTGGTAATCTAGGGTTTTCAATAGAAGACAAGAGAATATTCTTGTGGTATATTTTATCGTAAACCTAGTCTTATAGTAAAAATACTGACTGATCAGAAGTAAACTTTCAAAAATATAACTTTAGTTCATAATATATTGATGATAATAAAGAAAAATAAAAGCCTAACACCCAAGTAGATCATATTGAAGAGTATAGTCATTAATAACTGACATATTACTATTCACAATAAAGCGGGAAATGTTTTTAATAGTGTGTTGATGATAATAATAAATTTCATTTTTTTTAAGTGACAACAAATAAATGAGGGTGAGATATATCTTAGTGACACCTGGTATATTGTAATATAATATTTTTTTGTAATGATCATCGGAGATGTCATAAAACTAAGAATAAGAAATCAAATTTCACTATTCACCGAGAGGTAGCACCTTTGATATTGACTTCACAATATCCGCTATACTCGAAATGGAAATAAATATTTCCAGATGCTAAAATGCATTACAGTATATATTATGGACGAAAACGTTAATTTATATTACCATTGTTGGTAGTTATGGATAGTAGTTACCATAAAGTTTTTATCAGATTTGAATGGTATGGGATTTTGAGTTCGCTAATATCAGACAAATGACTTCAATGATGTTTCATTTTCTGTGTCTAGCGCCAAAACTATTTAACCCGATAAAAATGAAACTTTCCTAAGCACATCTTTATTTGGTATATCTCTTGTTACTAAAATGAACACTTAAAAAGATTTGTTGTAGATATTACAACTCACATTAATATTTCCAAGATGGCTTCATTAGCTTGATGCGAACTTTTTGGAGCTATCTTAATATATTCCGACAAAATCGTATTAATTTGGTATTCTTAATTTCTATTGGTTATGGTGACATAATCAATGTTTCAGTTTTTATTATATATTATGTTCACATATTTATGATTATGAAAATGAAAGATTTAAAACCATTATGTAGTTAAGTCGCTCTTTAAACACCCAGTGTAACTGACAATTTCTTTGTTCAATTATTTTGTTTATTATTTTATAGTAAAATTTTTTATAACTTAATTTGGCAACCCTATAATCTACTTCTTACACTTATTTTTATCTCATAGGTTTTCAAATTTTTAAATTAGTTTTGAGTTGATTTGCAGAGTGTTAGAAATGGAAAAAAATTTGAGAACCTGTTAATTTGTAATCCGTATTCGGTTTCTCTTATTATGTCAAAGCTAAAAAATACTCAAATATTATTGTTAATTTACAGAGGCTCCCAAAAATGGCTCTTAAGGGCCTCTGTGTGAAAAACCTTCATGAAGCTGAGTGGAACCTAAAAAAAACCACCAGACATGAATACTACTAGAATTAAATCGTCTTCCACCTTAAATGACGGTTATTGGTGAGCGTTATACATTAACTTCAACATTTTTTGGATTCTTAAGTAGTTTTTTAATTAATGGATGACGACATGGGAATAGCTTTAAAAGGTGGGTTATTGAGGAGAACCTAAGTCAGTGATTTTTTATCGCAAATACAGGTAAAGTAAGGAAGAACCTGAATCACAAAAAAAAACTTGGTAAATGGTATTTTGCTTATAACTTTTTATTTATTATAATCCTGGGCTAGACTAAATAGAATATATGCTAACTGTTTATATATTTTTATGACTCTTAGTAAATAATTAATGGAAAAATAGTTTTGGTAATTAAAATTTCACTATGATTAGAAGATCATAATAATAGAGTTTGGCCGTCTTACATGCTACTCTGTGAGGCATGTCCAAATTAGACGATCTTGAACTGTTACTCTCAAGCTATCTGAACTTCATCATAATTAGTACAGGTCTCTTAGTGGCGTCAGTAATAGCCATACAATGAGTTTGGTAGGTGATCTTACATGTCATGGTAGAACGTTAACATCAATGATTATTATAAACTCCATGATTATGGCAACAATGTAGGATAGGTATTATCTTGTTGGAAAATATTATTTTTCCATTTTGGAAGATACAGTGATGTAGTTGGTTTTAAAACCTAGTGTGGGTTCATGTTTTTTTATAATAAAATTAGCTTCCAAATGATATTGCACCCCATTACTTAGTAGAGGATCAAGTAATCGAAATTCCGTGTATTTCTCCATTGCTATGCAACTTTTGGACATACTTTTAATATTGAAGCTATATATTATTTAAAATCGTTGGCCGAATCCATTTCCAGAGGGCAGTTTTTGATATAGGCTTGCGTTCATCCCCTATGTTAATTGTACCACTCTTTTCGGCAATAAACGATATTTGTAATTTTTGAATACATCTCGCGCTGTCTCGAAAACTATAAAAACGATAAGGGTCAAATTTTAGACAGAGGTTAAATAATGTATATGCTTATGATAGCGACGTTGAAATAGTCTATTGTTTATTTATCCTCCAAGAAGAAATATAGAACGCGAGGGTGCTGAAATATCAGAGACTAGATGACAAGCCAATAGGTATGATTGCAAATGATTATAAATATCACAAGTTGTGCTTTGTTAAATATTTATAAAGTTAAAACTGATAAGTAAACAAGCCGTTACCGATATATACACGCCCTCATTATTAAAAGAAAAGGTTTTTGGAAATAACTTATTTACGCAGAGCCATTCGTAGAAGCTGAAAAAGCTAGTTTAACAGTTAGTTTAACTATAAACCACAGACATCCAAAATCAATCAGTGGGCCACAGCCACACAAAAAAAAGTTTCGTACCAGAAACTAAGTACATAGATTTTGTGTATTTTTTATGCTGAATCCAAATGTCATACTGGTTTACTCAGATTGGCTCAAAATTTGGTTGAAAATTGAAAAAACTTCACTTCTCATAACAGCGTTTATTAGGAAGGTTTTTTAATTTTAAACTAAATTTTGAGCCAATCTGAATAAGCAGTGTAACATTCGGATTCAGCACAAAAAAATACACAATCTATATGCTCATGTCTCTAGTACAGAACTTATTTTTGTGTGTGGCTGTGTTATTTATATATTTGTTAATCATGGACAAAATATTGTTTACGTATTAAGCAATCCTTATTCCTTGATTTGTTAAAAAATAACTACCATTTGCATACTGTTGCTTTTTAAATAAATTTATTTATTTATAACAAAACTTTAGAACTTTTCACTAAAATATATGTATGTTAATTAGCGCTGATATGTGAGATGAAATGTTCTTGATTCAAAACTAATGGTGTCTGTATACACAGACAGATTTATCTCGGTGTTACAATTCTTCCCGCACATTCAATTTGAAAACACGCAAGTTTGTATTTGTCATTTCACGTGACGTATTCATATGTTTTGCGATGTCGAATGGTGCACAGAAAGCGTTCCGTTATAGTTCACAGAACAACTCTTCATGTCTGTGCAATTGAAGGGTGCGATATCGTTTCCAATACTAAATAATCGATATCTTTCTCTAGAAAAATCCGATTGTAAAAATTCTTTCACTGAAATTAACTTTGGGCTTTTCACTACAATACCACTGTAATATTTCTAGAAATGTAAAAATTACCTCAATGCTACATTTTTCTCTACAATATTTCAGCACTCTCGCGTTCCTTATTTCTTCTTGGAGAATTAATATGTTATTTCAACGCTGCTATTATAATCGCCATACATTATTTAACCTCCATCTGAAATTTGATCCTTATTGCTTTCATAATTTTCGACCTAGCGCGAGTTATATTCAAAAATTCCAAATATCGTATATCGCCGAAAAGAGGTGTACAATTAACATAGGAGATGAATACAAGCCTATATCGAAAATCGCCCTCTGTAAATGGATTCGGCAGTCAATTTTACATAATATAGACCTAATTTTAAAAGTATGTTCGAGAGAACGGTCTCTGAATCCCCTACTACATACTGTAATCTGTTGGGCAAGTTACTAGTTCTGTTCCACACCAAACCGAATACCTGACCCTTCTCTATATCAACTAATTCTGTCCCCATTGTAAGCCCACAAAAAATTGAATTATCACTGAATGTCAAATTTACACTTGTGTAAAATAAATTTAGATTCTGTTTGTCTCTACGTCCAGATTTGTTCGAAATTCCAAAAAAATAGTTTCCAAATTTGAGCAAAGTCTGTTGATATTAACATGTGTCTTAAAGATCATGGAATTTTTCAAATATGGAAAAAAAAAAATTCGTTAATCTGCTATAGTATCATGGAAATGTAGTGAAATAGAAATCTCACACATCGCTTATTCAGAATTGCCCAGAGAATACCGATAAATAATTCCTTTTGATATTAACCCTCCATAAGACACTTTTATGGCGTCCCAGAAATGACCCCATGGGTCATTCTGGATGCTATAAAAGGGTCTTATGAACGTTTAATTTAAAAAGGAATTATTAATTTGTATTCTCTGATCAATTTTGAAGAGAAGACTTATGGGTGATTTTTATTTCACTACATTTTAACGATTCTATCGCAAATTAAGGATTAATGTATTTTACCCACAAGAAATATGTCGGAAACTTCATGGTCTTGGAAGCATGTGTTATTATTACCTTGTTTTGCTTCAACTTGGAAATCTTTTTTTTTTTAGGATTTGGAACAAGTCATTTGCCACATAACTAGTTAGCTAGCTAGAAAGCAGATTAAAAACTTAACTCGTATACGAAACTAAAAAAGTTGAATCAGTGTTTCCACTGGTGCAGAAATATGAACTTGTATCTATGGTTTTGTGAAGAACATCTTGCTACATGATATTCAAGGCTCTTAAATATTTAAAGGTTTATAATTTTTTGGAGAAAATATGAGATTTATTTTTGAGGTAAACGGGTTGTTGTGTTTTATTATTAACTATTCAATCAGATTATGTCTTTATTATTAGCAATGAACACTTCTTCACTTTTAATTGTTGTCTAAGGGAGAGAGAGGACTTTCTAACAAGGCATGGAAAATACCTTCCTTGTTGGACCTTTATATGCTATGAATGTCAAGGTTTGACAATATATTTCATCAAAGAGTTATTGTGACAAATTCTTTAAGTTGATTGCTGTTGGTAATTTTTAAGGATATAGGTACGTTAATCATCCCTTGCCATATTTTAAAAAAATATGATTGGACAGGCAACTTTTGTGTGAATAAATATGACAACGTGCTGCACATATTAGATAACATCCAAAGCCAAGACTGTCTGAAGAACATTAAAACACAGACAGCATGTATTATATTCCGACCTCACCAGTGTTGAACCTGGGGATCAAACCCTGTACAATATAGACAACGTGACCAAGTGAGGTTGCCACACAACATGCTTAGGTCAGTTGCTCTACTGTTCTAGTAGTACAACCCATCGTAAAAAAAGTTTCTTTAAAATTTGTTATATGAAGTCTTGATAAAATACAAGAAGTCGCTGGGAAATCCAAAAATTGTGCAGTGTTTCAGCTATTTAATTTTTTTACTTGTATCAGCCATTATGTGCTTCACAAGACAGTCGGTTGATACCCAATGGCTCGAAAATGGCTGATTCTATCTAAATTTGCATATAATATAATTTCTTTGTATTTTTTGGGAAGTAATCTGGCACTCCAATTAGATTTTCAAAAAACACTGAATAAATAAATAGAAGTTATATCTATATCCTTTAAATTACCCTTGGCAATCTCTTAGATGAATTAAATTAACTGTATTAATAAATTAAATTACCTCAGCTTTTATTATAGCACAGAAGCCATCGTGCAATCACCTAATATATTTGTAACAGCTAGAGACATTATTAATCCTGTTTCCTAGAGCTTAGCAGATAAAAAAGCGACGAGAATTTTTTTGTGGTGAACTCTTGAAACTAGACATGTTTTTCATGGTTGGTGCGAGCATTTGTATCAAACTGATATTTTTTTTATTGATTACTTATCATATGGTGAGTACAAAAATACAATTCGCATACATATCGGTTTGAGGCTTTCCAGAGGCAGAAACTATTTACCTGCAAGATATTTCACATGGCAAAACAAAAAAAATATTCGACATTATTAGTTTTTTTAAACTTCAACTTTGCTCATTCAAAATATTTCCGCTTATGTAGTTCAAGCAGTATGAATTACATCATGTTTCCGTTTTTAATGTGATTTTTTAGTGGAATGAAACTAAGGGTCTAAATTGCCTAAAAAGGTCTTACTATAGCAATTTTTTTGCAGGAAAAAGGTTTGAATTAAATCTGTGTGGTGGAAAAGCTATTGTTTAAACAAAAGAATGTGTTTTTTTTGCAGTTTTTCTTAAATATCTGTTTGTATAACTCGCAATAAATAAAGATAAACAAATTGTTCAAAACGAAATTACGAAGAAAGTAGATTTATCCAAACCTTTTGGATCAGTTTGTTAAATTGCAAAACATAGACATTTGAGGGAGGCCGTTTTTAAACAGTTGATGATAAACTTGACCAATAATCCACATATTTCAACAAAGCTTTAGAAAAGTATTCCTCTTGTGGAGCTAATCCATCAAGCCAGATTTCAAGTTAAAATATTTATAATAATGCCTAAAAAACAATTGCAAAGTTGAATTGTCAATTGTTTAGGGGCATCAAGTTTTACAATAAAGATTTTTACTTCAAATTATAAATTCTTTTATGTTCCTTTCGGTGTTATAGTGTAGGCAAATTAGACGAAAATCGACCTAAACTTGAAAAAGTTTACCGAATGAATGGATTTTCACGAAACTTTCTGGATTTTGTTCGTTTTGATTTCTAGATCAAACTCCAGAAAAAAAATATTAACAATGATTTTGTTGCTAATTTGTTAACTAGCAAAATTAAGGTAAATTAAAAAAACAAAATGTATTTTTAAATAATTTGACGAAAAATAACTTCTTATTCTTGGAAAATTTTTGAAAATATGCGTATTTTCCGAGATATAGCAGTTCGAATTTTTCCAAAAAGGGGGAAGGGGGAACTAAAAGTGACGAGAAAAAATCCAAATTCTGGTGAATGTATTATTAAAATACAAGACTTTTTTCTAAAGTGCACTCTATCCAAGTTTTTCCGGAAAAACACGAAAAACAGTTCCTTATGGGAAAATGGAAAATTTCGTAAATTATGAAATTTAAAAATCTGGAAAAATTCGATTCTTCAAAAAGTTGTAATGATGTTCAAATTCGATTCTTCAAAAAGTTGTAACGATGTTCAACAGAGTTCAAATATTAGGAAATGTTCATTGCAAATTTCAAGTCACTGTGTCTCTTAGTCTGTAATGAAACATATTTATAGGATTTGGCAAACAGCAGAAAAAATTATCTATGAGAATTAAAAAAAAACAATATTAATTTTCAGTCTTTGTGCTCTTCGATAAACCTGCATTCTGGTTATGCTAGCAATTAAAATTCTAAAATGAATTTGTCTATTTATTTGACAAGTTTTGTTAAAATGTGCATTATTGTTTAAGTTTTGATCAATTGTTTAAAAATGGCCTCCCTCAAATGTTTTTATGTTTTGCAACTTGACAAATTGACCAAGAAGATGTAGACAAATCTAGTCAACTTCCCAATTTTATTGAGAATAATTTCTTTAATGCGATGCGGGTTATACAACCAGAGGTATTTAAGAAATACTGTGAAAAAAAATACAATTTTGAACATTCTTTTGTTTAAACAAAAGCTTTCCATCACATGGATATAATCAAAAAGTTTTAACTGCACTTCTTGAAATGAAATTTGCTATACTAAGACATTTCCCTAGAAATTGTAGTTTTACTCCACTATTTCAGTAAAGTTCACTCCATAATCAAAAAATTACTTAAAAAAAAAATAATTAAAAGAAATAGCCAATAGCGTTTTTTTCCACAAGAGCCCTATTTCTGAACAAATATTCAGATCACAATTAATGTTCTATACAATTTTTACATCCTGCAGTGTCTCATTTTCAAGACATCAGTAACCTGTACCAATGGAATCGGGACAAAATTCTAGTTGCTTAGACTATATTTTGTTGATGTATTCTTCTGGAATTTTAAATATCTTGCAGGTTAACAGTTTCTGCCTCTAAAATGGCACCAACTCCCTTCGTGACAAGTAATTGATAAAAAAAACTATCAGCTTGATACAAATACCAACCATGGAAACCAACTCGAGTTTCAAGAGTGATCTAGTGAAATTTCCACCACTAAAAAAATTTCTCATATCATTTTTGTCTGCCAAGCTCTAAGGAACTGGTTTAATGTCTCTAGCTGTACTATTACTACTTTACATTGCTTCTGCTTTTAAAACAAAGCTGTTTTTCACACTCACCTTAGAAATGGCTTGAACTAGTTTAGAAAGCTATTTAGTGCCAAAATTGTACAAGGTATTTTTCTTTTGGTTGGAACTAGATGTCTAGTTCCACAATTTAGCCGCAAGTTTTTGAAACACCCGATATATATGAAACAGGTCACAAAAAAACACAAAAGGTCTGCTTTTGTAATAAACAGAATAATAATCTAAATATTATATTTAGCAATAGTTTATATTTGACATACATGATCAGAAATCAACAAATGTTTAATGCATAGCCTGAAACAAGCCAGCCATTATACTCTTCGCGGATATACTGCACTTTTTATATAATTGTTGTACATTCTATAAGATACTCTTCTTCACAGATATCGTAAATAAATAACATTAGTTAATATTAGCGAGTGACCTTTGCCTCCCCTACTGAGAGAGGAATTATATGCTACCAAGCATTTGTGAAAAATTTATTACTTTATAAATATTATTGAAATTTATATGTAGCTGGTATTGCAATGTAACAATATTCATGTCTAAACTTTAAAATTTTCTCTTTTTTTCTAAATTTCTCTCCCCAGAGGGGTGGGATTGTTTTCGTTTTAGACATTTTTTTGTTAAATTACAAAACATAAAAAATAGATATTCTTAAAATTTAAATAATTAATATATTTTTTATTTACTCATCGATTTTGTTAAAAAATAATAGGGCACATCCTCTGGCTAATATTAATTTGCTCTCCAAGTTTCAATACAATCGGAATTTTCTTTCTTAAGTGATAGTCCTTACAAAAAAGGTGACGGACAGATGGACATTTTGAAAGTTGTTCGGAATTCAATCACCAACACAGTGATTAGTGCGGTAAAAAAAGACTAAATAAACAATAAGATATGCATAGTCTTGTAACAGCAATATTATGATATACCTTCTGGGGTATCACCAGGAGTATATATATATATATATGAGTTTTGAGCTTCCAAAGTCTATTGTGTTTTTACTTCCCTCGCATACCGAAGGGAAGTATTGTATTCGAGAAAAAATCACCCTCCGAAATTTTTTCGGATTCTGACGTTTCAGAACACGTAGACTCCGAAAATATAGGTTTTTCAATTCCGTCAGTCTGTCTGTCTGTCTGTCTGTCTGTCTGTCTGTCTGTTGGTTCATTAACTAAAAAACTACTTGACGGAGAGCAGTCAAATTTGGTAGGTAGTTAACCCTACTGTCAGCGAAGAACTGGTAGAATTTTCACTGAAAAATATACAGGGTGGGCCGTCTAAACGGAATAAATAGTGAAAAAAATTTTTTTTTGCTCAAATTTAAAATTTCCACGTTTCATGACGCGCTAAACCTATTTCAGAAAAAAAAAATTTTTGAAAATTTTTTTCAATCATTTTTGAAAAAATTTTTACCACTAAAAAAAATTTTTTTCTTTGTTCAAATTTAAAATTTCCACGTTTCATGGCATTCTAAACCTATTTAAAAGAAAAAAAAATTTTGAAAATTTTTTACCGACATTTTTGAAAAAATTTTTACCACCAAAATAGATGAATTTTTTTTTTCTCAAAATTTAAAATTTCCACGTTTCATAGCGTTCTAAATCTATTTAAAGAAAAATAAAAAAAAATTAAAAATTTTTGAAAAAATTTAACCACAAATAGATGGAATTTTTTTTTCAGATTTAAAATTTCCACGTTTCCATGGCATTCCAAATTTATTAAAACAAATTTAAAAATGTTTTAGAAAAATTAAGAAAACATGAAAACATGTTTATGTAATATATTTATCACCATTATAGAATAGACGAAATATTTTTTTTGCTCAAATTTAAAATTTCCACGTTTCATAACATTCTAAACCTATTTCGGAAAAAAAAAATTGCAACATATTTTCACCAATTTGGAAAAAAATTTAACACTAGAATAGACCGAAAACATTTTTGAAAATTTGGTCTATATTTTAATCACCACTATACTTCCACTCCATTACGTGAATGTGGGATTGAGAATGTGAGAGATGGCAGTAATATTTGGCATATCCTATTATATACTTTTATTGAATAATGGCATCCCAAGAAATAATTGAGTCATGGTGGACATTTATAAAGGTATTTGCGCAAGCCTTCCATATTTGGCACCTGTTATTTAGTATATTGAACTTTTGCTGTTGGATGAACACTCTGTATATTTTTTTGACCAAAAGTTATCAGGTTTTCTTTGTAATAATACCAATAATTATATTCCGATTATTATTCCCAATATCATTTCATAATTAATAATTTTTTGAGTGACTGTCATGCACAAATAACGAGGGAAGTTCTGTGTAAATAACTTTACCGATTTTTTTTTATGAAGTTTTGTTTTTTGAACGTTTTTTTTTTTTTTTTTGTAAAAAGGTAAATATATTCGGTTCTAGAGGTCCGATCGGGACAAACAAAAAACCAGAATTCTTCGCAATTAAAATTTCAACAGATCTGCGTTGATTTTGGATCATTTGAGTACTTACATAGTGTTCAAAATGGAATAAACTGGATAAAAAGCGTCTTTTTCATTTTTACGCCCAGGGATGTCAAGAGTTCTGATGTGCTTCACACTTTCAGAAAATATACCTTTTGTTGAAGACAAAATACTCTGACATTTTGGTACTCAAATATTGAACTTTGTGGACACAAATGAATTTTTGAAACATATTCTTTATAGGATTTTGCAAATAGTGGAAAGAAAAGCTATCTATGAGAACTAAAGGAAAAACTATATATAAAAATATTAATGAAATCTTTGCATTCTTTCGATAACCTGACTTCTGGTTATGCTAACAAGTAATAATTCTTATCTGCCATTCTCATTTTAACACTAGCATCCAACCTAGTCCCCTACGGCTAAGCAGGCTAAACTAGTATCCACATGATCCCCTACGATATGTAAATTCAGTTAAAAATGAGAACAAAGGCCTGAAATTAATTTATTTACTCACCTTGTCTTTAAAAATTTTTTTCATTCTAATGAATTACATTTTCATAAAATCTCATTCAGTTTCTTGGAAATGCTTAGCCTTTGAAACGTTTTTCGTCCTTATTGTGGACTCATCAGAAAAGCCTAAAGCCACTCATAACGATGTTCCATGCAAAACTAAGACAATATCCATGAACAAGTTTAAAATAATTATAATTGACATTGACTGATAAAAAACAACAGATCTACACCTATCTATTATCTAACTAGTATTTGAGCCTATATACTCTATGCATGTTTAAAAGTGAATTATTTATTATTTGTTTGCTTATACTAATGAAACATATTCTTTATAGGATTTTGCAAACAGTGGAAAGAAAAGCTATCTATGAGAACTAAAGGAAAAACTATATATAAAAATATTAATGAAACAAAATTTCTAGCTCGTCTCTTTCTCTACAAAACAGATCTTTAAAAATTTTTGTCTTACTTAAGCCGTTTAGGAGATAAATTCAGTTTTCCACTTACAGTTTTGAGCTGCTCCGAAATGCACGGAAAATGAGAATTCTCTGGGAGTTTCATACGACCGGACACATCGATAATTCTTACTATTCAGAGCCGCTAAAAAAAATGAAAACAACATAAAATGTAGAGAAAAGTCTCTGCTTTAATGTGGAACTAATCACAAAATTCATACCAATTTTCATCATAGAGAAAAAGGTGTTAGAAGATGGCTTAGTAAACTTTATACAGTTGATTTATTCATATCTTTAAGTTTTATGCATTCTACCTATTTCTTCCGTAACAATGGGTGCTTTTTCACTACATGGATTCGATTCCACGCACTTTTAGCTATATTTCGTGAAAATTTTGTTGAAGAATGTTTAGAAACAAATAAGTTGTATATGTTTTACTATATAATTGTGCATTTTCTGAACGTGTATGAATAATGTAGACAAATTCAAAAAGTACTGCACACATTTAAAAAATCCTAAAGTCATTCGAAAGAATATGTTTTATTGTACGTATAATCCAAAGATTAAGACTGTGCTGTTATTATTAATTCAGATATAGCGAATTGAACTCCAAAACTTGGAGGTGATTAATCGATGAGAAATATACCCTCTACTTTGATCGCAAGGCATATTTTTCCAACAAAAGTAATTGCAATAAAATGTTAATTGGATTAATATATCATTATATAAGAATATATCAGCAAAATGAATTATCATTCTAACGACTCCCGGCAAAGATATGAATAAATCTGTGGACCAACTGTACAAAGTTTACTAAGCCATCTTCTGACATTTTTTCTCCATGATCAATTTTTTTATGAATTTTGTGATTAGTTCCACATTAAAGCTGACACTTTTCTCTACATTTTGTTATTTTCATTTTTTTAGGCGCTGTGAATAGTAAGAATTATTGATCGATAAGCCCGGTGGTACGAAACTCCTGGAGAATTCTCATTTTTCGCGCATTTCGAAGCGGCTTAAAACTATAAGTGGAAAACTCGATTTATCTTCTAAATGCCTTAAGACAAAATTTTGTAAACATCTTTTTTGTAGAGAAGGAGACGAGCTACATATTTTGTTGCGAACTTTTATCTCTATTTTCATTTCTTTGGCCGCTAGAGCAAAAAAACCGAAAATCAGAAAGTTTTTCCAAATTTTTGTGAATTTTCCCGGAACTTGGAAGTGCAAAGAATGCGTCATCTCATTCTCCAGGTTATTACCTACTTAAATCCCAGAGATGATCCTTTTATTAATTTTTGTTACCCTAAATGGCTATTTGCCTGTACTAATTAGCCTCATAGCTTTTTTAAAATTTATATATCAAGATTACCTCTCCTTTTGTTGCTCCGTACTCAATTGTTTCCGGCTTACTTAAGTTGGTAGTTAACGTACGCTTGTATTTCGAGGAATTTGATATTCTGCTCTTTATAAAATTATAACCTTATTTTTCTTGACTAATGTCAAATATTTGTACTGTTTAGAGACAACTCTGTTTCTTTGTGTGTGTATGTACTGCTATATATCTCTTTACAAGATGCTAAATGTTAAATATCTTGAGTTCAGATGGACGAAAATTAACTTTTTTTTTAAAGTAAAGTTCTCGCAATTCTCTTTCTGTTCTGATAAATATTTTTCAAAATGGCCGAGAAAATCTATTTTTTGTCATTTGGTTTCTAAATAAATGCCAAAAAAGTGGCCAAAATGACTTTAAAAGAATTTTTTTTAATGTCATCGGAAAGTTGGCGTCCAGAACAACATTTTGAAAAAAAGATCAATTTTGGACTTGATGGCACAAAATGGCGGGTAAGTTAAATTTTAGATGACAAATTCATGTGTCTACATATTTAAGCACCAAAATTTCAAGATGTTTTGTTTTCAACAAAAGGTATGTTTTCTGAAAGTTTGAAGCCGATCGAAACTCTTTACGTCTCTTAGCGTTAAAATGAAAAAATAACGCTTTTTAGCCAGTACATTCCATTTTGTACATTATGTATGTACTCAAATGACCCAAAACCAATAAAGATTTGTTGGAATTTTGAAATTGAAATTTTTTCTCTAGCAGCGATATTACCGGTTTTAGAAATTTTCCAATCAAACCCAAAATACTCTTTGTTTTATATTTGCGAAGAGTGTAATAACTAATAGATGTGTGATCAAAGAAAACAAAACTGTTAGCACTTTTTGTAAAGTCGATTGTAGTGCAAATATCTTTCGTTTTTAGTATTATTAGTTATTATAATAATCTATCTAGACTGTTTATTCTGTTAACACTTATTTTAAAAGTCTTGCATAAAATAAATGAATATTGATTTTAATAAAATACAGGAATCTTGAATTGTCCAGGGTTATAAAGATATATATCAAATAATAAGTTCAAGCACAATACTAAAATCTGTTTTTTTTGTTTTACTTGCCGACATGCAGGCTTAGGTATCGATGTATTTTTCTATGCATATCTAATTCATCTTTATTTTAGCAAGTTATTCTAGCATTTAAATTTAGGAGGGTTGTGTAATCGTATATAATGTGCCATGAAGTAAACAAATCAAATTTGCTGTGGAAAGGTAGGTTGATTTGTATTACAATTATATTGGGTGTTTTTGCTAAGATTTTTGTGTAAATCCAAATGTATCTTTGCAGAATAAAGCTGCTTTTAACTTAAAGTAAACATTAGTCTTGGCTCAAACAACAGGGTAATTAAAAAAAAAACATGTAATTTGATTTTTTTAAATAAATTTTCATTACATTCATACTTGAATAAAGTTGAAATAATTAGTAATTTAACTTAATTGTAATAACAAATTATTGTGATTTAAGCTTTCAAAGCATTGTTTCAGTTAAATTTTTGAACTGTATTATTTTTATAAAAAGAGTTGTCGGCAAAGCCTAATTGGGGTAAATCTAGAATTATTCCCTCTAATTTGTGCATATTTCATTATTGTTTTACTAAGTTAGTTTAGGGAAAACTGACAACTATTGGTTATTTTTAGTTTGCCTAAGTTGCTCTAATTTCACTAAGAATAGATAATAGTAGTTTTGTAATTCTAGTTTTTCCGAATATCAAGTTTTGCGCTGCTGATTTAATTCTCAAAGTTAATAGTTATAGATAATACTGTCTTGTTACAAATGATTCATATATACATTAAAAATATACACTATCACAAATTCAAAAATCTCCCATTATATATTTTTGTAAAAAAAATGATTTTTTTAAATTAGCATTTAAATTTGCTTTGTTTTCGATTGTATTTTTTATATTGTAAATTTTCCAGGTTTTTAGAGTTAATTAAAATAAAACATAAAAAGTGTAATAATTTAAGGTATCAAATTCCAAAATTCAATGGAAAATTTTAAAAAGTCATCTAGGTGTTTTAATAATTATGAAAACTTTTGTTGTATGTATTCAGACAAGCAGTTTGTGTGGGACGAGCATGTGATCATATAGTTTTGCTCGTTTTGAGTGTGATTCGTGCTGACTCATTTCATTATTTATTTGCTAACTTAAGTCTGTCATAGATAAGCTGCCAGAGCACACGCTTCTGTGGCCCTCAAGGTCCACTAATGGTTTGTTGTGTGCGGGGTAGGATGAAGGAACTTGTCTACATTGAAAAAATTCACAGCCATGCGGAACCCATGGCGAAAATAGAGCAAACTATCTTACAGTTATGAAAGAAGTAGGACCAAAGACGATTACGGTAGCAATAAAAAGATGAGTACAGAAATGCATTCAAAATAATGGACCACATTTCGTACATAAAAAAAGAATCATTTTCAATACAGTCTTTGAAATGGTATCCTTGTTTTCATTGAAAGACCCTACATATACATATTTTGATGAAATGCCAATTCATATTCTTTTATATATTTTTTAGTAGTAACTGGTAAACCTTGATAGTATGAATGATAATACCATATAAAGAGGATCAAATAGAGAAGATATCAAAATAATTATAGCACCTAGACGACTTTTAAATTTTTTTTATGTGGCTTTGAAATTTGACACCTTAAAACTATTATCATTTTTTTCCTCATTTTTTTTCCAACTAACAGAAACATTTAATTTATTTTTTTTGTTAAAAGTTTACTTATTTTGGATAACGAAAAGCAATATATCTGAATATCAAAAGTTAAATTAAGTGTATAATATTTATACAGAGTATCCCGAGACTTTGGCAATACTTTGAGAAAGTGTGGTTTGGGTCAAAACAACACTAAAAGTACCTGTAAATTTTTTGCTATGGTGCCCCCTTACCTAGCTATTAACCCTTAAAAGTTACGTTTTGAACAGGTCTTGCTGATAACTTCTAAACTGCTTTATCAGTTGTAATACAATTTTGACAGTATAGTATAGAATAAGTTTTTGATTCAGAAGTCTGGGGCCTTTCATATCTTGTCTAGGAACCCAGGAGTGGAACACCCGTTAATGCTTTTTAGCCCTAAATTTTGACATATAATATTTTTCCGAGTTAAAATGACATTTTTAAATTCTTTAAATGATTTTCTGAAAAAAAGCTAACTCGTGTTCAACATGAATAAAGTGACACATTTCGGAGAAAAATAAATTTTAGTGATAGGGGTCAAAGACTGGCATCTTCCTATTTGGTAGAACTCTATTGGAAAGTGTTCCTGATAAAACTCTTTGGCCACATATAAATCCCATATGCGACACTGAAAAGGACAGCGGATATTTTGTGCAACACTATCAGAGATATGTCCAGGTTAAAGACACTCATACACAATTGAACGTCAACTAACAGTTTAGTTACAATAAAAGATTGAATTTTCGTAAGACGTACAAATTTCACTATTAAAATAAGCCTTACAAAATGATACAAATAGGTAATGCAAGGAATTATGCGATGTAGGTAAATGATGCAGATATTATAATTCTCTATTACCTACTTCAATCAGGTACTAAAATTCCAATTCGGATTATCCGAATCATCCCGAGTGTATTTAATCTTGACATGTCAAATCCACATTAAAAGTCCGACGTCATCGGCGGCATTTCTGCTAGATCAAAGGAGTGTCGCATATGGGATTTATATGTGCTTTGGCTCTTAAACCATTACCCACAGCTATAGGTGAGGAGCTGGCTGTATAGATTTCCTATGAATAAGATACGTGCAAATCTTTATCTGAGCGAGTAAGTACTACCACAGACATACAGGGAGCTACTTTTAATTTTTGCGAATTTTGCCCGTGTCATGGAATTCTGACGTCACTTCCGGTCATAATTTTTTGTGTCATGGAATACATGAATAAAACTTTCGTGAAAATGTAGCTTTTGAGGTATACAGTGAGATTGTAGTGGGCTGCCAGGCATAATTTTCCCTCAACCCTGAGACACCCTCGATTAAAGTAGTTTCTTTTCTATTTTCTTAAGTCATCGAATGATTTTTTTTTTTTTAAGTTAAAGTACAAGCCTTTTACTTATTAAAAAAAATAGGCTGCCTTTTCTTATTTGCCCGCATCCTCCCATTTTGACGTCACTTCCGGTAAAATTCCATGCCGCGGGCAAAATTTGCTTATATGAAAAGTGGCTCCCTGTAGGTCTGTGGAAGTACTTACTCACTCATACAAAGTTTTTCATGTATCTTATTCATAGGAAATCTATACATCCAGCTCTCTACCTACTAGTTTATAGACAAAATGCATTGCGACATGTTTACCAAATGAAAAATTTGTTATGCCCATAAATCACTATTACACACCGAGTTGTAAGTAACAACTCAGTTCTACAGTGTATTCTCTTCATTTAATCAATGCTCCTAAGATAAACACTTTTCCCTAGCTTACACGTTATCAGGGCCGGATTAACTTGAATGGCCTGTACACAGAGGCAGAGTTATCGGAAATTCAAGGCAAATAGAGAGTTTTCAATGAATTCAATCAATAATGCTTTTTTACATATATATGCTATTTAATGAAAATGTTCATTATTTCTATATAACACTAACACTTATTACAGGCTTTTTTAAAACTAAGGTGTCAGGGCCGTCGAGAGAAAATCGGGGCCCGTGTGTAGCAACATACAACTACCAGCAATCTTCAATATAAATTGTGAAGAGTGGGGGGGTGGCAACTATTTATCTCAGTAATAAAACAGCGGAGAAGTATTCCCTAAAATTGAATATTTACCTCGGCTGAAATTTTATTAAAGAGCAGAGGGGGGATACTCCTATGATACTACTGAATATTTGCCTCGGTCGCAATTTTTGAAGAGCGGGAGGGTGATACTCCTTAAAGCTGAATTTTTACCTCGGTCAAAATTTTTGATGGGGGGGGGGGGGGCGATACTCCTTGCAATTATATTCCATGATATCTGACCGTGGAACCTTAAAATTTCCTAAAATTGATGGTAATATCATCTCTATTTTATGGTACATAACTATGTTCACCACCTATTTCAGTGATAGACAATTTGATATCCATTATCCATACCCACCCAATATGTGGTGGGTATGAATTATGAAATTTGTAAAATTGTGGAATGGTCCTGGTAATTAAATTATTTTAAAAAAAAAGTCAGCTTGACTAATGACGATTTACTAATCATGACTTAAAAGTTTACACCGTGCAGGTTTAATATGTCTGCCACTATAACTCCACTAACCGGGATATATGCCTGCCTCTGGACCTCCACTAACCAGGATGTTTGCTGATTGCACTATTGTAATAAATAAGTGGTAATTAATCGATATCAAAGAAATCAGACCCAGTGACATAACTTGCAGGTTTAGAATGTCTGTCGCCGGGCCTTTACTAACCCGGATGTATGATAATAGTATTTTTGTATTCATTAAGTGGCAAGTAATCAATAAAAAAAATATTTGCTTGATACAAATACTTGTAACAATTAGAAAAGATATTTTGAGTTTTTTAGTGAACTTTCCATCACTAAGAACATTAAACTGTATGAGGAATTTAAAAATGTCGTTGCAAGTTTCAAAAATTCATTCATGTTAAAACTTAGGGGTGTACCACTCCTGGCTTCCTAAACGAGATATGAAAAGCTTCATATTTCTAAATCAAAGATACCTATTTACTATTTATACTGTCCAAATTTTATTATAATCGATAAATAGGCCGGTCGTTGTAAAGTCTGGTCAGGAATTTAAAACGGCAATTTTATTGACAATTCTTGTAGGAAAAATTGCGCAGAAAACGATGGTGACATTAAAAAATTTATAAAACGGACTTCATTGTTAAAAACAATGATTTTTAGCGAACATTCTCATTTTTTGATGTTTTCTGGTTTTTTAACGAAAACAGTGCTTCGGGCAAAAAAAAGTCAAGATATAAAATATGAAAATTTTATCAATACACGTCGTTTGAGACTTTTTATCTTTGACCGTTCAATTGTTATGAACAAATTAAGGGTTCTATATTAACAATTTTTTTTGTGTTCAACAAAGGATCATACGGATACTTTATTATGGTTAAATTGTTGCATTTTGTTCATAGAAATTACAATTTTTTGTTTGTGTCGATATCTCAGATATACTGCAATTGTTTAAACAAATAAGCTAATTTGTTTAATAAAAATTTGCGACTTTTCATGGCATTTTTTGCACTCTCCACCCATGGCAATCTATAAATATTGATAAAAACTACCATTTCTGTGTGGTCTTGCCCCTTTTTTCTTTTTTTCGCCACCCACCCCCCACCCGCCAACGTTGTTAAAAAAAATTGCTTAATAAACAAATGAAATATCTCGGCTCAGGATCGTCGTATCAAAATGCAACTGTCGGAAAATGAAATATAATTTTAAAAAAAGGAAGATTTTGATATAGACCTCGATTCGTTAACTAGAACCGGAGATATAGACGATTTTGCGTTTTTGAAAAAAATCTTGTAACAATATAAAGTTAATATATTAAACTAACTAATTTTCAATTGCCACAAAAATCCATTGGTTTTTTCATAAATGTTTTGCTTTTATAATAATTAATTTATGAACGCTGTACATCGTTTGTTTGTATTTACTCTCCGAGTAACTTGTGTAATTAGTTTCAGTTTGAATTTAATTATTTCAATCAAGAGAAAAATGCAAGACACCGATTTCATGGAAAAATATCAGTGGCGTACCACTTTTTTGGTAAAAAATATCAGAGGACATGTTCTCAGAAACTCCACTGGTGGAGCGATAAAACAACTTTTCTAATTAAAATATGTGGTTTTATATCGTATTAATCATACATGCCAAAATTGAAAATAATATCTAAAAAGTACTTTCTGAGTTATTAAAAAATAACGATATAAAAATAAAATTTTCAAGACCCTATAGCAAAAAATTTAAGCCGCTGCGGACATATATTCATATGAACTTTTCTTCATAAAATGACCCAAGGAATCACACGCTGAAATAATAGCATGTCATTAAGGAACACCCTGTATAAAAAATAATGAAACTTTAAAAAATTTAGAAATAAAATAAAAATACTAGAAACAAATGAAAATATATTACCAGAAAAATACTAGTAATTATTCAAACTTTTACAAAATACTTATCACAAATAAGTTTAAAACATATATCTTTCTTATAACAATTATAACAAAGAAAATATGCCCATTATGAACAGTACAACTGTTATCATAATGTTATTTTTAATTTAAATTATCCTGCTCAATGAAACCCAAAGATAATCAAAACAAAAGCACTTACCGATATAGCAGTAACACAAAACTTTAGAACATCCACATTCATATATAAGAAGACATGGAAGTGTCAATATTCCGTACTCCTTAAAAACATTTTTACAGGTTTCAGTAATTGATAAACCTGCCATGCATCTTATAACACGTTTTTGCGCTATGAAAACATTACATGATAGGGTGGATCCACCCCAGAAGCATATTCCATATCTTAATCGTGAGTCCACTTCAGCATAGTATAATTTTTTTAATTGATCAATATTTAGTACAGTTTTAATGCTTCGAAATTGATAAACAATTGAATTTAGCTTGGAGATAAGGTTTTCACAATGACTTTTCCAAGTTAAACATTCATCTACATATAGACCTAAAAATGTAATATTTTTATTATTTTCGGGGATTGGTCTACTGTCTATTGTCATGCTCAGATTATTGCACATTTTCTGCCTATTATGAAATCTTAAAGCTAGAGTTTTATCAATATTATGATGAAGAGAGTTCTGGCGAAACCAATCGCTTAATTTCTGTAATAACATATTGCACTTTATTTTTAATGAATCTTCATTATATCAGGAAAAAATGAAGATTCATTAAAAATAAAGTGCAATATGTTATTACAGAAATTAAGCGATTGGTTTCGCCAGAACTCTCTTCATCATAATATTGATAAAACTCTAGCTTTAAGATTTCATAATAGGCAGAAAATGTAATCTGAGCATGACAATAGACAGTAGACCAATCCCCGAAAATAATAAAAATATTACATTTTTAGGTCTATATGTAGATGAATGTTTAACTTGGAAAAGTCATTGTGAAAACCTTATCTCCAAGCTGAATTCAATTGTTTATCAATTTCGAAGCATTAAAACTGTACTAAATATTGATCAATTAAAAAAATTATACTATGCTGAAGTGGACTCACGATTAAGATATGGAATATGCTTCTGGGGTGGATCCACCCTATCATGTAATGTTTTCATAGCGCAAAAACGTGTTATAAGATGCATGGCAGGTTTATCAATTACTGAAACCTGTAAAAATGTTTTTAAGGAGTACGGAATATTAACACTTCCATGTCTTCTTATATATGAATGTGGATGTTCTAAAGTTTTGTGTTACTGCTATATCGGTAAGTGCTTTTGTTTTGATTATCTTTGGGTTTCATTGAGCAGGATAATTTAAATTAAAAATAACATTATGATAACAGTTGTACTGTTCATAATGGGCATATTTTCTTTGTTATAATTGTTATAAGAAAGATATATGTTTTAAACTTATTTGTGATAAGTATTTTGTAAAAGTTTAAATAATTACTAGTATTTTTCTGGTAATATATTTTCATTTGTTTCTATTGTTATAGAGCTTTTACAGTTCCAGGAAGTTGCATTTGCATATAATTATATTAAATAAAAATACATTTAAATGACTCTTTAAACCACTTTAAACCACTTACAACGCATTTAGAGCAAAGCGCGCTTTTAATTTTATATGCACAAAGTGGTTGCTGCCCTAGTCATTCAGAGCGTAAACACTAAAAAACGTATGGCGTTCATAAATTCATTGTTATAAAAGCAAAAAATGTGTGAAAAAACCAATGAATTTTGTAACAATTGAAAACTAGTTAGTTTAATATATTAACTTTATGTTGTCACAAGATTTTATTGAAAAAATTAATAAACAATCGACAGTCATAAACGCAAAATGGTCTGTATCTTCGGTTCTAGTTAACAGATCGAAGTCTATCTAGACTCACAATTTTCTTTTTTTTTATTATCTTTCATTTGCCGACAATTACATTTCGATAAGACGGTCCTGTGCTGAGATATTTCATTTGTTTACTAAGCAATTTTTTAAAAAAGGGTGAAAAAAGAAAATAGGGGCAAGAACACACAGAAATGGTAGTTTTTATCAATATTTATCAATTGCCAAGGTGGAGAGTGCAAAAAATGGCGTGGAAAGTCGCAAATCCTTGATAAGCAAATTAGCTTATTTGTTTAAACAGTTGCAAAAGATATAGACATAAACAAAAAACTGTAAATTCTAAGAACCAAATAGAACATTTTGACCACAATAAAATATCCGTATGACCTTTTGTTGAACAGAAAAAAAAAATGTTAATTTGGAATCCTTAATTTGTTTATAATAATTGAACGGTCAAAGATAAAAGGTCGCTACAAGTCTCAAACGACGTGTATTGATAAAATTTTTATATTTTATATCTTGACTTTTTTTGTCCAACACTCACCATTTTCGTTAAACATCAAAAAATGAAAATTTTCTATAAAAACCGTTGTTCTTAACAATGAAGCCTGTGTTTTATAATTTTTTTAATATCACCTTCGTGCTCAGCGCAATTTTTCCTATAAGAATAGTCAATAAAATTGCTGTTTTAAATTTCTGACCAAAAAAAGTTACAACGACCGGCCTAAAAGTAGCTTCCAAGTTATCGACAAAAAATCCTTTCCAAAATTTAACCTTTAAGGGAGAAGGGGGTACTTTTAGTATTATTTTAACCCAGGCTATACACTCCCGAAGCATTGTCCCGTAGTCCCAGCACATACTGTATAAATTATGAAAAATGGAAGTTTAAAAATAAGATACAAAATCAGCATTACGTATAGGAAGAAACATAGAATTTTCCATATAGATATGTTTGTTTATGTAGATGCCAAATAACCTATACCTCTCTGTTTAGGGTTGGCATCGCTTTACCAAACACTTGTATATTGTATATCAGAATATGTAATTTTCACTAATTGGAAAATAGGCAGTGATTTCCTGATGTAAAGAATAAATTTGGTAAATTTATTACAAAGTAAGTGACAAAATATCTCTTGGACCTATTTTTAACTACACTGCTTTGTCTATTCAAGTCCAAAAAGTGATGCATTCGAAATTTATTTTTAAATGGTAACTGGCTCTTGAAAGAACACATTGTTTTCCATATGAAGCTACAGATGTATGTTACATAAGAATTTCGAGAAAAAACTTATTTTAGGCGTTTAAAGCAATATATTAAAAATAAGTACAACGAACTTCTTGAAAGTATCCAATATCCAACCTTACGAAGAGGATTAATCCAATTTCATACTAGTAGAGTGCAAATCAATTTCTATCTTTCCCCCCGTTGGCACTTTTAAAATAAAATGTATGACCTTACCAGATATGTTACTTATGCCCTGTAGATTATGAATCCACTTGTCGTCAAAAAATTGTCATAAATATAAGGGCACAAATCAAAATTTTCCAACTAACCACACCACGCGATAGAGTCAATCATGAAGTATATTTTATTCAAAAATCATTAAATTCTCTGTAGAATTTCTATTTTTAAAATAAATAAAGAAACGAACTTTTACATAGGCTTATATGGCAGTAAAAATCAAAAATCTTCATTTTCTCTGTTCGGCTACGACTGAAAATTAATTATGTTTTGTCTATTTTTCCATTTTCACGACGATATCTCTCAAACTATTATATTTATCAAAAGAATATATTCTTTGTAAAATATTTGCTATATTTTCCAGATTACAATGGTTTTTAAATCAGATTTTTTGAGAATTTAATAACCAAAATATTTAATAATGTGTAGTGTGATATCCATTTTCGAAGCTTATCAGCGGCATGCGTTCGTTACAGACTCTCGCTCGCCCACTCTTTAAAACTGTTTCAACGCACTGCACTTCGCACTCGCAATGACCTATCGTTAGATAGATTAGCGCATGGTAACTCTCGTGGTTCATGATATTAATGAAATTTATGTCTTGAAAATGGTTACTATGGAATAAATAATATAAGTATATTTGTTTAATATTAATTCAATGTTATTTCGCCTTACATGAAATTTTTATGTCATAGATTAACACGTTATAAGAAACTCGGTAGTTTGCTGTTAGTAAGATACTTTCAGCTGGTATGTATTTTTTTAATAGAATTTTCTACCATATAGGTAACTGAAGAAGAAATGAAAATGGAAAGTACTACTAATAGCACAAGTTCTGAAAGTGAGATTGAGACAAAAATAAAATTTAAAGAAAAACAGATTCGTAAGAAATTAAGCTTAAATTGTATGAAACTGGGCCCTGTAAACAAAGGTTTTGATAAATCGTTTGTGATATTTATTGATTGTTTAAAACTCCGTGAAAAAATAAGTAACCAAAGAGAAGATGATGTATATTCTAGAACTATGCGATTTCGAAAAACAAATCATTTTGGCTGTTTGCTTTGGCACCAAAATCGCTATTCTAGTTTTACTGGCAAAAGAAATATGGAACATTTAAGGAGAAAAATGGAGAAAAAGAAAGAAATTAAAAACAGTTTAGATGGATGGAGTGCATGTCCATCAACTTCTTCAGGCATGTCCTTGCGTAAAATCAATTTTTTTTCAATAAAATAGCTTTCTCAAGTAATGACCACGAACACAGAAAGAAAAATAAGACTATTACCCCACCAAAATCCCATAATTTTCTAAAGAATTTGTGCTAACAATTTAAATGCTATAGAAACAAAATATCATGTTTAATGTTTCTATAATCACAATAGGAAATGCAAAGTTTCATGCCTCGTTTTCTGTTGGAATTAGAACATATTTTTCGTTTTTTTTTGTAGATTTAACAATTTCGACTCGTTTGCCTTTGTATTTATAAGTAGTCTACTGATCTCTCTTTTAGACATATCTATCCATTCTAGATACTTCTCAATAAATTGACGACATACCATACCCTTTTTGCTTTAAAAACCGTCCCTCAAGAATTTTACATATTTTAGTAGAACTCCGTTCGTTGTCTGTCCGTTTTCCACTTTTACTTTTATTGTTAGATAGACATCTGCATTTTATATAGCGACTTTAGAAACATAAAATATGATAATCAATTTCCATAGGTATTAAATCGTTCGGACAAATTCTTTCGAAAATTATGGGATTCTGGTGGGCCAGTAGTCTTATTTTTCTTTCTGGGTCTGTGGTCCATTACTTGAGAAAGCTTTATTGTTGATGCTTTTCACAAAAATACATTTCTCTATTAAAAAAAATTATTTTACGAAAATACACATCGGAAGAAGTTGATGGACAGGCATTCGACCCATCTGAACTCTTTTCAATTTCTTTCCTTATTTCTCTCCTTAAATGTTCTATTTTTCTTTGGCTAGTAAAACTAAAATAGCAATTTCGGTGCCAAACCTGTCAAAATTGTTTGTTTTTTGAATGACATAATGCTAGGATATAGATCATCTTCTCCTTGGTTACTTATTTTTTCACAGATTTTTAAACAATCAATAAATGTTGCAAATGATTTCTCAAAACCTTTGTTTACAGGGCTCGGTTTCATACAAATTAAGCTAATATGTTATGAATCTGTTTTACATTAAATTGTATTTTTCTCAATCTCACTTTCAGAACTTGTGCTATCAGTAGTAGTTTTCATTTTAATTTCTTCTAAGAAGCATATACATCAGTTACCTATATGGAAATTTAAAATACATACCAGCTGAAAGTATCTTGCAAACAGTGAACTATAGGGATTTTCTTATAACGTGTTAATCTATTACACAATAATTTTAGGCAGGCCATAATTTTTATATAAGTCCACTGAATTAATATTTTACAAATATACTTACATTTATTTCATAGTAATAATCATTTTCAAGGAATAAATTTCAAAATATTACGAACTACGAGAGTTACTATGCTCCAATCTATTTACTGAGAGGCCATTGCGGGTGCGAAGTGGGGTGTGTTGAAACAGTTTCAAAGAGTGGGAGAGCCACAATCTGTAACAAACGCATGCCGCTGATAAGCTTCGGAAATTGATATCATGCTACACATTATTAAATATTTTGGTTATTAAGTTCTCAAAAAATCTAATTGAAAAACCATTATAATCAGGAAAATATGGCAAATATTTTATAAACAATATATTTTTTTGATAAATATAATAGTTTGGGAGATATCGTCGTGGGAATGGAAAAGTAGACGAAAAATGATAAAGTTTCAGCCGTAGTCGAACAGAGAAAATGAGGATTTTTTATTTTTCCTCTCATATAAGCCTATGTAAAACTTTGTTTCTTTATTTATTTTAAAAATAAAAATTCTACAGAGAATTTAACGATTTTTGGATAAAATACTTTTCATGATTGACTCCATCGCATGGTGTGGTTAGTTAGAAAATTTTGATTTGTGCCCTTATATTCAAGACGATTTTTTGACGACAAGTGGATTCTTAATCCACAGGGCGTAAGTAACATATCTGACAAGGTCATATATTTTATTCTAAACGTGCCAACGGGATCAAAAACTTTTGTCAACGCACGCACTCTACTATACCTAATTCTGCCCTTTAATACTTCACTATTATTGCATATATCCAGATAGGCCATGGATTTGAGGTAACCCCACAAAAATTAATCTAGTGGTGTCAGATCTGGAGGTTTAGCTAGTTACTCTTCATCTAACAATTGAAAAAATCAAGCTAACTTAAAGAATGTTTTCCCAATAGATGGATTGGTAGATCTCCTGATCTTGCCTCTAGATTGTTTCTTGTGTGGTTACCCTAAATCCAGGATCCACTCGATTAGACTCGATAACAGAGAGATTAAAAGGTAGTATGAAATTGGATTAATTAGACCAGAAACCTCATAAGATTTTAGATGAGTTTTAATTTTATCTTGGATACTATCAAGAGGTACGTACGTAGGTCGTATGTGTTTTTAATAAATTGTCGTAAACATCTAAAATAATGCTTTCTCGATATTATCATTAGGGAACGTACCCTATTAAAAATGGAGAGTGTCATTTAAAAATATGCCAATTATGCCATAACTTTTTGAACGTTTTTTGAAAAAATAGAGGAATGTATTTAAAAATTGACGTGTTCGAACTAATTTTCGCCACTCGCTATTTTATCGAATTTATTTAAATATTATTATTAATTTTGTCTTTCCTGTATTATAAAATAGAATATGTACATTGGTGATTTTCTAATATTAAGATGCCCATTAAAGTTACAGATATTGTTTTAAGAAAAGTCGTTAATTTTTTTATTACATGAAATGATTTACAAATCATAGACTAGTGCTAGTGATGGAATAAAGCCTTCATATAATAATAATAATAATAAAGAATTTACTCATCTGTAAAAAACAATCACAGTTATAAAATTGAGGATATAAATCTCATTAGACTAGTCATACAGACAAATTACAATCATACATACAAGCATTCATCGAGTCACACATAATAAGGCTTCGTACACATATACAGGGTGTTCCTTAATGACGTGCTAATATTTCAGGGTGTGTTTCCTTAGGTCATTTCATGAAGAAAAGTTCATATGAACATATGTCCCCAATGGTTTCAATTTTTTGCTACAGGGTGTTGAAATTTTTTTGCTTCTAATGGTTAATTTTTAATATCCCAGAAAGTATTTTAGATATTATTTTCAATTTTGGTACGTGTTAATAGGATATAGAACCACATTTTTATTATTTATATGAACATTGAATTTTTTCTGTATTCATACATAGTACTTGTAATCCTCTTTTTAATGATGTATTACAATATGGCAAAATTGGTGCTTTAATTAGTTGAATTCAAAAGAAAAGACATTTCAGATCAAATCTGAGAGTTCATCAATCTCATAAATTGCGTGTTTAGTCTTATATATGAATCCCCAGTTTTATTTTCAAAAATTATTTTAATTGCTAATACATACAACCGGTTTCGAGGTCAATCCGACCTCATCTTCAAGTACCCTATAAAAAGACAAAAAATAAAAATTGGCCATATCAATAAACCAGAAAATAGTAATTAATGCGTAAAAGACATAAACAGGTGCTCTATTTTACCCATAAAAAAAAGATATATATTTGCATGGCCTACTAAGGCCTAAATGGTCAAAATCTATTCAATAATTTGATACGCATCTATCCGTTTAATAAAATAATCGCGGCTTCTTTAAGTTTTCTTTTAGTTCCGTTGCTCTCTTTTTCCAAGATCTTCTTTGAGTCCCATTGAATCATGTGAATATTATTATTCCATACGAACGGTTTTTCAAACAGGCTCCACGCTAAGATCGGTTTTAACAAAAACCAAACCTCTAAATATTGTTCAAAATTCTAAAAATTGTAATTATAGTGTTCCATGTGAGTGCGGAAAATATTAGGGAGGTGAATTATTTATACCTTTCAACGTAAGGCTTGGTGAACATAAAAATTACGCTAGAAGGGGAGAATTTGAAAAATCCAAAATTTGTGAACACGCGTGGGATAATAGTCACAGAATTCAATGAGACTCTGCGAAGATTTTGGAAAAAGAGAGAACAGAACTAAAAGAAAACTTAAAGTATCCGCAATTATTTTATTAAACGAGGATAGATGCGTTTCAGATTATTCAATAAAATTTTGTACTAGTTGGTTGCCCATCCTTAGACAAAGTAAGTAAAAATAAGATAAATATAATTTAATGTCTCACGTTACTATCGAAATACATAAACAACGAACTGTCATGGTTGACGGCCAAAGAGTTTTGAGAATGGAAGTAGATATTCTTCCGAAGCGTTAACTGTCTAGCTTTCATTTTCAATTTTTTAGTTTATCATATTGTTCTAGTTTATACAGGGTGTAATTAGTTTCATGTCATTAAAAAAACTGGTGGTAGGGAACGACAAGACAAACAAAAAAAAGCCTTATATAACATGGGGTCTAAAGCTCATAGTTTTGGAGAAAAAAAAAATAAACAAAAATTTCGCAAATTTTCAATAAAACCTTTTGAGAACTGCTGGGATATTGAGGTAGGTTTAGATCGTCATGCGTGTCTTTGCCTACACTCTATATTTGTGTAGGTAGCTATAAAATGTCGGCGGTTTTTAGCGATGCGGTAAATAAGATGAAAGACGCCGACGTTTTCTGAGTGTTTAGTAGATCTGATCTGAAGAAAACTATACTCTGACTCCCTTGTGCAATATTTTAGTTACTGTGGGTGTTTCGTTATGTACACACGTCCAACCCGCCATTCGTTGTTTTTGTTATTTTTGAATTTAGGGTCGTTATGTATTTATAGTGAAGATTTATTTTATTGACTTTACCGTTCAAGTCGTTATATTCTTGATTACGTACAGACACAACTTGTTCGTTCTTTTTGTATTCCGTTTTGGATTTTGGACCAAGTTTTTCTTTTATTTTTCTTTATTGGCAACGTTAGTTGATAGTTTATTGGATAGTGTTGAACGGAGTATGTCCTTAATTCGACGTACCGAACTGTGTATTGATGCAGATGCAGAGATTTCGAATAATTTACTTAGGTGGTAAGCTTTTAACCCAGGACACTCATTTATGTTACAAACGTTAATAAATCACATTTAAATATTCTAAATTATTAACATTAATCCAATATTTTGTTCCAAATTAAAAGACACACATGTAAAGAAATGCTCTGTTTAAACTTCTATCGCCATTATTTGCTTGCAGTTGTGCAGGAAAAGATAACGAATTATTTACCTCTTTATAATTGCCTCAGTTCGGTTGAGGCGGTCCATCAAAGGCATGATGATCCAAGGCCTTTGCACTTTTTTTATGACAATTTAAGAGTTGTATAATTGGGAACTACAAGTCCATTGACCAAGAAAAGCAGTGGTTCTCAATTATTTTCTAGATTAATATTAAAACAAATATTTAAAATGTTGACCTAGGTCAGTTTTTTCCAAAGAGCCCTAGAGGGAAAAGTCATAAAGGTTTTTTGTCTGTCTAGTCGGTCCCCATTACCAGATTTTTTAATGACATGAAACTGGTTACACCCTGTATATTTTTAGGTGTCAGACATTTTGTAATAATCAAGAATTCAAAGACCAACCTATGTCTGATCCGTTTAATGCAGAGGTTTTTTCATTAAAATTTTAAAATATTTTTCAGTGGCAAAATACTCAATATAGAGTAAGAAAATCTGAATATGCCACAAATAAACAATTGTAGGCAATATATATTTCTTATACTGTATTATTTGAAATCGGAAACATTCCGATGAGTGGAATAAAATTTTTGAATTAAAATTTTGAAAATTGTGAATTTTTTCTTTATGCTTTGATTAATAAATTTTATACATGAACTCTCATATTTGACGAAAGAGAAAGATTCTAGGGGTTTTTGGGGTCGCTGATTACTTATACGTTTTCTGAAAGATTTTCAAAATATCTGAAATTTTGCGAAGAATTTTCAAAGATCGGATAGAAGAGAATTCTTGTTTCATAGCATTTTTTCCAAAGAAGATTCAAGTTTGGAATAAATGGATCTGTAACGAATTCGGCTATAATAATAAAATATATTTGAGCAAAATTGCAAAAATGCCTGTACACTATGCGATCTAGTTATTTTCAATGCATTATGTATTCTTAATAATCAACAAATTCCAATATATTGCGACAATGGTTTTTAGTAAATATTCAACAAATTTAAGAGACGAAAAACAACCATTTACTCCAAAAAGCATGGAAATACTGGTTGTAGTCAAAGTGGAGACAAGAATGGACTGATTAGAACACCTGGGTTTACTACCCGAAATACCTTTGTGAGGTAGTGACTACATGCACAACAAATGGCCGATTTTTGTTTTTATTATATTATACCTATAAATTTTTGCTGAAAATGTATATGTATTGTTATATCATATTCATTGACTTGAAATGTGAACGCTAAATTGTTTACAGAAATATGTAACTAAAAATTAATGTTTTCCAATTAAATTTTTGTTGTTTTATACTAAATACTAAAAAAATTACTTTTTATTAAATATCATTGGAAAAAGTGAATTATTCGTATAAATTCATTATAATTGTTTAAACAATATAAATTCTTGAGTCCGCCTGTTAGAATGTTTCTGATTTCAAATAATGTATTATAAGAAACAGTTTAAAAACAAATTCATCTAAATCCGATCTGTTCCTGAGGATTCTAAAGCCAAAATCTTCATTAACTCAGCTAGATGGAATTAATAAAAACGTAACAAAGTATTTCAAATTTTTGTGTTCTCTACATAACCCCCTTCACACCTTATGCATTTTTCATAATGCCGTTTCAAATTTTGATAGGTTCTCATTAACTGTTGTGGTTATTCGGACCATTCTCTTAATTTGTTAGCATTTTGTGGTCATTTTCTTTTAAATTCCCCACAAAAAAAAATCTAAGTTAGATGTGGTGAATAAGAGCGTTATTCCATCCAGTCCATTTCTGAAAATTTTCAGCAACGTACAACAACCAAATAATGTATTGAAGCACTATCTAGTTGTAAATAACTTGGCCTCTTTTATTCCTCATTTAGTGCTTCCATAAAGTTCAAAAAATCTGTGAACAAAAAATTACTAAACCTTTCACCATTTGATGTTTGTTTGGAAATGGCTGGACCCATGATACGATTATTCAAGATATCAATCCAACTATTAATTTTTTGTAAATATTATCTCTTTGAATTTATCAGCCAGTGTGGGTTCTCTGTTGCCCATTACCTAATGTTCTGAATAAAAACCACATCATTAGTAGTAAATGTTGCATCATCTGTGAAGAGAATATTTCTTAAAAAATTGTTGTCATTTGCATATTCTCCTTGGCAGAATAAACAGAATTCCATTCTCCGTTCATCATCACCTGTTCTAGCGTGTGCAGAATTTTTGGTTTAAAGGGAAATACTTTATTTTTCTTTAGACATGTGCGTATATATGATATATTTGTATGTAAATTCCGTGTAGCCTGCCTCAAGCTAGTTATTGGATTTTCTTGAAAATATTGTAGTATTTCTCTGTCTGTGTCTTCGTTACTGTCGTGATTCTTTTTTTTTTTACAGAAACTTTCCTTGTTTCATTTAACATTGCGTTTATCCCTAAAAACCGTCATATGATGGGATTGGTTCACGACTTCTTTTTTTGAATTCTTCAACAACTTCCCTCATTGATCGAGCATAATAATATGCATTCCCTCGGTTAGGTTAGGTTCACGACCCCATTTTTGAATTCTTCAACAACTTCCCTCATTGATCGAGCATTATCAGCAACTAAAAGAATAATATGCACTCTCTCGATTAAGCTCAAATTTTCCATTTTGAAAATACTTAAAAACAGTTAATTCCTTACTTTTTTTATTAAATTCTCATTTTGGATGGCTTGTTTAATACACGATATACATCAGCAATCTTGTCTAACAATGCAACAAAAAAGAAAACAAAATAAGGTCTTTACAAAGCCTACTATATAGAAACTTCACATTTTGGGAAATTGATATCGCTGAATTTTACAGACATAAGTGAAATTAATCGTTTAATTGGAAATGTGGTAGGCCAATGGGGAAAATGTTTAAATAATTTGACCAAGAAACCCTTAGATCTTGAACCATTCAATGAATTTGAGTACGATTTCCAATCATCAGATTCAGGATAATATTTAACAATGTCCCCCTCCCCGGCTCTCTTGGCCTGGTTATTGAGAATAACGACTGGATAAAATAAGTATGAAAATGATTCATCAAAAGTTTCGGTGCAAGTCCCTGCACCTTTTTCAGCAGTTATTTTTTATTTACAACTACATCACAAATTAAGATAAGGGAAAATGCCAAAAAATACAACATTTTTGAGTTGTAGAGAAATTTTGTAATGATTTTTAATTAATATCTGGGTACCAAATGTGCCTTTAAATTTGAGTGAAATGAGTATTTTTACCATTTTAATAAACGTAACAGACATTTGTACAGGTCAAGTGGAAAAATGAATAATTTAAAATTATTGGCGATTGAGTAATATATACTATATGAGATATCGAGCTATAAAAGTTTACACAAGGCTATTTGAGATAATTACGAATCGATTACGCTATCCACTTTTCCGATGAAAAAATGCCTAATAGTCAATCTCGACGTTTGGACCCATTTAGAAGGTCAGGAAAATATGACAATTAAAAATGTTTTAAAATCGTCAAATAGAGCTCATCGAGTACTATGTTTCAAAAAAATTATAATTAAATGGGGCAGCGCATTCCACAATAACAGGATGTTGCGGTATTAAATGGCACACACTATATTTAAAATCGTTAACATATCTAATATACAATTTAAATGTATTGAACCCTCACTTTAACTGTGATTATCTCCAAAATGGAGAGTTGGAAAAAATTATGTATTCATTTTTTGTCTATTCTAAACTATTCATTTTAATAACTTAGGTTAAAACATAAAGATAATTTATAACCAAAAATGTATCTATTTTTAACGAGATTCTTCTCAGATGATAGTTGTAGAATGAATTATAAAGAAACACTTCTTGACAAATGAGAGAAATTTGGAATTGTTGCGTGTTTCCGCTCTTTTGGGAAACCACCCCTTCAATTTCCGTAGGTTCTAAATAATTGTAACAAGGGGTAACCACTAAACTAAAATATACTTCTACTGGACTAAAACCTTCTTTATCAATGTTTATTACTTCAAATTTGCACTCTTTATTCACTTCCGATTTCTAACCTCACTTCGTACTTTTCCAATAGGGCGCGTGCAAAATCTGACAGCTAACAAGAGTGGAGGGCATATAACCTCAATGTTCCAAATTAATTAATGTGAAATTCTCTCTTTTCGTTTGCTTTTTTAACTTTCTTGTGCTATCAGCTATTGAAATGAACATTTTTAAGTTTAGTTTTCATTATACAGGGTCCTGCAGCTCACCTCCCGTCTTCTACTACACCTAAACGATTTATTTTAGAAAAATGATTCAAACGGGACAATAGACTGTTTGTTAGAGAGCACATTTTAAAAATATTTTTGAATATACAGGGTGTTCCAGAAATTGGTGGTGCATCAAAGTTGTATCTTTTTAAATGGAACACCCTGTAGTTTTATTGATTTTTGGGACCCCTTCGAGCTACTGTACATATCCCTAGAATATTATCAAATTTGATTTGATAGTTCCAGAGGAATAAATTAAAATCGAAAAAAAAAATTTTTTTCGTCATATTTTAAAAAATTTATAAAAAATAGAAAAAACATCTTCAAACCAAAACTAAGGAACAAGTTGCTTATAATAAAAGGTCAGTTTATCCTACTATGAATATCGTAAACATAACTTATACAGGATGTTCAAAATTCAATGCCAAACTTTTCGAAATGTAATGCTATTTTTCTCCATTTTTTCAAATGGGACACCCTGTATATTTTTATCTCATCGGATGCAGAATTAAAAAATGAGCATATTTTTTAATTACAATTATCTCGACTATCTTAAAGGTTTCACAGATATTTGTCAAAAACTACTACAAATCGCAAAATTATTATCTAATAGTTTTACTTAACATTTTTCAAATCAATAACTAGAACTTATGTTCAATATGTCTTCCGTTCTCTTGGAGGCACAAACGAAGGCGGGTATGAAATGATCTTGCTACTCTTCCTAATAGGTCGGGTGTAATGTTTTGAAATGCGTTCCTGATTCTTTGCTGCATGTTTTCTGGTGTGGTTGGAGGTTCCTGATAAACGATTTCCTTAACGTAGCCCCACAAAAAGAAATCCAATTTAGTGAAGTCGGGTGATCGGGGCGGCCAATTACATGGCCCTCCTCTTCCAATCCACCGGTTTGAAAAGGTTGTATTGAGATGGTCCCTGACTTGTAATGAATAATGTGCTGGGGCTCCGTCGAGTTGCAGCCACATTGCATCTCTCAAAGGTATTGGTAAATTTTGACATAAATTTGGCAATTGATTTTGCAAAAAATCAAGATACATAGCACCATTCAAATGTCCGTTAAAAAAGTGAGGACCAATAACATGTTCACCAATAATTCCCCCCCACACATTTATTGACCATCTGTGTTGTTGGTCAACCTGCCTAAAAATCCTTGGGTTGCGGTCGGAATAGTAATGAAAGTTATGGCGATTCACAAATCCATTTTTATGAAATGTGGCCTCATCAGAAAACAAAACTTTATCAAAAAACTCACAATTTATCCTAATTTTAGCTTGCGCCCAATTGCAAAATTCGACACGTTGCTCAAAATCTGCATCGAAGAGTTGTTGATGAAACTGGATATGGTAGGGATGAAAACGGTTGTCCTTTAAAATTCGTTGAACGGTTCTCTCACTTACACCTACGGCATCACCGACTGCTTTTTGACTAACGAAAGGGTTTTCCGTAACAGATAATAGCACAGACAATTAATTTTCTTCATTTCGAGCGGGTCTATTTCTAACTGGTTTTGTATAGTCTACATGTCCCGTTTGTACAAATCTCTCTAATAAGTTGTTTAGGCTTCTTTTGTCTGGATGTCTCCGTTCCGGATAACGCTGTGCGTAAACTCGACTTGCCAAAAAACAGTTTCTTTCTGATTCTCCTAATTTGAAAATCATATCTACTAGCTCTTCTCTGCTGTACTCCATCACAAAAAATGCTTAAAACTTGTAAATTACTAATACGTAATTTAAAATATTGACATATGTCTATTTGTATGACAGTTTGTAAGCAAATTTGTTTCCATGGCTATCTACTAAATTACCTTATTATGGTTAATAAACAACAGGAATATGATTTCTGTTTACTCCCCTTCATTTACGCCTTCAAGAGGAGAACTGCATAGACAGTTATATGAGAAACTGACTAATTTAGGTATTTGCTTATTTAATAACATTAGAGGAGCTAAATGATAAAACGGAACACATATTGAACATAAGTTCTAGTTATTGATTTGAAAAATGTTAAGTAAAACTATTAGATAATAATTTTACGATTTGTAGTAGTTTTTGACGAATATCTGTGAAACCTTTAAGATAGTCGAGATAATTGTAATTAAAAAATATGCTCATTTTTTAATTCTGCAACCGATGAGATAAAAATATACAGGGTGTCCCATTTGAAAAAATGGAGAAAAATAGCATTACATTTTGAAAAGTTTGGCATTGAATTTTGAACATCCTGTATAAGTTATTTTTACGATATTCATAGTAGGATAAACTAACCTTTTATTATAAGCAACCTGTTCCTTACTTTTGGTTTGAAGATGTTTCTTCTATTTTTTATAAATTTTTTAAAATATGACGAAAAAAATTTTTTTTTTCGATTTTAATTTATTCCTCTGGAACTATCAAATCAAATTTGATAATATTCTAGGGATATGTACAGTAGCTCGAAAGGGTCCCAAAAATCAATAAAACTACAGGGTGTTCCATTTAAAAAGATACAACTTTGATGCACCACCAATTTCTGGAACACCCTGTATATTCAAAAATATTTTTAAAATGTGCTCTCTAACAAACAGTCTATTGTCCCGTTTGAATCATTTTTCTAAAATAAATCGTTTAGGTGTAGTAGAAGACGGGAGGTGAGCTGCAGGACCCTGTATATAGACAATTACGTGTTTTGTACAATAATATTTCCTTTGATTTGGCGAGATGTGCATTGTTTACCTATGTGTTTTTAGTTATTTTCTTCGTATTTAAACAACGTATGGGATTGATCCTATTATCATATATGGGGCATATTTAGATTATTTAAAATTTAAATGCTGTTAATTATTCTGTTATCGGTTTACGACAAAAAGCCACCATATTCTATGGTATTTGGTTGTCGAAGTCTCACCAAATGCCAATTTAGGCTTTTAAAGGTTTATGATTATTACTTAACATTAGAATTTAGTGTTTATTATATAACATATTTAATAAATACATAGTAGTAAATATCTTCTGCATGCACGAAAATAAAATTATTAATTATTTCAGAATGCCATCGATTTACACCAAAAGAATAAAAGTTTGTGCTCAATTAAAAGAGCAAAGCGAAAAGAGCGTTAGAAAGATCCGATCTTACTGAGTCAAAGATGAAATATGGTCATAGTTCCACACATTATCTTAACCGATAATCTTTATGGATAATAATTTCATTTAAATTGTATACTCTATAATTTTTAGGAAAACCTGTTGAACTAGGTAAGGTAACTCATCTAGATTGACTAACAAATAAATGTATGGGTTATGTAGCCTTAAAGCATTTAACCACTTTTCTCTTTGAAAGCTTAACCGACCACAACTTTATTTTCTTTGGTGTAAATCGATGACAATATGAAATAACTATAACTTTATTTTCGTGCATACGGTAGGTATACTACTATGTATTTATTAAATATGTTACATAATAAGTATTAAATTCCAATGTAAAGTAATAATCACATACCTTTTAAAGCTTAAATTGGCATTCAGTGAAACTTTGACAACCAGATTCCATACAATATAATGGCTTTTTGTGGTAAATTGGCAACAGAATAATTAACAGCATTTAAATTTTAAATAATCTAAATATGCTCTATATATAACAATAAGATCAATGCCATACGTTGTTTAAATACGAAGAAAATAACTAAAAACACATAGGTAAACAATGCACATCTCGCCAAATCAACGGAAATATTATTGTACAAAACACGTAATTGTCTATATATAATGAAAACTAAACTTAAAAATGTTTATTTCACTAGCTGACAGCACAAGAAAATTAAAAAAGGAAACGAAAACAGCGAATTTGACGATAATTAATTTTGAACAATGAGGTTATATGCCCTCCACTCTCATTAGCTGTCAGATTTTGCACGCGCCCTATAAACAATGTATGGGATTGATTTTATTATTATATATGGAGTATATTTAGATTATTTAAGATTTAAATGCTGTTAATGATTCTGTTGTCAGTTTATGAAAATAAGCCATCATAATCTATGGTATTTGGTTGTCAAAGTCTCACCGAATGCCAATTTAAGCTTTTAAAGGTATGCGATTATTATTTAACATTAGGACTTAGTGTTTATTATATAACATATTTAATAAATACATAGTGGTAAATACCTTCTGCATGCACGAAAATAAAATTATTAATTATTTCAGAATGCCATCGATTTACACCAAAAGAAGAAAAGTTTGTGCTCAATCAAAAGAGCAAAAGGAAAAGAGCCTTAGCGAGATCCGATCTTACTGAGTCAAAGATGAAATATGGTCATAGTTCCAGACATTGTCTTAACGGATAATCTTTAATTTAAATTTTATAATCTATAATTTTTAGGAAAACCTGCTGAACTGGTTAAGGTAACTCATCTAGATTGACAAAAAATAAATTGATGGGTTATGCAACCTTAAAGCATTTACCCACTTTTCTCTTTGAACTCTTAATTGACCACGGACGTATTTTCTTTGATGTAAATCGATGGCAATCTCAAATAACTATAACTTTATTTTCGTGCATGCGCTAGGTATACTACTATGTATTTATTAAATATGTTACATAAGAAGTATTAAATTCCAATGTTAAGTAATAATCACATAACTTTTAGAGCTTAAATTGGCATTCAGTGAAACTTTGACAACCAGATTCCATACCATATGATGGCTTTTTGTGGTAAACTGGTAACAGAATAATTAACAGCATTTATATTTTAAATAATCTAAATATGCTCTATATATAACAATAAGATCAATCCCATACATTGTTTAAATACGAAGAAAATAACTAAAAACACATAGGTAAATGATGCACATCTCGCCAAATCAAAGGAAATATTATTGTATAAAACACTTAATTGTTTATATATAATGAAAACTAAACTTAAAAATGTTTATTTCAATAGCTTATAGCACAAGAAAGTTAAAAAAGCAAACGAAAACAGCAAATTTCACGATAATTAATTTGGAACATTGAGGTTATATACTCTCCACTCTCGTTACGTCAGGTTTTGCACGCGCCCTAGTCTTCTTCCGCCGGAAATCTCGCCTTATATACTCTGAAATTGCCTCTAGAGTTATCTAGAACATATTCGAAAATCTTCTTCCACCACACTCCAGAAAACTATATCTCTTTCTACAAGTTTCCGGGACAGTCACTAGCAGTCATGGGTGTATCAGTCTACTTTCTAGTGGGTTTATCAGTATAAATTAGCATATGTTGTACATTCCTTAATTTAAGCATTTTGAGAGTCTTACAAGTGATTAGGAATGCACTTTTAGTCAGTATTTTTTACTTTTATTGTTTGTCCTAGTGTCTGTACATTTATAAATAAGATTAGCTGAGAACGACTTGTGTGCACCCCTGGACGTTACATACCCGTTGAAGTCAAGAACTAAAAAACTAATTGAGAACTACTACCTGAGTTAAGTAGGTTACACCTAAGAACTCTAATTACCCTATATACTGGGCACTGCAGATTAAATCATCACCTGCACAGAACTGGACTGCCGAAAAGCTCCGAACATCGTCTGTGTCTGGAGGATGATGAAACGGCAGAGCACTTTTTATGTACCTATCCTGCTGCAGAAAGAATCATGTTCTCACTATTTGGAAAAAGGCAGCTGTAGCCAGAGGACCTAGACGGTTTCTCACCCAACAAGATTATCAGCTTCATTAAAAAACGGAATCTGTTGGGCGAAATGTAATTAAGAGTGAGCCACAATAAACTTGATGGTCGCAGTATTAACCTAACCTAATCTAACCCCTGGACGTACTTGCTATATGGTCCCGGAATCTGTAGTCAATCACTCTCTTATATTAAAAATTATCTATTATGCCTGATAACTCAGTTAATATTTGACACACCTGAATTCTTTTCCTAAAAATGTTTACATTTAGTATAATCAATCATTTTATTTAAAAAAATTTAAATACTTTAAAAATAGCCGAATAAGTATGGGGACAAGTTTTTGACAAAGTCCAAAATTATAAAATTTAAAAAATAAATTTAATATTACAAGAAAAGCTGTTCTATCGAAATCTAAAATGTTATTGACATGGAATGCATGATACAACAATAAGATATAACAGATTAATTTGGTATGGTCAAAATCTTCTTAAAAGTAGGATTTTTTCTATATAACTTAGCGGGTCCTCAAAACTGCCTAACGTAAGTTATTCCAATTTCAGAGTGATTTACAATGGATGTAATGAATACATAATTTTTTTTAAATTTTCCTCACGTGTTTTTGAGATATTCGCTATTAAAATGAGTGCTCAATACACTGGAATCATATATTAGCTATCAGAAGAATACTATAAATTAAAAGCTTGTCTTAAATTATTTGCAAGTAAGCTAGTTTCATTGTCAGATAGTTGTATTGTTTCCTTTATTAATGGAATATACTTTGAGAATAAGTTGAAATACACTTTATCCGCCCCCTGTATTTGTTATTATTGCACATAAAGAAAAGTTTCGTATAAAAGTTGTAGGGTTGTATAAATGTATTTTAGATGCACTTGAAGAAACAATTGCTTGCATATGCCATGTGATATAACAATGGAACTTGTTTTTTAAATGGAAAATATTTTAGATTTTTTTGTTTTATAATTTCAAATATATCAGGGTTGATAGGTCTAGCTGTAATATTTCTTGACATATCGGACAATAAATATGCTCCAAACATGCATATAGATATTTCATGGTTATCGAAGGAAGCACAGTAATTACTCTTACGCAATAGGCTGTGAGTGATATTATGACAACATTGTTACTGTTTGGCATTTCGTATTATTATTTGGTCAAAATGGGTTACACAGAAGTAGAAAAGTTTGATATATTTTGCCCTTATGTTAAAAATAATAAAAATAAAGCTGCAAGAAGAGAATATCGTTTGGCTCCTAGTGAAAACACATTCTTAACACGTTGAGCCCCGGGTGGCATCTAAGCGATGCCTCGCTACCACACACTTCAGGGACCGCGAGGTACCAACGTAATGTCACACAGCTTAGATGTTGTTGGGACCGCGTGAGATTAACGTGATGCCTCTTAGCAACGAAAACTAAAAGGGAATAGAAAGAGTGCGGTCCAACAAGAACACTGCTAGTTGCAGGTTAGGTATAGCTACATTTATATGGAATATATTACATTGTAAATTTGTGAAACTTGAAAATATGACACAATTGTAAAAAAATGATTATATTTCTCAAAAAATAGGCAGTTTTCATACATTTCAGTTTATAGGGGTAGCCTTATGTTGTTCAAAAAAACAAGATATGCAATAATTATGTTTACAAATATTAAACTGGTATTTGGATCTAGACGGCTTGTTTTGGGCTTCTTTTCTACCATAGTCTTCCTTCATTTTCGCGTAACACACCACACACACGCTGTCAAAATATGAGATTCAGGATCATGATTATCGAGTTGCAACAGGAACAGACCGGATTGTTATCAGGTAATACATTGATACCATGCTGTCCACAAGAAACAATTTCCTCTTTCAGTCCGTGAGGCATCAACGTGATGCCTCATTTTCTTTTCCTCAAAATTAGCATAAAAATAAAGATTTTTTCGAAATTTAAAAACATAGAAATAAGGACCGTTACAAATATTAACATTTAATAAGAAAATCAAGATCCGGTCTGAACGAACCAAACAAATTTTTATACAGCGGGGCTCAACGTGTTAAATACTTACAGTCATGTAATTATCAAAATTAAAAGTCAAAACTAAATTTAACGTTTTTATTATTTTATTTAAAACAAACCCTCGATGACTAAAAACGTGTATTCTGGTAGCCTCCTTGAATGTTTGACTATGTAAAATATTTGTTTTAGAAAATCCTGAAACTAGTTTATGAAATGCATCACGCGAATTTGGAAAAAGTTGTTCAAAAATTCAAAGAACTTTAAAGAAGATCACAAGCGAAAACAGAATGTTGTCAGAGTGGATGCAAAACCTAATTTTCTTAAATATATATTAGGGAAGATGAGTCATCGTTTTCTACAGCAGAGGTGCTCAATGGGAACAATAGACGTTCATGGGAGAAAGCAAATCAACGACAAAGGAAAGTTGTTGGAATTAAAAAATCTGATAGAAAAGAGGTTAAAAGAAGGAGGGTCCCTAAGGCCGGTTTTTGGCCCCCTTCAATTTTTGACAAAATAAGTGAATTTGATTTTTTTTAGGCTTTTTGTACAAAAATAGGCCATCTCCAGACCAAACGAAGGCCCTCTGTGAACTTGGCTCATCAAACTGGGTCAGGCTTCTCTGGGTGCCTGGACACAGCAACATTGAGGGTAACGAGCGGGCCGATGCTCTGGCCAGAAGGGGCTCTCGTGAACCTCTGCTCGGTCCGGAGCCGGCTCTCGGCTACCCTAGATCCCAAGCCAAGAGGTTGACAGATAGCTGGACTCGCTCCCAGTTCATTGACCTCTGGGATTCCTATCCAGGACTCCGGCAAGCGAAGCTCCTAATCTCAGGACCCTTGCCGGAGAGAACAAAGCAATTTCTGCGTCTAAGCAGAAAGCAAATTAGAGCCGTAACAGGCCTCCTGACCGGACATGGCTCTTTTAGGAAACACCTACACACAATGGGGGTGGTTGACTACCCCGATTGCAGGTTCTGTGAGGACGAGGAGGAGACTGCCATCCACGTTCTCACTTCTTGCCCAGGACTGATGAACCTGAGGCACAAGCACTTCGGCGCTGGCTTTCCAGTGCTGGAGGAAATAAGGAGTTCTCCCGTGGGAAGGATTTCAGCCTTTGGGCTGGAATCCGGTCTGTACGGGGGAGCTCCTTAATTTGTTAGCGGTAGCACAATGGGCCACAAGGCCTGAGTGCGGCGACCTCCAGGCGCCCCGCTAAAAGAAGAAGAAGAAGACCAAACGAAAATTTTATGCCCCTGTACTTGTTTTTCTAAAAAAGGGGTAGGGGGTGCCAAAAACCTTTCGTTTCGCCTGGAAATGACCTATTTTTATTCACAAAGCCTAAGAAAATCGAATTCACTTATTTTCCTCAAAAATTGGTGTGGAATTTTTAGAAATAAAATTGTAGGGCCAATTTATTTCAATTTTACCCTAACAGGGAAACATATTTAGAAATAATTCTGCCAGGTTTAGCAGAGCTTTTAGAGGAACACTTTTCTGAAATGAAGTAATTTTGCAACAGGACGGAGAGACCCCGCACAGTGTTTTGGAAATTAAATCGTCAATTTGACCTTTGGATTGGTAATGGTGGACCAATTCCATGGCCACCAAACAGCGATAATTTAACACCTTTAGATGCATTTTTGTGGGGGTATTTAAAGGACACGTGAATCCTGTAGAAATTTATTTAAAGAACTTGATGTATTATTAACTGTTCCATCATTATACATTTTTAGATGTGTATCTTATGTAAAATCCCGTATAAACAGATATATTCCGAGAGATGGAAATTCAGTACATCAGTTAAGGGCAAATCGCGATCCTGTTGCAGTTGACTGCTCAGAAGAAAAAAGAGACAATATAATCTTACCACAGTTGACTTTCTACCAGTCGTGACGGCCAGTGTTTCTAGAGTAGTTGGCATATTGTTACATTTGTGGTAAATATTTAATCTCAAATTTTTCTACGGACTTAATCGGAAATTGTCAATTGATTCCCCAACATACATCCTTATTTTAAACTATTCGCATTTTAATCTATAATATACATTTTTGTTCTCTTTTAATATGTTTCATGATTGTTATTAAGGCTTAGTTCTTAAGATTGTGTGTTGACTATGTTTCTATACTTTTGTAAAGTCTATGAAAATAAATGAAATAAATAAAAAAAATAAATAAATAAGTAAAAGGCAAAGTGAATAATGATTTTAGTCAGAATCTTGAAATAATTAAGATAAAATTAAGGAAACAGTTTACGAATTAAACAAGTACAATAATAGCTCTGTTTCTAACCATTTGAATAATTTAAGAAAAAGGTACAAGCTTTGTATTTTAAATAATGGTGGCCATTTTTAACAATTTTTGTAGTTGATGAACCTAAAGGCTAGTTTTCAGTGTGATCTACTGGATGGCCAGTTAGCCTGTTGCTGGCCTCCTTACTGGGTAGAGAGCTACTGGACTGTGAAAGTACCGACCTGCACCATTTACACGATGCTAGTAGTAGCATGCCAGTATAAAAATTGCTAGTACAAAGATAAGCTGTAATTTCAAAGATGTCTGCTGTAGAACATAGAGGTGTTCGTAACATAATACGGTTTTTCTCAGTAATACTTTGAAGATATTACGAAAATGATACTTCAGAGAAAAGAAGGGTCTGGGTAAGAGATTGGCTTGAATATTAAGCTGTGATGAGAATGATACCTAATCAGTTTCAGGAACTTTTGGTTTTAACAGCACCAACTATTCAGCACAAAGAGATCATTCAATTGTCTCTAATTTTGTAATCGGTGTGGGTTAAACATATCCTACAAATTCTCTTCCCTATACAACAAAACAAACTTGGCGCTTTGCTGGTCACTCCACCTTCCAGACATTTCAAATATGTATGTGTTGAGTGGCCGAAGAAAGCATGGATAACTAGCCTTAACCTATTAAAACCATGTGCGTTAACAGTCTGCAGTGGGAGAGGGTCAGTGGACAGTAAAAATAAATATATTTGGAGTAGCTGGCTATGCCAGTTCCTGACTCACTTGTATTGTCAATAACTCGCCTGTTCTGTTTTCATAAGGTCAGTTACTGACTCAGTCAGCTTGCACACCAACTCGCACCGTGAGAACTAGCCTTAATACTGACAGTGTAAAATTTTCGTTATAAAATATTGTTCATCTCAGGATTTTATTTATACTATAATATATCAAATTATTCTGCTTCTGCGTAACCCATTTTGATCAAATAATAATACGAAATGTCAAACAGTAACAGTGTGTCATAGTATGTTCACTCACAGCCTACTGTGTAGGAGTAATTGCTGCTGCTTCCTTCTCTAATCATTAAATACCTATATGCATGCTTGGAGCATATTTAATGTCCGATATGTCAAGAAATATTCCAGCTAGATCTATCAACCCTGTAATATTTCAAATCAGGAAAAAAGATTTTAAAAAATATGTAAAAATATACAGGGTTTTCCATTTAAGAAGCAACCTTCATTGTTGTATCACGTGACCTATGCAAGCAATTGTTTTTTTAATTGCATTTAAAAATTATATATACAGGGTGTCCCATAATAACATGCGAAAAATGTAACTACTAATTCCTTATCGAAAATAGGGGTGAGTTCTTCATATAAAATTTTTCAAAATAAGCAAGGGTGTGCAAAAAACGGTTTTTAATTTTTATCTGAAAATAATTTATAAGCACCAAATGATCATATCGGTACATAATACTGTCAAATTATGATTTGACATCAGTCTACTTAGTGTTTTGAATAATATAATACTGCTCGTCACTTTTAATCAATCACTTAATGCAGATGTAATTTTTTTTCTCAAAAACGGTCGATTTTACGAAATGTTTTCAAGAGTTAAAAAGTTTCTAAATGAATCATGTTTAGTTCCTTTTTTTAATTGAAAGAAAAAAAGACCAAACAAAGATATTTATGAAATTATAAGAAGGGTAGTTAATATCACCCCTTTGTATACACTCTAGATGGATGAAATAATTCCGTTAGATGCCTTTTTATTAGTAACAGAGACGTGTCAAATTTCATCTTTTCCGATTACGTTACTTTCAGGTAGATATTAAAAACTGTATTCTTGCACGCCCCCTTAAGGGGGTGTACTTGGACAAGAAAGACTTATTTTGAAACATTTTATATGAAGAATTCACCTTCACTGCAAAAAATTTTGGTGTAAATTTACCCCAAAAATAGGAGGCAACTTTTCTACCTCCTATTTTTGGGGTGAAATTACTTTCATATGTAAAGTTACATGTTAAAGGTAAATTTAAATTTCTGAGTTAATTTCAAGTGAAAAGTTACACATAGACCTGTAATAGTACCGAGGAATCTTACACAATATTTGGTAAAAATACCCATGAAATTTACATTAAACCGGTAAAATTCAAACGGAAATGTAAAATTTACCAGGAAAATTACGGAGTTCGGGTAAAATTATAGAGCAAACTTACATGTTACAGGTAATAATGACCTGTAAAAATACCGATTAATTTTACATGATGTCGGTAAAAACACTGTTGAAATTTGCATTAAACCGGTAAAATTCAAACGAAAATGTAAAATTTACTGGAAAAATTACAGAGCAGAATTACATGTAGATGTAATAATAACCGAAAACATGTCAGTTAAAACTATGTCAAATGTCGCTACGTAGAGGTAAGCATGTCTATTTATTATATATAAATATACCTACCTATAATTAATTAAGTACGTAAATTTAATAAAGGGATAAAGTTTTTATTCTAACAAATTGAATATGTTTCAAGGAATTGAAATAGTGAAAATTAAACATTCCTTATTTGAAATAAGTCGCTTTCCTAATGATGAACTTATTAAACCCTGTGTAATTAAAATTTTACTCAGAATTTTAAATACTTATATGAAAATTGCAAATGATCCCAAAAATTGAAGGCAAAAAAATTGCCTCCTATTTAAAAATATTGGCGCATTGTGGACCCCATCAAAAATATTTCAAATTATATTAAATCTTCACAAAAAAAAATTCTAATACTTACCTACCTATTTACATCAAAACGACCGTCTTTTTCATTAGTTCTGAGCGTCAAAAGTTATTTTTCTTGCACACCGACCGTGCCAAGGAAAACAAAAACAAATATTTAGAAAGATTTTTTTGCACGTTTTTCAAAAATAAATAACTTTTGAGACTCAATACCACACATAAATTATAGACTTCTAATGCTGGTTTTAGAAAAAACAATTTCGACGTTTTATGAGATGCTAAGCCTATTTCAATAATGTATAGGTATACGATTTGTATATAAAGTTTGTATTTTGCACGAGATTTTATAAAAAGGGTCACTTTATAGGTATAGGTACTTATTGCATAAATAACCATTGACATAATGCATAAACAATTAGATGCATTGAAAAATTACTTTACATTAATTGCTATAATTCCAAAGATATTTACACTTAAGGTACTATCACTTGATCGCATCCTTGAGATATTCTTCTGAAATAAAGATGTTAATATCAAAATAATAACTAAACACATTAAGGGAAAAATATATAAGTATATTAGAAAATTTGTTAATACAACTGTATGAGTATGTTATACAATGTATGTGAAGAAACTAAAGTTGAGATATTTTATTAAATTATTATTAAACAATGACCCGGTTTTAAAATTTAATGAGCGTTAAGTAGACCCATTGTAGCAAAGTTAAAAAAATACTTTTAAAAATCGGCTACCAACTAATGAGGGGGACAAAATTTGGGATAAACACGATTCTCAACCACTCTGAGGTATGTCGTTCAGGAAAAACATTTGTACAATTCATTTTTATTTGCCATAAAACATCGAACTTGTCCAGTGTACACAAAAGTAGAAAATCCCTTACATTAATATGGCAAAATATGTTATTTGAGGGTTCCAAGAAAAAACCTGTATACCTATAGAGAATTAAAACTAACCAGAAATAACACGAAATAAGCAATACTTTTAATAAAAATTTAGAACTCCCGCCAATTAGTTACCAGTCAGAGTGACGTATGTCAATTGTTTTAATCCTTGTGTAGTATTTAATCTTTTCAAAAGATCTACAGCGGATAGATAATTTTCATTCTCAAATGCAAACTTTAAACTTTTTCACTTAGGCTTTTATTAAAATTTTAATGCAAACACTGATGTTATTTATGATTTTCTAATAGGTACATATCACAGTGAATTCATTGTCGCCAATAAAGTGAAGTGAAACTAATACTCTGCTAATTACTTACCTTTGTTTAACACTGATGACTGAGGGTATGACATTGTGCTGGGATATTTGTAAAATTAGGGTGTATTTTGACTATTTGGCACTATACCGTGATCCAAATACGGGTAACACACCAAAAACTACCTAATCGCGTATTGAAGTGTACTTAATACAATCTATTGATGGTGTTTTACTGTGTACATAAAATAAAGGTAAGGTATTGATAATGCCCCCTCGCGGAAGATAATGCAAGGAAATTATGCATCATAGATGGTAAATATAAAATGCCACTGTGTAAAATTCCATACACGTAGATGATACTGTACTCCAGAAATGTAGGAATTTTACTAACACACAAGGTAAATGTACAATGATTCTGTGAAACATTACCTCTAAATTGATTTACCAGGGAGCTTTACCCAAAATATCGGGTAAACAAAATGTTTCACTCTTTTTGCTGGTAAAGTTACATTAAAGTTATTTGTAATTATTACACGCAACAACGGTAAATTTACCTCCATTTCTTACAGTGTTCACCAAAAACTGGAATATTACATTAATGCAAGGGAATATTACATAAATACAAGGAAATAATGCACCGTAAGTGGTAAATATACAAAGCCACTGTGTAAAACTCCATACATAGAGGTTACTGTACACTAAAAATATAGGAATTTTCCTAACACACAAAGTAAATGTACAGTGATTTTGTGGAACACTGCCTCTAAATTGATTTACCGAGGAGGTTTACCCTAAATATTGGGTAAACAGAATTTTACACTCTTTTTGCTGGTAAAGTTATCTTAAAAATATGTGTAATTATTACACAGAACAAGGGTAAATTTACTCCCATTTTTTACAGTGTTCATTTTCGACAAGGAATTGGTATTCAAATTTATTGCACTTTGTTACGGGACACCCTGCATATACAACCCTACAACTTTTATACGATTTTTTTTTATTTCCAATAATAAATATAAACTGGGAGTCAGAATATAATAAATAACCCTATACCACGGAAATGCCACAGCTGCAGCTGTTCCATTAACTGTTGCACTGCAGATTTCTTCTGCCAAACATTGTGCATGATGAGGCACAAGAACTACGTAATGTATGTGCTTCAATCATCAGTAGATGTGAGACTTAAAAGTTCATGCCAATTGCTTTGAACAATTATAATTTTAATTTGTTTTCTAGTGTTGCTTCCTAGTGTTAAAATACTGAAAGAAATAAACTGTTACAGATTTTTCATTGTACCTTGAGAATTAGACACAGCAGGTATTATATCATTATTTTTTAATACAAATTAAGTGATAAGCATCTCCTTAAGTTGTGATCACACCTCTTCGCTCTATATACAATTTGTCCATGTATTGACTTAGGAAGAAAAAACACTTATTTGTGAATTTATGAAAAAAACTTGAAAAAAATGCCTGCTTTTCCTAAAACCAGGGATGTAAATTACTGTAATATATTTTTTGAATTGACCATTTTCTACTCAGATTTTTACCCACACCTTGCTGATTTATTTGTCAGGTAAATTACATCGATAAATTGTTGTAAATTACTACTTATAATTAAATTATGGAAAGCTTATTAGGTATCTAAAACTAAAGTTAGTTCCTCATGAAACGTTAAATTAGGAGAATAAGTAAGATAAAATTTCCTCAGAAGCTTTCGTACCAAAGATCCACAATAGGAAAAGAAACGTCCTCGAGTGTTAGTCCCCTGTTGGCACTAGTAGGTAGCTCTTATACCCTAATAGATATAATTTTTGTTTTAGTTTTTTTATCTCTGCAAGTTGTACATTAATTATTATGAAAATAATTGCGGTTGTAGATGTGATTTAAATAGAATAGAATAGAAATTTATTCATACTATACATACGTAAATAATGTTTGCATACATCAATGATAAATAACTAGTTAATTTAAAAACAATTAAAAAATGCAGTAGTGGTTTTGCTGCCCTGTTCAATTATTTATTCATGAAAATAATGATTGGCGTATACAAAATTTTTAACAAAAATTCACTGCTATGAGTAGTAGATGTACCCCATGATGAAAAAATTGAAACTGTTATGCCGCAGGGTTTAATGGTTCTTAACCATTGAAACTTCATGTATCCATATTTCTAAGTTTATTCGTTCAAATACTGCCACTGAAAAAGAGAATGACCATTGTTGGTCAAGTAATCGTAATAGAAACATCACTACTCCATTATGGTTGATTGTCTTATTCATTATAACGTAAATTGTTGACACAAAAAGTCGTACAAGGAAATTAAAAAAATTATTCACTTTTATTACAAGCTGCATATGTTATTTATCTAGATACAAAATTATCTGCATAAATAAAATGGAAGTTTTTTATAAATATACAGGGTCTCCCATTTAAAACTTCAGGTGCAGATAACTAAAAGACAATTTTGAAGTCTGTAAAAAGTATTCACTAGAATATATAACACTTCAGATTTTAATAAAAACAATCTACAGATTGAGGTATAGGTGACGTTGAGATACAAAGAAGTTTTTCGATCGTGGTAATCTTGAAAAGAAACAATACATTCTAAGCACGTTTAAAATATCAACAGTTTTCGAAAAATAATAATGAAATATATTGATTTCAAGTTCTCATTTGAACCCATACATTTTCATGAAAAATTTGAGACAATGTTATTTTGAACATTTTTTTAAATATCGACAAAATAAATGATAATTCAATTAATAAAAAGTTATGTAATTAATTCGAATTCACTTAATAACAAAAATACAAAATGTATTTGAAAAGAAGTATAACTACGAGCCTAACTCATATTTTTCAAAGGTGTTCTGAAAACATTTTGTTGCTCGTGCTATACAATTCCTCCATGTGTTAGTACTTTTACCGATGATTTATATATATCATCTTAATTTTATGATAATTTACTGTAATAAATTGGTTATATGCGATTTTACACTTCTGCCTGAAACTCCAAAAATGTCATTGTTTTCATAATTTTCACTACTATCATTATAATGCAAGAAATTTAAAAAAATTCCTATTATAAAGTATTTTTATAATTTTTAGAACCGGAATACTTTAAAAAGTTATTGAGTTAAACAAGTGACCTCGAATATGTTTAAAAATTTCAATGAAACTAAAATCGTTGGATTGATATTCACATATTTTCTAATCTTTCTTTATCGTGTGGGTGAATAAATTTCACATACTGGACTTAATTGAAAATTTCAAGAGAAATGGCCTGGAAATTACATCACTAACAATTCTGTTTAGAATAATATTAACTGATATTGTTTTAGCAGTCACAAAGAAAAGAAAAGGTCGTGGATTCATTAGGAGAATTCTCTAAAACATCTTGCAGAAAAATATTTTCCCAAAATGGTAATATTGGTAGCAGAATATTCACAAATTCAATAGTGAAATTTTCACGAGATTCATCCACAGTTTTGAAGAGAAAGATCTGTTTTCTGATTGAAAACATTTTAGAAGATAGGAATATTGTTAATATTTTTTCACATGACTTTACGATCACGAGGACAATTGGTTCATAGAACAGTATATATTGAGCTGGATTTTTTTTAACTTGCTGCGGAAGATGGCATTCAAAAAAGTAAATGTTTTGTTTGTTGCTTTATATACATTGAATTTTTTGAAACTGATATACGTCTTTAACAAACACAAAATAAATATTGAAAGTTTCAAATCCTGATCAGAAATGTGTGTGAAACTTTGTATGATCATGCATGGATATAGATGTTTTCTATTAAGAAGTGAATACAAAAATATGAGATGTTGCGTTGCAAACTTTGGCAATAATTTCGAAGCATTTTTGTCACTTTATTTTTCTAAATAATTTTTTACAATTAATGATAGCTTTTAGGGTTTCAGGCATATTCATAAATAATAATTTTTAAGAAAATGTTCCTGTTCCAAAGTCAATTCATAAAGACAAAGATTGAAACCAAGGTACAGAATCATTTATGTGACTTGGACGATTTATATGGGAAGCAATAGTTCATGTATGACAGAGTGTACCAAGCTCCATCTACAACGAAATATTTTTTCATTAAAAATTGTCAAATCTGAATCGAGAGGTGTCCGGGTCCAGGACAATAGAATGGACGCACCTAAAAAATGGCCGACTCAATATTAAAGACAATTAGTGACCTATAAGTAAATTCGTGAATAATTTAATTTAGAATTAACATTATTGCACTGAAGCTAATGATCAGCTGAGATATTTAAAAACATAACACATCGAGGTATTGGTTAAGCAAAAGCCATTCGAATGTGCAATTCTAAATTCAGAATATGTTAATGACTTCTGTGAAGTATAATTCTTGAAGCAAATCACTTGATATGGTGGCTTTTGTGTCATTGTATGTCATCTATTTTCAGTTATTCTCATTTTTGAAAAGTACTACTGTGTGTTACAATTGGATACCATTAAAACCAACTATATTTTTAATGCAAGTGTTGAAAAATGCAGCAGTTTGAAATTGTGATCAGAAAGAGATTGATAGAAATAATTTGCTTTGCTGTTCTATTCTCGAATTATTAATTTTTACTGGATAAAAATAAATGTGTGCAAAATCTTGCTCGAATAATGCATACCCTCCATGGTGGTTGGAGGGAGAGAGGACAACTGAACCTCTCATACAGCCCTTTACAATAAATGAAACGACAACTGTTAAACAAAGATGGAACACATTAATTCTATTTCTGTTAAATCAACTGTTTCTATATTTGTTATATTTTGAAAAAATTATATCGTCTTAATTCATCAAAATAAGGCGCCTATTGTCAGGAGATCCTGAGGTGTTAGCCTCTCTTTTGCCTCCCTCATATCTGACCTTATGAATTATGAAGTGATTCGGATTTTACCATAAAGTGTAGTACCGTGTCTGCTTCACTCAGAATTTAAATTTCAGAGGGCCATTTAGGTGAACTAGAAGATGGTTAACAAACAGTTTCATACAGTTGTTTTTATTATAATTCGGAAAATACTATTTAGGTATACGCAAATGAAATCATTTTATATTTTTGATATTTAATACTAGAGTAAACAAATACTCTTTGCCAATTTATTGACCTTTTCATATAATTGTTGCAAATTTGATAGGATATTCTTCATAGTTTTTTGTAAATAATGTTACTGTTAGATATTTTAAAATTTATACCAAGTTGGTGAAACACTCAGTATAAAGTAAAGAAAAAGATCGAAGTTTCAAACCCGTGAATCTTAAATTGTAAGCCGAGAGCTTAACACTTGGACATCATGTTTTTTTTGTTAATTTTTGCTTCCATTTCTTCCTTAAGATTATATTGTTGGCAATATCTTGCCAAAACCGGTACACGTGCAACAGAAAAACAAGTTTGATTAGGTTAATCACCAGGTGATATAGGCCATATTATGTCAGCAGTCAAAGTGTTAACAACCTGAACATTGGTTAATGATTTAAAATTTGTCTATCTCTTAAATATCGTATAAGAGCTAGCGATGATTTTACTTGCCAAAAACAAAATTTAATATCTGGCTACTTGCCGCCGGTCACAGTTTTGCAAACGGTGAAAGGGAGAGAAAAGTAATACAAAAACGGTTATACAAGTAAGTCTGGTATTTTGATATATTGTGCGAAATAATGGTTTATTTAAACAAAAAATTATGCTATATACGTTGATTTGTTTTAAAGATGTTACAAAGTCATAAAGGTGCTGCAAAATGCAGCAGAATTGAATTTCATGTATGTTTGAAATAATACATTTTTACAACTATATTTAAAGAGTCGAACAGAAGTACTGGGATTAATATTTGTACAGACATAAAATTTGCAATAATTGCGAGTAAGAGAGCATTATACCATCATGCGAGCTTGAGAGAGAATGATAACGGTCTTCTCCCCTTTACCTATTGCTCTCATATATGCTCTTACAGGATGTCATCGAGTCACTACTTCATTTTTTAATGGATGAAAATGAATTTGAAATGTCAAGTTACTACAACTCCCATTATTACTTATTTGTTCCAGTTTATTCCACCAAGGCATATTTGATACATTTTCAGATTTTGAATTTAACAATATCAGTAAATATGGATGAAAAATACAGGCGCATGCTGGGACCTTATAAGGGGCCTGGGCATATAATGTCTGGAGGGTGGGCTAGAATGAAAAGGCGCCACAGGCGAAAATTTTGAATTTTTGAAGGTCAACCGATCTTGAACGAAGAGAATTTCAGGTGAAAATATATCTTGAAATAATTCATTTTTTTGGGTAGAGGCCAGGAGCCTACCGGGAATGTTATAGCATAGCACTTATTATATAATCAACTTGAATTTTTCGAAAATCATCAAAAAAAGTTGTGACTGAGATATCAGTGTGTAGATAATTAATTGAAATATTTTAAATAAAAACTTATGGTCTGTACCATTTGAAAAAACTGAGTCATACTGATTTAAAAATATAAACATTTGAATCATTAAGAATACCCTAGAGTTAGGTTCGACTTTGAAAGGTCTGGAAACTAGTTCATGACTAACATTCTAAGTGAAACAGTGATCAAGCACAGAACATATGGAAAAGTGATCCCGGTCAAATTGGCTAAAAATTTAGTATGTTGTACAGGTTCCGAGATATTTGGACCTAAGATTCCTATATGGCGTTATTTCTGGACCTTTAGGTCCAAATATCTTAGAATATCTTAGGTTCTCAAGAGTTGTACCCATAAAGAGTTTTGATCAAGGCCATCTGAACTACAACATACTATAGCCAATTTAACTGGGATTACTTTTTTCTATGTTCCGTGTGGAGTCCTTTATGAAATTCGTTTTTTTGCAGGTTTTACTCATAGTATATGCCTGAATAGAAAAGTAAGACTCAAATATAAATAAGTGAAGAAATGTTCGTGTTGTTGGTTTTTTTTTCGTAACCCAAATAAGCGATTCCGAAGGTTTTTCACGTACTGAACACTGTGCCGTTTTGCGCCATCACGTCATACTTTTAAGAAATCCTATCCTAAAAGTGCTAAAAAGGCTACAGGAAAAAAAAAAAGATAATTCTTGATGTTTCGTTGATATACAAAATTTTAAAAGTAATGATTTGTGTACTGAAACAAGTGGATGTCATGTGGAGCACTTCTTATTAATGTATTTTTTAAAATGAACTGTAATTTTTAGTTATTACAACATTTTATAATAAAATTGTTAATAAATTTTAAGTACAAATGGAGGAAAAAACAATAATTCCTTGTATTTTGATTCTTTATTACAAAAAATTGTAAGCCATTTCACTGCTCTACAAAAATATTCAAGTATTCCGTAATTTTACAGAGCGATTAAAAAAATATTAATATGAAAAAAAATTGAGAAACAAAAGATATTTGATTCTGTCAGGTTTACAAAGAGTACTTATAGAGATATAGCTCCCAAAGTTTGAAAATTTTTTCTTCAATATAACGGAAATTATTGGAAAAAAATGTTTTTTTCTGTCTTTGAGAATGTACTTCCTCAGGAATGCAGTTTCAGACCAAGGTAAGTTGGGTTATACGGGCTCAATATGCACTCAGGAATCACAGGTTCCCATCCGGGAAGTCAGTTGCGGGACACCCTGTAGATGGCACATATTATTTCTGATACTAGAATTTTTGTCGTGAGTATATATATACAAGTAAATCGGACCTAAATAGCTAATTCCATAGGATTTTGACGCGCTGAACACAATGCCATTACCCGTTTTACTCTATGAAGTCAGGTTAGGTAGCTCCATTTTTTTATTATTATTTTTTTCATTTAGTTCTTGGTTTCCTGACCTCGTACAGCAAAACGGGTAACAGCATTATGTTCAGCGTGTCAAAATCCTTTGGAAATAGCTATTTAAGTCTGATTTACTTGTCTATGTACTCACGACAAAAATTCTAATATTTCTTGATTTAACTCAGAAATAAAGTAATGTTTGTGACATCTATAGTTATGTTTTCTTTTATTGTTAGTATTGGTTTTTGAAGATTTTGAGCAGCCGAATAAGATGGTCTGGTCCATTTTACTCAATCTCGTATCATTGTCCAGTTATTAGGGCACAACTATAGGCAGAGATGGCCTTTGTAGCACTTCTAGGTTAGGTTTTCTCAAAATTGTGACGTGATGGTGCAATACGGCGAACGGCATTGTGTTCAGCACGTCGAAAACCTTCGAAATCACCTATTTTGGTTGAAAAAAAAAAACAAAGAAAGTGTTTTTTGCAGATGTGTTATCGATTGTGCTGTTTTCTTTGTAGCAAAATGACTATGTAGCTAGAAAGTATAAATATTTATCCAATGATGGAATGGTGTTTCAAGGAGGATCACTAAACATATATGGAAAATGGCCTAAGCAAGTTTACAAGTAAAACCTGTACCAAATAAATGTTCACAACAAGTACATTAAAAATTTTGCTAGGCACGAAACCAGCGAAATTTTTATGTCATTACTGAGACATCTCACAAAGAACATGAAGAATCTCCTTCTGCTGATGCTTCACCTTTTACTGTTTGTCTAAAGGCATTCCTACACAAAAAGCAAAAATGAATATTTAACTATTTAAAGACACTAATTAATCCTAAACTGACGAAAAACGTATCCACAACATGAGATTTGTCAAAAAATATATACAATTTAATAATCTCTTAAAATTCAGTTCAGAAACTTCGGAGCCGCAAAGTTCTAGAAGGGCCCATCCTATAAAGTTATGTGCAATAGAACTTTTAATGCACTTTTCATGAAGTTTAATTTGGTTTATAGGGGAGTCAAATTAGATTTTCACTTCGAGAAAATTCCTCGAATGATGATTTTTGTTGAAACGTGTTCAGAAGGGTGTGAAGAACAAAATATCAAAATGCCACCGTGAGAAATTGTGCGAAATATTTTTTATTAGACAATTTAGGTGCAAAAGACGATATCTCATGAATAACTTTTTAAATTCAATTTGTATGAAAAAACTACATATATAACATGTATTTTTTGAATTAACGTTGAGCAAGCAGTAATTTGTTAGCTAACCTTCCATGTCGTACTATGTCGCGTCGACTGTCCGCTTGCGCTGGAATAGGCTTGGAGTGACGTGATCCACATAAGTGGCTATAACTTTTTATTGACAAAAGCAAATGATATAAAACCAATTGAACATTGAAAAATAACATTCTTTCGAAGTATTACGTGTGTTGCAATAATACTAGTCAATTTACATTGAAACGTTTTGTTACTGTGGTCACAATACTGAAAACAACAATTTTTGTTTTGTTAAACTTTTATTTCATTAAAAACAATAAAAATAAAACTGAGGTGCAGTTTTGAAGCTTCCACCTCCAAAAGATGGGATTGTCAAACAATTTTTTTTTTATTATTTAACTTTGTTCGCACTTTCGGGTTTATTCGTTGTAAAATAAACAAATCGTCTTGTTTTTTTAATATTAACGATCAAAGTTAGATACTCATAGCGCAAAACTGCTTTTTTCGAAAATGAACAAACTTTGAAGGCCTGGATTTTATGAAATAAATGTTTCCAATTTTTTTTTTTCCGTATTATAGATAATCCCTTTAAATATGCTAACCAAGTATTTATTTTTAGCTTTTCAATAAATTATTCATATTTCGACGAATTTTATGAAATAATCGAGAATTCATGCAATGCTCCACCTTAAAGTGATATATACAACAATTAAAGTACTCAAAGAATTGTTGCAATGCACGTTATACTTCGAGAAAATGTTACTTTTTAATGTCCAATTGGTTTTATATCATTTGCTTTTCCTAGTCAAAAGTTATAGCCACTTACAGCACACGTGCTCCCACAAGCCTATTCCAGTGTGAGCGGGCGACCTAAGTAGCGTGACTTGGAGCATTAGTTAACAAATTACTGCTCTCTCAACTTTAATTCGAAAAACATAGGTTATATATGTTGCTTTCGTATAATTTTCTTTCTTTCCAATGGTGCTGTCAGTTTTTTTTTATAAAAATTGAATTTAAAAAGTTAATAGTGGAGTAGAATACGGATATTGATGTGTATAATTTTGTAACAGCAATATTATGATTTCATATCTTCTGGGGTATCACTAGGAATATCTGAGTTTTGAAGTTCCAAAGCCTATTGTGTTTTTTTTTAAGAACAATTTTGTTTTTTCATAGGCGTTTTTTAGGTAAAAAGGTGAATATCTTCGGTTCTAGAGGTCCGATTGGGACAAACCAAAAACCAAACACCTTCGCAATTAAAATTACAACAAATCGTTTTGGGTCAAACTTTCAGAAAATATACCTTTTGTTGAAAACAAAACATACTGAAATTTTTTGTGCCATTGAGTCCAAAGTGGATAATTTTTTTTAAACGTAGTTCTGGACGCCAGCTTTCGAAGACATTAAAAAAAAATTCTTTTAAACTCGTGTTGGCCACTTTTTTGGCATTTGTTTATAAATCAAATGACAACAAATAGATTTTCTCGGCCATTTTGAAAACATTTGTGGAAAATTTTTATTAGAAAAGAAAGGGAATTACGAGAACTTTAATTTAAATAAAGAAAAATAAATTTTCGTCCATCTGAACTCGAGATATTTAACTTTAGCATCTTGTAAAAAGATAAATAGCAGGAAATATACACACAAAGAAACAAAGTTGTCTCTGAACAGAACAAATATTTGACATTAGTCAGGAAAAATTAGGTTATAATTTCATAAAGAGAAGTTAACAGAATATCAAACTCCCCTAAACATATACGTTAACTACCAACTTAAGTAAGTTGGAAACAATTGAGTATGGTGCAACAAAACGAGAGGTAATCTTGATATATAAATTTTAAAAAAACTATTCAGGCTAATTAACAACAATGAAATGTAAATGCTTGAAAATTAGTTTTTATAAGTTAAAAATGTTTTTTGGGCGTTTCATATGAATGAAATATGTTTCAAAATGATACGGTTCAAATATTAGCCAAAAATAGGCATTTGTTAATTAACAATTGGCCAAAATGCTAAAAGTTAAATATCTCGAGTTCAGATTTACCTTTTTTTTTAAATTAAAGTTTTCAAAAATGTTTTTAAAATGGCCAAGAAAATCTATTTGTTGTCATTTGGTTTATAAATAAATGCCAAAAAGGTGACCGAAATGATAATAAAATAATTTTTTTAATGTCATCGGAAAGCTGACGTCCAGAACTACATTTTGAAAAAAAATGTATGTACTTTTAACTCGATGGCACAAAATGGCGGGCAATTTTAAATTTCAGATAATAAATTAGTTTGAGTCCACAAGGTTCAATATTTGGGCACCAAAATTTCAGCATCTTTTGTTTGCAACAAAAGGTATTTTCTCTGAAAGTTTGAAGCCGATCGGAACTCTTGACGTCCCTAGGCATTAAAATGAAAAATAAACGCTTCTTAGACAGTTAGTTTAATCCATCTTGCACGTTATGTACTTACTCAAATGACCCAAAACCAATGCAGATTGTTGTAATTTTAATTGCGAAGGTTTTTGGTTTTTAGTTTGTCCCAGTCAGATCTAGAACCGGAGATATTCACCTTTTTACCTAAAAAAAAATACTTTTCAAAAACCAAAATTGTTCGTAAAAAGAAACGCAATAGGCTTTGAAACTTCAAAACTCATATATATATACTCCTGGTGATACCCCAGAAGGTATGAAATCATAATATTGCTGTTGACTATGCATATCTCAATGTTTATTTGGTGTTTTTTTTACTGCACCATCATGAAATATCGGATTTTTGCACCTAAATTGTTTATTAAAAAATTTTCTGCAATATTTCTTGCGATGGCATTTTAATATTTTGTTCTCCACACCTCGTTTATTTGGCATTAGATTTGAATTCAGTAACCTCAAAAACATAAAGTTAGGTATTTCAATAATTAAAATATGCGTTATAAAAATGTTATAAAACTACCCGAAATAGTAACTTATGATGTAGCTATGGAGCTTTGGTGCTCCATAGGAGCCAGAATATTGAAAATGGAGTATCGTGACCATGGAGAATTTTGTTCAAAATGAGAGAAGATATAATATACCAAAAATACAGACAATTCTACCGAAACCCAATGGGCTTGTTCGGCATTTTTTTTTTTTTTCACAAATCGAAAGTTCAAATATAAAATAATGGATCTGCAAAGAATCAGAATCTTATTCGCACGTTTAGTATGTTAAAAACTATTACAAATCTCCACCTCGCGAAAACAGGGCGTCGCCAGGCGCTACGCCACTATACGCATAGACTTGATGCTCCTTAGTTGTTATAATTATAAGTGTTTTAGAAGTATTGTTTGTTTTGCTTACTTCTTAACAGTAGGAGAGTACAATTTGGTGAAATGTCAAAAAATTACAATTTTCTCTCGCTCCTGTCGGGACAAATTTTCGATTTTCACTCTGCAATTTACGATTAGGATTCATCGCCGACCTTCTCCTTTCCATAGAGACATAGAACGAACTTCCACTCGACGTATTTATTTAGTTACCAGTGTTTTGAAAATACCATATTTTTAGACCTTTAGGTTTAATTTGAATGGTCCCAGAAAGCCACTTTTCTTACGTCACTTGCGTATAGTGACGTCACAAATGAGCGCTCGGTTTTTGCAACTATTACTAATTTCAACTCCTTATATCTCGAGAATGAAAAAAGTTAATAATACGAAATTTTAAGTGCATAATGAGAATATCGAGTACTATATGAAAAAGTATAAAAATCATATAAAAAGAATATCATGGAACAAGCCCATTCCCATAAGGTTTGTGCGGGATCCGTTATATTAAAAATTGGAAAGGAATTGGGTGCAAGCCCAAAAAAATACTTTTAATTTTATTTTATTATTAAAGCTTCATTGATTACTACAGGATAAAATCGTCTGCTGCACTGTACCGCTCTATGCTCTATATGTCAGTACTGTTCTTGAAGCAGTTTTTGTGGTTTATGTACCAATGAAAAATGTCTGTTTATTTATTTAAATACAATTTTTATTTTTTTACGTGTTATATTTAGTGTTTGCTATATTAAAATTAAAATATAGGGGAAAAAATACAATTAATATAATGTTAGCTACTAACTGCGGGACATTGATATTTCTGCGAAAGGGTAATATTGGAAAGTAGATTTTTCTGAGACCGTTTATTGTGGCCGTACAGGCAGCTCGCCTAGTTGAAACGAGAGCTGCAGTGTAAGGGTTAATGGGTGACACTTAAAAAAAATAAGTCCGTTTATCATTGGTCATAAGTACTATTGAAGTAATAGTACTTATGAATCTTATGACCTATTATTAAAAAACAAGTCCTTTTGTAATCGTTCATAAGGTACACTACTGAAATAATAGTAGAAAATTATGACCAATCATAAATGGATTTATTTTTTTAAAAGTATTGCATCCAATTTCACTGCTCATTTCACTGTGGCATTTGTATCGTCTAAGTGAGCTGCCTGTATGGCCACGTAAGTGCTCTCGGAAAAATCTGCTTCCCGCACTTACCTGTTCGTGAAGAAATTTGCTTCCCGCAGTTACCTGTTCATGGAAGAAAGTGCTTTTCGCAGTTAAGAACCGTTATATTCTATTTTTCATTTTTATTTTAGTATAGCAAACACTAAATGAAACATTTAAATAATAAAAATTGTATTTAAGCGTATCCGCCGTCTCCTACCAGCCAAACCTGTCTTATCCCATTTCCAAGGATGCTGAGCAAGATGATGATGTGGAGGTCCCTTTTCGACCCCGCCAACGGCCAAAAACCACCCCCGAGAGGGGGTAAACCGCGGATAGGCCATCTCCTACCAGCCAAACTTGTATTACCCCCCATTTTCGAGGATGCTGAGCTCGATGGTGATGATGGATCTTCTCCACGAGATCAGTCGTGTAGGCAGTAATTGAATTCTTGTTTTTATGCCAGTGGATCTTGCATGTGGGACAGCTACAGCAAAAGTGTCGACGTGGAGATGCTGAAGTAAGAGTGTAATTATATTTTTGTTTGTTTCGTGAGTGAGGAGAGATCGCGATAGTTTTTTCATGCTCAGCATCCTCGAAAACGGAGGGTAACACGAGTTTAACCGAGAAGACGCGGCCTATCCGCGTTTCACCTCTTTCGGGCGTGGTTTTTGGCTGTTTGGGGAGTTGGCGGGGGTCGAGGAGGGGTCTCGACATCACCATCATGCTCAGCATCCTCGAAAACGGGGGTAACACGGGTTTAGCCGAGAAAAGACGGCCTATCCGCGTTTCACCCCTTTCGGGGGTGGTTTTTGGCTGTTTGGGGAGTTGGCGGGGGTCGAGGAGTGGTCTCGACATCATCAAGCCTAGCATCCTCGAAAACGGGGGTAACGTGGGTTTAGCAGAGAGAAGACGACCTATCCGCGTTTCACCCCTTTCGGGGGTGGTTTTTAGCCGTTTGTGGGGTTGGAGAGGGTCGAGGAGGGTCTCGACATCACCATCGTGCTCAGCTCCCTCGAAAACGGGGGTAACACATGTTTGGCTGGTAGGAGACGGCGGATACGCGGTTTACCCCTTTCAGGGGCAGTTTTTGGCCATTTGGGAGGCGGGGTGACCTCGGAGAGAGATTTAACCACTACCATCGTGTTCAGCATCCTCGAAAACGGGGGCGTGACATAGTCTCATTAGGCTAGAAAAAATTTGTATTCGTGTCTGACTTACAGGATGCGCTAAGATTTTCCCGTGAAAAAATAATGTAAAGTAAAATCATTCTAACAGGCAAAAAAAATCACGAAAATGACTTATTAAAAGGCAATCATTTGGATCTGCTAGATATACAACCCAATAATACCTTTTATAAAGTAAAAACGTGGAATGGGAACTCCTTACTTCTCATAAAAAATTTCCAGTTCAGTGTTCAGAAATAATGGCCCCAAAGGGGTGGTCGGAACCTTTGGTGTGACACTGAGATTGAAATAGGTACTACTAACACAACTTGTATCTCACTAATTAAGTTGGCACGATCTGAAGAAGATTAAAAATGTTTTAATTGTCTGCAGTACAAACTTGGTTAACAATACAGTGTGTGGTATATTGTTGAATGTTTTGATGTTCATGGAAACTGTTTCAGCCTCATGTGAAATTGTTAACAAATAATTTTCAATTAAATGAAAACCTTTCATTTGCCAAATTTTCTTCTTACAATTTAATGTTTACTTGCAAAGAACTTTTTTATTTCATTCATAATATTGTCACACGTAAAATTTGCTTGTTTGGTTGTGATAAGAGGTCAAAACTTCTGGAGATTGAGGTATAATATTCACTTGCTTTATTACTGGTCGAAAATATTTTGAACTGTTAATTTTACTAACATGACAATGATACTCATTTTATGAATCTATTAGTGAATTAAAAAACTCAGCCATATATATTTTATTTAATTGAAAAAATACTAAATACAATATTTTTTTAAACAGTATCTGTAATTTTTGTGTTGTAACAAAACTCATGTACTCTATTGTAAACATAATTATTATTTTAATATGAAATATCGTTGTACAAAACTACCAATATAAATTATAGTTATTTATTTAAACTCTAGTTCTAGCTTCTAAAATAACTGAGAATTAGTTGGTACCTACGTTTTAGGTCATAATAACAATTCATATGTACACATGCTGGTTGCAAACTTTGGGTAAACAATAAATAATGGCGTAATAAAGACAATTAAAATGCTGTTTCACTACTAAAAGCTAACTAGCAAAATGAACATTAAATAATTTCTTCTTACTCCTTTGCCATCATTGGAAGAGCTGTTGGATTTATTATAGAAACCCGATTTTGTTATCAGCATGTATTTATTAGAAAAACCAAATACCTTTGTATATGTATCTGTTAAAATATGGTAAGTTACTTCAGGTCATATGTAATATTGTGCATGAACCAGATTTTTTTTTTTTTGTAAATTACTTATGGCCGTTTTCCAGTGTCAGGTAAAAATTTGTGTTAACTAACCAAGTTTAATTTTTAACCAGCATTTTAAACTAGGTTTTACGTATGTTAGACCTAATTTCAAAAAGGAGGTTAACTAACCCAATAATTTGTGTGGTTGGTGATACTGTCAAGCTAATTGTTAACTAATTTGACAGACCTGACAAAACAGTTTCTCGAGGTTAAACTTTTTTTGGTAGAAAAAAATGTCCTAATGTTGCTTTACACCCTAAAATATAGATCTAATAGACGATATTAATCATTGAAACATATTCTTTATAAGATTTTGCAAACAGCAGAAAAAATAACTATCTGTAACTAAAAGAAAAACTTTCTGTAAAAATATTAATGAAATCTTTGCATCCTTTCGATAACCTAAATTCTGGTTATGCTAGCAAATTAAAATCCTAAAATGAATTTGTCTAATTTCTTTGAAAATTCTCATTCTAACACTAGCACCCACAGTCTCCTACGGCCATGCAGATTAGACTAGTATCCACAGTATACTAGTTTAATCTGCATGGCTGTAAGGAACTGTGTGGATGCTAGTGTTAGAATGAGAATTGTCAAATAAGAAATTAGACAAATTCATTTTAGGATTTTAATTTGCTAGCATAACCAGAATTTAGGTTATCGAAAGAATGCAAAGATTTCATTAATATTTTTACAGAAAGTTTTTCTTTTAGTTATAGATAGTTATTTTTCTGCTGTTTGCAAAATCCTATACAGAATATGTTTCAATACAATTATAAGCAAACAAATAATAATTCATTTTTAAAGATATTAACCATGTTCAACAAATCTCCAATGATGATTAAAATACTACCTTACCTTCTATTGGATATCTGGGAAATTCTCGTAGGCCAAGAATAATCCAGCAGAAAATGATGACCATAATTTTTGTTGAAGGTTCTGCCTAACAATAGAAAGTATTCAAATTATAATGGAGCTGATCCAAGACCAGCCTAAAATTGGTATCTCTTCAATTTTAGAAATTTTTAGAGCGGTTGTGTCCCTTTTGACCCATTTCTTGCATAATAAAATAAGAGACCAATGAGTTCAAATAATGTAACAATATGTGCTGCCACAAATGTACATGTACTGCAAATGGGGTGCACACAATCTGAATGTCACAACATGTGACCATGTGGCTTAACCCAGATTTTTTTGTTTAAACAATCCCATCAAAATTTGTTTGTATATAATAGCAATTAATTTAAACGTGTAGTGAAAAACTGATAACCATAACATTTCTAGTTAAACCGAACTATTTTGGGTTCATCTAGAACTAAGAATCCAACTGTTAGGAATAATAACAATATATATTGTGTGATAAAAAAATTGAATAGGAGAAATTGTTTGAATTGGTTTAAGGATGTTGAAGAAGTCGACGGAATACAAGATCCTCTTTTTAAACAAATGTAACCATTATTTCCACTCACCTTTCAGTTAATATGAATCTGTCTTTAAAATAGCGTGGTAATAAGTTAAAATGATCATATCCGAAACAGCGATCCTATAGGAAAATATCATTTTTGAACATACCTTTGTGTTTTTTTAAATACATGCATGTGTTTTAATCTTTGAAGCCTTATGTAATGTGAAGACCCCAATGTAATCTATTCACTTTTATATTAACAGTGTACTAAATGAGCAAACATGATTTAAAAATTTAAAATTATCAGACACAGGCTTCATATTTTACTTTGTTAAAGTAAGGGCTGACCCTCGTTTTTAAATGTCCTTTAAATGTTGTACAACCAACATTCTGCTTGGCTCTGGTGAAGTAAGGATGAGGTAGGGGTAGGGTCAGACAACACGTGTAAATTACCATAGACCTACATAATAATTTTATACAATATGCATAATTAACGTTCTCACTTATTTTTGAGTATTTTGATAAATTTTTGTGTCAGAAAAATGTGAATATTTATTGAAACCCTGTACCTATTGTTTTTTATATATATATTGTTATTTTAATTTTATATGGAATGCTGCACTTATCTTACCTACCGTCCCCCACTATCTTCTATAATTCAGCCCAGTGCCAACACGCCACGTGCCATTCAGTATGCTTCATTATACGAGAGAAAACAGCCTGAGCCTTATGTTCTTCTATAGTAACCTAAACCTATTTATTTGATACATGCAGATATATTCGCGAAAGATTTAATATATGAATGCATTTCAAAAACATCAAGTATATCACGAGAAAGCTATAAGACTACCCATATAGAAAAATTAATTTTGCATAAATTTTCAATTAATAACACAAAGATTTGAAATTCAAGATATTTTTTTATTGTGTTAACCTTAGCACAGAAGATGAGAACTATACAGAAGCGAAAGCTTGCGACACCACATTTCATCAGAGTCTGGTTTCTGTAACCTCAAAGTGCCAGTAATGTGTTATTACACCGAGAGAAATAACTTACACGTACTTCAACTGTATTAAGCGTAATTCAACTGTATTAGGCGTCCAGTACCCTATACACTGAGAAAACGATTATCAATTGGCTTATGTTTTGACAGGGTTATAACATGTCAAATATGAACTATTTTGGTCCTGACGCGAAGGCTATCTTTCGCTTCTGAACAGTTGTCCTGTTCTGTGACCTTGGTGCTATGAGAATGTGTAAATTGTTTGTAGAGTGCATTTATTAATTGGTTTTTCCAAATATTGAAGATATGTAATTAATTAAATTTAGTTTTTAAGGAATAAAGATGATTTTGTTTTAACTGGTGAATCCAAAAAATGTTGAATGAGGTACGTTTTCAAGTAATCGGAAAGGATAATTAATTTTGATTGGCAAATAATTATTTGAAAAAAAATGTTGTGCTTTCAGAGAATTAACATGTTTGAAATTTGGATAGAATGATGTCTACTCTGCTCATTTTATTTAATGACAGCTCCAAATTTTAAATATCAACAACAAATATTATTTGACATCCTTCAAGTATTGTTTTTTAATTATGTGCAGACCCATCCAACCTGTAATTTTGGACCAGAATTATATTCATCTGAAAAATCTTATTATTAAAGCGGAGAGGAGAGTTTTAAAGGAATTGGGATTTTGTGTACATATAAAACATCCACATAAGGTAATTTTTTTTTTCAAATATTAAGATATTTTCAATATATGAAACATTAATTTATGTTGAACTAGTAATGCCACTTCCATACGAAGTGCCTTTTCAAAATGTATAAGATGATTACATTTTTATACAGTAATAATCACGGACATGTGAAGATAAACATTAATGAGACGTTTTTTATGCCGTTTTATACAGGTCTAAATTTCCAAGAACTGCCATATAGAAAGAAGTCTTATTTTTTACAATAGGTGTTAACTACATATTTTTTTTAAAATCCAGGGCTCGTCTGTAGAAATATCTGAGGACACTGCAGCCTCCTAGGTTTATTGTGCTCTCCCTATCATGCTTCACTCTACTCTCTCCAGTACCCCTGTACCCCGAATTAAGCCACACAGGTTTAAGGTTGGGCGAGTGCTGATGAATTCCAGGTCTGTTTGTGTTTGCCGGTAGATGCTACATCTTCTGGGGACCAGTGCCTTGCAGTTGAATATAATGTGATCCATCGTTTCTGGCTCCATGCCTCATCTGCAGTCTAGGAACTGTTGTGGGCAGAAAAAGGTTTCCGACCTGAACAGTGTATTTTATAAGTTTTCCCTGCGTGAGTATGACTTTGTGTTTGGGTATTCTATGCTCCGCCAGACGGCTGCCGCTAAGCTAAAGCATCTGAGGAAACCGAATTGTGAAAACTTCTACCATGCGCAAAACGTGATATCATTTATCTGACTATTTCTTCTTTGCTCTAGTGTTTACCTTCAGCCAGATGTTTCACTCCAACATGGCACGAATGACTGCCAATAACTTTATTGAAATAGGTATTCGGCAAACCCCGACTGCAACTTTCATTCGTCTCTTAATAGTTTTATTAAACATAATATTTTTCAACATTTTAAAGTAAAATTGATATGTCATTTAATTTACGCAAAGTTCGCTCCTACATGGGAGACATACTGTATATAGTAGTTTCGAAATCCTGTAAAACTTAAAATGTTTGTGCTTAATCACAAACCTTAGTAGCATTTTGCTCTAAGATTATATTATAATAAAACATAGTTTATATAAAAATGATACTTAGCAGGCCTCTGACGATCATCCTCCATCCTCTATAACCAATTTGGTCAAAATATTGAACATACAAAAAATTATTTTCTACGATGGTTACTAAAAATTATTGCCCTGTTGTTATAATATATTTATTTAATTAAATCAAATAGATGTAATAAGTTAGCTTATTGTGTAAAGGCAGAACACTTTTTACAATAATATTTTAAAAGATACACCACACACCAGCAAAAAATTACCGTATGATGTTATAAGGTCAATGGCATTTGAAGCAGATTATTGCTAATATATTTTTTTGCGACCATAGAGCATCTGTAAAAACTTATAATCAAAACGTGGCTATGTTATTCACCTCTGTCAGTAGGCGGAGCGAGAATAAATAATCTTAAGGAGCCCGATTCAAACAGGAATAATGTTGCTTTAGGTCGGAAACCTTTTTCTGGCCACGACTGCACAATTGTGTGCCGTACTTCTTGACATGAAAAAGTCCTGTTGGAAGTCCTGTTATTATCTTGAACTGTGTTTGTTCTGTTCCTTGAGGACGCTTCTTCAGTTTGCTTTGCGCATGGACCTTTAATGGCTGTTTTCCCATTCCGATTTCTTGGAATGTTCCTCTGGTGGTTTTTGTTTACTCTTGACCCAGCCTATAATCAGCCCATAATAATTGTGGCTGTAGTGCTTTTTTCAATATGCATCTGCAGATGGCATTATTTCAACAAAAAAAATTCATTACATCCAAGTGGTTGGGAGATAGTCGATAATAATATAGGAGTGAAATAAGCCTAGAAAGAGGTTTCAAAAAATATACTGATGTACATAGCCCAGAGCTAGCATCACAAAATGTGTACTATTTGTAAATGGATCGAATGTGTCTTAATAGGTTGTCGATGATCTGTTGAATAGTGCCCTTCAGTCAGTCAAGCTGGTAGAGGTGCATTGACCACCGAGGAAGGCGTGGGTGTGTAAATAAAGAAGTTTGTTTATACTATTTGTAAATATATGAAACTTGGTCAGCGTATGATCATGTCATTTTGAACAGACCCTTTGAACTATGTGTAAATGGATAAAACTTGGTCAGCAGTTAATTTGAAACATTATAAACGTAATCAAATCAGTCAGCTACCTTGGTGGTGGACCTTTGCCAGTCAGTCAAGCGTATGAAGGTATAAATTTAAAATTTCAGAAAAAAAACAGTGTTTTGCTTTGCAATGTTTTAATAAAAGTAAACGAATTAAAATTCCCTTTTTCATTTATAAGATATATTTACCAATATCTACTAAAAAGTTTCTTATACCATCATGTGCAAAAAAGAAAAGAAATATGTAGATAATTTCAAAACTAAATTAACCTTGTAACATGTATTACGTGTCAAAAGATTTAAAATCGTCAACCCCAAAGCTTTGACACTGACATCAACTATGGCAGTAGAACACTCTGGATAGGTGGGTGTACCGAGGCCTACGTAGATGAAAAAATAGTTATAACAATATTCTAAACAACCCACTGTTGCATTATTCAAGCAATTCTCTTTTGACGGAAAATGAGCAAAAAAAGTATAAAAGTGATTTACTACATTGAAATCAAAATAACATCGATACTTTCGAATGATATAATAGAGACATTTTTTAAAAATCACTATTTCGTGTTCTTGGGACTTCAAAACTTAAAGATCGTATCTTATATCAATTTTCGATTTTTAACCAATTGCAATAACTTTCCCATTTGTGGAGGCTAAAAGTTGGGCCTTACACGATTTTTGCTGTTAATGAGATAAGCAATGTAAGATTGTGGTACCTCTTCAAGCCTCTTTGATATGAAGGGAATGAAGTAAATATGCCACTGTTCTTCAATCGGAGACAGATTGGGTGATCGTGTTAGCCATGGAAGTACCACACGGCTTAGCTTAGTAAGAAGTTTGTTGCAACCCTTGCGATATGACGATGGGCATTATCCTGCTGAAAATTTTAGCATGTCTGTTATATAACTGGCAACATTAAAGGCCTTCTGTCAACATGTTTCACAAGCCCTCACACCTTGAGTAAGAACTATCAAATGTTTAACAGCGAATTACAAATTTTGCTTTGTCCATATCTGCATCTCGCCATCCATTATAAGACCACAAACAGAATAAAGACTCCATTAAACACTGTGGAGATTGCCAGCAGCAAAATTAAAATTCAGTTTAGACCCAATGTGCCAGTGCAATATACATATTGTTACGTGTTACACCCCCTAGTGAGCACCCCCCCAAATCGTGGGTTCAGATATTATAACTCGAGGTAATACTAACATTTGTTTATTAACTTAGTATCTACTTACTTACACTTACTTATTAATTACAATACTTAATACTTCAGTAATATAACACTAAGCACTATTTGTTACTTGATAATTCACTTCTCTAATCGCTTTCTTCCATTTCTCACTTTTATTTCTGCTTGAAGGCTATTCTGAACTTGACTGACTCCTTGACCGACTGTCTCCTACCCACAGATGGCATTCTGGAATAGCTGAAAACCTGTCTTAGAAGAATTGGAAACTCATTAAGGTGGCCATTTCCACCACATTGACAGATTATCGTTCCTATGACACTTGACATAAAGACAACTGTATAGGCTTGTTCGGCATTTTTTTTTTAATTTCATAAATTGAAAGTTCAAGTGTAGTAAACAAAATACATGTAGTGACACGAAGAAGCAAGAAGAGCCGCGGTGTCCTTTGTCGGTCGCTTTGTCGGGTTTAACTGCTTCATCGACTCGCTTTTTATGGCGTCAATATATCTCTGTTGTCTACTATACAAAATAATGGATCTGCAATGTTGTGAACAATAAATAATCGGAAAACTTTTTGTTTCTAGTGTAAATCTTATCTTTATTTGAATATGTAATGAGTATTCAAAATAAAATGGATATTATCACTATTTTATTTCTTATTTTAAAGTGGAGATGGAGTCATTGCTATAGCGGAAGATGGATGGTCAATGCGACAAATTGCAGTACGTTATAACATTAACAAAAATTCGGTATTTAACATTTTAAAAAATTGAAGAAGCTTAATTAATTCATAAGAAATATTTTTTAAAAAATTGAAAAATTAGCTATTAATATTTGGTTATTGTACCATTTCTATTTATAACTTCTCTTAGTCTGTTTGGCATAGAATTCAATAAACTCGTGCAATAATCATTGGCAATATTTTCCCATGCATAATTTATCAATTCCAGTAATTCGTAGGCATTCCATTGTTCCACATTTCCGTTTTGGATATTTCTTATGAGTATCTCCATACTTCTACATGGTTAAATTCTGAACTGGGTCTGTTAAGAACATTAATGTTGTTGTCTCGAAATCAGTTACGGCATGAGTAGTATGAATGGAACAATTATCTTGTTTAAATATGAAACTCATTATTAGGAAATAATTGTGACACAGAAGGGAGCATAATATCTAAAATGCTAATATACGTTTTATTAAATCGTTCCTCAATATGCCACAAAACACCAGGACCATGTGCCGATATCCAGGCCCACATATTAACGGAAAATCTGCCACTTTTGTCATTGTTGGCTATATATTTCTCATCAAATAGAGTATTGGTATTTGTTTATTTTCAAAACATTCCGAAAATTATTTATAAATGAATCATTTTCGACTTTTTTAATTTAGGGTTTTCAATATTACTAAATTTGATAACTGCAACTTTTTTTTCCAGATTATTGTCATGTACTTACAAGTGCTTGGCTTCCAAAACCATCAAAAGCTGATGCAATATTCTTGGAATTATATGAACGACTCCTTAAGAACAGATGTCTTTGTACGTTACCAACCTGAAATTGTAGCCTGTGCCTGTATATATTTAACTGCTAGAAAATTAAAGTTGCCTTTACCAAAAAATCCATATTGGTATACAATTTTTGGTGCCACTGAGACCGAAATTCGTGATATATGTGTTAAGATTTTAAAATTGTATAATAGACCAAAGGTAATACAAATTTGTAATCCACATATCAAAACGGATGTGTGAGGGAGAGTTAACATGAATGAGGTCATAACTTAGTTCCATACAATAGACATAACTTAATTGATACAAAAATATAGCATCATATCATGTCACATCATTTTTAATTTGCTACCCTAAGACAGCATTCATTTGGTTACTCCAGTCCTAATCACCCGCTAAAAATGACAATGGCAGTAATTTATTATTTTTATTTTCTTGCAATTTTATGAAGTTGAATTTATCTAAATATGCTTGTTTTATTTTGCAGGGCAACATCGAATCTTTAGAGAAAAAAGTTGAGGAGCTTTGTAAAAAATATCAAGATGCCCGAGCTAAAGCACGAGGGAATTCTGGCAATAATACACCAAATAACAATGATTCATCTAGTCCCAGCCAACAAAAAACCACTGGAGCACATAATGCATGGGGAGGCTTTATAAGGTATAAACTTAAAATGTCATTGCAATTGTAATATAGATTTTATTAATCAATATTTGATAAACATTATTATGCAGTATTCTTTAATAAAATGAATTTTAATCTTCAACAAATTATGGGAAATATGCTGTTAGCAAATAATAGTGATGGCTTATCCTTAGTTTTTTAATTGTTGCTATTTAAATATTTATTTTTCATTTTTATGGTAGTTCCATTTAGTGATATAGCAGTTTTCCACTTTTTCTTTCTCATTTTAAAGTACATGTAAATGGTCTCAGAAAAAAAAAATTGCATAATTAGATTAATAACAGATATTCGCATTTGAATAGAAACACACTCGACCATTTTTACAGTTAAAGGCTGTAACTACACAAAATTTCAGAGCTGCAATCAAAGATTTTATTTTCATTAAAAATTAATGTGTTTGACCGGCCGCCCATGATTCCCAACCCGGGAGCGACTTCTTGCTACAGAGCTATGTATTTTTCAGCTAGTAAGGAGGGTCTTTACATAATATATAAGTCCTTTGTTTAGTCAGAAAAAGACTAATACATTTTCAATACATATAAGTGAATACAAAATAATATATTATTATAAAAAAAAATCATTTGACATACAAATTTACACGTCACACTATAAAATATCACTCTGAGCAACTAAAACACATGATAGTAATACAGCAATACCTCAACAAGATTATCACAGTTAATTTAATAGTATCATCGATATTTTCTCTCTTTTTCTTCCACTTAGCCTTCTGGCGTTTTGCACATAAGTTCATTTTGAAACAAAAAATAAGTACGCAAAATGTCAGAAGTGCACTTGATCACATAAAAATTGCGAAATTTTTGCAACTTCTGGTGGACCTTTACCTTCCACTCACTTCTGGCGATTTTTCCCTACTTATTTATGCTGTCTTCAATCATTCTGAAAATTTTCATTACCACACCTTGTCAATTTTTTTACTTGAAAAAATTCCACCTTTGACCATCCACCCACCATTATCCTTCTAGACTGCCTTCTGGCGGCCGGCCTCTCACTATGTCGGTAAGAATCGAACCTGTTCTGGGTAAAATTTCGACTAAACTGAGTCACATGCCAACCTCCATGGAAACATTTGTAACATAATTTCTTAACTGCATTATAATATATTTTATAATTTTACTGTAGAAACGTTTTAATGATAAATTTATAAAATAGTTCCGTTGCAGACAACAAAATAGTATTTTCTGAAATTCTAATATAATCAATTAACAGTTAAAAGAATTAATAAAATACCAGTAAAACAAAATAATTGTGGAACATTTAAATTGTAAAACAAATTTGCTGGTTGGATAATGACTCACCCAGTATAACTCTACCTCTATAGTCTAGTAACATGGTGCACATATACCTGTCTAATAGTTTAATTATTATTCACCATCATTTTCACGAACCATTTCTTCTACATAGCTTGAGTGTTCATGCGTTGAGTAAGGTAGTGGCGAAGGAAATACTTCACATGCAGGAGGTCCAGAGCTCAAATCCTATATACCCGCAAAAATATTTTGACTTAAAAAAAAAATGTCGGCCCAAACCTCTTGCTCGAATATTATATTACCTCTGTGTCACGTCTATAAATATTTCTTTAATTTTGATGTTTGCTAAATTAAACTTGGGATCTTTCCTAGAATACAATGTCTCATCACATGCACTTGTTTCTAAGATTCCTGAGCTTGAAAAATTTCTTTGCATCTCAACGCCATCTATTGTAGAAAGAAGGTTTTTACTCAGAACTGAAGTAATTTATGTAATCTAGTGAATACCTTAGAATATCTCTTTCATTTATCGAGAAACTGACCTCTGAAGTTTTAATTGGAAAACACTATAATATACACATTTGCTTTTTTATCTTTCAGTCGATCTGGAAGTCACATTGCACCTCCTGTTAGCGATAAAAGGTCTAGATCAAGATCAGCAACCCATTCTCCAGAAAATAAACATAGAAAGAGGTCCAAAAAACATAGATCCAGAAGTAGATCTACTAGCAGAAATCATAAAAAGAACCATAAGCGGAAGAGCTATTCCAGATCTAGAAGTAATTCTCCTCATCCCAAATCTAGGAAAAGGTAATATTTAAATATTCAATCTACATTTTATCCTGTTTGCAATTATTTCTAACCCTGAATGTTATACCTATGAGAAAACTGGGTGTGAATGTAAGCTTCTGGAACATGTGTCATTTAAATTAATACATGAGCTTACTTTGAAAATTCATATCACAATACTAAACATATCGTCATTAAAATGTTTCAACCGATTTTCTTCGAGAACAATTTGTCATACTGTTAATTGTCAAGAGGGTTTTTTTTAAAGTTATATTAGCAAGGAATTGTAATTAAGTTTTAAAGTACTATAATTGTACACTAGCAGAAAACAAATTTAGAAAGAAATGATAGTGTCCCTCATTTCTCTGCCAATGAATAAAATTAAATTTGGTCAATACTATACAAAAATAAGCTCTAATAATGCAAATCGTGAATCAAGTCTCATAAAGTTGTCTCATAGTATTCTCAAGATAATTAATAAAAACAATCACAAACATACTCAGACAGGCACACGTTTATATGAACTTTTTTTCTATTTTTGGAAACAGAATCTGCACTGAAAGGTAAGTGCTGAAATTTTGGACACCACCCTATATATTTAAACAAACTGCATCAACATTAAGATAAGTTTGTTAATTACATGTTTTTTGTGCTCTGAATTGGCTTAAAGAAATTATAGAATATCACATAAAAATGTAACAACTTCATTCAACGTATTGCTGAAAAGTAACTAAATATAGTGATCTGCAAACATTTTTGTCAGGTTGGCGTGTCGATTGATGTGAGTTTTTCTAAACTGTTCATAGTACAGGAGCTAGATGGCTTTTTCAACATGTCAATATTTCATGCTATATAAGATATTTTTATCTTTTTATGGATGATATGCATGTGTTATCATCCACAAGAAAAAATTGGTTTCTTCTGTATGCTACACTAGTGTATCCCTAGGTATTTTGACTTGAACCGAATTTGAGGGCAGAATTACTGAATTGGCTAACTATTTCAGCATAACCTCAAAAAACAGTTAAAAATCCCAGGTCTGGGTAGGAACATCCGGTGTGGTCAAGGGACAAAACGAAATGGACCATTGGCTCTTTGAGGATGAGTTCTATACGGACGTGTTGAGTATGGACGAAACGGATGCACCGCCCTCGAATTATGGAAACAGAGCCTTGGAGCCAGAAGTGAAAGAGATGGAGGGAATCTGGCTTCGGGACGAATGGAAAATATGTGCAGCGGCACGATAAGCTCAACGAGCGTCTCACGAACCGTAGAGGACTATCGTATCGGCGGCGGTTTCGACAATTATGGACATCATAGTCATAACTTTGCTACTAATGAGCATCACTAGTAGAGGCTCTAGCGGGGCCTGCTAGCAAACTGTTGGTGGCGATGGATACTACGCCAAAATGTGAAGAAAATAGAGAAAATGGGTGACTGAGTCGTTTTTTGCTAGTAGCAGATTTTGAACCTAGCGTCGGAAATGGGACGGGGATATGCTTTCCGATCCGAGGTTGATAATCCACTGTGAGTGAAAACTGACTCAATCGCCGCCCCCACGGAATATGCTAGGCGGATCTCTACCTCCTTCAGGGTTCGGACTCGTATGGAGAACCTGGAAAACTCAGGGGATTTAAAAATCTTTAAAAAATACCTGGAAATATCCGGGAATTTTATAAATTGTATACAAAATCAGGGAATTCTGCGTCTCGATATGGAAAACCATGGAGTTCTTAAGAATTTTCACTGATTCAATTCAATTCAAGAAATTGTTTTATGTCAAATAAAATATTATGTCACTAAAAAATATATTGAAATAAAAATTTTTGGTTATGGAAAACCTGGAAAATTCACGGAATTTTTTTAGCTTTGCAAAGTCTAAACTCTGTCCTTATTTTCATTACATTTTGATGTAGTTTCAATCCCCACCAACAGTTTCCTAGCAGCCCTCTCCAAAGCTTCTACTCTTGTTCCTTAGCAAAATTATGAGAATAACGTCCTTAATCTTAAAAACCACCGACCCTACGAGATCATGGTTGACGTAATCTACAGGTCGTGACGTTCGAGTTTAGTGGCGGCAGAGGCGATTCAGCCTTCTTCTCTTAACCTCCTCCAATTGCTCAATAACATCCTGTAGTTGAATTCCCTTCATCTCTTTCGGTTCCAGTTCCAAGGCCCTGTCCCATAACTCGGAGGTGGCGCTTCGGATCCGTCCACACTTGACGCATCAGTATAGAACTCGTCCTCCCGAACCTGATCTCAGATTCAGTTTCAGCAGGTCAAATTACACAGGGATACACTAGTGTAGTACACAAAATAAGCCAATTTGTTTGTGTGTGTGTGTATGCCAGTATAATGATTCAGAGTCGGTTTCTGACGGGACACCTCCCGTAAGAAATCGACCCTGTCAATCATGATATATATTATGAACGTCGCTTAAAAATTACCATCATCATAAGACTTACATTTTATGGTATGTACATTTTTTATTGGAAGTTCAGTTAGAAACGCCAAAGTTGTAAAAAAATTAAGTTACACCAAGTGATCATTTATTTATTTATTTATATACAATCACTTAGGCTGTTACAGTACAGATGTGAACGTCAATAAGAAAAAAAATACATAATTCAGTATACAAGGTGGGACAATACGTAGTAAATATAAAACATAATAAACTACAAATATGACAAATACAGATTAAAATTCATTGTAAGAATATAAACATTTCTCAAGTAAAAGACGTTTGAGATTAGATTTGTATTTGCTGTAGAAATTGATACCAGAGAAATGAGGTGATTTTTCAAAATGAGAGGTATTATGCTGAGGCATAGCTAATAGTCATCATGACGAGTATTATAATTATCGTAACTTAGACCAGTTTTCAATTGGTCAATGTTACTTTTAATGTTCTTTAACAAAGGAAAAGGATATATGGATGGTACCGTTAATATTCTGTAATTTTTAAAAGAGTTTTTACATAATGTGGGGAAATCACAATTAAAAATTAATCTAATTATGCGCTTTTGGCAGACAAAAACTTTTTGCACATCCCCACATTATAATACTGTAGGATATATGGCAATAAGCCATTGAATAATAGAGTTGCAATAAAGCCTCAGTATCTAGCAAGTTCTTGAGCTTTCATGCACAGTAATATGTTTTGTTGTTAAGTTTTTTGCATACTTCATCAAAAACATAAATTCCCTTAACTCCAAAATAATATTCCCAGAAAGTTATTATTTTTAAACAAAAGTTTTTTTTCTAGTCGGTCCAAAAAAAATACTGGTCCATATTTTTTTGTAAAAATATACGTCTGTAGGTGAAAATTTATACAAAATTGGGAACGAAAATCGAAAATCCGGCTGTAGGGATTGATAGAGAATTTCGAACATTTAAAAAAAAGCATCTTAAAATCTCTAATTTTAGGATCTAAAAGTTGATTTGGGTGGAACACTACAGTTTTGTTCCACCGTGCGTCGTTTGGATCTTTTTTATCCTTCTCGCTCGGTCAGTTGTCTTCATACCTTTATAGCGAATGATGGCCGGAACACGGAGCGTAAGAGACGACTGTATCGACATTATTGATGAATATAGTATGATACATATCACTTTTTTAATAATTTTTCTGTTACGATAATTATAGAGAGATTTCACTTGTATGTGTTGACTTTTAGCCTAATATGATAATAATTTTTGATAATACATCTGAGATGCGGTAGAAACTGTACTTTGCAAAAAATGTTATATTGCTGTGCAGATAAGGGTATGTAGTTCTTTTTTTACTGCCATTTTTCTGTCTGTATGCATGGACTATATGTTCATGGCCTGATTGCTGGGAAACGATTAGGAATAAGATACTCATCAATACATTATTTTTAAATTTAATAATAAATAGTCGGCTTATATCTTAGGCCTGCGACCAAGGAGTCCCAGGTTTGAATCCTGGTGAGGGTATGGATATTTATTGGTTTTTGATGTATTACCCGAGATAGTAGTGGTAGGCTGAACCGCTCTTAAGTGGAACATGTCTAGTTGCTGTTATCTCTTCTGAGTTTGAGTCTCAACTGCAGCAGATGGCAGTGTCGCAAGGAACGGTTATTGTGTTTATTTCTATGCATATTAGGCGGGGCAAGTTAGACCTAAAAATTCTCGAATCTGAAATCCTTTTAAGCGTTACATTTTTTTGCTTAAAAATAGGTAAATAATTCATAAATAACAACCCTCGAGTCTTTATAGATTCGAAGATATGGAACACGGTTTTTTATTTAAAAATAAAAAGAAGAACCCTGTTTTGTTTTTTAGTTTTTCTTAAATATCTCGTGAAATAAGCCTCTAATCGACTTGAGGTATACTGATCAAATTTGTTCCTAAGAAAATTTCATACAAGGATAGGCTATTGCGAAAATTCGCAAAACTTATTTACTATTGCAAAATTAGCAACAAAAGTGAAAAAATTGAAAGATTTAAATTGCAATAACTAAAGTAATTGTCATCAAAACTTGACGAAATTTTCGGAGAGGACTTGGGATGCCTAAATAGTGCGCGCAACCCCGACCCTCCAATTCAAAATGGCGAGCTATTGTAAATCTCCAAAGTTGGAAATTGGAAGTGCTGCCATTTCGACAAAAAAAAACGGATTGACATGAAACCAATTGGAATCGGTTGGATTTACCAGGATCTTCGAATGTACCAAAATTCAGATTTTTTTATAAGCAAAATTTTTTATTTAGAAAAAAACAAAAAAATTACCGTTGATGGGGATCATATCTCCGCGAATATTCAGTTTATAGGTTTGCAATCAAGTGCATTGAATTGTACGAAGGCATAGAAGGGTCACAGATGTTTTTTTTTTCACTCATTCCCACATAAACTTGCAAATAATTTCATTATTCCCTATTAATTACTCCCAATTTCAACTGCAAATCTTATTAGTCTCAGTTTAAACTGTAAATAATTGAATTATCCCCAGTTCAAACTACTTTTTTTAATTCCCACTTTAAACTGTCAACAATTCAATTGTTTACTGCTCAATCTGTAAATAATTCAATTATTAACAGTTTATAAACTGTAAATAATTGAATTATTCCAAGTTCAAACTGTAATTTTTTTAAATTCTCACTTTAAACTGTAAATAATTAAATTATTCCCTGTTCAAACTGTATTTTTTTAAATTTCCACTTTAAACTGTAAACAATTATGTCGCGTATATTCACCCCTGAAACGCCCTCAGAATCCATGGGTTCCAAAATAATTTCAATAAGGGGTAACCACTAACACTTCATTTAATAACTGAAATTACACAATATTTTCCTTAAATAAAATACACTTAATAAAATAACCATCAACAATATTTAGTACTTTATATTTCCATCACCTTGGATTTCTAGCCTCTCACTTGTCACTTTTCAACTTCTTACTCCTCCGCCGTGAATTGCGAATTATATATTCAACAGAATAACATCCAGAAAAATATAGCATAGACTAACCTTTTTGAGAATATACATCTAGAACAATCTATTACTTTAGTTATTGCAATTTGAAAATCTTTTTTTTTCACTTTTGTTGCTAATTTTGCGATAGTAAACAAGTGTGGCGAATTTTTGCAATAGCCTATCCTTGTATGAAATTTTCTTGGAACAAAATTGATCAGTATACCTCGAGTTGATTCGAGATATTGAAGAACTAAAAAAGCAGGGTTCCGCTTTCTATTTTTCAATAAAAAAACCATGTTCCGTATCTTCGAATCTATAAAGACTCGAGGGTTGTTATTTATGAATTTTTTTACCTATTTTTAAGCAAAAAATTCTAATATTTAAGAAGATTTCAGATTCAGAATCTAATTCGCCTCTCCTATATGTCCTGGTTGAGTGATGGAATAGCTACGACTAAACTGTGACTATGAATTTGGACTGTAGATTCTATATTGAAAAATGTAATGAAAATCTAAAACTCGCCAATTTATTCCTTGTGAATGGTCGATTACACAATTGCCGGGAGATGTAAAGAAATTAGGTATGAGAATTTGAGGATTAAACTAGGAGATGGCAATACGTTATTCTGAATAACTATATCTCAATGTGAACATAATTGTTAAATTAAACAAAATGAACTTAATTTTAAAAATGAAATTATCTATCTAGGTACTCTGTTAATTAATTTCTATTCTAACTATATGTCTGTCTATCTACAGTGCATTTTTTGTTTCCTCTTTTCTACACCCTAATAAATAAATGACTTAAAAATGATCCACTTCACCAGCAAAACATAAACTCGTTCGCTGTGTTTATTAAATGAAAAGTAAATCACACAATAACTACAACAATTAAAGGGTGGCGCAAACAGCTAGAGACATGATAAATTCTTTGCTTTAGAGCACGGCTGGCAAGAGAAGTGATACAAGAATTTTTCTTAGTGATTCTCATAAATGAAATTAATAATTGAAAAAAAAATTCACAGATTTCGCAATTCTTGCAACCATCGGGACATTGGAAATGATAACACCATAAATAGAACATAAACTTTTTCAGCTACGATCCACTCTCGATTGCGACACTGATGTATTTCGACCTTATATGAAAACTGGTAACTTGGCCCCCTGTGATATATGCAACCCATATTACATTTGCATATATCAGCCATTGCATATACGACAGTCTCACTCGATCGTGACACCGCTGTCTTTTGACCTTGAACGAAAACTGGTAACTCGATCCCTATATACGAACATACAAATTTCCAATGTTAAAAATCAGCTTGACATTTACTAATCATAGCTTAAAAGTAGACACATTGCAGGTTTAAAATGTCTGCCACTGTACCTCCAACACCATACCGGGTATGCCTGCCCTTGGACCTGCACTAAACGGGATATATGGTGTTAATATTTTTGTAATAAGTGCTTGGTAATTAATCAATAACAAAGAAATCGGCTCGATACTCCTTTGTCATGCCTGGTGACATAGTGTGCAGGTTTAGAATGTCTGTCACTGGACCTCCACTAACCAGGATGTATGCCAATTGTATTTTTGTATTCACTAAGTGGCAAGTAATCGATAAAAAAAAAAATCACGATACAAATACTTGTAACAATTGTAAAAGATATTTTCAGTTATTTAGCGAAATTTTCACCACTTCGAAAATTTCTCATCGCTTTCTTTGCCGTCTCTAAGGAGCAGGATTAATAGTGTCTCTAGTTGTTACAAATGTGTCAGATAATTGCATGCTGGCTCCTGTACTATAAATAAGATATTTAAAAAAAACAACTGTTACATGATTTTCTACTAATTGGTTAGGAGTAAATGTGAAAAGCCAGGTTTTATCCACCGAACAGGCGGGAGCTATTCACATCTTAATTTGTCTAATGATTGGTAGTTAAAAACGGAAATTTTCATCTGAATTGGACAATTTTTTGTGTGGACTGACTTCTTTTTATCAATTTTTTTTTTCTTTTAGAGATAAGAGGCGATCAAGATCCAACAGCAACGATAGAGAATCAAAGAATGATCGTTACATTGATAAGTATGACAAGTATGATAAAAATGATAAATACGAGAAAGACAGGTATAAAGAAGAAAGAGATAGAGATAGGTACCCTGATAAAGATAGATATGAAGATAAGAAAGATAGGAAGGAGAAATATGAAAGGGAAGACAAGTACAAAGACAGAGACGACAAATACTCCAGAGATGATCGAGATAGGTACAAAAAATCCAAGCATAGGGACGAGGAAAAATTAGAAAGTAGATCAAAAGATAGGAGGAGATGAAATAGGAATTAATTAATTTAAAAATATTCTTTATTGTAAAAAGATTTGTAAAGTACATTTTTATCAATTTTAAATTGTTTTCTGTTTAATTTTTTTGTATATATTATCATGTTTGTTTATTAGGTTTTATGTATAAACGTAAATAAATATTTTTTCTATATTTATTTGTAATAATTAATATCTTTTTATTTTACATTAAGAAAATATAGCTTCCATTGTACATTTATGGAAAATTGAAATTCCAATTTACAAAAAAATGCCCTGAAACGCCCAAAAGAAAACATTTTCATCAAATTCAATTATGAAAATCCCATAAAATGGTATCGTCCATATTATGAACAAGAAAATAATATTTCAGAACTTCTTGCCGTTAGTACTGAAGGATATAATTCAAACTCTATTAGGAGCACCAGCATAAAAGCAGAATTGATTAAAGACTTAAGAAAAATTCTGTAGCAATAATCAGCATTTTGAGTTCTGTAATTATTTGTAGTTTGTTTTTGTGTAATATGTGTAACTTGCAGTTTATATTATATTTTATTAAAAAGCTATCAAATGCAAAACCGTAAATCGACAAGCACAAGAAATTAAACTAATAGTTAAAATAATAGACAATAGTTACAAAAAGTTAAATTTATTGAAATTGATTTGGAATAGTTGTTTCTTACAGTTTTAAGGGTGCCAGAGTTCATGGATAGATTTGCTTAAAAAGATGACTTATTTACATATTTCATTGATTCTTCTACGTCTCTAAACCAATTCAAAACGGTTTTTTTAGAGGCTTTTAGAAAAAACTCTTTAGAATATTGTTAGAACTATTAAATACTCAACAAAAAACATTTTATCTTTACCGAGCTGTTATTTTATTGAGTGGGTCGGGTTAGCAGGTAGATGCGTTATTTGGTAGCTCCACAAAATTTCGAATATAATCGGGTAAGACAGTGAGAAATCACGCTAAACTGTGTTAAATTAAACCGTGGATAATTCTACATAAAATATGATATAAATCAGCATGAGTGTATGGATATTTCATATAGTTGATATTTGATGAAATAATATTATTTGAACATAGCGATAAAAGCGTATACAAACTACTTGAGAATGGGAGATCTAGCAAGATAGAAAATGTGTAGAAATACTACAGAAGAAAGAGGGAAGCTGCTAACATAAACAAAGGGGATACACAGATAAGTCTAGTCCAGTCTTCATTGTATTTGTTTTATTACTTTTTAGTTCATTACACAACAGAAGAAAATTGAAAATAATAAATATATAGGTAATGAAATAGAAATTACCCGAAATTGTGAAGCGGCAGTTGCAAGAATTTGCTACAGAAACAAACTAATATACAGGGTGTGCAAAATATTCTCTGGCCTCTTTCTCCTAACCCACCATAAAATCTTTTTTACCGCGAGATTGGGCACTTCCACCATATATGGATATTTATCTGTGGAACGGTTAATAAAAAAAAAGCTCCTTGAAGCGAGCGAATGTATGTATATCTTGGCAGACAAACAAAGTGAACGCAAGCCGGCAGAAGGAGGTGCACACTATTAGATTGAGAAACAAGACTTGGGAAGAATAAATAAGGAGGTGATGATAGGTGGAAACTTAAAAGAAGTATGGAAACTAAAAAGAAGCATCTTGCAAACACCTACACTGATGACGGATGGAAACTAAAAAAGAAGCATGAAAACTTAAATGAAGCATCTCACAAACACCTACACTTCTTATCCTATATTCCTACTCCATGCGTCATGTGGCTTACGCTGCTGACAACATGCGAGTCCCATGTCCAACACAGCGTATGCAGCCGGTCTGGCGGTATATAAAACATCCGAAGTTTGGTTCCGGCACGCGGTTTTGCCGTCCATTGGGCGTGTTCAGCAGACGACCAAGTTGCGTGTTGGTACCTCCATAGATGTCTGGCATCGGCAGCAATGTTCACCTTACGTTGGCAAATCGATCAATCAAAAAAGATATTTTATTGAGATTAGCCTATATAAATCTGCTCCAGTATATCAAATATATAGATATTTAAATTCCAATTTGTCAAGTAAGTAGTTACTGAAAATAATTAATAAACATGTTACAGATTCCAACTAATAGTTTGTGGTTTGTATGTGCACTAAAGAAGGGTTAACGATATCTGACAAGAACTTGGGCCCCTGTCCGATAGATGGCAGCGAAATAAAAACAGTTATAAATTAATATTCAATACTCAAAACAGATATAAACTACAGTGTAAATATGGCCTTGCGTAAATATCCGGTTCTCCCGCTGGGAGCACGAAAAATTTTTGCGGATTTATCCGGTTCCAGGAATTAAAAGGTTTAACTTCGACCTTGAATATCTCGAAAAGGGCAAGGTTTTGGGAAAAAATGCAAAATACCAATCTTATAGATAATTGGATTCTCTACAACTTTCACATTAACCTCATGGGCATCTGATGCATAGGACGCGAGCGAGATATTTGCAAAAAACCTTGACCTTCAATATCTTGGGTAGCCATGTTGGGATTTTTGTGGATTTGGGTTTGGGACACCTCAAAGAACGTCTGTGTGAAAATTCAGATTTGTACTAATTTTGTCCAGGTTTCTTCCTTCTTTTGGCTAATTTCCGTGGACTAATATTCATCTCCGACTATCAAAGCCAATTTTAGAACATATTCTAAATATTAACATTACCTACGTAAGTCAGTATTGACTACAGTATTGGAATGTTTATATATTTATGCTGTTATTTTAGGAATGTTAATTAATTGTTGGAGAGCCAGTATTGATTCATATTGAAGAATACTAGTTCTGAAATATTGGAAACATAATTTACTCTTAGTAGAGAGCTCGCACTACAAAATTGCTCTTAAAATTTAAGTCTGCGGGGGTTTAGTTTATGTTTAAACAAAACTGCATTTTTCACTCATGAAAGCAAGCCAAAAGTGACGCGTTTTTGTTTGTAACGTCATCACTAAGCTGATATAGAAAGCGTGAAGAGGTCTGACTTGCCCAAATCCAAATGCTAATCGGTGCCACAGTCCACCGCTAACCAAGTGCTCGCCATTGTGGTTGAGTTATTAGCAAACTGACCATTCTTACGCTAACCAGGTGCTCGTCTCTATAGTTGAGCTGTTAGCAAAATTCACGACAGGTTATTAAGAAGCGACTTACATCTCGCGATATCTGAATCTACCAAGCACACACACACACACACACACACACACCCGAAGGCAAATTAACGAAATTTATAAAAGAACTCGCCAGTGCTATTATACTGAAAAAATAGCGCGAAATGCCGCGGCAAGAGTTTCTCTTCAAGTTTAAGCAAATTTTTTGGCAAAATATTAACTTTTAAGTTTCCCTTTGCGAGTGCCACCACCAGTAATAAAAAGTGTGTCGGAGATGATTACATTGTAGTATTTTTTTTGTTCTGTTGATCTCTTCTTTCGTTTTATGGTTCATATAATTTTTTGGTTACTTTATGATTAAACATAGAGTTATTTGTAAACAAACAAGATGGTGTAAAAAAAATACTTTTTTCCAAAAATCTCGAAATTGGATATATCTCTTTTAAATTACCAGAATTTTGTTATCCGAACAAATCTGATAGCTCAAAGGGATACCAAGTTACAGATAATTGAATATTTCACCGTTCAAGGGGTACAGGCGATTAATGACGCATATCTGAGTTGACCAAGAAACAGTGGTGGACTGAGAATGGTGGCGTGGTGGCGATCGCCAAAATGCCTCCCTTACGTATTGAGGACCTTCGTGTACATGTACCCTCACCGCCCCTCGGTACAAATTGCCACAACCACCAACAAGTGTCAGTCCGCCACTGCCAAAAAATGACTTAATATTGTATATTAGACCCTATGAGATGAAATGGGGGTCTCTTGCTTCATCATTCCAAGCACACGGCATCGGCATCTCTTCCTATATTTTAATTATTTACCCTGCCATAGACCTTTGCAAGTTTAGATATAATCAAACCTAAATGAAGTCAGAAGTGTGAGGAATAATTTTAATCAAATATTTTTTTTATTTAAAGTTATTTAAATTATTTAGTAAGGGTGCTAGAAAAATATCACCTAATTTAAAATACCGCCGATAGAGGGACAGTTGAATATTTCCAAGAAGTGGCTTCATGTTGTATATTAGATCCCCTATCAGATGATACGGGTCGCGTGCTTTCATCATTTCAAGTCAACAACCCCTGTATTTTGAACATAAGCATTATGACCATTTATTATTTTTCACTTGGCTTTAACCATCAATACTACAAACTGGGAATACCCTACAGATTATTTACTAACTTTACTAATTACCATTAAAGTTCACCAGTGCTGGATAAGGACGAGTTTCTCAGCGTTCAGTGGTAACAATCGAGTTTGCTTTCCTGTACACACGTCATCAGAGCTGCATTGCCTGCATCATAATAATTATCAGTCTCTTTACATATTTGTCATCTACATACCACCGAGAATAATTTTCCAACTAATCATGACGTTACTTATAATTTCTGCAAATGTGATTTCTCCAAATTATATGAAAACCTTCTCAACATAGACTGGTCCTCCCTCTCGTCTTTTAATGACGTCAATGGTGCATATGCACTCATTTTTACAACAAACTTGACTCTATTTGAATCTTGTGTACCTAAGAAATCGACTTCTCGTAGATATCCTCCGTGGTTTAATGGCAGTATCATAAAAAAAATTAGCCTTAAAGAACGTCTTAGGAGACAGTATGCAAGAACCAGTGATCCACTTATACACAATAACCTCAAAAACATCAGAAGGGAAATAAAATATGATACCAATTTAGCCTACAGAAATTTCGTGCAGAACTCTGAAGATAATATAAAAAATTATCCCAATAAATTTTGGGCTTTCATCAAAAGTAGAAAAGGGTCGGCCAGTGTATCTGAAGAGATGGTCTTTGAGGGATCTTCGCTAAACAATCCCTCTGATATACTAGATGCATTTGCCAATTATTTCGGTCAGTCTTATAATGAGTTCTCATTAGATATCGAGGAACATCACATTGAGACCGATATACCTAACAATAACCCTATTGGTAGCATAAACTCTTTCAGTGAAGATGAGGTTATTCGGGCTCTAAAACGAATTAAACCCAAAATGACGACCGGTTCCGATTCCATTCCAGCTTTTTTATTAAAGGATTACGCTATCATCTTTGCATATCCTCTAACTCTAATTTTTAACTTAATCTTAAAAAACTGCCTATTTCCTGACCTATGGAAATATTCCAAAGTATGTCCCATCTTCAAAAAGGGAAACAAACTAGATATTGAGAACTTTAGACCAATCTCTGTAATTTGTAACCTCTGTAAAGTCTTAGAAATATTACTTCATGATAGTATATATCATTCAATTAACACCAAAATCTCTATTAATCAACATGCATTTATGAAAGGGCGTTCAACAACAACAAATTTATTCTGTGTAACTCAATATATTTCTGAATCCTTAGATGAATGTGGGCAGGTAGATGTCACATATACCGATTTCTCCAAAGTGTTTGTAGACTTGTTCACCAGTTGTTACTTAATAAATTAGAAAAAATCGGCTTCTAATATTCTTTCCTCCTTTTGTTTAAATCTTATTTAATGAATAGGAGTCAGTATGTTGCATTAAATGGGTTCAAATCGATCAAATTTGCTGCCACATCTGGAGTTCCCCAGGGATCTATTCTGGGGCCCTTGTTTTTTTAACATTTTTATTAACGACATAGTGAACGAAATTAATTTGCCTCACCTTTTATATGCCGACGATCTAAACATGTTTACAGTAATTGATGAAATCGATGACTTCAGACTTCTCTTGACAAAATAAACACCTGGTGTATAGTAAATAAATTATTCATGAATCCTAGTAAATGTAACGTAATGTCCTTTTCTTTAAAAACATCACCTTTTATTTTTTATTACAGGTTAGATAATGTCATACTTCAAAGACCTATAACATTTCGCGACCTAGGCGTAACTTTTGATAGTAAATTATCCTTCACTGATCATATCGATACCATTGTGTCTGAAGCCTCCAAAGCCCTTGGATTCATCGTTCATAGTAGTCGAGAGTTCACTAATACTAATTAGTTTGAAAATTCTTTATCAATTATTCGTCAGATCGAAACTTGAGTACGCATCGCTAATTTGGAGTTCCAGTTATGATCACAAGAATAACTTGGAGGCAGTTCAACGTAGATTTCTTAAATTACTGTGGTTCAAATCCGACGGTACCTATCCAGTGATTGGTTTTCCGCAAAGTAACTTGCTTGAAAGATATTCTATGAATACTCTTGAGGATAAGCGTACGTACTTTTCTCAAGTATTTTTGTTTAAATTACTACACAATGATTTTGACGCACCCGAAATAATTAGTAAGCTTAATTTTCACGTTCCCAGATTAACCTCTCGTAATCACCAAGTTTTCTATTTACCTACGCCGCGTACCAACGTACTCAATAATTCACCTTTATATACGATTTGCAGTACTTCTAACAAATTATGTAGCGACTTCGATATTTTTAATTGCAGCCTTAGTGACATAAAACAAAATGTTCTAAATTAAATAACCAGTGAGTGTCTTTGTTTTTCTTAATTTACTTTGAATCACATATGTGTATATATGTATATATAGTTTTTATATTTAAACATCTCCCATGTTATTTTTTTCTCTCTCTTCGTATCATTAATTATTCATAGTTCGTACATTTAGGTCAATTTTTTCTTTATTTTACTTTCTTTCTATGTTGTTGTTTATTATGTAATTAATGCTTTGTATGCCTTTATTCCTGTTCTGTAATTGGGTATCTTACCTGTTGAACAGTGTATGCAATAAATAAGTAAATAAATAAATCATCATTGGGCATGTGATATTTAGCGAATTTGACCATGCTCTACCTCAAGCCGAATAGATGGCCGTAATCTGGTCAATACACTATCTGTTGTATCTTTAATATGCCTATGTATTCTAAATGCAAACAGCAAACGTTGGAATTAATAAAAAAAGAAAACAATTATATTATAGTACAACAAAAATATATTTCGACATTTTTACATACATAAAAAATAAAATTATACAAGAATTAGTTAACAATGATTAACAAAGGAAAGAAAAATGTGACAAAAATATAATAGGTACCAGGTACTTTAATAAATAAGTCTTAAATGTCAATTTTTTCTTTACTGATATCTAGAAAACAAATTTATTCTATAGATAGTGCATAATTTTTTTCCATTTAAACAGTATGCATATGATAGAGATGTGATTATATAATATATTTATGAACATTATTTAATAGCATACTATTTAAATAAAATTTCATACTATTCGATAATGGTGAAATAGTCTTACAATAAAATATTGTAAAAAAAGGTATATAAAATATTAAATAATCTTTCAATAAAAATAACAAAACAGTCTTCTGGATTATCTCATTTAAAAACAAGAAAAAATATGAACAATCCGTTTACAATCAACTGTAACAAAATACAAAACAACTTGTTGAACAAATCAAAACTAAACAACAAAAAACGATCATAAACAAAACACATGTTAACTGATTAATAAAAAAAAAACAGTTGACTGCAAACGAATCGCAAATTAAAAGGGAAACAAAAATCATTTTCTGTGAGATGTACATGCACCTTTCAATAATAAAATGGATTTTGAAAAAATGTATCCCCTGCCCCCATATTTCTCACATTATGTATATGTGGTAATCGTCCAAAACGACTTTGAAAATTTCCTCTAGGGGCATTCAATTCTCGAAAAGGCATAACTCCTCTTACTTGGGAATATCCTAGGGAAAATAAATAAAACAAATTCAAAATAACATGTGCCTCATTTTGTCATGACAAACGAACCATTTTTTTTTCTGGAGAGAACATATCTAAACTTGTGTCAACTAAAAATATTATAATTGTTTTAGTTTAACTAGTTTCAAAATGATATAAAATTTTAATTTAAAATGTAGTATTCATTCCTTACATCTATCTTTCTTTGTTGAGTTAGTTCAATTGAGATGAAGAGGTAATTTCATCAGAAAATAAAAAATCACAACTTTCAGAAAAAAAAAATTGTATTTTCTTTAAACAATAATCTGTAACAGATTTCTATTGCAGTTTTGTTATCAGCTATTTTTGTTTACTTTCCTAAATTACAGTAATACTAGCTCAATAGGCATTTTTTAAAATCGATATCTTATATATCATTTTATCTAAGTCTACTACTAGTCAAGTCCACTACCACATTATGTTGAAGGAATATTTTGTCACAAGTAAGAAAGTTAACACCAGTCATTAATGTTGGTGGGGGATTTAAAGCATGGTCCCTGGAAAAACCAACTTAGCATACTTAGCATCTGTAAAATGTCACTATTATCAATAATTTTTAGGTGATATTCATAACTTTGTGGTTTACATAGTGCTTTGATAAAATGTTGTATTGGAAGCCAGACTCAAAATGTGATTAAAATTTGAAGGAAAAAAAAAATGCTGTCAACCTAATTCTTCCTGAATTTTTAAAAAATATTTGCAGTTTTTCTGAGAATAAAGAGGAAAATTGGAATACATGTTAAAGTAATTATTTCGCAAATTTATATTATTTAAGTCACGAAACATTCAGCAAACTTAATTCACATATCAATAAACATTATAGTAAAATATGAACTCCATTTACAGTACCGTTTCCGAGATTCATTCGCTCAAAGTTCAAAAGCTTGAATTAATTGTGGTTCATTGAGCGCTTTATAATTAAAAACGACGATCTTTATATACCTCCTTTGAAATGTTAGATCAAAGTTTCTTTTATAATAAAACATTCTTTATACGATTTGGCAAACAGCAGAAAAGCTATCTATGAGAAACTAAAAATAAAAATATTAATTTCCAATCCATTTCAATAACATGCATTCTGGTTATGCTAGCAATAAAAATTCTAAAATGAATTTGTCTATTTCTTATTTGACTATTCTCATTGTAACACTAGTATCAACATACTTGCCTACGGCTATGCAGAGTTATGGAACATGTTTTATTACAATTATAAGCAAACAAAAAATAATAGACCACAAGCCCATGCTAAATTTTTAGGGGGTCATATGACACCGCTTGAAGAGGTATAATTTTTGTAGTTCTACAAAAATAAATCACTTTGAGCCCTGTGCCGTACATTTTAGGTGGGACATGGGAAAGCCGGGGAAAAGTGAAAATCGTAACCCGCAGAGGTGCATTTTTTTCAAATGACACTGTACAGCTTACGCTTATTTGGACTGTATTCATACCTGTGACTATTAAAAAATGACGTACAAAAACAATGGGACAAAAGTACAGGAAAAATTTTCGTTTTACGAAACGTGACCTCTATGTACTAAGGTGATATGACACCGTACGGTTTTTATGAAATTCGATTTTTATATTAACAAGGATGAATTTTTTTGCTATGCCGTACAAATCGGTTGGAACATGGAGTGACAAACGCGAGATCAACCTCTTCCTAGACTTCTATCAAGGGTGGTGATTTGACCCTGTACGGCATCAATTCCAAAAGATTATATGACATTTCATATCTTTAAAAAAACATAACCCATCTAAAAAGAATGGGTAAGTATTATCAACGTAAATAAAAAAATCACCCCTAGAAAGGGAAAAACTCACGTTTTCTAGGGTAAATTTATTTGATACTGTACGGCCATATATTTTTTGGATTAATATAGGTTAGAATTTTTATTTTACTTAGTAGCCATACAAAAATAATGGACAATAAAAATTAGAACATTGCAAAAGAAGCGAAATATTTTAAAAATTATGCAAATTAAAAAATCTCTATTTTTTTAATACAATGGATAGATTTTCAACTTTACATCGATTTTCCTTTCCTTAACTATAAAAGAATACAAATGTGTCCATGCCGTATATTTTCATTGTTGGGATTTTAGACACTACATTATTCGTGCGATTTACACGGCCCTTAAGGGTCATTAGATACGGTGTTTGCAAAATATTATTGAAAGTAGCAAAAGCTGATAAACAATCACAATGCCGTACATTTTAGATCGGCCACAATTAAATACTAGAACCGAATATATATTTCAAAGACAATTTTTTTTTAAGTAGGGTGGGAAATTGGTATATATCACTTTTAAACTTTAAAATAGAATGTCATATTAATTATAAAAAATGTGTACAAATTACCCAAATTTTCTTTTTTTGATTAACTTTTTTTGAAAACTTTAGGAAAAAATTATGTTACCGTTTTTGAAATCTACAAAATTTTAGTACTTAGGTATATTTCACAAGTTTATTTTTAGGCACACGTTTTTTTCTAACATTTTCAATTTTACAACATACTACATTTGAAAACCTAAAAAATGTAATTCGTCTTTCATATGATGATCTATTATAATGGATTTAACAAAAACTTTTAAATTCGCGTGATGGTTTCTTAAACAGTAAATTAGAAAATAATATATTTCATACATTTTTATAGTCAATTTCAGGTGAAATCGACACATACTAGTTTTTTAATGTTTAATATTAATAGGGGTGTAAGTGGTTATAATAAAAGTACAAAATTTTCTATAATTGCGTTATTATTTTATTTTGAAAAATTTATGAAATCTACACTTCATTTTTAAAAGATTGTGTTGTAATTTGGAAATGATTAGAAAAAAGCAAATAAATTGCAAATATTTATTAGCTTAATTTTTACAGAAGATACTAAAAAAAACAAAATTGCGCTAATTACCTGCGTTGTTGAAGCATTTTTTTGTCAGATGCACCATCGGGGGTCTATTCAGGCACTCTTATTACAAATTACTCAAATAAGGGATGCAACCCAAAATATGGTTTTCAATGTTTCCATTTTTTTTTAACAAATTCCAACTAAATTTGACATACTTAATACGCTCGTGCTTAGGGTGGCACCAAGGCTTTATATTTTTTAAATATTGATAAGGGTTGCCACCCTACAAAAAAATCCACCGAAAACAACTTTTTTCCAGTTTTTGTTTCTCAGTCAGATGCACGATCAAGTGGTTAATAATAATAATATTTATTTCTTCCATTTAAAAGTACAAGTACAATAACAGAAGAAAGGGTCAAATATAAAGCAGATAAGTGTAGACATAATCAACATGAACATATACACACATACATATAAATATACATATATACATACACACACATATGCACACAAATGTATAGTCACAAACTCAGGCACCTTTATTACAATGTACTCAAATAAGGAATGCAACCCCTAAAAATAGTTTTTATTATTTTCAGGTTTTAAAACAAATTTTCTAATCGAATGAATACGTAATATGTTCACGCTATGGCACCAAAGATATCGATAGGGGTTGTCAAATAAAAATCCAACAAAAAAAACTTTTTTTACTTTTTTCTAATAGTGTGGCAAGGACCAGCGAGGGAAGTCACGGGCAACTAATTTTGCCGATATTTTTTTATAACGAGTTTATAACACCAGGAGGAGATTTACAGTTTCACTGTGATATTATTGTGTGTATTGTTATTTTGTCGTTGTATATGTTAGTACTCAGCATTATATTCTGGAAATAAATGTATGTGGATAACACACCTATCTAGAGAAGTGGGGATGTGAAAGTAAACAAGATGCTCTCCTTTTTTACTGAATCACCTTTGTTCCAAGTACATAAAAAATAATATTTTTCAGCAGCTTTTCTTTTTTCTCTCTCTAGATATTTGGCCTTACAGACTCAGTGTTTTGGCCAAGCAGCTTTTCTATTTCATCTTTTATTTAAGTCATAAAAAATACCGATATATATTTATTTTTATAAAGTACTGTTTCGACATAATATAGCAGAAAATTTTCGGAAAATCATTTTACATTTCAGATCCATTAATTTTGAATAATAGGTTTAAAATAATTAGAATATCAAGTATTGCTCAAATGTAATAAAGTCTTACAATAATTTTTTATTAAAAAAACCTCACTTTGGGACGGAAAATTCAATTTTCCAGACAAATGTACCAACTAAAATGTACGGCATGGTAATAAAAATTTTTATTATATAAAATAGTATTAAAATAATCAAGATTTATGTGGTGTCAAATCACCACCCTTGATAGAGGTCTAGGACGGTGGTTGATCTCGCGTTTGTCATCCCATGTTCCAACCGATTTGTACGGCACTGCAAAAAAATTCATCCTGGTTAATATAAAAACCTAATTTCATAAAAGCCGTACGGTGTCATATCACCTTAGTACATAGAGGCCACTTTTCGGAAAACGAAAATTTTTCCTGTACTTCTGTCCAATATTTTTGTATGGCATTTTCTATTTAAGAGTCACAGGTATAAATACTGTCCAAATAAACGTAAGCCGTACAGTGTCATTTGAAAAAAATGCACCTCCGCGGGTTACGATTTTCACTTTTCGCGGCTTTCCCATGTCCCACCTAAAATATACGGCATAGCGCTCAAAGTGATTTATTTTTGCAGGACTACAAAAATCATACCTTTTCAAGCGGTGTCATATGACCCCCTAAAAATTTAGCATGGGCTTGTGGTCTATAATTCACTTATACAGTTTGTTTTGATTTTGAATATGGTTAATTATGAAATAATGATGAAATATGTAGTCTTTTGGACAAATGCTGGAAATTGGCGAAGTACCTGAGTTTGGCAACCATATGAGTGTACCATATTCAAAGATAAAGTTTTTATATCTACTATTACCACTTGACTATAAACTGAGCAGATGCAATAAAATGTTATTATTAGATTATCAAATGCAAATGTATTAGTTCGAGTGACTAATTTAAAAGCTCATGGGTATTTAGATATATGACAAAAATTATTTGGAATAAATAGCTGTGATTTCTAATTATTTTAATTTTGTTTACGACAGACAGATGTGGCATCCATGGAGTGAATCGAGTGTATTGCCATAGTGCAAAATTCAAAGCAATCATGCGAATGGTTTATCTACAGCAGACATTTTTGCAAAAGTTAATTTAATTAGGTTTCTGAATATCATTAAGGGAAGGAACTATGGTATTTGAGATTTTATTTTTAACTCAATGATTTCTCAGTGTTTTTAACTTATCAAATCGAGCTCTCCACTTTCAGCCTCAAGAGGACAGTGGCACTCACTGTACAGCTAGCCCTCCACCACCACTACCAGCTTCTCGCTACGCTGTTGCACTTGGTGGCTGTTGCACTTGGTGGCTGTTTTGAAAAATTAAAAACACAGAAATCTGTGAAATAAAAATAAAATGAAACTTGAATTTCATTGTTCCATCCCTTAATGCTATTCAGAAACCAAAAAATGACAGTTCTATTATAGCAATATGTATTTAGATAAAGCACTGTTGAAAATAAGTTGAGTTTCTGTTAGTAATAGTGTTGGGCGATATCGTGATTTTTCAATCACAACGTGAATCGTGACTGTGAATTTCTGGTATCAGTGAATTTAAACCGTGATGTGATCACGACTTTCATAATAGGGCGAATAGGAAAAATTGTTAATTTTGGTGAATTGATGAATTCGCTACTTTGGTAATCTGTGCAGCCGTAGATATATAATAGGTATGATATTTACATATACATGCATATTGATATTATGATTTGCTTATCCAACTAACCTGACATGGATTGGTGATAAAGCCAAAACACTAGTTTTAAATGGGACGCCTATTTGAATTTCGTAATAGCATATTTTTGTAAAGTTATACAAATATGTAAACATTTCGGAAGCATCAAATAAACTATTTAGGTTTTATAGGTTACTAGCTAGTTAATTTTTGCTGGGTTATTGTTTATAATAGTGTGCTGCAACCTTTTTAATATAAGCCTCGGATTTTAATAAAAATGTACAAATTAAATAATGAATATAATGTTTATATAGTTATTTTTATTTGCTATTATTTAATGGGAAACATTTTATTTACTAAAGTCCAAGTATTTTTCCCATTCAAATATCAAAAATTTGTTACCTACTTTATTCTTTCTTACAATTTTGGTCAACGGCATAAGGCAGCACTTCTAACGTGTATACAAGCTATATAACCATTATACACTCTTCGCCAATTAACTTTGTACTTTTTTATTAATTGTTGCACATTCTATATACCTATAGGACACTCATCTTCGCAGTTGATTATAATGGTTAATCGATGTGTTTTCGATGTAGAAGTTGTGGGTTATTTCTCCAACAAAAACAATTATCTAAAACATGTTTTGGAGCTAAGCATTTCACAATTTTAAAAATCAAAAAGAATACAAAATTGTGGAATTATATATTTTTATTATACCTATATGCCATGCCGAGACGTGGATGTTCAATATTTGCAATAAAATTGCTAGTATATTTAATCAAAAAAATATTTTAACACATATGGTTCTAGTAGGTGTTCTTGTAACAGAAATGCTCCGCCACGACCCTGCCTTTAATTGCTAGTGAATAAAATATATAAAAAGATAAGTATATAAATATCTATAGTATGAGACGCGCAAGATCAGTCAGTCTATCTTGTGAAACGCGTACCTACCTAATATCGTTAAGTCACGGAATCGTTTGCTTTACGTGTTATACATAAGGTCGCAAACAAGATATTTATATCGTCAAAAATATATTGATATTTGGGAAGTCGTGATCACGTCACGGTTTTCTTCCAACTTTATTCACAGTCGTTACTTGTGATTTTTTAATATCAGTGATTTAATCACAGTTCGTGATATATCGCCCATCACTAGTTAGTAACCTTATTAAATATGAATGGATCAAGATGAACGTGTGCCGCCGATAAGCTTGGAAAATTGACATCACTCTATGTTCATATACCCCACACCGTCAGAAAAAATACGCGAAATAGTAAAAAAATTTAAACCAAAAACTTCCAGTGGATTTGATGGTATTTCAATTAGTCTATTAAAAAAATGCATGCACCATATAGCTGCACCACTTGAGAATATATTTAATGCCTCATTATGCCAAGGAATATTTCCAGAAACTCTGAAACTAGCAATAGTACTGCCATTACACAAGAAAGGAAATACAAATGACCTAAGTAATTATCGCCCTATAAGTTTGTTGTCTGTGTTTTCCAAAATACTGGAATCGCTTATATACAACAGGCTAATTGGGTTTCTAAATAATATAAAATTTTTCAATAATTTTCAACATGGCTTCATGAAGGAAAAATCAACGACAACAGCTCTTTTTAACTTTGCAAACACAATATTAGAGGGTTTGGATAGCCAAGAGACTGTTTGCGGACTATTTCTTGACTTGTCCAAAGCCTTTGATACTCTGAATCGCAATCATCTTCTCAATAAGTTAGAGCAAATAGATGTGCGAGGAACCGGTATTCAATGGTTTAATTCATATCTACAAAATAGAAAACAAAGGACAGTAATATCACTCAATGGCAATAAATATATCTCTGACACTCTAATTCAAAATTATGGAGTACCTCAAGGCAGTGTCCTTAGACCACTTTTGTTTATAATCTATATAAATGATCTCGTAAATGTTACAGACAATAATATTAAAGCAACCATAATTAATATGCGGACGATACCAATTTGCTAATAAGAGGTAGCCCAAGAGCTCTCTCAGTTATGGCAAAATGTAAAGAACTGGTTTCACGCTAATCAACTTATATGAAACGAGTCTAAATCGAGCAGTGCAATTTTTAGAACTGATAGATCGAATCTCATATTGCTGGATCAACTGTCAAATGAAGTACTAATCTTAAATACAAATTCCACAAAGTTACTGAGTGTAACTTTGGATAGCAACATGAAATGGTACTTGCATATAGATGAAACTGTTAATAAACTCAACAAATCATGTTACGCGATTAGGATATTATCACGCCTGTTTGATGCCTCAACACTAAAAATATTTTACTATGCAAATTTTTACTCTAGCGCTAAATATGCAATTGAAATTTGGGGTGGTTCCTCCGACCTTTACAAAATATTCAAAATACAAAAAAGAGCATTAAGAATAATTTATAAAATAAAGGCCAACGGTTCATGCAGGAACTATTTTAGGCAAAATGAATTGCTTATAATACCAGGATTGTATATATACTCATGTTTAACATATTTGAAAAATCATCAGGCTGAGTTCAATATCTCAAACTTTGATCACACTCATGATACAAGACATAATAGTTATGCATTTCCCATACACCATCTAGCCATAACCGAGAAAGGCCCCTTTTACTCAGCAATAAAATTTTACAACCAACTTCCTAATTCTCTTAAAGACATTACTTCTCCAAAGGTCTTCAATAAACAAGCTTTTCAATACATTTGCAATATGGAACCATATTCTGTTCAAGAATTCTTGGCTTTTAACAATGATGGTCTTAGGTTGCAACCATCGTTGAGTAGGTTGTAATGTAAGAGTATACTTTGTAGGCGAACGGAGAAAATGTGGATTTTTGATTTTCATATCCATATAAGCCAATGTGAAAGTTGGTTAAGTACTTTATTTATTTTAAACATAGAAATTCTACAGAGAATTTAATGATTTTTAGATAAAATATGCTTCATGATTGACTCTATCACGTGGCGCGGTTAGTACAAAATTTTGATTTGTTCCCAATATATTCATGACGATTGTTTTACGACAAGTGGATTCCTAATTTACAGGGTATAAGCTACATATCTGACAGTTGCACATTTTACTCTAAAAGCGCCAACGGGATAAAAAACTAAGCGACTTTCGTCAATGCACGCACTTTACTATAACGAGCTAGCCAGGAGATGTCAGGCACCCCAAAAATTGAGCGACTCTGCACTGGCAAGAGACAAGAAAAACGTCAACTGGTATTGTTCCAAGAATATAAGAACAATAAGTAATAAGTAGTAATAAGCTCTACACTATAATTTTCAAATAATGATTAATGTATTAGACAGAGAAGTGGATATGCAATGGCATAATAATCTACTATGTCTCTTGCACTAGCCAGTGGAATGATGCCACCATTAAAATTCAACTCCCAGTGCATCCGGACAGCCTAGGCTTTGGATTTAGGGGTTGTCTACTACGTGTGGTGTGTTTATGTATATATGTAAATTACCCTAATAGTAGTACTCCAGGAAAATAAGGATTCAACTAACCTCGGAATGGAAGGGAATAAGCTGTAAATTTGTATGAAGCTTTGTTTTGGCATTCTGAAGGCTGGCTAGAAAAGTGTCATATAATCTCGCGTCTGCGTCGCGAGATATTCAAGGACAAAGGTCACGAAAATTGGTTTTCCGCAATTATCTCATTTCCTATACGAAATACGTCATTTAAGGTTATTATAAAACTTGTAGTTCGTAAAATTACCTACAATTTTCAGTTCAAGCATTTTTTTGTATCATCAACCATTCTCGAGATACAGCGTGGATACTTTCTTATTTTAAATGAAACACTTCTTGAAATGAAATTCTGTGTCGAAATATGTAGTACAACCTGTACCTAAACCCAGCAGTTTCGGAGATATTTGACATTTTATAAAAAATTTGACAGGTGCAACGGTTTGCAATAACCATTATAACTTTCTTCGCGTAGGAGATCCTTATTTGCTCTTTAGCACGTAGAAAGAACACAAGATGAGCTAGTCTTCACAATAAAAATAAATTCCATAATAGTATGTCAAGATTGTATTTTCACATTACATTTTGTCGAATTCAAACTTCAAGAACTTTTTTATTTCAAAGCGAACACCAAATCAATTTCCATAAAATTATGTAAAATTAAATTCCCTTTTTTCTAGTATAGGCATTGTAGGGGTTAAAGTTACAACTTTTTGAAATATTAGCGATTTTCTGATAAGTGCTTCGCTTGCCACTCTCCGCGCTGTCTCGAGAATGTTGAGAATACGAAAAAATACTTGAAACAAAAATTATAGATAATTTTACGATTTACAACTTTTACAATAGCCTTAAAACGTATTTCGCATATAGTGGAGTAAACAAAGATTTTCACTTCGGAAAAATTTGAGCTAAATTGTTTGTATTCGAGGAAATGGTATTAATGCCAAGTGTACTTAACCTATTACAAATTGAGTTGTTAATATGTTTTACAAAATTAATACTATGCCATTTTTTATTTTCTTTGGGTGCATTATAAAAATGTTTTTTCAACAGCTTTCTTTGCTTGTTCTGAATTAGCTTGTCTATGAGCGATGTGTGATATCCATTGTTTTTTGCTATTATTTTAAGGGTTGTAACTTCTTTTTCAAAATTAACATGATTTAACTTTAATGATAACAGTCTATGGACATAACTATGAAAAGCTGACATTTTTATCTTCCACGATTGATTACTGTTTGCATGTATGAGTGTGTCAGTAAAAGTGAGTTTTCTATAAATATCGATTTCTAAAATGGGACCTTTTCGTGTCAATGAAATATCTAAAAAGTTTAAAGAACGTTCTATCTCAATTTCTACCGTAAACTGAATTTTATTGTTTATGGAATTAATAAAATGAATTAACTGTGATAATTGCTTATCCGTACCAGTCCATATACAAAACCCATCATCCACGTATCTTGCTCAAAAGTGTATATATTGTAAAAGACTATTTTCTTTTCTATCAAAAAGGTTAGTCGCGAAATTGGTCATAAATATTTCTGCTAACAATGGGCTTAATGGACCACCCATTGGTAAACCATTTACTTGCGTGTAGAATTTAAGTAAATGGTTTACCAATGGGTAGTCCATTGTTATCAGAAATATTTATGGCCAATTTCGAGACTTCTTTCGGTCGGCCATTTTGAATTTTGCAAATCTGACATCAAATTCGAAATCAGCATATCCAAAAACCCTTAAAGTGTATTCATGGAAGGCTGAGAGTAATAAATATGTGTGATTGCCTTGTGATCGCGACGTGTTCCATCCTCATTGGTTGCATATTTCAGGAGATTGCCAACAGTTTTCTCAACTTCAGTTGTATGTAATTTGCGTAAGTGTATTTACATTTGTTCGAATATTTGAATTATTATAACTCTTAAACAGTTTAGTGAATCCATTTGAAGTTTATGGTAGTGTATTATCAAGTTTAAAAGAACAATATCCTACATTTTCGTTAATATTCAATCGTTCTAAAATCGATCAGGAAACTTCTTGTATTTTTAATAATTTTACGCATGAATGGCTCTGGTGAACTAAGCCCATGCGAACAGCGCGTGACAGCTCTCAGAGCTCAGCGAATATACTATAGTACCCGGATTTTAATTCTTTTTCATCTATTAATTTTCGAGATATTTCATTTAACAACTAATTTTGCAGTTTTTTGTTATTAATAAATAAATACAGATTTAGCTTACAATACCAACCGGTAGACTTTGAACTTAAACTTATTTAGAACACATTTAAAAAGTTTTTATGAATTTTTATGCAGTTACAAATGATTCCAAAACAATGCCTCTTTTTTGACTCTGTTTACTCCACTAATAGAAAAAGAGATAATTGCGAAAAACCGATTTTCATGACTTTTGACCTTGAATATCTCGTGACGCAGACACGAGATTATATGAGACTTTTCTTTCAGTCTTCAGAATGCCAAATCAAAGGTTTATACAAATTTACAGCTTATTCCCTCCCATTCTGAGGTTTCCCCACTATTTTGCCTTATTTTGCTGGAGTATAGGTCAACTTTTTTATTTCAAAAGAGCTGTGGTGGGAAAAGTTGTATATTAGCCTTAAATTAAAAAAATCGCTGCCTAAGGAATCACTACTTCCACATCCACATTTCCCATCCAAGTCTCTTTAAAGTAAGACATCTTGGCTATATTTGCACTCTAGTATGTGGAAATAATTGGCCATAGAATTTTAATATATGAGGCAGATGTCACAAAAAAATTTGAGGCGTTGGTTTCTAGCATAAATGCCGAAAATAAAGTTTCTGGACTTAGCTTGCTCTACTTATTTTCCCCAATTTACATCCCCCTCTTCAACCCAATTATCTCAATCAGATGTCATTACAATATATATGTGTACCAAATTTCAAGTGAATATCTCAATTGTATTTGATCAACTCCTGTAATAATGGAGTAGAGGTGGTGGAGGGTTGAAAAATATTATAAAAAATCTGAACCCTGGGTATTTAGCATATACACCACATCTTAAGTTTCTGTATTCTTACCAGCTTGCTTTACTTAATTTCCCCTATTTACCTCTATTTAACCTCCACCCCTTCAACTGAATCATTTCAAAATATAATCTAGTTCCAGATGTTGTTATAATACACACGTTAACCAAATTTCAAGTAAAAATCTCAATTTTATTTTATCAATATATATAATAATGGAGGGATGGGGGTGGGTGGTTAAAAAATATTGTAAAAAAATCTGAGGTCTTGGTTTCTGGTATATACACCAAATCCCAAGTTTCGGTGTTTACCAGCTTGCTTCACTTATTTTCCATTATTTACACCTATTTAACCCAACCTACCCTTCAATGGAATTATCTCAAAATACAATCTAGTTCTAGATGTTATACATACGTCTACCAAATTTCAAGTAAATATTTCAACTTTATTTTATCAACCCCCTTTAATAATGGAGTGGGGTTGGTGCAGAGGGGATGGAAAATATAATAAAAATCTGAGGCCTTGGCTTCTAGCATACAGTATGTCTCACTTTTCATGCCTCCCATATCACAGCTCGCTTATTTACAATGCAATTTTTTTAAAATTTGGGTGGAAGGTACTTATCCATTAGGAGATTGTGTAACTGTAAAATATTTTAAAATCCACCAGTGGCGTCCGTCGCTATGAAGAAAAATGTACCTAATTTTCCACAAAAAGATATTAGGCAAAGTTTTAACTGTAAAGCAATCTCATAATCTTATTCGTTGTGGTCAAAAACTCACTGAAACCGAATTTTAATAACATAGTGTACTTGGTGTTCACGTAATAGGAAAATGAAACTTCTCTTTTTAAAGTACCAATTATTACAGTCATAACTTAATTTTCAGACGTAATTAAGAGCTAATTAAGCTATAGGGAAACCTCATTTAGAATTGATCAAGTGACTTCAGTCAGTTTATTTAACAGTCAAAATCAAACAGTAATTGACAAAGTTTAAATTTAGATAAATTTGATGCGTGTATAAAAAGATTAGAGACACAAATATGCAGACCTAATAACAAATGTTACATGGTAGGAGTTGATCGATCAATTCAGGATAAGGTATATCAAAATAATTTTTGGGCACGAGGTGTAGCCTACACAAGGTTCAACTTTAGAAAAGGACAGCATTTCTTAGACAATCAAAACAACGCAAATGACAAACTAGAAAACGTTTTTTTAACTTCATGAATCAGAATAAAACATGCTATTCTTCAAAGGGTCACTTGAACTACGAAAAAGGTATTAAGATTGGCACAAATGCTCCAAGCAAAAAAGAGAAAGGTGTGGACAGAAATAACATAATTTGCCTTGTCTGATAGACAAAGCTTCACTTCTAAGCATCACCTGCAAAGGACTTTTAAGGGTATGTCATGTCAACATTAGATCTCTTGTCCCTAGTTTTGACATGTTCAGCGATTTAATGCTCCCAAATAATTACCACATAATTGCACTTACAGAGACATGCCTTCCTCCTGTCTTTCCTTCTAACTTAGTGCAGCTTAGCGGTTACGACCTACTACGTTACGATCGGCAAAATAGAGGGGGAGGAGTATGTCTAGATGTACACTGTAGTCTCAAATGTAAAATAATTAACACAGATTATGTAAGTAAAAATCATCTTGGATTTCAGTAACTATGGATTATAGTAACGGTCAACAAAACAAGACTATCTGTTGGTGTGGTATATAGTCCACCATTATCACCCATATCTTGCCTTAATGAACTCGAAGAAGTTTTAACCACCATCTGCTTAGATAGTCAAGATATAATACGAATGGGGGATGTGAATATTGATTTTTCTTCTGCTAACACCAACCACTACCGAACAATTAACAACATTATTAGCAGCTTCAACCTAACCCAAATAATAGACGAACCAACGAGAATAGGCACACCTCGTCAACCACAATAGATATATGCATAAGTAACAATGTAATTTGTAATGAAGTGGGAATGCTAGATATGCTGAATATAACAGACCATCGATTGATATACTGTGAGTTGAATTATACATTAAAAACAATACCACCTAAGACAATCACATTTAGAGATTACTCGTTCTTCAACATAAACGAGTTCTCTAGGGACTCTAACCTAATTAACTGGAGTCATGTAGAGCATTTAGAATTGATTGATGACAAAGTTGAATTTGGAAATAGTGCTATAACATTCTTGTTCAATATGCATGCCCCCTACAAAACAATTACTGTCAGGAAAAGTTATCGCCCTTATATAACGCAAACCATTAAAGATATAATTAAACTTAAAAGGAAAACATACAAAATATACCAAAGAACTTAGTCCACAGCTCACTTAGAATTATACAGACATTAGAAATTATCTATCTCTTGCAATCAGGAATGAAAAGAAGGCTTATATCCAGCATCAAATTAAAATGCAAAATAATCCGGCAAAATTATGGAGATATTTCGCGTTCTGGAATGTTCACGTAAAGCCTGCATATGAAATTGACTCTGCCCTCCAAGACGCTAATGACGTGAACAGATATTTCATCGAATCTGCTGGTAACACGAGTATAAACCAAGATACTCTTAATTACTATTCTTCCAATCAACGGAATAATGTTAACTTTCTTATTACAATAAATCCTGTAACTGGTAATAAAGTAGAAAATATTATTAACACCATCAAGTCAAATGCCTGTGGTGTAAACAATATCAACGTTAAAATGTTAAAATATACAATTCCCCACTTGCACTTGTATGCTTTAGTACATATCATAAATAACTCTTTGGAAACTGGCACGGTGCCTACATTATGAAAAAAAGCTATCATCCTGCCCTTACTAAAAGTACCAAAAGTAACTGAACTTAAAGTGCTTCGCCCAATTAACATCTTACCTACAATGGCAAAACTGCTTGAAAAAGTTGTATTACAAGAACTTATCGATCATACAGAATCAAACAATATATTACCAGAAATCCAATCAGGCTTCAGAAAGAATCATAGTACTAGCACAGCGTTAATGAGAATATCAAATGACATAACTGAGGTATTGATAAGTCCTATATAACGTACCTTATTTGATTGGATTTTATAGTAAAGCTTTTGATAACATTAACCATTTACTTATGTTAGCTAAACTAAGCTATTATGGCATAAGGTCCACTTTATTAAATCGGTTCAGCAGTTATCTCAATGGCAGAGGTCAGTCTGTTAAAATAAATGATAAGGTGTCTGAAGAAATAAGTGCTTGCTCAGGCGTACCACAAGGGAGTATATTAGGACCAATACTTTTTGATATATTTACCGCAGATATATCTAATATTTTAGAACATAACTGGAATTTACACCTCTCTGCAGACGACAACCAATTGTATAAGTCATGTAATCCTGAAAGTGTCAATCATCTCATAAGTGAATTGAATGAAAACCTGCAGCTAATAAGTGACTGGTCTAATAATAATGGTTTACAACTCAATGCGTCTAAAACTGTAGCATTATGTATCGGGACCAGCAATGGATATTGTCTTAAACCAAAGTGTCATAAATTTAAGTAGTAAAGTAAACAATTTTGGTGTTATTTTTTACCAGAACCTGGGAGAGCAGAGTTAAGTAGTGTCGTCGTGAATAGACGTGTTTTTTAAGATGCTCTCTAAAAAGCGATAGAAAAGTGGTAGAAATAACGTTAAACTCGAAAAAATTTCAGCCACCAATAGATTAAGAAATTCTGCTTGAAATGAAGCGCCTCAATAGAAAAACAGAGTTCATATGGAATTAATAATTACAACATTTTCTAATAATATTAAATCAAATAAAGCAAACAAGCTCAAGTGAAGTGCAGCGTCCCTACCTACGTACACCCTAGACGACCCAAGTGGTTTATGGGCAATAAACAATAGCATAGTCAGTGTCAAGATGAGGCACATATGTTTACAAAGCAATATAGCTGTGTTGTGACCTAAAGTTATTGTATACAGTGGAAAGTTTTTAAATGGGACAATATTAACTCAACCCAAGAAAGAAAAGGAAAGGAAATAAAATAAAACAGCAATCACAAGACGCTGCAGAAAGACAGAGACAAGTTATAAATTTATTTACTTTTATCTTTAATTGATATTATTCTATTCCATCTTTCTATCTGATCTTTACCATCCTAATTTTTACCAGCTCGATTTATTGATTCAAAACATAATATTTTATTATTAATTTGGAAGACGGAAATTGAAACTGATTGTCTCAAAGAAGCGGCAATTGAAAAGATATTAAACATACCTAATATATAGGTAATAAACATAATATATAGGTGATGAAATGGAAAAACTGCCCAAAATTGAAATCGATTGTTTCAAGGAAACGACATACAGGGTTAGCAAACTATCCCGTCGGACCTTTTCGCTCATAACGCGCAAAAAAATTATAATAATGGTGATAATAATAATAATGTTACCGCGAGATAGGGCCTTGCCCAGCAACTCCACCATAGATGGTTATTTACTTGCGGAAGGGTTAATAAATAAAAAAAAAAGAAAGGGAAAAAATACAAAAATAAAATAAAAAATGAAAGCTACTAGATTCAGAGACACAAGAAGCAGAAAACTTAGAAGAAAAATAAGGAGATGACGATAGATGGAAACTTAAAAGAAGCATCTCTCAACACCTACACTTCCCATCCTATATTCCCACCCTATGCGTCATGCGGCTCTTGGTGTTGACAACAAGCATGTCCAATGTCCAACCCGGTGTATGCAGCTGGTCCGGCGGTATATGAAACATCCGAGATTTGGTTCCGGCGCGCGGTTTGGCCGTCCGTTGGGCGTATTCGACGGACGACCAGGCTGCGTGTTGGAACGAACCTCCATGGATGCCCGGAATTGGCAGCAATGCCCACCATATGCTGGCAAATCAATCAATCAATCAATCTTTAACCAGAACCTATCTTTCGAAAACCATCTTATTAAAAAGTTAAGTGTACTTCAAGTTTAAATATTTGTGGAGGTATAAGTAGGTGTTACCAGATAAAACTAAATGGCAGCTTGTGAATGCAGTGATATTGAGTTATATGGATTATGGAAGTTCTGTATTATTAAGTATAACTATTTAAATGAAAGATGCAAAAACAAAATTCAAAGGCTTCAAAACTCCGGTCTAAGATATTCGTATACGTATATTAATAAACGGGACCATATAATGACTTTTTACAACAATTTGAATATACTTAAAATAAAATATAGGTTCGAATTATATTATGCACGTTTATTATATAAAATGAGGGACACCAAAAGTCTGACTTATCTATACAAGTTATTAATTAAAAGGTCTAATGTCCACTCTGTAAACACGAAATGCTCAGCTATATTCAATACCTCAACACAGGACCACAAAATTTGAAAGCTGCTTTGAATATCCATGCATGCACACTAATCAATAAATTAATAGATCAGTTTAATAAACCAATGCTTAATCAGTTTAGCTCACACTGTAAAAATCATTTCCTGAATGAACAAGAGATTGTAAAATCCTGGCAGATCGTTTTGACAGGTGGAATGTAATTTTAGGTATTAGTTTAATTGCATTTACTTACTTATGTTTTTATATTGTGCTTTTTTGTTTTTTCTTTTTAAGCTATGTACTCGTTCTCTTTATTTAGATGTTACTATAGTTTTAGGTTATAGGGAAGGCTGAAAACTGTCTGTGGCAATGCCTTCTCCTTTTGATAGTTTGTATATTTATATATAGGTATATATATTTCTCTCAATAAATATTATTTTTATTATGTCCGAAAATAAAGTTATAACTAATAATTGGTACTTTAAAAAGGAAAAAAAAATGTTTCCCTATATTATTGAAATTCGGTATTAGTGAGTTTTTGACAACAACGAATAAGATTATGAGATTGTTTTACAGCTAAAACTTTGCCTAATATCTTTTCTTGTAAAATTAGGTGCATTTTTCTTCATAACGACGGGTGCCACTGGTGGATTTTAAAATAGGTTACTGTGACTTAATCTTATGATGAATAAGTACCTTCCAAATTAAAAAAAATCTCATTGTAAATAAGAGAGCAATGATATGGGAGTCATGAAAAGTATACATACTGTATTCAGCAAATCCCAAATATTTGTACTCTTACCAGCTTGCTTTACTTATTTTCTCCTATTTACCCCCCAATCCCACACCGTATAAATTCAAAATCCAATCCAGTTTCAGATCTCATTATAATACATATATGTACAAAATTTCAATTTCAATATCTTAAATCGTTTCAGAGAAAATGTATGCACAAAAAAAAGTTACAGACAGACAAATTTAAAATGTCGACTTTTCATGACATTCTAAAATTTTGAATTTTTTTTTATGATTACTATACTTCTACTCCACTACACGGATGTGGAAGTAATTCTTTTAATTTCTTCAAACTAATATTTTGGGGTCCCGCCGGGCATTGAAAATATATTTTTAAGATACCTGTACGAGGAAAGAAAGGCTTTGTAATGATTCTTTACTGATGTAAAAATAATATTTTTAAATCGGAATATATTTAGTTCCCCCATCCCCCCACCAGCTTTGGCATCATAATTCTGGATGTCATCTTTTGATATATCCAGCAATTTTTATTTTCACTTTTGTAGACTGCCAGTGATGCTTTTGTCACTTAACACCTCTTTCTAAAGCCTGTGTGTGTCAAGATAGTTTCCAGAGATCAATTTCTGATATATTTCCAGTTTTGATGAAACTTTGAATATTCTCATCGAAGAAGTTGTGTCAAGGGGAGTTCAGTAACTTTGCAATTTGGCAATTTCTTAGGTCAGTATAATTTTATGGCATCAAGGTTAAATGTACGAATTTCAGAACTCTTTGGTTTACCTTTTGCTTCTACTTTCTTGTTTTCATCGAAATCAGTGTTTTCTGGATCACCATAGAATCCATTACTTTGGATTTCTGGGTCTATTGCAGCTTTAAACTCGTGGATGAAATGTCTTGAGCAATGAATCAATTGCCAATGATGAGGCCCGGATGTACATGAGGCAGTAGATTTGACAAGAAACTAAACCTTGGCATATAATTTCAGAATGTCCTCTGCTATTGTCTTCAGGGCGGCAAATGGTTTCTCAATTCCAATATAAGCCCGCAATACTCGATTTGTTACAGCTTTGTTACTGCCCATCTTGCATGCAACATCTTACCTGGCGATTTACTTGTTAAATCATTTTGGCATTTTCCAGAAGTTATAGATAGCATGGAAAATTGTAATAATATATTTCTGGTCAGAACTGAGTTCATCATAGGCAATTCGACCTGAATCTTCTTGAAATTCACAACTGGCAGTTGCTTGCACAATTCGAGAAGTCTCCTAAGGGGGTCTTGAAAATGTCAAAAGAGCAGTTGTATTTCCATCCAAATAACGCAGTAGCCACTCATATTTTTTTGAGTTGGCATAGCAGCCATTGCAAGGAGCTCTTGAACTGAAGTTCCAACAAATGTACCCCATTAATTTCAAAAATGCATAAAACATCGTGGGAGTGGCTTTGTGCCTTTCTGATGAGCTCCAGAATAAGGGCGAAAAACGTTTCAAACGCTAAGCATTTCCAAGAAACAGAATGATAGTTTTCATGAAAATGTAATCCATTTGAAAGAAAAATTTTCCAAAAGACAAAGTATATAAATAAATTCATTTTGGGCATTTGTTCTCATTCTTAACTGAATCTTCATGACTGTAGGGAGTTATGTGGATACTGGTTTACTCTGCATGGCCGTAGGGGATTATGTGGAAACTAGTGTTAGAATGAGAATTGTCAAATAAGAAAAACAAATTCATTACGATTTTACTGCGAGCATAACCAGAACTCAGGTTGTTGAAAGAATGCAAAGATTGTATGTAAATCAATTATTATACTCTTCGCAAATACAAAACGAAGGATATATTGCATTCAATCAGCACATTTCTAAAACCGGTAATATTGCTCGTAGAGAAAAAATTTTCATATCGTGTTGATGATCGAATTCTGAATAACTTTCAAAATGTCCGTCTGTCCATCACGTTTCTTGTAAGCACGATAACTTAAGAACGAAAAGTCCGATTGTATTGAAATTTGGACAGTAAGCTAGTGTTAGCTAGAGGAAAAACGATTTTACTGCGAGCATAACCAGAACTCAGGTTGTCGAAAGAATGCAAAGATTGTATGTAAATCAATTATTATACTCTTCGCAAATACAAAACGAAGGATATATTGCATTCAATCGGCACATTTCTAAAACCGGTAATATTGCTCGTAGAGAAAAAATTTTCATATCGTGTTGATGATCGAATTCTGAATAACTTTCAAAATGTCCGTCTGTCCATCACGTTTCTTGTAGGCACGATAACTTAAGAACGAAAAGTCCGATTGTATTGAAATTTGGACAGTAAGCTAGTGTTAGCTAGAGGAAGAACCCTATTGTTTCTGAGCAAAATCGATCGATAAATAAAAAGTTATAAATTTTTTTAAATAAAAAAAAATAATGTGTAACAACAATAGGTACAAATAAGATGGAAGGTAGTAATTACGTAAACTGAAAATTATAAACAAAAAAAAAATTAAAATAAGTCCGATTAGTATTCAACTTATCAAGTTCTGCCACTTTAAAAATTCCTCCATTATTAATTGCTAGTGGTTTCTCAATCTGTTGTAAGGTTTCTTCTTCTTTATCTGATGTTGCACTTGGCAACTTAAATTTAGGTTTGCGCTTGTTTGTATTCTTTTTTATAGATTCTTCGGGCCAAAATAAGGTACTCTTAAGAGGAGAGGGACCATAAAGTATAAACCTACTTGTACTTTTAGCTTTTTCTTTTCCATTATATTTATTTGTTTCTTTCACTTTACAACGTTTACTGTTCAGATATTTACAACTACCAACACGACGACCCTGAGCACTTCGCTCACGATGGATATATCCTTCAATTTGCTGACGATACCGCCCTCGTATCCCACGACAGAACCACCACCAAGGTATCAGAAAATCTACAATCATTAATAAATACAACATGCAGGTGGTTCAACAAATGGAGACTCAAGCCAAATCCTCTAAAAACACAGTTTATTTTGTTCAACCACCACCCATCGGATAATTCCCCATCGCTGAACATGTATCAACATACTTTACATCCAGTAACTAAGATCAATTACCTTGGAATAACCTTCGACAACAAAATCAATTTTAATGCCCACGTTGAGCTCAAGAAAAAGAGTATCATATCGAGAGCCAAACACTTCCGAAGTTTGACATATAACAGGACGGGGATCAACATAGAGACAGCTAGTAGAATTTACAAGCTTATTTGTCGACCAATGATTGAATATGGACACGTTTTGTTTTTGAATTGCAAAAATCACGCATTAAAAAAAATTAAGGTGGCAGAAACAACATCAATAAGGAAGATAACCAAAATTCGACATCCTCTCAACCCGCTGCACAACCCCCCCAACCGTCTTTTATACCAACAGACTAATATAATGCCTATAGAAGACCGTCTAATCCATCTATCTAAAAGATTTTCCGAGATACCACAACATCTAGAGAGAATCTAGAAATACTGCATTAGAAGAGACCCAGGAATAAGAACGGTACATAAGCACCCGGAACAAACCCTATTAGAAAATCTACAAAGATTAGCCAATAACAATTAATCAACACCGAAACATTTTATTATTGTTATAATTAAAGTTGATATTAGTATAAGTATAACAGCTATCACATAAAATATTATTTATTGTATCATAAAATTGTAAAATATTATGTGTTTATATGTAATTGTAACAATAGGCTGAAGGTCCTAGGTCAATGGCCTGTTGAATCAGTTTGTGGTTCAATAAAGTTCATTTATTATTATTATTATTGTTTCTTTCACGTTCGTTTTCTCGATAACGTAAGACTTTTCCTTGAGACTTATTCAAATTACTTGTTTCTCTTGTATGTTATTTTCTCTTTTGTGTCAGAATTCGGGACATTTACCTCATACTATGTAAAAATTGACTGAAAAATTAAACTTAGCTTCAATAATACAATGAATAATGAATAACTGACACAAATAATGCATAAGAAAGGTTAATGAACTTTATTTATGCATTATTTGTGTCAGTCATTCATTATTCATTTTATTATTAAACTAAGTAACATTTCATTTTCAGTCAATTCTTACATGTAGTATTACTATACGAACCAGAAAGTAAATATATTGGACATGTGACACCAGGAAATTACTACTAACGAGTAGAAAGACAGAAATAATCTGCTATCAAACTTTGTAAAATTATTAATTCCCAAATAAAAGATAGTTTTACATGCTGGTGGAGGCCTAAATATAATAAGATTTAAAAATGATTTCTTATACTAAGATAAATAATCATTTAAAAACATTTCCCAGTGCAGGATACTAGAGTTTAAACACTTTTCCGGGTTTTGGGGAAGCATAAAATATTTTTTGAAAAAAAAAAATATATCAAAAATTTAAGACCATTACACAACTTTCCTCACTCCAGGCCTTTTATAATTTAAAAAATATATTAACATTTGTCTATTTGAATGTCGAAGGGTCATTACTTTCGGTCTCCGCTAAACTTTAACAATCTGCAAAATCATTGAAAGTACAATTGTTTTCATGGTAACTAAACCAGTTTGAGCAATGGTTTATGTTTAACGGAGGATGAAAGTAACTGCCCTAAAAAAATAAAGAAAGTTATACAAATTAAATTAATTAATTAATCAAGCATGTAAGCAAGCAGGGCATTTTTCTCTTCAAATTTCCACATTTAATTGTAAATTATACCTCTCCCTAGATCTATTTGATCTTAGCCCATAATAATTTCCCTCGATTGTTATGAGGCCCTTACATATCCTATCCTTTAAATAACTATCATATTATAAATATATATGTTTAGAAATATATATATAACCAATTCAATCTTGGAATAATCACAATTTAAGCAATTTTTTCATTCAAATATTTTCGTTTTTCATTATCTATGTTAAAATCATTTCTTCCATTCAACCTCTCTAAAGATGAAATACATAACTTGTCGATGCTAGGCACACATTAAAAAGAGAGTTGTAGAAGGTAATACTTATTAACTTTTCCTCTTTTCTCTGCTGTTTTGTATTATTCATACAGTATGTACATTTCACGTTTTATTATACATAACAGTGTTTTCCATATCATGTCTTTGAACCTAAATGTCCTTTGTGATACTCTTCAATTATGAAAATGCAAAATATATTGCATTTGATTGGCACATTTCTAAAACTGTAAATATTGCTCATAGAGGAAAAAAAATTTCATATTGCTGTTAATGATCATATTCTGAACAAATTTCAAAATGTCCGTTCGTCTGTCCACCCTATGTTTGTCCGTCCGTCCATCACGTTTTTTTGTAAGCAAGATGACTTAAGAGTGAGCAAGGTGACAAGATGAATCCTAAATTTCTGCGGCTAGATGGCGTTAGTGACTACTCTGTTATCTACTTTGTAGTTCGTACTTTCTTTGCACTGCGGTACACGTCTGAAATTCATTAAATGTCAAAAAATGCCCACTTTCTTTCGTTCATGTGGGCTCGAAATTAACATTTCGCGGGTGCAATTTACGATGTGCGGAAACTGCCTTTCTGATCCTGATCTTTCGAAGCGGCTTTCCAGGTCATGAATTCAGAAAGATCCAGTCTATAAAAAATGTTGTGTTTTCAGTTCTTCGTCACCTCATCTTAAATTGTATAGAAGTGGTTCCATCTATTAAAAATCCACTACGTGGATGTGGAAGTAATAAAACTACTAAAATTACTAAAATTGTGATTAACAATAAGCTCTTTTTGGCAAATTGGGTGATGTCATTAAACTGAAAATAGATGTAAGTTGTACATAAATATATACTACAGGATTTTTGAAGAATATTGTTTGCTAAAATTGGTTTATTAGGGAGATTTTTCTTCACTTGGTGTGTTACCCCTTGTTCCCCACTGATCTTGCCGCATTGCTTACTCTTAAGAAAAGTCCGATTGTGTTGAAAGAACCCCACACAAAATAGATTGATTTTGCTTTCAGCTGAATTTCTTTGAAACTTTGAAACATGAATGCATGAGTTTGAATTTTTACTTATATCCAATCCAGAAATGCAAATATTCTCGTGCATGTACCCACACATGCACGCACGCACTCACCCATACATACATGTTTTCAGCCCTTAAAAGGGCCATAGGTAAAAAACAAAGAGTTTCCGAGGATTGTCGCTATTTGAACATTTAATCAGCATCAAATCAACTACAAAAATCTAGAGTTCGAAAAAAATTTAACCTAATGCAAAAATCAATGTATTTTGTGTGGCAAATTAGTGGTAGCTAGTGAAAGAACTTTATTGATATTGAACAAAGTCGATCAGTAAATAAAAAAGTAAATAATTTAAACCTTAAAAAATAATTTTCAAAAATTATTAAGTCTAAAATTGTGTAGTTTTATTAGTTGTTAGTAAGTAATTTTCTTACTTCTAAAACATTAGATATTGAATTGTAGGTACTTGAATTATTATACTCTTCGCAAATACAAAACGAATAGTATATTGCATTCGATCGGCATATTTCTAAAACCGGTAATATTGCTCGTAGAGAGAAAAAATTCATATCACTGTGTTGGTGATCGAATTCTGAACAACTTTCAAATTGTCCGTCCGTCACGTTTCTTGTACGCACGATAACTTAAGAATGGAAAGTCCGATTGTATTGAAATTTAGAAAGTAAGTTAGTGTTAGCTAGAGGAAGAACCCTATTGTTTTTGAACAAAGTCGATCAATAAATAAAGAAGTTATTAATTTCTGAATAAAAAAAAATTGTATAGTAATTAAACAAAAAATGTGTCTTTGATCCTTTTGTAATGCTTGTTTTATACAATAAAAGGGTATTATTATTATTATTAATAGAAATCTTGTGAAATGTTATTATCATCATTATTTATTGATATACTAATATAATACATGATTTTTTCCATATTCAGGCTCAAATGCTTTCAAGCAATAATAAAAATTGATTTAGTGGTTAAAGCCTTCGACTTACTATTGAAGGGTTGTATGATTGAAGCCTGAGTATTAAAAACACTTGGTATTACTGTTCCACAAAATTGTGGAATCGTAATACCATGTTTTTTAATACTTATTCTATTTAGTGCGTTTCATCAAGAACCTACCGCAGACTCAGTTCAATTAAGAAACATTAAATATAATCATTAAAGTGAGTCCAAAACCAATCTGTAGACACAACATCAAAGTGCAGAATATGGATACAGCAGGACTGAATAAATAAATAGTGCTGTATGAAGGAGAAGTGAACAAGAAGGCCTACAAAGATTTCTGGAACCATTTAAAAAGGAGGAACAAAAACTCGAATGTAACAAGAATTAAAATTTGTTTAAGATTACTTTTAAATGAACCGTTGAAGTTAGCAACTAGACAAAAACGTCAACCAGCGAAGAAAACAATACCCTTCGTCAGTTTATAGAAGTCCACATAATTTATATAATGAGATGTAATAATTGAGATGTGATTTTAATCATTTTTCAATGCTAATTGCTTGATTGGCAATATGCTTGCCAGTATATCATGCAGATTTTTTTGTTTTTCTGGCATCTTATCAAAGATTTAATTTTTTAAATTGTAATGCACAAAGGCCCTTTTTTAATAGATTTATTTTTTTTATTTTAAAAGGACAAATGGACAGCATTAAACAGAAAGGAACCAACACCCTCAGCTAAAATCAAGAAACAAGCTTGCAAAGAAAGGTTTTGGATCTTAATTACAATATAGAAACTACACCATTAAATTCTTATAAGGAAAATGAGTTGGACTTTTTCAGCTGAACACACATTGCGATATTCTACATTTAAATAAATTAAGAAACAAATTTTTAAAATTTTGTGGGTTGGCTCCTTTCTGTTTAATGCCGTCCAAATGTAAACTAGCATGGTAGAACATTCCTCACTGAGATTGGGCTATAACCATCATGCAGGGTGATTATAAAAGGCATGTAAACAGTCAGATTACTCTGGGTGATTCAGTTTGGTATTCGCTCCCCTGTATCTTTTTTATTTCAATAAAAAACTACAGCAAACCATAAATATTTGTAAATCACTTGTCAGGCTCTAATCAAATTACACTCTTAAATCATCTCTGTGATCATATATGCCAAAGTAATGATAGTCAACTTTTTTTTTTCAAACGGTATGCTATACTTCTTATATGGTTTTGGGGATTTGAGGGTGGTTTAGTGAAGGGTGGCGGAGGAAATTATGTTGCTATCGTGTTGAGCACCCTCAAAACAGGCATAAACAGCTTTCAAAAAGTTTGAATTTTTGAGATGATTTTAGTATTAGTGAAGGGGGTAGTTTTTAACCATGGAGGTGACCGCATGTCTCGGCACTCAACTTGCTTTACAATACCGAAATCTTGTCAAAAATCTCGATCCAACGATTCCCAACATGTCCAGAAGCCAGAAATGTAAAATGGGGGTGGTTTCGGGGATTTGGGGGTGGTTAGTGGAGGCTATGAAAGAAATGTATGTTATTATTGTGTTGAGCACTATACCAAAATAAAAACAGGTTTTTAGAGGCAAGTGAGCTGCCACAAGCACCCTTGCAAACAAATAGAAACAAATTTCAATCAATTTTGAAATTTTTGGGGAGATTTTAGTATCAGGGGAGGGGGTAGTTTCAAGCCGGGGGTTGATGATATGTTGGATGGTCAAAATCTATATGGCGTACCTGAAAAACCCGATCCGATAAGCCCTCGCAAGCCTAGAATGGAAGACACGCGAAAATGGGGTGGTTTTTCACGTTTAGGGGTAATTCCCAAAGGGTAGGAGACGCATAAAAATTTCACCATCGTATTCAGCATCCTCGAAAATGGGGGGTGGGGGTGCGCAGGTGTGCCATTCCTGTCACAGCACTTTTCAAGTACCTCTGTTTTTGCTACTTTTCATGGAGTAATATCCCTATTGTAAGAATATGATACATGTTTTGAAAGAACAACTGAAAAAAATGTTTTACAATATTGAGGACAATATGTTATTAGCCAAAAGTACCTTCTTAGATCCCTGTTTCAAGAAACATGGATTTGAGAGGGAAACTAGTTATGAATATGCAAAAAATTTGGTAATAAGTTTATGCAAATCAGTGAAACTGGCGAAGATAATAAGCCAACGGAAAGTCTTGAAAATGTAGAACAGAAAACTTGAGGAAGAAATGTCAATATGGGACGAATATGATAAAAAACCGCAAAACTTATGGAATCACAACACATTACTGCCTTATGTATTGTAGAGGCAAATAAATGCATTCAAGAAAATTTTTTAAAACGATACAAAAATCCTTTGGAATTACCGCAAAATGGTCTATCTTCGATTATTCCAAATCATTGCAGAAAAATTTTGTGTTGTAGCAACTTCCGGGCCTAGTGAAAGAGTATTTTCCAAATGTGGACAGACAGTTAGCGAAAGATGTGCCAGACCAAGTGCAAATAAAGTTTCAAAGCTTGCGTTCTTTAATTTGAATCTGAATTATCTTAGACATTTATTTTTAATGTTATTAGTTTATTGTTGTTTATTTTATTAAGGAAACTTTATCAGATAGGTAGGTACCCATATTTTTATGTAGAGTATATTTTTGATTGATTTTATTATCAGAATTTTTACCTAGTTGAATTTATTTTTTATATTATCGTCTATTATTAATTTTATTAACGAAACTATAGATGCGTACCTATATTTTTATGTGGAGTATATTTTTGATTGACAGAATTTTGTATATATTTTATTTATCTACTTAGCAAAATAAATTGGATATGCATGATAAGTCGTTTGGTTGGCAAAATACTACGCAGTATTTTATGGTCTTGTTGAATCTTATGAAAGGTATACCAAATGCTTTTTCTTAAATAAAAAGGTTTAATAACTTCCATATTTACTATTCGATTAAAAAAACATTCCTCTAGTCTTCTAACTTACTGTCCAATTTCAATTCGATTGGATCTTTTCTTTTTAAATTATCGTTTTATAAGAAACGTGATGAACAAACGGATGAACATTTTAAAAGTTGTTGAAAATTTAACAATTAACACAATAATACAAGGGATATTTATGATTTTAGAAAAGTGCTTGACAAACACAATAAACTATATTCCAAACTTAATCACCTAAGTTGTATCGGAGAAATGCATCCAGTATAATAAATACACAGTTAAATGACAAACATCGTTGCCATTGACGGCATTCCACAGATGGACCATACAGTTGTAAGACTTATAGTCCATTGAAATGTTACATTGACCTTGCATTTTGGACAGGACAAGATGTATTTTTTAGATGTGTAGAGGGGGTCAGTGTGAGTATAAAACTCGTATAAAACGCGATTATCGGGGTTAAAAGCCCCCCCCCCATTTGGCCGCCATCTTGGAAAAGGGGGTGTAAGCAGATTTTCGGAGATATCTTGAGAATCGTAAGTTTCACAAAAGAATTTCTGGGACTGTTTTTGTAGAGAATTGAATTGTCCACATCTTTTGTTTCAACCATTTTTTTCTCAGCACGCACCTTTCGCCACTAATGAGTTTCGAAAAATTGAATTTTCGGTGTTCCAAACATTTTTTGCCATCAAACGATGGAAAAATTTCCAGAGACAAGAGTTGTTTATTTTTTCACAAGGAGCATGTCAGAACTTCTCCCGAATTTTTTTGGGCAAAAAAAAAATCATTTTGAGAAAAAAAAATTGAGAGAGAGAGAGAGAGAGAGAGAAAGCAATTTATTGAACCAAAAGAATACAAAAAAATTCTACATAGGTTCGTCCTATACTAAATCTAAAATATATGTAATTTCAATTAAGAAGTGTCAGAATTACATCAAAAAGGAGAAAAGAAAGAAAAAGTTATTAAATCGAAAATTCTAAAATTTATGTACTTTTCAATTAGGAAGTGTCAGAATTATATTAGAGAAATTACAGTAACAAGAACAAGTAGCATAGAGAATAAACATTAGAACAGATTAAAATTTAAAAACATTTAAAGGAATCATAGACAGAAGGCAGACGTATTCCTTGTAAGAATATAAACCACTCTTGTACCTGGAAATTTTTTCTTAAAATCCATAGTTTTGCAGCAAAAAATGTTTGGAACACTGAGAATTCAATTTTTTGAAGCTCATTAGCGGTGAAAGGTGCGTGCTGAGAAAAAAAAAAGTTGAAACAAAAGATGTGGACAATCCAATTCTTTATAAAAAAATTCCCAAAATTTTTTTTGTAAGACTTGATTCTCAAGATATCGCGGGAAAACTGTACACCCCCTTTTCCAAGATGGCGGCCAAATGGGGGCTGTCAACCCCAAAAATAAAATTTATGCTCACACGACCCCCTCTTCACATAAAATAAAACTTGTCCTGTCCAAAATGCATGGTTCGGCTATAATTTTGGAACATTTCAATGGAATATAGTTTATACTGGGTTGAATAAAAAACAAAGAATTTTTGGTCTCACCACAACATTTGTTTAAAATTCAAAAACATTTTTTTATAGCGATAAAATTGTGAAACAAAAATCACACACAACTCTCCAGTATTGCCAGAGAATACAAATTAATAACTGCTTTTCAAATTAAACACCTATAAAACTCTTTTATAGGCTCCTAAAAGTGGCCCCATAAATGCAAAAATAAAATTTGCATATTTTTGATGTTTATTATTATTTATTTGCAATTTATTTTGCACAAATTACTACTAACTATTAAAATTTTAGTTTGTTTTCGTATTTTAATGGTTTTTAAGTTATTTAAATAATTGAAGACACGTGGATAAAGGATCTATGTCGCATTGTATACAAAAATGATATTTTTGGGTGGATGATGATTTTAAGTAACTAGAAATTTGTTGAGATGGGTTTTGTCTTTCCATTGTCTATAATAAGAAAATTATGAGTTGATAGAAGGTTTACGTACACCTAATTGATAGATAATAATTGTGGATAAAGAATTTATGTACATATCGTTTATGCACATCAATCCTTTATCCACTACCATTGTAATTTATTAGTACATAAATCCTTCATTCATTTAAGCTACTTAGTAAATCTCTGTTAAAATATTTACATGTACATAGTACCAGGTGAAGTGTGGTCTTTATTTATTTAGTGTTTGTGGAGTTCTAGCATGTTAATAGAGCAGATTAAAAGGTGTGAAGTACTCCGTGAAGTGAAAAGTTAATTTTGAAAATGTTAGCCAGGAGTAGGTTGCTATTAGAACTTGCAATAAATGGTGCTAGTGATGGTATGTATTAATTTCATGATTTTGTAAATAAACTATATCATTTTAGTGAGGTTAAGTTGTAGGCAGATTAAAAGCAAACTTTAGCTCAGTGCAATGGCACGTATTTTATCATTGATATGAGTAACAAAATTCTTTGGAAATATTTGTTATGTTATCAACAAATGGAATACAGTCTACCGTTGATAACTACAGTTGCTGCCGAGATTAAGATGTTGGAAGCTGGTGAAAATATAAATGAGAAGTATTTCAACAAAACATCCTCTGAAAAATCTAAATAATACGAACGGTATGTTCTGCCAAAATATTCTTTAAGAAGATAGCTTAAAGTGCAGATTTTAATAAAATTTTCTTGTGTATATTTTAGATGAAGTAGACTACAACAACCTTCCCTCGACGAGTGGAGTTGCCCCAGCATACAACGCTAAGGAAAACTTATATGGCATGTTTTGGAAGTTCGTAACATCAGAAAAAAGTAATATAAAGATATAATTATTTTTTTTCAGAGTTCTCTCCTAACACTTCTTCTGATGAATACATATCGAACAGCTCAGATGAAAACAATAGTGATTTTGATAACTCAGATTGTTTTATACTTTTATAGACAACGTTAAATCCAAAAAAATACGGAAATTCGAAATTATGCAGACACTGAGAACTGTGAAAATACACAGTACATTGAGGGTGCAAAAAACACTGAAGAGTATCATATTAATATGGAAAAGAGGGACATTCCGCTTGAAAAAGTTAAAAAGAAGTTGTTTGAGCTTGCTGAAAAAATTTTTAGGAAGCGGCAAATAAATTTAAATAATTGGAAATGAAAGAAAGCAGCCAAATCTAGGGAAAGGGGTGAAAGTTATGTTTCACAGACAGGGAAATTTGTTCCAAGTAAAAAACCGGAGATGGATTTGTTATGTAAAAAGAATTGTAAACTAATGTGCAATGTAAATTTTGATGAAGCGAAGCATCATTATACAGCCTGTTCAGCGTCATAAGAAGAATGTTAGAAATCCAAAATCTTATTCATTTAAATATACAGTTACATATAATCAAAAAATTATTAAGGTTTGTAAAACTGCAGTGTGTATTGTATCAAATTTCTTTTAAAAAAATTCAGATTTTACAAAACAAACTTAAATCTGGTGCATTCACACCACCACTAGACAGGACAGGAGTTTTCCAAAATAGACCGCATAAAATTCCAGAGGATGTTGCAAACTGTGTTGTCAATCATATTAAAAAATTTCCTGCCGAGGAATCTCATTACTCGAGGAATAGGAATATGTACAAAAAATACTTGTCGCCTTTATTAAAAATAACAAAAATGTATGACCCTTATATTGAATCATGAAAGCAAGAAAACTCCCAGAAATATTTTTGATAAAGAAATGCAGGTACAGCAATATTTTTTCACAGCGTTTCAATTTGTCATTTGGGGAACCCAAAAGCTACACCTGCAGTACATGTGATGCTGGATTAAATACAGATGAGCACAAACAGAATTACAGGCTTGCCTTTGACCAACAAAAACGAGACAGACAATTTGCTCAATCAAATCAGATCACAGCTTATGTAACAGTAGACTCGCAACAAACGATGCCTTTGCCGAAATTGAGCACTTCAAAAGCCTTTTATTTAAGGCAGCTCTGGCTTTACAATTTAGGAGTACACACAGTAACGTCATCTGAAAATAAACCATTTTTCATTTTTCTGTACTTGGATGGAAAATATTTCTACAAGGAAGTTTAGAGATTGGTAGTTGTCTGCATACATTCAGACAAACGCTGAATGTTGAAAGGAAGGAGAAAATTAAACATCTTATTAGATGGACAGATTCATGTTCTGGCCAGAACAAAAACTTCGATATTATTGCTTTATACCAATACTTCATTTTGGAAGGGTATTTTCAAACAATTGACCATAAATTTCTTGAGGTCGGCCACTCATATTTGGATTCAGATACAGATTTCGGACTTATACAGAAATCGCTACAAAAATATGAAAATATTTATACCCCTGATAAATATCGAGATATCATAAAGACAGCTAGTTGTAAAAATTCTGTGGTCATTAATATGGAAAATCACTTCAGAAATATTGCAAAAATACCTTAGAGATTGCATTTAACTAACCGAGATTCAAATGTTTTAAATTAACAAATATCAATTCTAAGTATATTATCAAAAATTTTAGAAAGAGTTGTCTATAATAGAATTGAATCTTTTTTAGAGAAATATAAAATCTTAACAGACTCACAACATGGTTTCAGGAAGCACAAATCCACAGAAACAGCATGCTGCCACTTAATGGAATATGTATATTCCAATCTTGATAGAGGCCAGTATGTTGTTTCTCTATTCTTTGATCTATCTGCAGCATTTGACACTGTAAATCATCAATTTCTTATAGAAAAATTATATAATATAGGTATTAGAAATTCTCCTCTAAGTTGGATCAACCTTAGTGGTCGGAAAATGATCGTAAAGTTAGCAGACAATACATCAGAAATTCGTGATGTAAAATTGGGCATTCCCCAGGGTTCAGTTCTCGGCCCAGTGTTGTTTGGTATATATGTGAATGACCTTCCATTTAACATTTCAAATGGCATAGTCACAATGTTTGCAGATGATATGACAAAAATGGCAAAAAGTCCCGAGGAAATTCAGATTGTGGCAAAGCTAGTTGTAGAAGAATTAAACACATGGTGTGAGAAATAAGTTAATACTGAACAATAAAAAAACTATCTGTTTGAACTTTCACCTACAAGAACCCCTCCGAGAGGACCTGCTATCTATGATAAATATAAAGTTTGCAAAAGAAGTTAAGTTTTTAAGTACCTTCTTGGACAAAAGATTATCATGGAGCTCTCAAATTGAGCATATCTGCAAGCAGCTCAACAAGGGATTTTTTGCTATCCTTCAGCTCAAGAACCCGATGAATGAGCAGGTACTCTTGGACGTCTATTACTCTCTATGCTATTCATGTATCTCATATAGTATTACATCCTGGGGTAGTGCAATTGAAATGAATAGAGTATTTATAGCACAAAAAAGAATGGGGTATTTTCCCATATTTTTTTAATTTGAAAATTGAAAACTAGAAATAAAAATAAGGAATACGTGTTTTTTCTTTCTTTCTTACTTTTTTATTTAAGCCGGAAAAAAAATGTACTTATTTCTAGGGAGTTTCAAGTTGGTGATTTGTGATTTGACATTTCATGTAATTTATTTTTTGTTTGTTTCATAAACAGATGTTCAGTTTTGTGTAACACCTAATATCGACCTGTGAATGAGTATAAAATTTCATTAAAAACGACGTTTAGTTTGGTTTTTTAAATACCTAATTGTTAGTGTGTAAGTTTGGTTAAAAAACCATTATAAGTAAAAATTAAAAAAAAAATAGCAAATAGCTAAACAAACAAAATATTGAAAATTAATGAGTCACACCACTGTCACCAGATTAACAGTGTGGTGTAAGTGTTGCCAATAGTTTTTTGGTGATTTACCTAGTTTTCGCTTAGTGACGTCATTATGAAAAATTGAAACTTCTAATTAAAATTATAATTTTATAGTTTTATATAACATATTTTTTTCTGTGCCAAAAATATTTAAAAAATATGCATTTTTCAAATATAAGCATTTCCACTTTCATCTCAGATTAATGAAAATACCCTATTGTGAGACTTATATTTGGGTTGAGATATAGAGAAAGTTGTAGAAACATTAAAAAAAAAATTATTTAACTGTTCCTAGCATATATTTATTTTAAAATGCATCACGCTTTTCACAAAACTTAAAGATGAGTTCACAATGTTGTCTTCAAGTCATAACTACAACACTAGACATGGTGATCTTATTTCTATTCCCAACCACAAAACTAGTAATTTTAAACATTGTTTTTATAACAATTGTATAATTTGTTACAACGCTTTACCAAATGAAATTCGCAGTATAAAAAATTGTCATAAATTAATGAAGGAAACAAAGAATTTTCTGCTTGAAAATGGATACTATAATTTACAGGAGTTTCTGTACAGAAATTAATACAGTTTTACTTTGTTTGAAGATATTATTATTATTATTATTATTATTGTTTTTTTTCTTCTTCATTCCATTTAACGATATAAATGTTTATTACATCCTTCATGTTAAATTTGTGTGTGATAGTGATTATTTACTCATTTTACTATAAGTATTTTATATGTATATTGTATTTGTTTATTTATTGACTTGTATTTTATTTATTTATATTTAAATGTAATACTGAATCGACTTGCCATATGTACAATAATTGTATCATCTTGTGGTTAATAAATTATCTATCTATCTATCATTTCAGAGATGGTATAAAATGGATTCGTGTCGATGAATATGGGAGCTATTTATATAAAATTAGCTTAGATGAGTACATGCCGTTTTTGAAAGTAAATATTATGAAATCTGGATGTAAAAAAATTCTACCACAAAGTTATACTTTGACCGTTTTAAAAGACAAAAAGAATAAAACACCAAATGAGAAAATTTCAAACTTAAAAGAACAAATCGTTTGTCATATTTTTACTAAAAAGTTATCCACGAAAATGAAAATATTGACACTTGAATCGAATCGAAGCGAACTGCCAAGAAAAGAAGAATCAATTGATACTCAATACGTACGAACATCAATTTAAACCATTATTCCATTTACCGAGAATTGAAATCTTCTTACTTTTTCAATTAATAAAGGATCTAAGTTATTTATTCTTTACTTCCCCTTTAAAACTGAAACTTTCGTATTTTTCACTTTTGTTACCTTAATTATATAACAAAGGTATATTGAACCCTGCACGTTATGTTTTTATTTAATGCAAAAGAAAGTATTACAACTAAAAAAACTTTGAGCTCTGTTTTCTCAATACTAACTTTGTGCGACATAAATCCTTTATCACTTGTGTCTTGAATTATGATATATTATTTTATCATATTATAATTTTAAATGTAAAAAAACACCTTTTTATTTGCTGCTAAACATTGGTAAAAAATAAAAAACTTGCCAATTTCAGCCAGTACTTCTGATGACAACAATATTACTGCACGATAAACCAAAAACAAGCCAAATTCTAATTTCCTTTATGAATTGAAATAGAACTGAAACTTTCATGAAATTTTATTTATGGACATAATTCATAACTATTAATTTAATTTATAAATTCTGTTGGATAAAAATACTTGCAATTAAAAATTTCACTTGTGCAGATAAATGGATTGACATGTCATTGGACTATTATGCATATTTCGGAAACTAACTTTGGATTTGATTTAAAAACTGACCCAATGATTACATACATTTTGATAGCTACTGAAATCATTGTACTATTGTATTATCAATTTCAGTCAAACCATTCAAACAAGAAAAAAAATTTGTGACAAGACCTAGTTGTTTATCTTAGTGCAATCGCCCTATCGTTCAATCATCCTACCAAATATTTGTACATCAGTAATTAAAAATTATGATAAAAAATTCAATTCCACATAGAACACAAGCATTATTTAGTTATGAGTAAAAACATATGAATTTAGATTTGGAAACAGAAATATTAATACCTCAAAACATCAAAAGGAAATTTTGCAAATTATGAGTAGTATATGGAAATTTAGACTTAGTCAAAACAATGGTTATACCACTATATTCTCATTCTCTTGCCTTTCCAGACTTTCTCAATGAGAATTTTGTTTCAACACCAAACAAACAAAATCTCTTGTGATTTTATACATTTGCAACATACTAACTAAATTAGCTATTTATAAAGGATAAAACATCCATTACATAATTTGGGCTGTGCCCTTGTACAAATAACAAATATATATATTTCAAACATTATGCCCTGCACAAAGCTAAATCTATGATATATATTTAAATATAATACAAATTGAAAAAAAAAAACTAGCAGAGCCACTAATAATAGTTATATGCTTTTATTACACTTATGTTTTTATACCCTATATTAATATCTTCTTCTCTTACCCCTGTTAAAGGCCATTGGATTCCAACTGTCCAAATATTGGGCTTTCTGTCTACCATGGTCTTCTGCTACTCTGACGCTTAATGGTAACATTGCATTATCTAACAATTTTCCATCCAAATTAGCAATTGCTGCTTGTGCTTCTTCTCCTTTGGAATACCTGAAAACATATTTTATTTTACATTATTATATGCAACATGATATTAACATTGTTTTTAAGATATGAGCCTTATAAGATGAGTTACTTTTAGCAATTGCTGCTTGTGCTTCTTCTCCTTTGAAATACCTGAAAACATATTCTATTTTATATTATTACAGTATGATATTAAGGTTGTTTTTAAAGAATGAGCCTTATCAGATGAGTTTTTTCGGAAAAGAATGAAATATTGCGCAGATTTTCTTATATTTTCTACGGATGGAGTAATGAATTTCAGAAATATTCGTTGTTGAAATTTGGTTCTTAGCATTGGATTGCCTATGCCAGGTGAAAACGGAGCTGTATTTCTTGCTATTGCTTGCAAACAATTCCTGATATTTGCCCAAAAAACGAGTATAAAGTGGAATAATACAGGAGTATTTATTCTGAAAATTCGCGAAAATTTGGACCAGCTGGTTCTTGAGATACAACTTGCACAAGTTTGACAAATTCATGACTGGCCATAAATATAAAGCGATGCGGCAACACTGCATGTTGTCGGTGGTCGACTCTTGGGCATGAGAATTATCGAATGGTGTATACCTCACTCCTCGCTCACATAAACTTCTCAATTCTTAGTCGCATAGAAATAAGTAAAAGGCAATTTTTGAATACAACATGTCAAAAATTTTAAAATTTCTTTTTAAAAAAAGTAATATGGAACAGGATTCAAAGTTGAAAGTCCACTTAGGTAGTCGTCACATAACGCGATCGGCTATGGCAGATACAAATTTCAAAGAAAACAACCTCGTCGGAAACGGTAAAATGTCAAAAACATCAACTATTGAAACGATCATAACTAAATAAACACATTGAGTGGAAGGTTGAATGATGTATCTATGGAAAAAGGAAAATTGGCATTTTGTCAGCATCGTAAATTGCACTGGCGATATCGGAAATTCAGCTTGGCACGAGTTAATCAAGAATCGTTTTTTGTACATTTCGCCAAATTGGTTTTGCTTTCTTTCATAGTAGTGGGGCCAACTTGGCAAAATACGCGGGTTTGACAGGATTTCGAAGTAATAGAAAAGTCTATAACTACAATACTGCGATTGAAGTTTGGTTGGCAACAAGTACAGTCAACACTAAAAACTTTTATCATATCGATATTGCCGCCGAAAATAAAGTCCTGTAATGATTGTGGTACTGCATCTCACAAAAAATTTTAATACATTTTGCCATTCAATGTAGCATCAAAGAAATGGGGGCCAATAATATTATTTTCTAATAGTCCACACCAAACATTTATAGAGAATATGTATTATGTATTAATTTTGAGATGCCATGAGGATTTTAGTCTTCTAATAAGTGGAAATTTCTGGTATTGTTAATACCGTCTCTAGTAAACTGAGACTCAGCAATAAATAAAACTACAGAAATTGTTCTGAGATTTAACATCTGTCACACTATTTTTGGAAATTTAATTTCTTTATTTACCTCTTGTTTAACATACCATTCACGTCACAATGGAGGTGAAGGAAATTTCCCATGTTGTTTTGCATGGTTTTAAATAGAAGAAAATGTTGATTTACTGTTAATTTTTCGAGGTGGCTTTGCTTTCTTGTTGCCATAGAAATGAACTTGTGTTAATTGTCAAATAGATAGACGGTTACTATTCACCACAGAAAGATGATGAAAAAATTTTGTAATAATTTATGACCATTTTGAAATACACTTCTATAAACACACTTAATGTTTACTAGTTTTCAAAAGTCAATTCGCAAGTTATGGAAAATATGGATTCAGATTTTGAAGCGTTACAAGCAGAAATGGTCGGAAAAAAAATTGTACGTTGATCGTACATGATCGAAAAACAGTGTTTTGCACATCTCCTCAAGCTTGGGTTGCCCTGCAAAACACCTCTTTGCGGTCTTGTAATGTAAATTACTAAAACATAACTAATATCAAGCTAGACTCAAATTGAATCACGGCGCCTTCCCTGCACACCTGTGCAGGATAGGCCTTCAGAACACCTCTACATGCCCATGTGATAACACGTCCCTGGGAGACCTTAACCATGTATTCTTTGCGTGTAAGAAATATTCTGCTCAAATAGAGAAATTTTTAAATGACCTGATTAATCTCGAAATCAATTTACCAATAAATATAACAAGCCTACTAAGTTATAATAGAAAGGAAATTTTTGACCTAATCGTACATTTTATTAGAACAAATAACATAAAAATATAATATTAGCAATAATATAATTTTCTGTGGCTGAGAAATTTTTTTTCTGTAGCCAAAAACCCTCCCACACACACACACACACAACTAATATCAAAGTACTCTTCGTTAAAATAAGACATTTTTAACTTTAAAAAGTATTTTCTGTGCTGTTTCAAACAATAACTAATATTTCTGACAGGTACTCTAAATATGTTTTCTGCGGCAAATGTTTACCAAGACTTACAAGATTTTTTAAATGGATTTATTGTGAAATTGAGCTGTTAATTTTAGAACGATTAAAGATGTGCTGAAAAACTAACCACATGGTTCAATTACATTAGGATAAGTGCTGTGTAGAGGTTGGAGATAAATTTTTGAAAAAAAAAAAAAATGTAGTTTTGTAGTATTTTTGCTCATTACATCTTAGGTGTGTTTTCTTAATTTTCGTGTTCAGCATCCTCCGAAAAAAGGGGCGGGGGCATAGTCTCGTTAGGCTAAGAAAAATTTATGTTTTTCGAGGTTCCATCCGACTCACAGAATGCACTAAAAGGGTTACTCATCTGGTACACAGATGGATCAATGATGGCCTTAAGGGGTTTAGGCCAGGCAAATAAAGGTTTTGATAAATATAAATTAGTAGCCTCAATGTTCTTGCGGAATGGCTGGGAGAGGTAATGGGAGAGGCTTCTCATTTCGTGAGTCAAAAAATTTCATTTGCATAATCGTTTTTTATCAACAATTGAGCAAATTGTGTTTGAGAATACAAGATTGACCAATTGCATCGATAATATTTTTATAAATTTTTCAGCAGATTACTACAAGTCCTACAATACCGAACCATTCTTATCAGATCACTTATGTCAGACTATAGAGGTGCCAATACATTCTAATATAAAGAATCAAGAGCATCACAAACTGATTAAACCTATCAGAGTTATTGGTAAGAACAAATTCCACGAAATTATGTCTATGTGCACTTGGGACTTTATTGATAATGACACTCTGACACATTAATGAAAAATTTCAGTTATTTTTAAATATCATCTTAGAAGCTTACAATGTTTCTTTTCCAGAAAAACTAATTCATTTTAAAAACAACGATTCTTTTAAAAGCACTTGGTTCACAGAAAACCTGAGACAAATGCGAGATCATTTGCAATTTCTCAATGAAGTCTATAAAACTCAAACCACAGAGTTAAATAAAAACATCAGAAACGAATTTAGCTAAGATACAGAAATGCACCAAATAGAGAGAACGTCAAAGAAAATCAAAGCGAATGATAAAAATATAAAAAAATCTGGTAATCCTGTAAAAACTATGTGGTAAATAATAAACTCAAAGAGAAAAAAGAGTTTTAATCCAGTTTCACAAATTGAACCAAATGCTTTTAACGAATTCTTTATTAATGTCGCTGGAGATATTATTGAAGGGCTTCCTAAATTAAATATTGACCCTCTGCACTATGTCGAACAAACAAATGGCGCTGAATCTTTTAACTTTCGTGAGGTCACATACAATGAATTTAGAGACATACTGAATTCCCCGAAAAACAGTAATAGTAAAGACATGTATGGCCTGAATACTGAATTAATAAAGATTGCAAAAAATCACATCGTCTGTTGTTGACAAGTTCCGCCATTTTAAAAATTACAGAACACACATTAGAATATTTCAAAAAGTGACACTACTCTGCTTCTTTGTTCTGCGACCTCAGCAAAGCATTTGATTGCGTGTCACATACTTTATTGGCTCAAAAATTGTCAAAACACAATTTTAGTACAACGAGTATCTCACTAATTAAATCCTATCTAGAGAATCGAAGGCAAACCGTCAGACTAAATGGAATAACATCTGAGGAGTTATATATAAGCCTGGAGTACCACAGGGCTCAATCCTGGGCCCGGTTCTATTCCTAATTTATATCAATGACTTGCCAAAAGCACTTGATAAAGTCATTTGCATATTTTATGCTGATGATTCAACACTTCTAATATCTGATTCTAACTTGGGTAACCTAATGTCCAAGTGTGATGATGCAATCTCACATGCTAAAAATTGGTTTACATCGAATTACTTAACACTTAATGCAACTACAACAATAAAAATGATCTCAAGTACACACGATCTAAGGAACCTACCGAATAACCCCATAAATAGTAAATTTCTAGGAGTATTCATTGACCAATCTCTCCGTTGGGATGCACATATTGACTATGTTGCTGAACAATTGACAAAAAATATATATTGCCTGAGGCAATTGTCTAACTCAGTGTCTTCAAATGTGCTAAAAACAGCCTACTTTGCACTGTGTCATTATCGACTGTCGTATGCCATCCTTGCTTGGAGGCACTCTTCAGGTAAGCACCGACTTTTTGGTCTTCAAAGGAGAGCTGTCAGGATTGTAGGTGGTGTAGGGTACCGTGATGATACCAAATATCTGTTTACATCTCTCAACATACTTACCTTGCCTTGCACATATGCATTAGAATGTCTTTCATACGTACATAATCATTTGAATGATTTTAATACCCATGCTGACCTGCATCAATACGAGACCAGACACAGAGACAGTATATATCCTGAATTTACAAGGCTTACCCCGGGGACAAACTGGTGTTAAATACTACGGTATTAAAATACATAACATGTTACCTGATAATATGAAAATTTTGCCCCCAACAAAGTTCAGATCCACAATCAAAGACTTTTTTTATATAAAAAAGCGTTCTTCTCATTACAAGAAATTAAATGCGAGATTATAAATATAGAAATGTGATTTTAACACAAGTAGACCATTATTATTGTTATTATTATTATTATTAATGATTTTTATGTAGCTTTTTATCCCATTTACTGTAATTTCGTCCATTTTTACATTAATTTTAAATCTATTGTATTATTTTATACCTATTTGTAAGTGTAACTCTGTTTGACATGTGTACAATTTTATAATTTTTAACATGAATAAATATATCTATCTATTATAATATTTTTAAAATGGAAAAATCAAAATTTTGCAACCAGTGTGCAATTTTGCAGAAAATTATGCCACTGTCTCCGGGGAGATCTCCAGGCCATGGGAAATATATTTTCTGCCAAATTTGTTGGGCCTAGAGGAAAATCTGCCAATTTGAAATTCAGAAATTGACAGAATATATTTACGATTTTTTTTTCGGAAAATTTTGAACAAATTTTATGGTTGTTTAAAAGTGAATTATTTATTATTTGTTTGCTTATAGTAATGAAACATATTCTTTATAGGATTTTGCAAACAGCGGAAAAAAACTATCTGAGAACTAAAAGAAAAACTATTTGTAAAAAACATTAACGAAATCTTTGCATTCTTTCGATAACCTGACTTCTGGTTATGCTAACAAATCAAAAATCATAAAATAAATTTGTCCAACTTCTTATTTGACATTCTCATTATAACACTAGCATCCAACATAGTCCCCTACGGCTAACCAGATTAAACTAGTATCTACATGTTATGAAAATGTAATCCATTACAATGAAAAATTTTTTAAGACAAGGTAGGTAAATACACTTCATTTTAGGCCTTTGTTCTCATTTTTAACTGAATCTTCATGCCGTAGGGGGTCATGTAGATACTAGTTTAATCAGCCTAGCCGCAGGGGACTAAGTTGGATGCTAGTGTTATAATGAGAATGTCAAATAAGAAATTGGAAACATTTATTTTAGCATATTTTATTTGTTAGCATAACCAGAAGTCATTTCATTAATATTTTTTACATTTTTTTCTTTTAGTTCTCATAGATAGTTTTTTTCTCGCTGTTTGCAAAATTGTATAAAGAATATGTTTGAAATTCTATGGTTCTTTGACAAAAATGACAACTTTCTCTCTCTTACCTTTTATCTGTAAAGTGTATATTTTTGACAAAAAAAAAAAATGATTAAAACAATCAATAAACGATTCTTTGGAGGTAACTTTGCGGTGCGACTCGTTCTTCGAGAATTAATGTTAGCCTCTTGTCATTTATTCTCGGTTTCTTCATGCTGTAATATCGACAATTTTCATTTATGATTTGGATCAAAAGGAGAGCTCAATTGTTGTGCTTCGTATGTGTATTGTGTATATATGCAGTTATAAGTAGTACTTATTAGTCGGGGCAAACTAAATTTGAGCACGGAAAAATAGAAACCAGAACTAGCCCAACGGGAAATGGTTGGGGGGGTTACTAACATGAAAAAAAAAATAAATGCAGTTACTGACCTTGGGGACTAACTTAAGGGGGGGCGGTAAAGTGAAAAAAATTCAAAGTCAATAGTTTGGATGCGTACTACGAGAAAATTTGACGTCGGAGATAAAAATGTTCAACAGCAAAGTTGTAGGTAATAAAAAGATCTTTCATTTTTGTTAAGGGTACTTTTCATCATAACCTCAAAATTATCGAGAAATTTAAAAATTTTCCAAAAAATAATAAAATTTTCGTTTTTATATTACCTATAACTTTTATAAAAATTAATGAATTGTTATGAAACTTGGTGAAAAGATACCTTTATATATTATAAATAACCAAAAAAATTTTCAAAAGAAAATAATGGAAAATTTTTGATTTTGAATTTTTTCAAAAAAAAAAAGTCCTTTTTTCAGACGAAAATTGTATGGTGGAAAATCATCGTAAATAGATTTTTCAAAGCTCATTTTGTTTGTTTTTTCGTCTACTTTTTGATAAATCAGAGACACAATATAGCTTCTATTTAAGAATATGCTAAAAAATGCAAAAAACGAAAAAAGTCAATTTTGAAAAAAAAAATTTTCAGTAATTGTTGAGAATTTTGTTTAAATTTCAAAAAAATGTTAAAATTAATTTCACCAATCGATTCTACGTGAAAAAATATTTAAGACACTGTATTTTGTTAAAAATTACTCCAATATTTAGGGGTGGTAAAGGGTTGCTTCTGGAGGTTGAATAAAGTAATGATCGTTCTCATGCAATTTTCGGCTAAAATTGACGTTAAACAAAAAATTAGTAATCAATAAAAGTTGTAGATTTTGAAAAATTCTTCAAGTTTTGTAGAGGTCATTTTTACCATAACCTCAAAATTTAAAAAAAAAATGCAACAAATGTATTTTTTTACATTTTTTACTTTTTTAAACTTTCTTATTATTTCTTTTCTTCTTATTTTTGTGCACTTAGTAGACAAAATGTGTGGTTGAATAAAAGTATTATTGTAATGATATTAGAAAACTTTAAAAATTAGAAAAAATATACGGAAAGATTAACGCGCATGATCAGAACTACAGACAGTACACCCATCTCTCAATCATATAGGCTCTATGGGTATTTGTTATACACGAGGCTTTTATTTTCCGCCATACCATTGCTACGCAGCTGTCCCAGCACGTGCGTTCTCAGTTAGAAAGTATCATCCATCTGAATAACATCATTTGTAAAACTTTTTCACCTGGAAATTTTAAAAATGTAAGTCAAATTGAATTATTTTCAAAATTTGCTCCGATATTGTATATTCTTCTTGTTTATCGGTTTAATTTAAACGATAACAATAAAGTTTTAAAATTTTATAATTTTAGTTAATGCAACGATACATTAAGTACTTAAATACATAGCAATGAAAAAAAATTAAATATTTATATTATTAATATAACAATTTTAATATAATTTTAATGAATAAGTCCTCAAAATAATATAAACAATGAGGAAGTCGAAGATGATTTTGAAGAAGAGATGGAGTGTGAAGATTCGCAGTTTAGCGAAGAATCGGAGGGTGAAGAAGAAGAACTGATTCATGTAAATAAAAGAAAAAGATTAGTGTAGTTTGCAATGTGTATTTTTAAGATTTAATCATTTTTTTTATAATAAAAAGTTCTTTTTCTTAAGTTTTGATCATATTTTAACAAAATAAATACATATTTTCCTCATGAACTTCCTATGAGTTTCCTCAAAATCTTGAACATTTTTTCCAAATTAAAGTTACAACTATAATACTTTTATTCAACCACACATTTTGTCTACTAAGTACACAAAAATAAGAAGAAAAGAAATAATAAGAAAGTTTAAAAAAGTAAAAAATGTAAAAAAATACATTTGTTGCATTTTTTTTTTTTAATTTTGAGGTTACGGTAAAAATGACCTCTACAAAACTTGAAGAATTTTTCAAAATCTACAACTTTTATTGGTTACTAATTTTTTGTTTAACGTCAATTTTAGCCGAAAATTGCATGAGAACGATCATTAATTTATTCACCCTCCAGAAGCAACCCTTTACCACCCCTAAATATTGGAGTAATTTTTAATAACAAAATACAGTTTCTTAAATATTTTTTCACGTAGAATCGATTGGTGAAATTAATTTTAACATTTTTTGAAATTTAAACAAAATTATCAACAATTACTGAAAATTTTTTTTTTCAAAATTAACTTTTTTCTTTTTTTGCATTTTTTAGCATATTCTTAAATAGAAGCTATATTGTGTCTCTGATTTATCAAAAAGTAGACGAAAAAACAAACAAAATGAGCTTTGAAAAATCTATTTACAATGATTTTCCACCATACAATTTTCGTCTGAAAAAAGGACTGTTTTTTTTTTGAAAAAATTCAAAATCAAAAATTTTCCATTATTTTCTTTTGAAATTTTTTTTGGTTATTTATAATATATAAAGGTATCTTTTCACCAAGTTTCATAACAATTCATTAATTTTTATAAAAGTTATAATATAAAAACGAAAATTTTATTATTTTTTGGAAAATTTTTAAATTTCTCGATAATTTTGAGGTTATGATGAAAAGTACCCTTAACAAAAATGAAAGATCTTTTTATTACCTACAACTTTGCTGTTGAACATTTTTATCTCCGACGTCAAATTTTCTCGTAATACGCATCCAAACTATTGACTTTGAATTTTTTTCACTTTACCCCCCCCCGTTAAGTTAGTCCCCAAGGTCAGTAACTGCATTTATTTTTTTTTTCATGTTAGTAACCCCCCCAACCATTTCCCGTTGGGCTAGTTCTGGTTTCTATTTTTCCGTATTCTGATTAAAATTATGTTAGTTTGCCCCGACTATATCAAAGCTTTTTCGAATTAAGAAATCGTATAATATCAACTTTTGTGCTGACTCAGGCTGACATTTTATGACACAAAATTTTAGTTTTAATGCCTAAAATATGAACTAAAAGCTATATTTTATAATTGTTCTTTTTTTATTGGAAATGAACATATGTTATAATATTTTGTATTTAGGTAGTAAGTACCTATTGCACATTGAAAAAAAAAACATTAATAACCGATTATTTTACGTTAAACATTTAATAAAGTTTTACCTGTTTTTAAAATAGGTGAAATTAATATTATCGATAACTACCGGCCCATTTCAATAATTCCAATATTTTCGAAAATTATTAAAATTATTCTTAAAAGAAGGCTTGTTAACTATCTTGAAACAAACAATATATTAAACTGTGCTCAATTTGGCTTTTGAAATAAAGTGTTTTACTACGAAAGTGGTTTTTAAAATAGTTAGTGGTATAGTCAAGGGCCTTGAGAGTGGTACGTGGCAATAAGTCTGTGACCTCCCTAAGGCCTTCGACTGTAACTCGTATGAGTTACTTGTGGAAAAGCTAATATGCATGATTGCAAATGGTAACAAACAATTTTTTAAATGATTTCTATGGCAAGAGAACGATTTTATGTCGATTTTAGGACGTTTTGCATATTTTATGACATTTTAGGATTTTATGACAAGTATGTCCCCTGCTGACTTCAATTCTGGAGTTTATTTGAACACTTTTCAGAAAAAAATGCTGGAAATTATAATCAGCATTCTGTTGGTTTCTCATTATCAACAGTAGCGCATAAGTTTAAAAGTGATTTTTTTTTTGTTTGATTATAATTGTAATGAAACATATTTTTTATAGGATTTTGCAAACAGCAGAAAAAAACTATCAATGAGAACTAACAGAATAACTATTTGTAAAATTGTAAATCAATAATATTACAAATAGTTTTTCTTTTAGTTCTCATAGACTTTTTTTCTGCTGTTTGCAAAATCCTATAAAGAATATGTTTTATTAGCGTATAAGGGGCCTCAATCGTGTAACTTCGCAGGATGATTTCACTCCTTCGGCCCACAGATTTTGGAAGAAATTTATATTTTGGCAACCTACATGGTAGTATCAATAATTTGATCCCAGTTTTATCCATTTCGCTCAATTGAAGAAAAAAAAAATTCTTTTTTAAATTTTGAAATTCTACCAAAAATTACCGACCCAACCAAATTAGCAGAAAATTGTATTTTCTTTGTCTGTAGGTCCCCAAAAATGATGTGACAATTTTTTGCCATTTCACACACTTCCTAAATTTTAATTAAATCTGACTGACTGTAGCGCTGTTAGTTCTTTTGAATATTTATAAGTCGGATAAAATAAAACACTTCCTGAAAAAGAACATAAAGAAGTTGCAACCTCTGCATTGATTGAATGGGGCTGTGATGTCATCCCTATCATTAACTTTTGCTGCATTATTTGTTAACAAGGTATGGTACTTTTTACTTCTTCTATTATATATCATTAACATAATGAAACCAGAATAGATAAGTCAGAAAGTTCATAGCTATGTTACCGAGAGTTGCAGTATTAAATTAAAAAGAGACCAAAATCAAGCAACCTAATGTGAGCTGTATCGACCAGATTTAAACCAAAATCAATTTGGTCTAAGATTACAATTGTTGTAACAATTGTAATCTTGGATTCTGATTTTTAATTAAGCTGACTTTGGTTAAAATTTCGTCGATACAACCCGTTCTTAATCTCTTTTAATAATAAATTGCAGAAAAACTGCGTCCACCGCTATGATGCGGATAGGACAGTAGGCACATATTATGTAATTTCAGTATTATTATATTTACCTGACGAATGCCACTCCTCTTGGCAAACCAGTGATTTTATCCTTTAATACAGTTCTTTGAACAATTTCTCCATAATCCTTAAATAAATTATCAACATCTTGCTCTGTTACATCTTTTGGTAAATTAGTAATGTATAGATTAGAGTCTTTCATATCTGTACCAGGTGGTCGGGAATATGACACTTTTAACCGTTTGTTTCTGAAAAAACAAAATGTTGTCTAGTTCAATAGAACCAATAATAATTCACAATTAGTTATAGGGTAGTAAATTTTGGTATAAGCCAGAGAAATAGTGCTATAAATTTAATTACCGATGTAATTGGCACATATTTGGAATACATTCATAAAAAAAAGATTATGTCTCCTAGGATAAGAGGTTTCTTATCAAAGTTGTAGTTGGGCGGAGCTGATTGCAAATACCAATTTGCTTTATACTTTACTTGAATTCAGCACAATTTACTTATACATGGTGCCAATAAGAATAAGTACAGTCGAAATCTTTTTTATCTTTATTTTTTGGCTCAGTGCCGTAGGTTTGCAACGACAGTGTCCCGAGTTCGAATTCTGGCCAGAGTATGGATGTGTAGTGATGTTGATACTGTTATTGAACCAAGTAAAACGATCCATTTGAAAAAATATTCAATTTACTATAAAAGTAAATTCAGACAAAAATCCCATGAAAAAATCATATTTGAACCATTAAAAAGTCTTATCACCACCTTTGGCATCATATTAAATCGAAATCTACGTAAAAAATTATTTCACTAAAAATGACCAAAATATTGACTTTTCATCTCGAGGGCGACGGTAAATCGCCTTTGGACTCCGTCGTTCGAATTTTCAAAGGTACTCCAAAAATTGACTTCAAATTTTTCGGAAGTATAAAGAATTTAATTTTTTGAAAATCTCAAAAATTTATTTTTATAAAAAGACAATAACAAGAGGCTGAAGGACCTAGGTCAATAGCCTATTGAATCAGTTCGTGGTTGAATAAAGTTCATTTATTATTATTATTACAATAACAAGACGTAAACAAAGCAGAAAACCGCTCCTCGAGATGAATTTTTCGAAAGTACCACGAATTTGGTGGTTCACAGGTCGAAATCCTCAGTCAGGATGTAGCGAGTAGCTATTTTAAACATCAACATTTAGGAAAAAATCGATGAGACGGTTTTTCCAATAAAAACCAAAATCCTCGTTTAATACTCCTCAAAGGGTTGGAGCATAATCCTTATACAAAACCCCTAAAACGTACAGAAAAATAGTGAAAGAATTCAAAGTCGGAGGGTCGATTCCGACGAACCCAAAATACCTTTTATCCCAGCTCAGGCGGACATCGCCATAGTAGTCGCTCGAATGCGAGTCGACGGAAAAAAGTATATTTGGGTTCGATGCCGTTAGTATGTTTATAAAAGCAGGAAAACCATCGAACTCATATAAATAGCTTCTTTAAGCATCCTGACAATCATTTCGATAATTTTAGTGCAAAATTCAAAGTGAATAAGTTCCGCATACATTTTACAAATATTACTAATTGGTAGTCTGAATCTTTTTGTACAGTCGATTGCCATAATTCTCTCGACACTGGATGAGCTACACTCCTACAGGAGGTAACGGCTTGCCGAGTGGTGGTGCTCTTTGATGTTTGCCTTATACACATTAGTTAAGTATTAATATTTATATTTTTTACACTTTATGAATTATTTCAATAAACGAATATATATTTTGAATTCGATTTCTTATTGATCCACTAATTATAAGATTTGTGACCGACGTGCGATTCTGTGGCGTGAGTCGGATAATTACTTTCCGCGGGTCACCTTTGATCCTGCCAAGTCTGTGTACTTGTCCGAATACTCATAGAATCCATCGACGGTCTTAATTATTAAGAAGTGTTTCTGAGAAAGTGCTAATTATAAGATATATTCATTAAAAGTGCACCGCCCGACACAAGATTTCCACGGAGAGAGTAGACTGTAGCAATCACAGTAAGTATAATTTTGTCTATTTTCGTCTTGGGGAGTCTGAAGGGTATATTGAATTCCCCTTGTGAGTAGATCAGTTGATCAGTATCGTAGCGGCGACACGGCTCCGACCTAAATTATATAAAATCCTTGTCGTGTCCATCAGACCAAACAATACTAGGTTCATCTACAATACCGAGTTGGTAGCAGTGGGCTAGATCACCATTAAGTGGCACAATATGTCTACTCGCTGTTATCCCTACAGTTTGTTTGAGTCTCCGCTGCGACATATGGCAATGTCACAGGGAATGGTTGTTGTGTTGATGTCTATGCATAAGTGTCCTGGTTGAGTGGTGGAATAGCTGTGGCTAAACTCTGCCAGGACGTTAAATAAATAAAGCGTTAAAAAAACAAGAAAACTTTCAATTAGCATCGTGTGTCTGCAACTATTTGTTTCATAGTAGTCTTATAAATATTACCTTAAAAATATTAAAATTGATATAGTGTTTTTAATTGATTAACATTTAATAGTACATATTTTTATTTTATAGTTTGACTCTGAAGTTCTGTACGATGGAGACATAGTCAACATTAATGACGTAGAGGTAGAAATATCTCCATGCTCCTCTAGAACAAAGCCTAGAAGCGGGTCTTGGGCTACATCAACTTCAAGAACACCACTGAGGAATACAAACGAGCAGAACGGAAATAAAGCACAGAGAAAATGCACAGAAAGGGAGAAAATAAGTGGTCTGCTGAATACTGCGGTAGCGACATTAAAAAACATATTGCAAAAACCTGTACTCAGACCGGAAGTACCAGGACAAAGAATCCATAGCTTATTTGGACAGCACAGAGAAAATGCACAGAAAGGGAGAAAATAAGTGGTCTGCTGAATACTGCGGTAGCGACATTAAAAAACATATCGCAAAAACCTGTACTCGGACCGGAAGTACCAGGACAAAGAATGCATAGCTTATTTGGACAGTAAGTTATTAATATTCACATTCAGTTAAGCATCAGCGAATTAAGGAGGTTGAGGCGTTACAGTCCCAACCAAAAGTAAGTCGAATTCTAAATTGGAACTTTTCCATAATAAATTATTACAAAAGGTTATAAGTCGATGATACCTATAATTATTGTCATAAAGGCATAAATAAATCATTTTTTATTATTAATTAATTATTTAAGGGCCGATTTTTCAATGTCCAGTTAAAAGTGCCAGATAGGTAGCTGCTAGTTACTCTTAACTGGCAGATATATCTATGGTAGTGTTTATCAACAGTAATTTAACTGCCAGCTACGTATTCATGAGTTGAATTATTTCTTAGCTATGTTGGCACTACTGATTCTACCTGAAGTTTCTTTCAATTGGTTTAATTCAAATTGCGCGCGTGTTTTCGTGACAGTTTATCTGATTTAACCTCAAAATTCATTGCGTTGTCTAGCATGTTGATTGTTGTTCTGTTCTTAATGGGCCTAAAAACGATATTTTTTATATATTTTTATAAAAATGTGCACGTTGTAACTTAAACATTGCAATTTAATTTATTTCTCTAGCACTTAAAATGGCTTTACAATTAATTGTTGAAGTTCGAGCAATTAGTCCACGCCCTCATCTTTCCTAGTAGCAGCTCGACTAAGTGCACTACGTCATCGACGCCCATTTACTCCGTAGTGACCATAGTACCGATGCTTTGCTGCGATGTTATAGAGATGGCTACACAAAATATTCATTACAAATATTGTATTGTGCCTCGATGTACCAATACAACAATCACTACGCCAAACAAATTATTTATAAGTATGCCAAAAGGTGAAAAAACACGAAAACAATGGTGTAATGCAATAAAGAGAGATAAAAAGAATAATATCACCTTTTCGAGTACAAGTAATCGGTTTTGTTGTGAAGACCATTTCGAGGTAAGTCAACTTAAAATTCTAATAGTTATCTCTACCTACATAATGCAATACTTAATTATCCAGCACTCACATACAGGGTGTCCCAACAGTGTATCAGTCATATATTGCTCTTATTAAAATAATTCAAATTTTTTTGTATGTAACTGGTGTAGTGTCGAAGAGTGCACACTTAAAAATTATTTTTAAATATACATGGTGATTCAGTACATCGGTGCATATATTTTGACATTTTTTAAATGAGGTTAAAATTTTCTTACCGAGTTTTTAAATTTTTGATGCCGCATTACCGAGCTTTATTAAATATTGTAAATATTTTTGTCCAGATAGGTTTAAAAAGTTAATTCGCTGTGTGAGAATTAAGAAAACATATTTTGCTGTTATGTAGCCCCAGGATGAAAATTGATTATATTTTGTATATAAAGTGAAGGCTAATACAGATGAAAAATTAACAGAAATATCTGTTGACAAAACTCTACAGAAGTGTAAAATAAAAGAAAATGAAAATAAGAAAAATATCCTTATATTAGCAGATGAATATGGTCAAAACATAACACACCAACTGAGGAAAATGTTAAATCTAAACTCATACAACATAATTTCAATAAAAAAACCTGGAGCATTGCTAAATCAAGTAATGAACAATATTTCTACATTAACAAAAAAATTTACACTTGAAGATTACGTTATAATTATAGGAGGAAGAAATGATATTGACAACAAAAGAATCCCATCTTTTCGCATCCTTTGCAATCACCTCAAACTTTGTACACAAACTAACGTAATATGTGTTTCAGTGCCTTACAGCAAAAGTGACAGTGTTAGAAATAAGTATATCTTTAAATACAATAAAAAATTGTATGAATTTCTGTACAAATTTAACTCATTTACAGAGGGTTACATAAGGTATGTAGAGATAAATAGAGGGGAGATAAAAAATGAACATAATAATGCATCTTTAGCTATTAAAATAAAAAATGCTTTATTTTATAAAGAAAGTAAAAATTTAAAATTTATTCAAACGACAAATAGTATTCCACCTGACATAACTGATATAGATTCAACCACAGAAGATGCTATAAACGATTTTTTATACCCACGTCTGTCACAGATAATTCTAGTATAATTGGGAGAAATGACACTGTTAATGTCCAAAGTTTAATGTCAAATGCTTATATTAGTGAAATATTGCATATAAATATACAGTGTCTGCGAAATAAGTGTAATTCATTTGAACAAAAAATATTACAGTACAATTTTATTGGTATATTGGTAAGTGAACATTGGTTGAGAGAAGAAGAATGTAATCTATATCAAATAGAAAATTACTACATGGCCGCATCGTACTGCAGAAAGGAAAATATACACGGAGGTGTTTGTACTTTTATTAGAAATGACATTTCTTCAACTCCTGTTGTTTCTGTAAACTCCATTAGTGTCGATAAACACTTTGAAGTTTGTTGTATTTATATAACTAGCTATAAGGTAAATATTGTCACTGTATATCGGTCCCCTTGTGGTGACCTAAATATTTTCAAAGATAAACTGTATCAATTATTTGATATTTTACCCATTCAAACCAATAGAGTTATTGTTGGTGGTGACTTCAATATAAATTTTCTCAAGCGTTCTAATCAGCGTGAGGAAATAGTGAACATATTTTTATCAAATGGCTTTGAACAAAAAATCTTTGAATTTACACGGATACAAGGCCTATCAAAAACTTGCATTGATAATATATTTACTAATTTTGCGACCGAAGGTTCAAGTGTTCATAATTTTCATTTGTCAGATCATAGGGCCCAAATTTTAAAATTTAATTCAGGTGGTATTGCCATTAAAAAACAGACTAAATGGATACATAATAGAAACATGGCAAACAGGTTGAAATTTAATAGATGTCTTGAAAATGAAGACTGGTCTGAGTTAGTACAGGAAAAAAATCCTATTAAAGCTGTAGAAACTTTCTATAATATAATGAACTATCACCATGATGTCAATTTTCCTAAAATTCTAATAAACAATAATGTAAAGAGAAGAAAACAGATGTACAATAATGAGGTAGTGCAGGCTAAAAAAGAAATAAATGCTTTAGATACAATCTTTAATCAAAATTTACCAAACAAGGATGACATATTAAACAGACTAAAAATTAAAAAATATGAATACGAACAGCTCCTTCAAAAAATAAAGAAAGAAAAAGCAATAAATGAAATATCAAATTCTGAAAATAAACAAAAAACCATATGGAAACTCGTAAATGAAAGTAGAGGCAAAAAAAATGTAATCATTAATGAATGCTCTGTATCTCCAGAAAATTTCAATCACTACTTTACTGAAGTAGCAGAAAACATATTAAAAAATATACCAGCTCCCAATAAAACCTATCAGCAATACTTAGGAAATTCTAAAATTGACAACAGTCATTCATTTTTTTTCTATCCTGCTACAGAACAAGAAATCCTACATATAATTAAAAACCTCAAAAACTCAAAGTCAACTGATATATATAATCACACTGTTAGTATGTTCAAAGACAACTTAACATCCCTTGTTGGCCCAATTACATATATTGTTAATTTAATACTAGAAAGTGGAACATTTCCTGATAAATTAAAAATAGCAAAGATCATTCCGTTGTTAAAATATGGAGATATAAATGATGTTGCCAATTACAGACCTATTGCTTTACTTCCAATTTTAGCTAAAATAATAGAAAAAATAATTGTACAAAGAATAACAGATTATTTTGTATCAAATAACTATTTTTCCCAAAGGCAGTATGGCTTTAGGCAAAACCGTAGTACATCTGATGCTGTACATGAACTAGTGAATTTTATATGTGAGGGATTTGAAGAGGGCAAACAAAGCCTAGCTATTTTTATTGATTTAAGTAAGGCATTTGATTGTGTGTCACACGAAGTCTTACTATCCAAATTGCAGTTTTACGGGGTTAGAGGAATTGCACTAAAATTAATAAGCTCCTATCTCTTGAACAGATACCAATCAACGCTCTTTAATAATGAGTTAAGCTCAAGTTTGAAAATCAAACATGGGGTCCCGCAAGGAAGTGTCCTTGGGCCACTGCTTTTCTTAATTTATGTAAATGACTTCTCCACATCAAATGCCTTTTTTAACATACTTTTTGCTGACGACACTACCCTAGCTGTAAATATTGATAAAAACGTGAATACTGACCGTATTAGAGAGGAAATTATTGAGACTGCTTCTGATTGGTTCAATGCAAATTATTTATGTCTTAATAGAAATAAAACTCAATCATTAGAGTTCTCACTAACTTCAAAAACAAATGACACTGTAAAATTCCTAGGACTTAACATCAATCAAAATTTAAATTGGCAAAGTCATATTGACAACCTTTCGAAAAAATTGTCATCCATCATATATGCTATAAAAAATATAAAATATAAAATAAATATAGATGCAGCTTTAATAACATATCATGCTTTGTTCCACAGTACTATGACGTACGGATTATTAAATTGGGGAACTTCTTGCCATATACAAAAAATTTTCATCCTCCAAAAAAGAGCTATTAGAACATTGGCTGGTATTCCAAATTATGAAAGTTGTAAACCGTGGTTCACTAAGCTTAACATATTAACTCTGCCTTCTGCAATTATTTACTTTAATTTAGTTTATGTAAAAGAAAATCTGAACAAGTTTGCTACTAATATGGAATTTCATGATCACTTGACCCGGTCACGGACAAACTTAGTTATTCCTTTACACAGATTAACAAACACAAATAAAACATATATGGGTATAAAACTCTTCAATAAACTACCAATAACTGTGAGAGAGGCACCACTGACTAGGTATAAATTAATTATAAAGAAACATTTAATTGAAAATGTTTACTATGACGTAGATAACTTTAGTTTTAGGTAAAATTTTAAATATAATGTATTTTGTTGCATGTTGATATACTTACACATTTTATTATTTGTTATTTGACTTTAGTATATTTTTTGTACTGTGTGATATATTTATTTTATTTTATAATAATTGTTTACCTAATATGTTTTTTATATATCTATGTATCTTTGACCTGTCTAAGCACTACGGTGTAAGAAGACCAATAAATGATCTATCTATCTATCTATCAAGCTGGGTAACCAATGGGAATAATAATTAAACGTATTAATGTTCTTTATTTCAGCTTGAAAATGATATGGAAAATTATATGAAATGGAAGCTAATGGGAGGAAGTATTAGGTTAAAGAAAGGAGTATTACCACACATTTTTAACTGTCAGCGTCCAAATAGTGTGAAACCCGAAAGAAGCGCTGCAGCAAAAAGACGTCGCATTAACATTCTACAAAATGTAGAGGTACCAGCCGAACCTCAATCATCTACTCCAACCTCGATGGAATGGATTGATTGCGGTAGTACTGAGATTGACAAGAATCCTATCGACTTATCCGATAGTGAACCAACTTTTGTCCCTGATGCCATCCACAGAAAGAATAAAAAAATTCAAGTGAAAAGAAAAGACTTCTCTCAATCTAAGCAAATTCAAACCAATATTATAACAGATAAAACATGTGTTGCATGTTCCCCAATAAAAATAACAGTTTCACATGTAGGTACTTCTAGAAAAACTTTATTTAAGCTCTCCCGAAAATTCTTCCGAGTGGGAATGTAATTCGTCTGAATGTGATGATACAGATTCTGATGATAGAGAATATAAAGCTTGTATGATAAAAGGTACTATGATGTCAATTAAAAAAGAATCCAAACTTTTGTTAGGTATCCCAAATGAATCGTATTTCTGCTTGCAAATATTGTCCGATAAGATTCCAATTCCATTTATATATATTCTTATCACACTTAAGAAAATTCGGCTGGATGAACTTTATACAATATTAGCTATGCAGTTTGGAAGGTCATCAGTTAATATAGGTCAAATCTTCAACCGTACTGTACCTTTAATATCAAAATATTTTAAACAATTAATAATATGGTCACCCCCTGATAAAATAGCTGAACGTTTGCCCATAGCCTTTAGAGCCAGGTACTCACAAGTCCAGTTGATCATTGATTGCTTTGAGGTACAAATCCAGAAACCCAGTAATCCAGTACACCAATCATTAACGTGGTCGGAATACAAGAGTTGCAATACTGTAAAATTTAAGATTTCATGTACCAGATGGCTTAATAAATTTTATTTCATGTTGTTTTGGAGGGAGAACATCGGACACTGCAATTTTCGAAAACTGTGATTATGTCAGTAATTTGTCTCCAAGCATGGAAGTTGTGGCCGACAGAGGATTAAAAAATGTATCTAATACCTTAAGTCAACTTGGTTGTGTACTTATCAGACCTCCTAGTGTGAGTGCAAATACTCCTAGTAGCAAAGAAGAAGTACTAGAGTCCAAAAGAATAGCTTCTCTTAGAATTCACATTGAGAGAGTTATAGGAAGACTTCGAGAGTTTAACATGATCTTACCGAGCGGCGTGCGACATCGGCGCCGATTACGTCACAGCCGGCCAGCTCGAGTTTCGGGCATTGCAGCAAGCCGTATCGTTATTTGCAGATTTTAAAAGCTTATATCTCTGTAATTAATAATCGTATCGACTTGATTTAAACGCTACTGTAATTATAATAATGATTCGTATTGATTTTTTCAAAAAAAAACAAGACTTTTTAAAAAAATTTCCAAGACCATTTTGTGCGTTTGTGTATCAGCAATAATTGCAATAGAGAGCGTAAAAAGGAAAAAAGGTGCTAACTACATTTCAAGTGATTGGAGAAACAGAATTATTCCTGCAACTTCTTCTATGATCTCAACAATATGTAAAACAGTATCTTTACACAGTCGAAATCTTATTAAAAAATATTTATCATCATAATTCTCAAAATTATTTTCTCGTTCCTTTATGGTATAGGGTCTCCTTTCATATTTTATAAATTGTATAATATTATCGTCATCATCACTCATATCCAGAATATTATTATTATTATTCATTATTGGCAATAATATATTTAATATAAATCATAAATTAAAAACGAACATATCAATCAATCACATTGGTTTTTAGGTTAGCATGTTTTAGAATTGTGAGAAATTGAACCAAATGCGCATGTGCAAATCCACTAACAGTAGGATAAATCCTTAACTGGCACTTCCAACTCTCTGCTAAATTTACTTTCAGATAGTCAGTTTAACCCTACAGTAAATTTTACCTGCACATTGAAAAACAGTTTATCTGCCAGATAAATTTTATCTGACAGTTAAGCTATTTAACTGGACATTGAAAAACCGGCCCTAACAGCCGGTTTTACAATCGCAAGTTAACTTTCATGTTAGTTGACTTTTACTTGCAGGTTAACTATAACTTTACCGACACATGCGTTTTTCAATATAAAGTTAAGTGATGATTTGTAAACGAGAGGTTGTGAATAAAATTTATAATGTTGGTACTGGAAAAATGGGTAATATACATAAAATGTATGAATTTTGGTCCAAAATCACGTCACCTGCCATCAAATATAAATGTCAGAAGCAATTTATGAGTTAGTGGTCTATTACTAAGTAAGTAGGTAGTATTTAGTCTCGATCTATTTAAAAAATCTCTTCCATCGTATTCTTCGAAAAAGTTAGGTCTATACAGGATTACCTTGGCTACTCATCACTGCTATATGCGTTTACTTCGTACATATCCATTTTTAGGCAAAATATCAAAAAATTATTTTGTGACAGTTATTTTATAGGTTATAAATTGCCAGTAAACTGCCAACTTCTAGTTTACCCACACCTTATCTGCTAGTAAAGTTAACTAATAGATAACTACCACATCGAAAATAACCAGCTATTGTAAAACCCAATTTCTATAATAACCTGAAAGTTAACTCTGACTGGAAGTTAACTAGCGATTGTAAAACCGGCTGTAAGTAGATTTAATTATTTCACTTAATGAACTAACTTTTGGATGTTTTATCCTAACTTATTAAAAAAATAAATACATTTATGTAACTATCTGTGCATTTTACAAATTTGTTTCAGTAAATAATTTTAAAAAAATGAGAAGCAGTAAAAATTAAAATTAAATCATTAAATAATTGAAAAATCAGTTAAAAATCATTAACGAAAAGAGAAATTAGACAGTTTACGATGTTTAATCATCTTTTTTTATTAATTAAAAGTCTCCTAATTAAATTGGAAACAATATTAAAATATACGTAATACATCAATGGTTTACATAGTTAGTATTCGGAACTGCTGACATTATTTGGTTATTTGCTATAAATTAAAATGTAACAAAAAATTGATTTAAGGAACCATTACTGTGGTACCTAGTTAATCATTTTGCATAAATAACTAAATAAAACACACTACTATGTTTTCTACCACTATGTGGTAGAAAACATAGTAGTGTGTTTTATTTAGTTATTTGTGTTAAAAATGTACCGTGTGCATGCTAGGTTGACATATTTTCATGACTACATGTAAAAGTTTTTTAAAATTTTTAACTTTGAGTTTCCTAATGACTGGATTTTTTTACAGAAAACTGAGTCATATAAAAATCTATTAAAAAAACTTTATTTCAGATTTTTTTCATTATTTTCCTTTAACGCATCAACCTCCTTAAGTCATAGGTGCGTCATCATTTCATGAAACTTGTATAATAATGAAAATGCGACAAAAGTTTAATTTTAATTTTACATAATTGTTTTTAGATTGGTTGCAGCAGAAATGGAGAAAATCGACGACGAAGAAATTTTGGATGACCTTAAGCAAACTATCCTGCAGAGTATTGTTATGAATTACACCCCCTTGGAAAAGGAGATGGTACGCCTATGCCTCTGATGGTGACTGGAAAGGCTCTAGAAAGAGCCAAGGACTTTTCTAGCTTATGGTTGGAGAAGATTCTGGATTGATCTAGAGCTAATTTCGGAGTATATAAGGCGCGATTACAAGCGCGGAAGGGGAAGTTTATTTGAGAAGTGACACGTTCGGGAAAAAGTGAGGTTAAAGTAAACAAAGTTTATTTTGAAGTATTGTATAGTCAGTAAATTGTTAAATAAAGTGTTAGTAGTGTTTATCTCTTGTTGAAATTATTTAGAACCCACGGATTCATACAGGGTGTTTCCCAAAAAGGTGGAAATCCGTAACATTTTGGTGTCGGAAGCGGAATTTTGACAAGAGGATTTTTCGGAAGTGTTTGGCAGTGTATTCTCGAAGTTGGTGCTAACACAGAGGACTAATTTACTGGACGTTGTTCGATGGTTATTTTCGAACAGGAAAATAGCGTCAAGTGCATTTTTTGAGACATTTTTGGAACATTTTATTTGGACATTAGAGGTTAAGTGACGAAGACTCTAAAAAAGACTTTCTCGTGCTGTTTTGCGATTTCTCTGGACAATTCCATTACCGATATTGACGTGATTAATAAATTTTGTTGATTTTATCATAATTATATGCCGATAACAACCAGAAGCATGGCATCCGAACAACAAATGCAGGACTTTATGGCCCAAATGCAAAAGATGATGATGGATCAGGAAAGGAAGCGCCAGGAAGAGAAAGAAGAACAGGAAAGAAAGCGCTATGAAGAGAAGGAGGAACGGGAAAAAAGACGCCAAGAACAAGAACAAAGACGTCAAGAAGAATTAAGAAAAATTTTTGAGGATCAAGAGAGAAGACGTCAAGAGGAAAAACAAGACGACGTCGAGAGGAAAAACAAGAAGAGGAGAAACGCCGTCAAAAGGAAAATGACGACTTAAGGAAAGCTATAGAGACGCAACAGAATGCCTTGTTTACAGTCGCTGAAGAACTAAAAAACAAGATCGAAGTAAAAATGGACAAGGTCGAGGAGGAATTAAGTGAAGTCAAAGAAAAAGTAGATCGGGTTGAAGGAAAAACGGATAAGGTCGAGGAAAAAGTAAACAAGTTCGAAGAAGAAGTTAAAGGAGAGATTGACCAGCTTAAACAACAGTTGAGGGATAGAGGAAACCAGCAACTGGTATCGTCAGGCCAGCGATTAAAAATTCCCTCCTTTGATGGTCAAAGTTCCTGGATGACTTACAAGACACAGTTTGAGGCAGCAGCGAGTGCAAAAAACTGGAATGACGAAGAGAAGGCTAAGGCATTAATCGTGGCTTTAAGAGGCCAAGCATTGGAGTTGCTCCAGACAATTCCGGCAGACCAACAACGGAATTTTAGAGTTTTAGAAGCTGCCTTAGATCTACGATATGGAGATCAACACCTTGCTCAAGTATACCAGACCCAGCTGAAAGTGCGCGTTCAGAAAGCTGGAGAGAGTCTGCAAGAATTTGAAGCTGCGGTGGAAAGACTGGCACACTTAGCATACCCTTATGCGCCAAAAGAATTTAAAGAGCAATTGGCAGTGGGGGCATTCCTAGACGGGATAAGGGACGACGAGATCAGACGAGTCCTCAGGCTATCCCGACATAAAAGTAGTAGTGAAGCCTTGGTGCATGCACTAGAGGTAGAAGCGGTCTATAGGGATACTCCAAAGTCAAGAGTGCGGGCTATGACGTTTGAAGAATCGCAGCCAGAAGAGAGAGACCAAAACCCTATCTTGAATGCGATTCTCAAAACGAATAAAATGATCGGTCAATTACTGGCTCAATCGAATCCTCCAAGAAGGCAGGAAAACCAACAAAATAGAGAAAGACCAAGTGGAGGTATTAAATGCTACAACTGCGGCAGGATGGGACATATGAAACGAGACTGTCGACAGCAGAACTCGGACAGACGAGTAAATGCTGTAAATGTAGAAGAGCAGCAGGAAAACTAAAGATAGCCAGCACTAAGGGGGCTGTGCTGGCTAGGGAACACGGTGCCCCCAGAGAAATAAAGATTTCCCAGCTGCGAAGAATTCCAAGTAGTCTGCTGTTGCAAGGATATGTGAATGGAAGAAAGTGTGTGTTTACTGTTGACACAGGTGCTACGTCATCAATAGTGCGGCCAGGGTTTATATCAGGCTTGCAGATTAAGAAGAAGCAAAATGAAGTAATTATTCGGACAGCCACGGGAGACAGGGCTGCGGTCCATGGAGAGGTCAATTTGGAACTGCAGGTTGGACGGTTGAGATTCAATTACAAGGTCATTGTGGCTGACATTACAGATGATTTCATTTTGGGACTGGACATCATGGAAGAGAAGAGGTTTATTGTTGACGTAGGGGAGCGAGTCTTGAAAATTGGAAATGAGGAATTTATCCTGGCAACCGCAGATGACCAATTCCATAAAGCAAGGTTATTGACAACACAGACGATTAAGATTCCTGCTCACTCGGAACAGATCATCGATGCTGCCTTGGAAGGAAATCCTGGAGGTTACCGTGTTGGCCTGGTGGAAGGTGACGAATCGATTAAGTCCCTAACCAATATTGTTGTGGCAAGAACTTTAACCCGGACTAAAGATAAAATCCCAATTAGAGTCGTCAATTTAAATTCCCATGCAGTAACAATTAAAGAAGGCAAACCGATTGGCTCCTATGAACCGGTTATGTGGGTAGCAAGGTGCGAAGAACAAACAGAGGGAAATTCATCTACAAATATAGACCAGGAAGTTTTAACCTTGCTGAGTTCCCAGTTGGAGCATTTATCTAAGGACGAACGAGAGGAGGCGATCAAGTTCCTGGAAAAGGAAAGTTCAGTATTTGCCAAAAGTACGGAGGCCCTTACAAAAACAGATATAGTCCAGCATCGGATAAATACTGGTGACTCACCTGCTATTCGACAACAACCTAGGAGGCTTCCGCTAGCAAAACAAGAAGAAGCCTCGGCAATGATAGATAAGATGCTACAAGATGGAGTCATTGAGGAGTCAACGAGTCCCTGGTCATCGCCAGTAGTTTTGGTTGCCAAAAAGGACGGAACGTTAAGATTTTGTGTCGATTATCGGAAATTGAACGATGTGACGAAGAAAGACAGTTACCCATTACCCCGGATTGACGACACGTTAAGTACATTGGCAGGCTCACGATGGTTTTCGACGTTAGACCTTAGGAGCGGTTATTGGCAAGTTGGGCTTCATCCTGATGATAAGGAAAAGACAGCGTTTTCAGCAGGCAGTGGTCTTTACCAATTTACGGTGATGCCTTTTGGACTTTGCAATGCTCCAGCCACGTTTGAACGATTGATGGAATTTGTACTACGAGGGCTAACCTGGAAGACGTGCCTGGTTTACCTTGACGACGTGCTGGTTATGGGACGAGACTTTACAGAACATTTGAAAAATCTTCAAGAAGTATTTGGACGAGTCAGAAATGCACACCTGAAATTGAACCCGAAGAAGTGCCTTTTATTTCAGAAAGAAGTTAAATTCCTTGGTCACGTAGTGTCTTCGGAGGGAATACAAACGGATCCCGACAAAATTTCTGCCGTACGAGATTGGCCAAGGCCATCTAACGTTCATGAAGTACGAAGCTTCCTTGGCCTTTGCACTTATTATAGACGCTTTGTGGAAGGGTTTGCAGACATTGCGAAGCCATTACACCGGCTAACAGAGGAGAAAGTTCAGTACCAGTGGACACCGGAGTGTGAAACGGCATGGAGAAAATTGAAGGCAGCTCTATGCACTGGTCCTGTACTAGCATACCCACAACAGAATGGACTTTTTATTTTAGATACAGATGCCAGTAATTCTTCGATTGGTTGTGTGCTGTCCCAAATTCAGAACGGAGAGGAACGAGTGATCGAGTACTTCAGCAAGGTGCTCTCCAAACCAGAACGAAACTATTGTGTAACCAGGAAAGAGTTATTGGCCATCGTCAAATCAGTGGACCATTTTCATAAGTATCTCTACGGGCGACATTACAAAATCAGAACCGACCATGCTGCGTTGAAATGGCTGTTGCAGTTGAAAACCCCGGAAGGTCAACTGGCTCGTTGGATAGAACGGTTGCAACAGTACGACTTTAAAATCGAGCATCGACCAGGAAGATCTCATAAGAACGCAGACGCATTATCTAGAAGACCATGCAAGGACGACTGCAACCACTGCCGCCACGTGGAAAAACAGCAGGGCATGGGAGTAGTCAACACTATTAAAATAGACGTTCCGGATGATTGGACAACTGAAGCCCTGAGACAAGAACAACTGAACGATGCAGAGATTGGGGCTATATTGAGAGCAAAGGAAAAAGGAACTCGACCAGAGTGGAAGGATGTTTCGGACAAAGCAGTTGGATTGAAGGCTTTGTGGGCACAGTGGGACTCACTTAGAGTTATGAATGGGCTGTTAAAAAGAGCATGGGAGAGCCCGGATGGGAAGCAAGTTGTTATGCGTCTAGTGATTCCCAGGTGTCGAGTACCGAAAGTACTTCAGGAAGTGCATAATGGAGCATCCGGTGGACACTTCGGCGTTAACAAGACCCTGAATAAAGTACGTGAACGATTTTACTGGGTAAATAGTCGTCAAGATGTTGAAGCTTGGTGTCGTAATTGTAAAATTTGTGCAGCCAGTAAAGGACCACAGACTAGAAGTAGGGGTGCAATGAAGCAATATAACGTCGGGGCTCCTTTTGAGAGGATTGCGATCGATATAGCCGGACCATTCCCAGTAACCAAGGATGGTAACAAGTACATACTGGTTGCCATGGACTATTTTAGTAAATGGCCTGAAGCCTACGCAATTCCGAACCAGGAAGCGGTTACTGTCGCCAAAGTCTTGGTAGATAACTTGATATGTCGGTTTGGTGTACCCCTGGAGCTGCATTCAGATCAAGGGAGAAATTTTGAGTCAGGAGTATTTCAGCAAATCTGCAAGTTATTGGGAATACACAAAACACGGACGACAGCCCTTCACCCGCAATCAGATGGAATGGTGGAGCGACATAATAAGACTATGAAAGAACATCTCTCTAAAGTCGTTCATAAAAATCAACGTGACTGGGATCTCCACATACCGTTTTTCCTCATGGCATATAGAGCTGCTATCCACGAAACTACAAAACAGACTCCGGCTCGTGTAGTATTTGGACATGAGATCAGACTGCCATGTGATTTGATGTTTGGAACACCAGGTGGAGAACGACTTCCTGTGAACAGCTATGTAGATGAAGTGAGTGAACGGCTAAGGAACGTCCATGAGTTAGTTAGAGACCAAATCACCATAGCCAGTGACAGAATGAAGGCTCGATATGACCGTAAGGGTAGTTCAGAAGGATTCAAGGCAGGAGACCTGGTTTGGCTGTACAACCCACAGCGGAAGAAAGGAAGGTCACCGAAACTTCAACCGCCTTGGGATGGACCGTATACTGTTATTACCCGAATTAATGACGTCGTCTATCGAATTCAACGAAGCAAAAAGTCCAAGATGAAGATCGTGCATTTGGACAGATTGGCGAAATACATTGATGATTCTGGGTTGCAGGCTTAAGGAGGGGGCAGTGTTATGAATTACACCCCCTTGGAAAAGGAGATGGTACGCCTATGCCTCTGATGGTGACTGGAAAGGCTCTAGAAAGAGCCAAGGACTTTTCTAGCTTATGGTTGGAGAAGATTCTGGATTGATCTAGAGCTAATTTCGGAGTATATAAGGCGCGATTACAAGCGCGGAAGGGGAAGTTTATTTGAGAAGTGACACGTTCGGGAAAAAGTGAGGTTAAAGTAAACAAAGTTTATTTTGAAGTATTGTATAGTCAGTAAATTGTTAAATAAAGTGTTAGTAGTGTTTATCTCTTGTTGAAATTATTTAGAACCCACGGATTCATACAGGGTGTTTCCCAAAAAGGTGGAAATCCGTAACAGTATTTTTGCAGCCAAAACAAAACAGAGGGAAAAAAGAAATTTGTAATTTTAAAATGTTACATTATGAACATTTTAATTTATTACATTTTTAATTATCACTAATCCACAATATAACTATAAATATGTTATTAATAAAAATGTTATATCCAACATTTATTTATATTTCTTCATATAAAGAAGTTAGGAATGCCTTATTATTTAAACTACACATAATATGTTGTTATATTTATTAATGAAGTAAAAGAAATTATAATTATGACATTTTATAAGTATTAAATAATGTCGTCTCGCCAAGGCACCCTACCGCATCCACTGAAACAGTCTTTAAATTCCTCTCTAATATTAAGTACTTCATTTGTGGGCCTGCCGTGGTTCTGCCTAGACAATCCAACAACAAATTTATATCTGGAGTATACTTCATCTTCTGGGTTATTTCCTATGAACTGCTTGACTCTCGTCTCAGAAAATTATGAAAGGCACAGCATGCCTGGGTAATAAGCTTTGCTTTCTCAGGTCTTAAAGATATTGTATTTAGCAATATACGAAAACCAATATACCAAAAGCATTTTCAACTACACGAGGAGCTCTGCTCAATCGATAGTTGAAAACTCCTTGTTCTCTTTTCATATTACGTCGTGGATAAGGCTTGAGAATGTGACTTTATAAAGAAAAGGCTGCATCTGCTACTATGACATGAGGTACAGTTTAGTCCTTCCAGGTAGAGGTTTCTCTTCTGGAAAATTGAAGGTATTATCTTCAATAGCTTTTGCAAAATCACTGTTCCAATATCACCATCTGATAGTTTGCCATTCATTCCTACATTTATGTAAGTAAAGTGATATTTTGCTTCAACTAGTGCTAGTAGGACTATACTATGCTGTTTTTTGTAGTTGAAATAGGCAGAACCTTGATCTTTGGGAGCATTAATGGCAATATGTTTACCGTCCAGTGCACCTATAACATTTGATGCATTCCAAGTTGTTTCAAAATCTCTTGCAATTTCTAACCACTCAGCAGCTGTGGTGGGAACCTACAAAACATGAGATGCGTAATTTGAATATACATTTGTCTATGCATAGGGGCTCATACCTTCAGTTCTTCACATATTGCTTCACAGACAACTGGAACGAATAATGAGATTGTGCTTTCTGAAATCCGATAATGGTACATCAAATTGCGAACGCTGTCACCAGTAGCTAGATATCTTAACCCTTTGCGGGCAGCATTTAGAAATAGTCGTTTCTCATGTATGATTTTAACTATACTAATAGAAAATAAATAAAGAAGTACTGTGTATTTTTTTCAAATTTTTTATTTCATCAGATATACCACTAAGCTACAGAAGCAACATTAATTTTTTTTATGAAAATTTTGAAAACAGTTCTTTTTGTCTGACATACACAATGCGACACCACAAGTATCACAAGCCCATTTAGATCTTCTTTGATGATCTCGATCTCGAGTACTACATAGGGCACATCGTCGATAATTTCCATAGACTGGCATATGTAAAGACTGATCCCATCTTTTCTCGAGTGGTACTATTGGCTTATAATTGTTAACATTTTTAGCTTCCAAATTTGTTCTTCCTCTTTTCACTGTTTCACTTCCAGCTCCTACCAATCCTGCTACTATGGCCAAACTAAATGCCTTCAGATTCATACCACTATTTTCACATCGTTGCTGAAAAATTATAAATGCATTGACTATGCTAACATCGATAAAGTGCCAGAATATTCGTGGCCACCATTTTCTACTCTTCCTATCAATTTCGTAGGTTTTCTTCAGCATGTCTGCTTTGTCCACGAAACCCATGTTTTGGTTATAACATTTCAAAACTTTAGGGCATGGAATGTTTTCCTTTTCGCCATTCTTCTTTTTCCTTATTACATGGTCAGTTTCAGATGGATCTTCACAGTTGGAGGCTAACAGAACTATTCTTTTGTCCATCCATTTTACACAGGAAATTCCGTCGTCAGTTACGCGCCAGTCAAAATCACCACGCTTCAGCTCTTTAGCAGCCTTGAAATCGTCTGGGATTCCTATTCTCTTTTTTCGAATAGTGCCTGTCAAGTGAATATTCTCCGTCCGTAACTGTCTTAGTAGTGGCAATGATGTAAAATAATTATCAATATATACAAAATAATGCTTTCCAACCAGAGATCTGGTCAAATCTGTAACTACTCTAGGTCCTAACTATTTCTCTGCAGTGTCATCGACTTTTCCTGTGTATATTTGAAATTCATCGATGTATCCACTTTCATCTGCTCTAGTCCATACCTTATAGCCCCATTTGATCGGTTTTTTAGGCAAGTATTGGCGAATCGATGAACGGCCTTTGAAACAAATCATGGATTCGTCTATTGATATTGTTTGGTGCATTTTATAGTAAAAACTGAAATTATGTAATAATGAATTCAGAAATGGACGCAACTTATAAAGTTTGTCAAAATTAGGATCCCCACGGTTTGGCTGAAGAACGTTATCATTCAAGTGAATATTTCCTAAGAGCCAGTCGAACCGAGTACGGCTCATTAGAGATGAGATGTAAGTATCCCTCAGCTCCATCTGTGCTGACCAGTAATCCCGATAGCTCGGAAGTCTTTTTACACCCATCAAAATATTTATAGCTAAAAATATTTTTATTTCTTTCGCAGTTGTAGCAATAAATGTTTTCCCACATTGGGTAGCGTAAAGATTTGTTTGGAAAACCAAATGTTCGATCATTTCTTCACTTACAAGGCACCCAAAAATATCAATTGGAGATTCAACGTCATCGGGAATGTTCACAGGCCCAACACTTTCTGAAAAAGTACCTACTTGTTTACTTGTATTGGTTATTACGGTCTTTTTCCAAATAAATTTATCCTTTGGTACAAAATGTGACAATGGGAGATTATCTTCGTCGTCCTCAGAATCGGATGTGTTTTGTGTAGGATCAACATTAATTTCTTCTATATAGTCCTCCGTATCCTTGGGAACAGCAGCATTTTCCTCCTCCTCTTCGTCATCAAATTCATCTACAGATTCTCCATCAGAAGGGATTTCCGCAAATAATGCGTCAATTTCGCCTTCATTTAAGTTTTGCAAGTCGTTGAAACTCCAAACGTTTCTTCCTAAAAAATAAAAATTAGATATAGGCATTGTACTCTTGGTCAGTTTATTGAAGTTTTTATATAATCTTTAAACATTTTATTTGATATTCTTTTGAAAATACAGTTTTTTGTATGATTGCTATATTTTTGTCATCACCCGATGATGCCAACTTGGTTATCGAGACGTTCGTCAGGGTATTATGCAGCATTTTTGTTTTGTAGAATGTTATTAAAGGTTGTAGCACTCTTCAGGTATATAAAACTTTTATATTTTTAAATTGACTTTTTTCAAAAACAAAAGGGTTCTACCTTCAGCCAACACTAACTTGTAATCCAAATTTCAAAACAATTGCACTTTTCTTTCTTTAGTTATCGTGTTTACAAAAAAAAACAAAAACATGACAGACATACAGACAGACGTACGTACGAATACTTTGAAAGTTATTGACAATTTGTGACCACTAGCACAATGATATGAAAATGTATTATCGATATTTAACGATTTTAGAAATATGTCAATCAAATAAATGCCATAAACTCTTCATTTTCATATTAGCAGAGAAAAAAATTTGATGTACCAAGTTCATGATCAAGATGGTGCTTTGTGGTATGTCTGAAATACCACAAATAAATGATGATCAAAAACAACATTTTTATGTAAACATTTATAATTATGAAATATTCGCATCCTAACACATTACTACAATCATATTCAATTACTTACCTGTCATAGTTTTCGATGTTATTAGCTTCAAATTTGACACTAAAATTTACGAACAATTACCTGGCCATGAGAGGTTAGAAACTAATTTATTGTACACTACGATGGCAGCCACCCGCAATTTTTCTGCCGTACACTAGAGGGCACATGTCATAGTAAGCGTCAGATTGGTGGTACGCACAATATACCGGAAAGCAACATCAATAATGAATTTTAGATTTGTGGTATGTGAGATATACCACTAAGCTGCAAAGGGTTAAAGTAATTATTAATTTGTCTGTAGCTGATAAGGTTTTTCGACAATATGAATATTTCGTTATTCTATGTTCAATCTTTTTTAAAAGTTTTCTAAATGTATTTTCATCCATTCTTAAGCAATTTGTATATTTTTGACGGCCAGATTTTATGAATACTTCAATCAAGCGAATATTCCCATTTATGATTTAACCACGGTCTCACCCACCACCTCTTGGTCTTAATTGCATATCCATGAGTACCAGCAGCAATAATAATACCTAATATAGCTGTAATTGCCTTTTTTCTCATTAACTTGTTAATTTTGGAAATGTTATTCATATTTTTCTTTTAAGTATCTACAATTCATATGAATAATCTCGGCGATTAAAACGAGCAGAATAAGTTAGGTTAATGTTTGTTGTTTACTTTATTTGACACAGTACAATTCATTTTTGCAAAGTTGGCAAATCTCGTGCAATATTATTGCTATTACATAAATTGCCAACTGTAAAACGCACCGTCAAGAAGCGTTACCTGCAAGAAATTGCCTTTGCAACATCTTGCTAGCAAGAAAATTGCAGACTGTAAAGCAGCTTTTATTTATACAAGGTGGTCACTCTAAAAAATTATTAATTAAAAAATGAGACAGGAGAATTAAAATCAAAATGTATAGACCGTACCAAACTTATAGAATATTAATAAAATCTTTAATTGACTGTAGGCATCTTAACTTAATATTTGGGCAGCATACAACTGTTACTTCTTGATTCTTTAGATACCTTTGAAATCGGCTCTTTACCTGCCCTATCAGCTTTATTAATATAGAGCATTCATATATTTCAAATTTTTTAGTAATATTCCTAATTTTAGTTTGTTTCAATAATGATAAATGTGGGAAGATGTCCAATTTATTAAGCACATTTCTGAGAAAGACTTATATAAACAGATTCTATGAAAACACATAAACAGAAGATGCAACTACATTAGTGGTTTTAACTATTTTTAAATAGTAATTTGAGTAGTGGATGCTCAATACAATACAGATGCATTCACAACTATGTATAAGTACTTGTAGTTAATAGTTAAACTACAATTGTAATTAACTACTGGACAGCTTTGTCATAAGTAAACTTAATTAAATTGGGTTAAGGCTGTTAGCCACGGAGCCAAGGTTAAATAGTGTATTTGTGCTTAGCATTATGAAAGTTTAGCATTTTTTGAGATAGATTTCTTAAAAACGAACGAACAGAATAATAGAGCAGTAGCAGCTGACGTCACAACATGGCCGCCACAGCTGTTTGGTTGACAATAACCTAGTTTTGCATTTGTGACCATATAAAATAATTTGAGTTTTTAAAGAGTTTTTTGTGCTTTTTTAAACGTTTTGCTTGTGTAAAATTTATTGTTAGTGTTCTTTATCTATTATATACTTGGTGATTTGCTGAACTGACTTTTATCTAATGCTTTATTTACATATTCAAATAGGCATGTCATCTTGTTCACATGTCAAAAGTTATTTCTTTTCCATATGGTAAGTGAATTTATTATAATTTTATTTATATTCTACATTTTAGGAGTCCCCTCGTAACATTTCTAAGCTGAAATATATTAATGGAGTTAACCTATAGGACTTAAAAGTGGAAGATTCATACTGCTTCCAACATAGTGTTCAATTAATGAACCATTGTGACCGTTCTCGAAAATAAAAAAGCTATCGAAACTATAAGACTATTATTATTCATACTTACCTTTATTATTATCTATAATGTGTACGATCTTAAACATTCTATTATGGTTGTTATGTTTATAAGCATTATTTTGAAGAACTTTATTTTACTCCCGTTAAAAGTGTGTTATTTTCTAAGTTCTGTCGCGTTTTAGCTCACTTACCTTCATTGATATTTTATTTGTAAGCATTATCAATATTTTAAACATCTGTGATTATAATTGTAAGAATCAAAACAAATACAAAACTAGGTAAGTATACTTATACCTATAAAGTATTTTGAGCATATTACGTTGCATATTTGTTTATGATTTTAATTAAAAATGGAAACTGAAACGGACTCACAGTCCTATCTCTATATTAGATTTACTATTACTTCTGCATTTCACAATGCAAACCTCTGATTATTGTTATTAATGTATTAAACAATTAAACTTATTAGAAACTGTTGAGTCAAATGAAAGTAAGATATAATCAATAAAAAGTTGATGGGAAATGGTTTGAATTGTCTAAAAACGTAAATTTCACAACAAGTTTATAAAATCATTAGGTAATATACGATTGATATATTGACATGAATCAATGAATGTTGTGACAACTTTTAACCTATGCTTAGCTGTAACTGAGCCTGTATTAATTAAACTTTTATTGAAATATGTCGTGATATTATATATATGTACAAAAATGTTAAAAAATCCAATATGGTCTTTATTTTCACTATATTATGGGTTCACAAAGATGTCAACGTATTTGACATCAAATTTTTACACTTGTAAAAACAACACTAATAAAGTATATATAAAATTCTATCTCACATTAGGCTTTTAAAAAACCATTAACAAACATCACTACACAGAGCTGATACTCAGAAATCCTCCACTTTAATTTTTATCAAGCAAAAACTGACACCTAGTCTTATGTCAAATTTCGGACTTTGTCAACCAATCACGTGACAGCCGGCATAACTGTGACGTCCCTGCTAGTGCTCTATTCAAAATTGATTTAATTGTGAAAACCAGTAAACTTAAAGCAAGGCGTTATGGTGTTTTATATTTTATTACTTAATGAAATTAAGTTTCCAAAATACCTATTCTGTCCTCAATCTCGTAATGGTGAACGTACCACTACTCATCATCCCAAATTCATCACAAATTATTTTATATTCTTTAAATGGACTTAAATATTCAGATAAACTTTTATAATCAAGTAAAAAAATTTCATGAAAAAAATCGGCATATTCATTGATTGCAGAGATTAACTGAATCTGATACATGGTTGGATGTTGCACTACTAGATGGCGAGGTACAAATCGACTTGCTGTTGTTGGTGTGGTGGCAACACCTGCAATAGCACTAAAAGTACAATAAATCGATATAGTACTCGTAGTAGTTTTTCATTTCAAGTGTTTAAAAGAACACTATTTAATTGTCATTTTAAAATTAAGAAATTACACCGTCAATAAAAATATTAGATTATTTTCCAAAGAGGTAAGAACTGAATAATTGTTTAATTCGCTGTTCTGCTCTAGTTCATTGTAGTAATTTCAACATGGACCACATTACATACAGTTAAGGCCCTGTATGCACAGTGTAGCCATTAGTTGCTAAGCAAATCATTAAACTTCTTGTTTTACTAACAGGACAATTGGTTCAGTATCTCTATGTGCAACCGACTCTGGTGGCAAACACACTCTTAAACAATGAAAATATGAAGTAAATACCTAAAATTAAATCCATTTAATACTTCAATAGCTTTTGCTGCATCGTCAGGAGTAGAGTATTTAACAAAACCAAATCCAAAGCTATATCCAGTTTTAAAATCTCTCATGATTTTTATACTTTCCACTCGACCAATAGGAGCGAAAATTTGAGCTAGGTCATCTTCTGTAGCAAATTGTGGTATGTAATTCACAATTAATTTGGTTTTATCAAACTGGAAGTGATTGCTGTCACCTGCCCCATTATTCAAATCCATGTTTCTGTCACTTAGACCAGATTCTTCTTCGCTGAAGTTTCTGTTGGAGGCAAACTAGAAAATAAATACAAGAATTCATTTCTCTTGTGCACAGTTCAAATAGAATACGTTATGAAACACTTACTGGAAAACTTCCTAACTGTGAACCGAACATTCTGAAACAATGAAAAATATGTGGATCAACCAAAACAGAATGCTAAATATGAAATCAAAAGCCAAATTATTTCCCACACGTCCATCTAATAAAACATAAACACGTGCAAATATCAACGAATTATTTCTTCCCATTACATAATTTTGGTGTAAAATTAGGAATTATACGTAAATAAATGTCATTTTTTATTTAAAAATGGCACATGCAGTAAATGAGGTTAAAATTACCGGTTTTTATATCTACAGTTTAAAATGTACAAGACACAAAATAGAGTTAATTTAATATAAGCCCAACAATAATTTTACAAAATTTTCAAATGACATACCTTACACAAAGAATTAAACGAAAACAAACAGAAGAAAACAAAACGCAAAAATAGTTAAACCAACAAACTAGATCTAGTTTGAAAATGCGCATGTCTAATTTATTCAGACATTGGACAGATGAGGTTCGTTCGTAAGTCTTGAGGGAATTTGAAATAGGTGTAATATCTTAGAGTAGGAAAGATATATATTGTAAGGAGTCGCAACGCTACTCCAATTGTGTGCCAACCTGCCACCAGAGAGCAAGCGCCAGTGGCGGAACATATGTACAATATGTAGGTGTCAAGTTTATCATATCAAAGGAATAAAACGATACAAAACTGGTGTTATGTCAGAAACAGCTTCATATTACATTAATGAGTGCAAACAGTGAATCTGAAAAGTATGAAATAAATTCATTGGAATTGAAGTGTTTAGGAAAACTATTGGGCACGTCGATCTTTTTTATTTGGCAGCTCTAATCATTGTGGACATATATATTTGGTTGTCCCCACTATTATTGTCATTTATTATAAACAATTCGAGACATTACATTTTAAAAAATGTCGAAATAACCCTAATAGCACATGGACGTCCCAAGAACGTACTCACAGGACATGAGAACGTCCCGAGGACGTACTCTACCGACGGAAGACGTACCGAGGACGTTTGAGGGACGTCCCGTGTCAGCAAATCGGGGTGTCCCGAGGACGTCCCACCCAGGACTTATGTGGGACGAATGTAAGTCTAGAGAGGACGTCCTGAAAACGTTGTTGGGACATACTATGCAAAACATATAGGTACCTCCCCCTCCACCACTTTTAAGGTGTATTCACAGCAGAGGGTATTTATGTTCCTTTTTGGATTTTCCCTGATAACACCAAACGTCCCCAGGACGTTCACTTAGGTCCTCGTTTGGTCTGAACGTCCCGGGTTTACATGGTACGTCCCAAGGACGTCCGTTTGCTATCGTCCCTAAAACGTTCTGAATAAAACGTTTTGAGGACATCCTGCTAGAGTCTAGTCAAGACAAACCTAAACACATTTGTGAAATAACCTCTAGGAGTGATGTTTTTTTTGAGCAGATGAGGATATGATTAAAAAAGGAAATTAAAAACTGTAAAAATGAAATTACAATCCTTAAAAAGTTTTACTAACAAAATTTCTTTTGATAACAAAATATTTTCATATTTCATGGTCCATTTAAATTTTGTCAATTTGATTTTTCTGATTTCAGAATTCTTATATTCGTTTCAACTATTTTTTTCATGAGTTTCGGTTATATTACAGCCATTTTCACCGCAATATTTAAGCAGAGCTTATGTAATGTTACTCAGTTGCTGTCAAACTTCAAACTGGGAAATTCAATTTGGCAGGCATTGCGTCATTTTTACAAAGAATTTACCTATATAAATTCTTTGCATTTTTATTTCTTCCACACACTGGCACTAGTCACTTTTAACTGCTACAAAAGAAAGTACCAAAAACAGGTAAGTCTATTTAATTGATTTATTAATTATATAAGTATTTAGATCGATATTTTATTCTAGATAAATTTTGTGCGGCTTATTTGTAGGTTATAATAAATATACTACCACCCACCTTATTTTGGATCTGTTAAAATTCTATGGGAGATCACCTGTGAACCTGAGTATGTAGTTTTTAGTTGTTTATCATGGAGCGAACTTATTCACTTAAAAGAAGATTGTTGGTTAAACATTATAAATACAATACTTCCCTTCGGTATGCGAGGGAAGTAAAAATTGAAAAGAAGTACCTACTGATGCAGTGTGTTAAACGAAGTGTTATATATGGTTCGACATCTCTGATGAACAAGTGGAGGTGATGAAACTTTTAATAGGTAAGGTTTGATACATCGAGTAATAAAAACATTCGCCAGAAAACATCAACAAACTTGTAAAGTATATTTAGGGATTTCAGTAAACCAATATAAGGAAAAAAACTAATAAAGGTACTTTTTGAGGAAAATTTACAAATTTGTAACTTATATATGCCCTATTTGTTATATTTTTCTGAAATTATGCTGTACGTACGTACAAAAACTTTTATACATCATCAATGTTCAACCTAATAAACCTGCTCCGTAAATCCTAATGCATCTTAACCCATAGCCATTTTCTTTACTTGAATTCTGTAATAATATTGCCAAAAAATATAACGTTAAACTTATAATAATGTTATTATAATCTGCGGTAGCATTAGTCAACATATATTTCTGCTTCTCTCGGTCTTTGGTATTATTTGTAGAATCAATCATTCATATAAAGAGGTGTTCCTAAAATTTTTAAATGAACAAGGGAACCTTTCAAATGCAAAAGTCAAACAAAAAAATGTTCACATTTAAACTGTGATTTTTTTTTAAATAGGACACCAAGAAAATTATAACAATTTATTTTAAATATAAGCTTGCCATCAAGTGGCATATATTAGTCTTAATGTTTTTTGCCAAGATTTCATCTGAAATGTTAATTTTTCTTTTATTTGCACAGGGGCTGCTGCAGTCGCTAACGCTTCAAAGTCTTGGAAGGACACCGAAATGGCTATTACATCGTGATTGAAGAGGGCAAATAAAAGAACAGAGAGGGTAACAAGAAAAAGAGAATATTAGAAAATAATATAAACTAAGATAATTATAAAAAGACGAAGTGTGCAAAACGTTAAGAAAAGGTGAGATATACATTTATCTTACGTTTTATTGCATACTTGGCTTATTTCTTATAATATTCAATATGACTTAATGTTTATATAACTATATTATTCTGTACTAGGTATTATAATATATAACTTTTAAATCCCATAAAAATTGTATTTTTGACATTTGACACTTGAATTTGTAGAGTAAGAAGTTAATTTTAAAAAAATACAAATGCCATGCCATAACTTATTTTTCAATAGCACAATAGAAATAAAATGTTCGCATAAATTTGTCATTTGGTGTTGATAAATAAAAGTACTAAAAGTTTTAAAATCAATCTAATTGAATAATTTTTCTACATGGTAATTACATATATATTGTCATTTTTTTATCTTTTTGGCTTTTCTAACCACATTTATTCCCTTCGAAATAGAATCCAATCACTGGATTCTATTTCGAAAGAAATGCATGTGGTTAGAAAACTCAAAAAGGAACATAAATACCCTCTGCTGTGAATACACCTTAAAAGTGGTGGAGGGGGAGGTACCTATATGTTTTGCATAGTATGTCCCAACAACGTTTTCAGGACGTCCTCTCTAGACCTACATTCGTCCCACATAAGTCCTGGGTGGGACGTCCTCGGGACACCCCGTTTTGCTGACACGGAACGTCCCTCAAACGTCCTCGGGACGTCTTACGTCGGTAGAGTACGTCCTCGGGACGTTTTCATGTCCTGTGAGTACGTTCTTGGGACGTTTTCGGGACGTCCATGTGCTATTAGGGTTCTAACCACATGCATTTCTTTCGAAATAGAGTCCAGTGATTGGATTCTATTTCGAAGGGAATAAATGTGATTAGAAAAGCCAAAAAGATAAAAAAATGACAATATATAATTATCATGTAGAAAAATTATTCAAATAGATTGATTTTAATACTTGGTATTTTTATTTATCAACACCAAATGACAAATTTATGCGAACGTTTTATTTCTATTGTGCTATTGAAAAATAAGTTATGGCATTTGTATTTTTTTTTTAAATTAACTTCTTACTATACAAATTCAAGTGTCAAGTGTCAAAAATACAATTTTTATGGAATTTAAAAGTTATATATTATAATACCTAGTACAGTATTATATAGTTATATATACATTAAGTCATATTGAATATTATAAGAAATAAGCAAAGTGTGCAATAAAACGTAAGATAAATGTATATCTCACCTTCTCTTAACGTTTTGCACACTTCGTCTTTTTATAATTATCTTAGTTTATATTCTTTTCTAATATTCTCTCTTTTTTGACACCCTCTCTGTTCTTTCTCTTGCCCTCTTCAATCACGATGCAATAGCCATTTCGGTATGTCTTTCCAAGACTTTGAAGCGTTAGCGTTAGTGTGATAAAAAATAATACATAATGTACTGGGTACATATATTTATAAAAGATAACACCCAGCTAGATGCAAATACAACAAAACATTTATTTCAAAAACATACAAATAATTTTCCTACATTATTACTTGGGAGCATTTTCATATATACATTTATATATTTAATGTCATATGATGGCATCTTTTGGTTCTCTGAAACAAGAAAAAAATATGTGCAAATAAAAAGAAAAGTCAGATCACGACTGATTTCCTGTTGGCGTACATGGTTAAAAAAAAGATTATTCAAGAAACGATGCTCACCTTCTTTACTTGCAAATAGCTGGGTAGTTCTAGGAAAATTGTTGGCACAGCTTCATTTAATAATTTCATTTTATTTCCCTCCGTTTGGTAGAACCATTTCTTCAAATCTTCAAATGAATACTATAAGAAGCCTATCATAATTTGGTGTTGGAGCTCAGTATACTAATTTCTGTTTTCTAACCATAATTTTCGTTTATTAGGATCGTTTGGAAACCTAAGAAAATAGAGTAACATAAATTCAAATGTAATAATACGTTTTATAGCATTTGTTACCAAAATTTCCTTAAAATAAATACATACGGGATGTTTGGAGGGTCGATGCAAACCCTTGCGGAGGCGATAGGAGAGATCATTTAGACTGCATTAAGCCAAACATGGCCTACTACAAAGTCTTACGGTCGAAAATCTCAAAATATTTAAGACTGTAGGTACTAAGGTATGTTTGGCTTAATGCAGACTAAATGATCTCTCTTGTCAACTCCGTAAGGCTTTGCATCGACTTTTCAAACACCTTTGTATGGTAATGTATATATATTATAGTAATAATTTATTAGTCAAAAGTAATTGCACCGTAATGTATTAACATAAACAAACAAACAAAACAAAGAAACGCGCAGTTATTGTAAATATTTTTAAATGAAGCAAATATGGCCTGCAAATATTTTCTTTGAATATTTCAGAATTAACTTTTACCTGAATGATGCCACTGAGATTGACTACACACTACACAGTCAAAACCTTTTTTATTTTTATTGTCCAAATATTTATTAAGACTATCGTGAAACGAGTGAAAGTTGATAATATATTTGATTTCACCATGTTAGAATTAAATAGATTTTTGTAGAAACTTTTTTATTTCTACCACGATAAAAAAATTTATCTCGTTACAATATACTTTTACGTATCTATATCATAAGTAGGTATAAAAGAAATATATTCAAAGAAGGAAACAAGCCAGCCACTGTAAATATGAACCTAATAACCTATACAGACAGACGTTGGGTTTATATTTACACAAGTTATAATTAATTTTGAATGCTGTTTTTTATCTCACTTTTATGATTTTCCCAGTTTTGTCCAGTGGACAGGAGTTCTCTAAAAAAAAAACTGTTTTTTGCCAAACTTATTGCCTTCATCCCAGTTGGAGGTTACCGTCAACCGGGGTGACTTGAAACACGGGGTATAATTCGGAACGCACCCCCATTTAGATATTTCTTAATGTACTGCCATCTAGTAAAAAGTAAATAGACTTAAGTAATTTTAGGTTTGTATAGTCAAATGTTTCTACTATATTTAAGTATCAAGTTTTCGACGTGTTTAAGCGAAATAAAAAATCCAGGAAAAAGGTAAGAAAATGCGATTTACTTGTATTCTGAATTAATTATATTGTATCAAAGTCATTATTGGTATAAGGACATACAGAAAATGTATATAAAAAAATATCTGTTCCCAGTCATTTTATGTGTTTGATTCACTTTCACTTTCCATCAAAATAAAGGGATGTTCCAAGTCGCCCCAAATATATGGGGGCGTGTCGGAACACTCTGTAATTAAGAAGAAAAAAAAATGGTGAAATTTTATTTTTGTTTGAATTTGGGATTTTGCTTCTAAGATCTCGGATACAAATTTGGTTAGTTTTGTTTGAATATGTTAGGAGTTTTAGGCTAATATGTGTAAAAACTGTAGTCAAGTCACCCCGATTGACGGTAACAGCTAACCATCTTACTACCTATATTCAATATTTAAAAATTGTTTGGATTACGTGAGCATAGAATAATGGCTACTATATACATATATTCACAATCACAAATATTTTTACTCTATCTTACATACTAGAATTTATTCTACATAACACCATAAACAATATACCTACGCCCATGGAAAAAGTGTCATTTCGGATGCACTGTTCTATATTCAATGAAGAAAAGATGAATGAAAATTTCAATCAAACAACGTGCAAATTGCATACCAGAAAATGATATACTATGCTTCTCATTATCATTGCATGCACACGGACATAATTAAGTAAATAATAGGCCTACAGTTAATTTAACTAGGTAAAGTGAAAACTGCATATATTTTACCTGCAAAGCTTTGCTCTCTTCCATTTTTTCCCGCTGTGATTTTTACAGTAGTTTACAGAATATGATACCATCATGTAGGTACATTACATAAATTAGCACTAAATCACTTATAAATCACATCTATTGGAAAATTTCATTTGGCTCTCTACCGTTTGTGTGCCACCACCGCAATGGCGTCTACACCGTTTTTAGGCACAACTTGTTTGCGTGGCGATTATGCGCTGTTACGAGTCCTCACCATCTATATCTTTCCTAGTCTAAGTGTAAAATCGATCGATGGAATATAATTACACCTAGCACTAAAATAGGATTCGTGGAAATCAGGCATTATTAGGTGGAGCTGTTAATTTAAATATTTCAAAACGTTGCGAATGATGATACGGTGGAGTGGAACTAAAATGTCTAGGGAACTGTCTTTAAGTACGTATAGCATTTTTTTTTGCAGGAACTTGTAAATAGTTCAAGAAGTGTAGTAAAAAGTGTTGGATTAAATCTGCATGATGGAAAGCTTTTGTTTAAACAAAAAGAATGTTCAAAATTGCACATTTTCGCAGATTTTTTAAAATATCCCTGTACCTATATCCCGCATGGCAATAGAGAGAAACAAACAAATTGTTCAGAACCAACGATATTGGAAAGAAAACTAGATTTACTCCAACTTTTTTTTTATCAATTTGTCCAAGTTGCAAAACATAAATAGGTATAATAGCTTAAAAAACTTAAAAAAAACACGCTTTAATCGCAAACCGAACTAAAAAGTAAAAAAAATATAATAGCCGGGCAGATCTGGGTTTTGAAAAGTGACCGCTCTGAATGAAAACATTTTTTTTGCCAACTTATATAAAGTTATTAGGTCCCCTCCATCATTTCGAGAAGTTTTTACAGGGCGGAGTCGGCGGGGGGTGGGGGAAACGGCTCATTAAAAGTATGGGAAAGCAGTTTTTTCGACGTATCTCCGCAGGTCTTGCTGCCACAAAAAAATCATACTCACCAAAAATGAAGAGCTTGACAAAACACGTAAGCCTGTTCTAACTCGAACCCGATCGCATAATTAGTTCGCGAGATATCGCGATTGAAGTTGCGAAAAACGAAAAATTAAATTATTTCTCTGGAAGGGGTGGAGTTGGGGGCCTCAATTTTTTCTGAATAGAAGGGTATTGATGAACACTTGATGAGACCGGAGAGTGGGGATGGTGGGACAATTAGAAGGGGAGAAATAGGGGGAAACCGAAATTATTAAAGTGCTGATAACTTCCTTATTAACAGAGCTAGAGCAAAGTGGCCGGGACCAATTTTCGTAATTTTCTATTTGTTAAGATAGCAGACATTTTATTTTTTTTTTTAAATGCCTAGGGTGCAAAATAAAAAATGGCCGATTTTTTTCACGTGTTTTTCGGCATAAAGGAAGGGAGTGGGGGATAATTCTTTCTCCAATTAACAGCATTTTTTTATCTACAATTTGCGCCCAGCAAGATTGCGACCGGATGATTAGGAACGGAGGTACAGGCCGGCAAAGTTTTTGCTGTATAGCTGGAGAACGGAGAGGGGTGGGGGGTTTGGGCCGGGATGAAAATTTTGAGAAGTCTTTTCTTTCGACTTTTCTATTTTATAAGTACCCAATATCCATACATTGTACGCCCGCGCGAGTTACAAAAGGAAAAACAGAACGAAAACGGGCGAGCGAGTCAGTTGAGCCGCCGGGGGCGCTTACATTCTCCCGTTCTCTAGCTCAGGGGCGGATCTAGGATGAAGTCAAGGGGGGGGCTTCATGGACCATAGAAAGAAAAACAAAATGGCATCGCAGGTGAAAATTTTACAGCCTAAAATGAAAAGTTAGAAATCGCCTTAGTGCGAAGTTAAATAGAAAGAAACGGGACTGTTCAAAATAAAATTTAATTATTTCAGAAAATTTAGTCAAAAAAACATGAAAAAAATTGATTGTGGAAGTCGTTACTTTGTGATAGTTAGTCATGACGATATAAAAAAGGACACTACTTTGTTTCCTATCACTGAATTTATTGTAACATACACGTTACTGCAGTTTCGGTACCCTAACGTACCATTTTCAAACGTTGATTCATTCATTCATTTGAATCAACGTTTAAAATGGTACATTAAGGTACTGAAACTGCAGTTACGTGTATGTTACAATAATTTCAGTGATAGGAAACAAAGTGTCCTTTCTCATAAAATATTTTTTATTCACCTACATACTAATAATTATTAAAGAGCAAACATACAATATATTTATTCCCAGTTAGACATTTCTAGACACTGGGGCTTTCTTTTGCAAAATGTCTGAACCACTTATTTTGAGAATAGACATTGCTTCGCTACCCTCACAATATAGAAGAAACGGTGATAAATGGTCTCATCTTATTTTTAACAAGTTTTCTTCAAAGTTCTTAGTATCATTGTATTATTATTGTTGTTATTATTGAGCCATGGGGGGGGGGGGGCTATAGCCCCTGCAGCCCTCCCATAGATCCGCCCTTGCTCTAGCTCTCGTCGAATTGTCATCATCTGTCAGTGAACTGTTTATAATTGCATTGACAGATCTATACTGGTGTACGAAGATTTCTCTTACTATATATAATATTGGAGTGTGAGTCCTATTGACAATATTTTATTTCTTTCATATATAAACATCGTACAGCTTTTCGCCGAGACGATTGTAGACAATGAGTGTATTGTGAGAGGGCATGTACAATCTGATTCCGATTTTTGTTATCCTTCTTTCCAGAAGCTGTTGACGTGAAAGATTTGAAGATAGCGATGACGAATCAGCGTTAGACTTCGTCAGTCTGTAAACTCTACTTGGTACTGAAGTCAATAAACAATAAGATCGGCGCTGCAAAATTATGCACTCCCCAGCTAGCAGAGACACGTTCTTTACGTTGATTGATGTCACAGCGATTTGACGTCGATAGACGATGTCAAATAGACGTCGCAAAGGGAGGTCAATTATTCGTCGCAAAATGACGTAAAGTGTAAATTGTCTGAATTTTACAAATATTTTTTAAAATTTCAAAAAGTAATGAAACAAAAGACTCATTTTACGAAGTTCTCTTTTACATATTACCATTGATTACAATGATATTACGTTACCTTAAAGTTTAATCCAATCCACACCATGTACCAAATTGTCCCGAGCAAAACATGATTTTATTCCATTAATTACTTTACATTGTTGTAATAGTTATGCATCCTAAGTAGGAGCAGCATATATCATATTATATTATAGGAGTATAAATAAAACAGTTGTGTTACTTTAAATATATTTTTATTTTTTATTACAAAAACAATTTCAATAATAAAAACCAATTGCTTAGGCTAAAAATTTAAATTGGTGTTTCTTTAACTAAACAATGATGTTTGCAACTTATATAAAATTTTATTAAAACCAATTTGTTGCCAGTAAGTAAGTAAAACGCTCGTTCACGCGTGTGTGAGTTCGAGGAGAGCGCAGTACTTGTAAAATAGAAAAGTCGAAAAAATATACTTTTCTCAAAATTTTCATCCCGGCTCGAACCCCCCACCCCTCTCCATTCTCCCAGTATACAGCAAAAATTTTGCCAGCCTCGATCTCCCTTATTTCTAATCATCGGATCGCGATCTTGCCGGGCGTAAATTTAAGATAAAAAAAATGCTATTAATTGGTGAAAAAATTATTTCCCCCACCCTCTTCCTTCATGCCGAAAAAGACGTGCAAAAAATCGGCCATTTTTTATTTTGTGCGCCAGGCGTTTATTTCCAAAAAAAGGAAAATTCCATCAGTGCTATCTTTTAACAAATAAAAAAATACGGAAATTGGTTCCGGCCAGATTGCTGTAGCTTTAATAATAAAGAAGTTTTCGGCGTCTTAATAATTTTGGTTTCCCCCCCATATCTCCCCTGCTAATTATCCCACCACCCCCACCACCCCGGCCTCATCAAGGGTTCATCAATACTTTTCTATTCAGGCAAAATTGAGGCCCCATGCAACTCCACTACCTCTCGAGAAATATTTTATTTAATTCTTTGTTTTTTCGCAACTTCAATCGCAATATCTCGACAACTAATGCAATCGGGTTCGAGTTGGAACGAGATTACGTGTTTTATCAAGCTCTTCACTTTTGGTAAGTACGATTCTTCTTCTTGTGGGACTAACACCTACGGAGATGTGTCGGAAAAACTGCTTTCCCATGCTTTTAATGGGCCGTTTCCCCCACCCCCGCTGACTCCGCCCTGTAAAAACTTGTCTGAATGATGGAGGGGACCCAATTTCATAAGTTGGCAATAAAAAAAAATTCATTCCTAGCAGTCACTTTTCGACCCTGTTTTCTTCTCCAGATCTGCCCCACTATAATACAATATAATACAAAATAGCGTGGGGTGCTTATTACTATAATATATTTATACCAGTTGATATCAAGCACCCCATGCTTTTCTGTATTATATTGTATTATTGTATTGCATTATTTTTTACTTTTTAGTTCGGTTTGCTATTAAAGCATGTGTTTTAGTTTTTTTAAACTATTATTTATTTTTAATTTTTTAGTTTTAAAATTTTGGACCAGATAATTCTAATCTGGAACCTCGATAACCCACAGATATCGATTTTCAGTCGAATCCGACGATAACTGATATAACTGATAAGATGGAAAACTGCTCCGCACTACAAATTTTCTCAAAAATCAGTGCATTTCGTGATAAGCAAAAATACCGATATCTACAGTCTCGGGAATATAGTTCGCTAAGAAATATGATACAAATTTTGATACTTACAGAATAAGTAAATATAATTATATGCAAATGCAACTTCCTGGAACTGTAAAAGCTCTATAACAATAGAAACAAATGAAAATATATTACCAGAAAATACTAGTAATTATTCAAACTTTTACAAAATACTTATCACAAATAAGTTTAACACATATATCTTTCTTATAACAATTATAACAAAGAGAATATGCCCATTATGAACAGTACAACTGTTATCATAATGTTATTTTTAATTTAAATTATCCTGCTCAATGAAACCCAAAGATAATCAAAACAAAAGCACTTACCGATATAGCAGTAACACAAAACTTTAGAACATCCACAGGCACGTGTTTCGACATCTATGTCTCTTCGGTGCGGCTTTTCCTAAAGTTCACAATCAACTGAAATATGTAAGCAAATACTCGTGTTATAACTATCAAAGGATTACCAGAACAGGATATTAAAAATTAAAATTAGATTATAGGAAATTCCCCGTAAAGGGATAATTATCAATATAATTATATGCAACTGCAACTTCCTGGAACTGTAAAAGCTCTATAACAATAGAAACAAATGAAAATATATTACCAGAAAATACTAGTAATTATTCAAACTTTTACAAAATACTTATCACAAATAAGTTTAAAACATATATCTTTCTTATAACAATTATAACAAAGAAAATATGCCCATTATGAACAGTACAACTGTTATCATAATGTTATTTTTAATTTTAAAAATTAATTAAAAATAACATTATGATAACAGTTGTACTGTTCATAATGGGCATATTTTCTTTGTTATGTCGAAACACGTGTCTGTGGATGTTCTAAAGTTTTGTGTTACTGCTATATCGGTAAGTGCTTTTGTTTTGATTATCTTTGGGTTTCATTGAGCAGGATAATTTAAATTAAAAATAACATTATGATAACAGTTGTACTGTTCATAATGGGCATATTTTCTTTGTTATAATTGTTATAAGAAAGATATATGTTTTAAACTTATTCGTGATAAGTATTTTGTAAAAGTTTGAATAATTACTAGTATTTTCTGGTAATATATTTTCATTTGTTTCTATTGAATAAGTAAAAAAGAGTATCACGTATAAATAGAATATAATGGAAAGACACATGTGTCTACCTGTATACAGGGTGTAATTAGTTTCATGACATTAAAAAAACAGGAACAGACTAGACAAACAAAAAACCTATATGACTTTTTTCCCTAGGGGCACTTTGAAAAAAAAAACTGACCTGGGTTTACATTTTTAATGTTAAGGTAGGAAACATTTGAGAACCACTGTTTTTCATGGTCAATGGATGTTATAATATTAGAAATAATAAAAAAACTGTAATATCCGACTTGTGTTCCCGCCGGTAGAAGTGCGGCACTTTGATGGGATTACTTGTACCGAACTTTCTATATCAGTAATTATGAAAATGTAAATAATTCCTTCTCTTTCGGCACAGCATGGCCGCAGGGGTTTAAATAGGATTTGTTTACATGTGTTTTTTAATTTGGAACAAAGTTATTGTAGCTTTTATTGTCGTTTATAAGTAAGAATTTATAAAATTTCAAAGTAACATTGTGTTAAAAGCTTAAAAAATTAGTAATTATTTTATGAAATTGGAAAATGAACAGTTAGACGTTCGAGTTACGATAACAGAAAATAGTTGTGTATTTTAAGTTAAGAAAAAATCTGATTTTTTTAACGAATTGAGCGCATAATTTTTCCCAATCATGTATCGAAAACTATAAAAATCGAGTCTTTGGTCTCTATGGAAATTCAACACATTTGGTAAGTTAGGATTATTTTTTATGGTTTCTATGCACATAAAAATACGTTGTTGCAATCGTTCTAAAGCTCTTCCGCACCAGCTGCATTTCCACCACTTTCTCCATACACCAAGTGCATATCCGCGAGCTCTGAATAAGTGTAATCTTCCATAATGTTCAAAATCTGCGTTTTAAAACACCACACTAAACTGTGAATTAACGTTATCAATAAAGAAAACAAAAAGAAAAACTTGGTCCAAAATTCAAAACGTAACACAAAAAGCACGAACGAGAAGTAGTGTCTTACGTAACCAAGTAGTAACGACTTGAACAATAAGTCAATAAAATAAATCTTAACATAAGTGGCGTGGCATAATAACATGAAACTAACTACCCTGTATAATACAAAGCACTGTATTTAGGTACCGGCGCGGGAGCGTCGCGTCGGCTTCGCTCGACTCCCGGTTTTATAGATGAAATGTCATTTACAATAATTATCTTCTATTATTTGCTCTAACAAATATTGTTTAATAATGCAATTTTCATAATATATTTGTACCTGAAATAATATTTTGCAAATAAGTCTATACAGATTCGCACCTCGCTTGCGCCATTACTTCTACTTCAATATTTTTTTACGTAAATCCTGTGCCCCTGATTTGATTGATTTGATTGATTTGCCAGCGTAAGGTGGGCATTGCTGCCAATTCCAGTGCATGGAGATTTGTTCCACCACGCAGCCCGATCGCCCATCGATCATCCCACCGTGTGCCGGAACAAACCCCCGGTGCTTTTTTATACTTGGACATGCTTGTTGTCAGCAGCGAGAGCCGCATGACGCATGGGGTAGGAGTATAGGATGGAGCGTGTAGGTGTTTGTGAGATGTTTCTTCTTGTTTTCCTTCTGTCTTCGTCGGATGGAAAGTGTAGGCGTTTGTGAGATGCTTCTTTTAGGTTTTCGTGCTTCTTTTTACTTTCAGGTTTTTGTGATATGCTTCTTCTTAGTTTCTGTCTGTGATCATCTTCTCTCCTATTCTACTTCTGAGTTTTCTGTTTCTTCTGTTTCTGAGTCTGGCAGTGTGTATATCCTCGATATTTCTTTATTGTATTCCATTTTTTGTTGTGCCAGCTTTTCCCAGTGTGTATAATCCTTTCCTAGCTTATTCATAATCCTCTCGATTGTTGTTATCCATGTGTAGCATGGCCTCCCTATTTTCAGTTTGTTGCTGTTCATTCGCAGCGCTTTCTTTAGTAGGTGTGTCGAGTCCCGTCTTTGGACGTGTCCCCAGTATTTCATTGCGTATGATTCTATTCTTTTGATTATTGTTCTTCCCTCTAGTAATGTTGACGTTTTCTGTCGTTTTTGTGGTTTTCCTGTTTTTGCTAGCAGTTGGATAATGTCCCTTTCAGCTCTTCTCAGGCTTCTTCTGTTGGCCTTTGTCGTTGCTGCGTTTTTGACTCCATATATCATCGTAGGCATTATGATGGTCGTGTATATCTTTTTGGTTAGGCACCATGGTCGTTTGTTGTCCTCAATGAAGGGTAGTAGAGCTCTTGTGACTCTGTAGGCTGTTTTGATTCTTTCCCTTACTGTTTCCCTCCTTTTTAGTTGATTCGTTAGGTATGTTCCTAGGTATTTCATTCTATTCGTGGTTCTCAGGGTGTAGTCTCCTATTTTGTATTCTTCCCCACTTGTTGGACTTGTTTTTGTCAATGGGTCTCGGACCATTATTAGGCTCTTCTTGAAGTTTATTTTCATTCCAGAGGAATCCAGATGTGGTGTCATGTTTCTTAGAAATTTAACGATGTCTTGTTCTTCCTCGGCGATGATGAGTATATCGTCGGCGTATGCAAGTACGATGGGGGCTTTATCGTTCCATCGTTTCCATTGAAATTCTGATTCTCCTTTATTGTGCTTTCTATCACTTGGTCCAGGACTGTGGTGAATAGTCGGGGGATAGGGGACATCCTTGTTTGACTCCTATATTCTTCATTTTTGATTCCGTCGTCTGTCCAAACCATTGTATTGCAGTGTTTTCGTGTAGGCATGCTTTTATTATTCTGTTTATTAAGTAGTGCGGTACTCCCCTGTTGAGCAAAGTGTTGACTATAGCCTCATGCCTTATGGTATCAAATGCCTTTTGGAGGTCAATTGAGACTATATATAGTTTTGTTCCTTCTTTCCACTTTTCTTCCAGGATCCGTCTGGTGGTGTACATATGGTCGTCTGTTGATCTACCCTTGATAAATGCCGTTTGATAATCTGGTAGTCTGGTAGTTCGCCGATGTATTTTTCCATTTCTCTGAGGAGGAATTGTGCGTAGTATTTGTACCCTACACTGCAGAGTGTTATTCTTCTGTAATCGTCCACGTTTTGTGGTGATTTGGTTTAAGGGAGCGGTATCTGTATGGTTGTGAGTAGAGGGTTTTGGCCGATTGTAACACCTCTTCCCTGCGGAGGGTGACGTCACAGCTGAATACGTCACGGTAGTAGATAACAGGTGAATGATTTATTGCACAAATTATCAAATGAGATGCCACTTTTTTTACTCTATATGTTATTAGATTAGTTGCATATTACTTAATTGCAGATATTTGTATCAGATGTTTGGTCCATACGATCGTTAATGGGGTTTATTTATTATTCTATTCGTGGGTCCTACATGAAACGAAAGTTGGAGTCATAAGAATGTATTATCTACCGAGATAACTTAAACTAAAGCAACTTTTACTGTTTTTAGTGCTTGAAATGTCTAATAAATATGCAAATGAATAGTGCATTAGTAAGAAGAACTTAATAAATATTTTATTTCTAGTGTTAATATAATTATAGATGGGTTAAAAAATAACGTCCACTACCTTAATAGAAATGCTTTCTTTGAGAACAGAGCTTTACAGCCAAATATATTTTTTAAAGAATTTAATGTCATAAATCTCTCCAAATTACGTAAAATTATTTTTCAACAACAAAATAAATATTCTGAGGATGAAATTGACTTTAAATTAATAAAAAATACATTTGAAGTCATCGGGTATCCATTATTACATTTTATTAACACATCGTTGAATAGCGGAGAATTCCCAGAAATGTTGAAAACATCACTAATAATAATTCCTGTACCGAAAGATTCAGGGACGAAATTAGCGGAAGAGCATAGACCTATAAACACATTACCATCTCTGGAAAAATTTTTAGAAGTAGTAGTTCATGACCAACTTACTGAATTTATAAACAGTAATAAATTGCTGCACGATAACCAATCCGGATTTACAGAAAATAATTCATGTGAGACGGCTTTACAAAAAATAATTAATGATTTTAAATATTCCATAGACAAAGGTGAAGCTGTAGTAACTGTCTTTCTCGATTTAAAACGGGTATTTGAAGTTGTCAATAGAGAACTTTTACTTAATAAACTTTACCAGTATTTTGGGATTGTTGACACGGCGCATCGATGGTTTAGATCCTATTTGCATGGACGGAGCCAACAAACCAAAATAAATAATACTAAGTCTGAAAAACTTTTAAATAATAACGGAGTACCACAAGGCAGCGTACTAGGACCTATGCTTTTCACGCTATTTATTAACGATATATTTTTAATCGATTCGCAAGAATGCAAAATACATCTCTTTGCTGATGATACTATCATATATTTATCTGTATCTGATCTAAAGCAAGTTATTCAAAAAATTAACAAGACATTGGAAATAATTAACGAATGGTTTACAACGAACGGGCTAGTGGTAAATGCTAAAAAGGTCAAAATATATGATATTAGGATCTAATAAATATCTAAATCAGAACATCGATGATACTTGTGTTAAATACAACGGAGAACACCTTGAAAAGGTAATAACTATGAAATATCTGGGGATTATCATAGACTGTAAATTAACATTTAACGACCATATAAATTGCACACGCAAAAAATATCAAAAAAACTTGGATTCGCCTATCGTGTAAGTAAACATTTAACTTCATCTACCAAGAAAACAATTTATAACACAATAATAAAGCCACATTTTGAGTATTGTTCCAATATATTGTATATGTGTAATGACACCCATATATCTAAACTGCAGCTACTTCAAAATAGGTGTATGCGATTTATTTTAAAATGTAATATATATACTAATATAAAAACAATGCAATGTACACTAAACTGGTTCTCGGTGAAAGATAATATAAAGTACAAGACACTGATATTCTTATATAAACTGCACAATAATTTACTACCAACATATTTGTCATCAAATATTCAACATCGTGGGGGATATTCATAATTATAACACAAGGCAAAGAAATCATATAAACATTAGTTTTTCAAACTTAGTGAAAACAAAATCCTCCATATACGACAACGGAGCGGCAGAATTTAATAAATTACCTGAATTTATAAAACAAGCGAAGAATGTCTTTCTGTTTAAAAGACATTTGTATAAATTCATGAATAAATAAATCTAGTTTACTTTATGCATTAGGCTGATTGTTAAATATTAAGTTAATTATAATTAATCCACAAATATTATATCCTAAATTAAATAATGAAATGTATTTCTTTTTTGTAATACGTAGTAACTGTAAATGTATTTTTAAGTAAGTATACTACATCTGTGTTTAATAGCTGTTTGAGCTAAATAAAGATTGTTATTGTTACTAGTAGTATTAATGACTATTGCATCTATTTATTGAAACAAACATATTTTTACTTTCTGGAAAACTTTTACGGTAAGCCATCTTCAGTCATAGAGTCATAGTGGTGATATGAAAATACATTAAAATGTTTATTTCAGAGATACGGCAGCATGACATATGTTGTTGAGTTAGATGAAAAATATGGCGGACGAGTAGCGGCGATCCACAGCTCTTGGTTTGCACCTTTAAAAACAGAGGCTTTCTGGCCGCCATATAATGAACAGGAGAGATTTAATAAAGCTCTACAATTTGGTGAAGCTGCAGGGGAAGATAGTTGGAAGTTATTCCAGGATATTTTACGAGACTGGTAAGTCTTGACCTTGACCTTGCAGCGGAAATTTATTATTTTTTTACTTAAAATTACAGATGATATTTTAAAAACGAGACGTAAGTTAAAAGAGGCTAAAATAACGTCAAATTTGGAAAGTGAACAGGAAGATGTAAATCATGGTAGAAAGAAAACACAAAATTGTAAGGAAGCTATATTATGACACATCAGATGATTAATGTAGTGAGTAAGATGAGCTTCCAAGGCCCCCCACCTATAAAAAGGATTTCCAATATTATTTTCAAAAGTCAGCAGTACAGGTAAATCTCTGATTATTATTAAATGTTTATCAAAATAGACATGAAATACATACAGACAATCGTTACTGACAATTTTAACTTAGTTTTTGTGCTTTCGACACTAGTTTTCTTTATACTATAATGAATCATTTTACGGTGTCATTTTATTTCAACTTTGATAATTGTGTTAAACAGTGTATATTAATTTAGTTTACTTTCATCTGAATTGACTCTTTTTTTTTTTTTTCAGAATGCACAAATTCATCACTCATCACAGTCTCAGCTAATACTGAACCATTGCAATCTCTAAGAACATTCATCATTCGATTTAGGTTTACCAAGAGACAAAATATCACATCAGTGCATTACAATTCTCCAGCAACTAACATATCGGACCCATTAACTGACAGGTTTGAATGTTGTTTTTAAACGATGAGTATTTTATTAAGTATATTCTTTTCGATTTTAGACAAACTTATAGCCATGGTATCGCAATTTAAGGATCAAAATTATCAAATATTAGCATGGATTGCGAAACAAAATAAGACTGATATAAATAATAAAAAAATTGATTGTAGGTAAGCTGTGTACCTCCCTTAATCTTGCATTTTGTTACAATTTAGAACACAAAATTTTTACGTAAACTATTTTACTTAAAACGGTTACTATTTTGTGCAATTTTGTTTGTAGTACGGTTTCTAATGTATACGCAATTTACGTGGTGTGAATTAATTTACTATCATTTTATGCTTTGTGAACTTGTTTATTTCTGATGTATATACCTAATTTAGTATGTATAAATATGATTACTTAAAATATACAACAAATTGTAACATATTTTTTTGCATGTACATATCAATGTTACCCAAATAAAAAGATATGTTTCAAGTTATTTCTTTCATCGTATTCTGGTTAGGTGCACCTTTTTTATTTTTACTAGGTCATTTTTTTTATAAAAGTTTGACGACAACGGTAGGTCATTTTTTACATAAAGGACCCCGCACTTTTTAAGTGCAACTTGGGTTTCACTCCCGGGAGCTGAAACTTTGCATAGAGGTAGTTCATGACATACTGATCAAAAGTCTCCATGGTCACATGAACATTTTAATGACAGGATTTCGAGACATTAGTGGATGAATATTTCGAAACCCTGTCGTTACATTTTTTTATGACCCTGGAGACTTTTGATAAGCATGTCATGAACTACCTCTATGGAAAGTTCCGGCTCCCGGGAGTGACACCCAAATTGCACCTAAAAAGTGCGGGGACCTTTAGCGTCAATATTGGGTCATTTTGTATAGAAATTTGACGTCAATATTGGGTCATTTTGTGTAGAAATTTGACGTCAGTTGTATGACGTCATTTTGCCTGTGTCAAATGGTGGTCTATTTAGGATCATATAGACGTCTTTATGACTGTCCGAATGACGTGATTAGTGATAAATTCGTACCTAATAATGTCGTCATTTTCACGACAGAGTGCTACCTGGGCTTTTTTATGGCTATATAATATGACTATGTTAGGACGAACCGAGGTGTGTACTGAGGCGATAGCTGCAATATATCTAGACCTCTTCTTTGATTGGAAAGCTAACTAAATTAGTGTTTTCTTTTCAACTGGTATTTAACGTATGTAGTGAAATAAAAAAAGTTTGCAGTAATAAGGTACTACTTCGAGCTGAAAAGTGTTAATGGAGTAATATGGAGCAAACAGCATTTTTCGTAAATATATTTTTTACAAGAACCTGGACCGGACTGCTCTTTTTAAGAAACAGATTCTAACTCTTAAATTTTCTTGGACCGGTACCATACCAGAACCTGTATTTTATCTTACATTAATTACCAGAACCAAATCGGAACCCCTAAAATAATTTCTGTTCTTGAGCGTTTTTTGCGATTCCATTTCAAAGCACCACAGTCATGTCTATTTTGTGTAATACTCTACCTAACCTAATATGCACTTTCACCAGACTGCTGATGCTGGCTTTGAATTGCGAAAGTTACGCAGATTATTATTACTATTTGTGTCATCTAGCTATAGCCCGAACATCACCGAGATGTGAAAACCAGAGTTGGTTCTTGGTGATGTGTCAGAAAAAAAAGTGTCATTCATATAATAATATGACAGTTAATACAATCAAATTATTATAAACATTCTCATAGAAGCCTAAAAATATTGATGGATATAACGCTAACAATCATGAATTTTTAGTTACCATAATCTTTTGAGATTTTGTAAATTCATCGCCTTTAATTTAAAAATCCATTAATACTATGAAAAGGACCTTTCAATGTCACTAGATATAATAACTAGCTCATATTCAAGATATGTTTTGCAGAGACTCCTATACCCTATACAGGCTGATTCAAATTGGATACAGTCAATTGAATGGCAACAAAGTTGTACAGTATAGTCCTCAATAACATGGCATAAAAAATCGGAAAAATCGGTATTTGAGATATTACAAAAAATTCAAATTGCGGATTTTTGTTTTTTGAAATACTTCGATTATAGTACAGGCACTGAAGGCAAAATGTTGTAGAAACCTCACAAAAATTAATAAAAGAATCATCTCTGGGATTTAAGTAGTTAATAACCTGTAAAATGGAATGATGCATTCTTTGCACTTCCAAGTTCCGGGAAAATTCAAAAAAATTTGGAAAAACTTTTTGATTTTCGGTTTCTTTGCTCTAACGGCTAAAATAATGAAAATACAGAAAAAGTTTTCAACAAAATTTGTAGCTCGTCTCTTTCTCTACAAAATAGGTCTTTACCAATTTTTGTCTTACTTAAGCCGTTTAGGAGTTTCGTGCGACCGGACATATCGATCGATAATTATTACCATTCAGAGCCGCTAAAAAAAATGAAAGCGACGTAAAATGTAGAGAAAAGTCTCAGCTTTAATGTGGAACTAATCATAAAATTTATACAAATTTATATCATAGAGAAAAAAGTGTTAGAAGATGGCTTAGTAAACTTTATACAGTTGATTTATTCACACCTTTGAGATTTATGCATCCTGCCTATTTCTCCCGTAACAATGGGTGCTTTTTCACTGCATGGATTCGATTCCACGCACTTTAATCCATATTTTGTGAAAATTTCATTGAAGAATGTTAAGAAACAAATAAGTTGTATATGTTTACTGTATAATTGTGCATTTTCTGAACGTGTATGAATAATGTAGACAAATTCAAAAAGTATTGCGCGCATTTAAAAAACTCTAAAGTCATTTGAAAGAATATGTTTTATTGTACTTACAATCCAAAAATTAAGACTGTGCTATTATCATTACTTAAGATATAGTGAATTGAACTCCAAAATTTGGAGGTGATTGATCGATGAGAAATGTACCCTCTACTTTGATCGCAAGGCATATTTTTCCAACAAAAGTAGTTCCAATAAATTGTTAATTGGATTAATATATCATTATATAAGAATACACGAGCAAAATGAATTATCATTCTAACGACTCCCGGCAAAAATATGAATAAATCTGTGGATCAACTGTACAAAGTTCACTAAGCCATCTTCTGACACTTTCTCTCCTTGATGATTTTTTTTTATGAATTTAGTGATTAGTTCCACATTAAAGCTGAGACTTTTCTCTACATTTCATGTTATTTTCATTTTTTTTGGAAGGGGCTCTGAATAGCAAGAATTATCGATCGATGAGCCCGGTCGTACGAAACTATTGGAGAATTCTAATTTTTCGCGCATTTCGAAGCGACTTAAAACTATAAGTGGAAAAGTCCATTTATCTTCTAAACGGCATAAGTAAGACAAACATTTGTATAAACCTTTTTTGTAGAGAAAAAGGCGAGCTACAACTTTTGTTGGGAACTTCCTTCTCTATTTTCATTATTTTGGCCGCTAGAGCAAAAAAATCGAAAATCAAAAAGTTTTTCCAAATTTCTTTGAATTTTAACGGAACTTGGAAGTGCAAAGAATGCATCATCTCATTCTTCAAGTTATTACCTACTTAAATCCCAGAGATGATCCTTTTATTAATTTTTGTTACCCTAAATTGTTAATTTGCCTGTATTGTTATTGTTGAACTTATTAAAAATCTGAGTATCCTGTTTTGTTGTACCCTTTACATAAATATTTCCAGTTTCTTTGTCTCTAGCTTTCCATATAGCACTTTATGGGCTGTGTTGATTTCTGTTGTTCTTTTTGCGTTAATATTTTTAGCCCTCTCCCTTATTTTTCTATCCACCAAAATATGGTCTATTTAGGAGTTGGTGTATGCATTGCTCCATGTATTCAGACAGGCTTAGCTCTTGCTCCATATGTTTCTTATTGTTCCATGGAAGAAGAGCCGTGTGTCAAGTTATCAGCGGACTTCCATTTATGTTTAACTATACATATGAGCTAGGGTTTTCCGATGATGTTCTTTCTATATACGCTTCATTGTCTTTTCCTGCGTGAGCGTTAAAGTCGTCTAACATTATGATAATCATTTTTTTGTTATTATTTCTTCTAGTTTCTTGGGTGATCTGCCTGAGTAGTCACCTGCATGCTCACTTCCAAATGTGGTTTCAGGTTTACCAGAAACCTGCTCTCTCACTTCAACGTCCTGCAATAGTGTGTCCATTTCATTTGCTTTGTCTATACCTATATTAGTTTGCTGTAAGAGACTTTTATTATTAACTGTACCACGGTAAAGCAATTTACAGTAGCCTGAGAGAATTTTTGAGAAAACAGGACCTATATTAACTTGTAGTAAGAGACTCTTTTTTATTAGCTGTACCGTGGTAATTATAAAAAAAATTTATGGCATAACTGCAAATGAGGGACCTGAGATAACATTCTGCACATTCTGTACATTGACCTGTTAATGTCTTTGCAGTAGTAAACTTCAATTAGGTAAACATATTCTTTACAGGATTTTGCAAACACAGGAAAGAAAAACTATCTATGAGAACTAAAAGAAACACTATATGTAAAAATATTAATGAAATCTTTGAATTCTTTCGATAACCTGACTTCTGGTTATGCTAACAAGTAAAAATTCTTATTTGCCATTCTCATTATAACACTAGCATCCCACATAGTCCCCTACGGCTAGGCAGGTTAAACTAGTATCTACATGATCCCCTACGATATGCAAATTCAGTTAAAAATGAGAACAAAGGCGTCAAATTAATTAATTTATTCTAATGAATTACATTTTCATGAAATCTCATTCAGTTTCTTGGAAATGCTTAGCCGTTGAATGAAAAAATTTTTAAAGAAAAGGTAGGTAAATAAATAATACAACAAAAGTTGTAGCTCGCCTTTTTCTCTACAAAAAAGATTTTTACAAATTTTTGTCTTACTTAAGCCGTTTAGAAGATAAATGGACTTTTCCACTTATAGTTTTAAGTCGCTTCGAAATGCGCGAAAAATTAGAATTCTCCAGGAGTTTCGTACGACCGGGCTCATCGATCGATAATTCTTCCTATTCAGAGCCCCTTCCAAAAAAAATGAAAATAACATGAAATGTAGAGAAAAGTCTCAGCTTTAATGTGGAACTAATCACTAAATTCATAAAAAAAAATTATCAAGGAGAGAAAGTGTCAGAAGATGGCTTAGTGAACTTTGTACAGTTGATCCACAGATTTATTCATATTTTTGCCGGGAGTCGTTAGAATGATAATTCATTTTGCTTGTGTATTCTTATATAATGATATATTAATCCAATTAACAATTTATTGGAACTACTTTTGTTGGAAAAATATGCCTTGCGATCAAAGTAGAGGGTACATTTCTCATCGATCAATCACCTCCAAATTTTGGAGTTCAATTCACTATATCTTAAGTAATGATAATAGCACAGTCTTAGTTTTTGGATTGTAAGTACAATAAAACATATTCTTTCAAATGACTTTAGAGTTTTTTAAACGCGCGCAATACTTTTTGAATTTGTCTACATTATTCATACACGTTCAGAAAATGCACAATTATACAGTAAACATATACAACTTATTTGTTTCTTAACATTCTTCAATGAAATTTTCACAAAATATGGATTAAAGTGCGTGGAATCGAATCCATGCAGTGAAAAAGCACCCATTGTTACGGGAGAAATAGGCAGGATGCATAAATCTCAAAGGTGTGAATAAATCAACTGTATAAAGTTTACTAAGCCATCTTCTAACACTTTTTTCTCTATGATATAAATTTGTATGAATTTTGTGATTAGTTCCACATTAAAGCTGAGGCTTTTCTCTACATTTTACGTCGCTTTCATTTTTTTTAGCGGCTCTGAATGGTAATAATTATCGATCGATATGTCCGGTCGCACGAAACTCCTAAACGGCTTAAGTAAGACAAAAATTGGTGAAGACCTATTTTGTAGAGAAAGAGACGAGCTACAAATTTTGTTGAAAACTTTTCTGTATTTTCATTATTTTAGCCGTTAGAGCAAAGAAACCGAAAATCAAAAAGTTTTTCCAAATTTTTTTGAATTTTCCCGGAACTTGGAAGTGCAAAGAATGCATCATTCCATTTTACAGGTTATTAACTACTTAAATCCCAGAGATGATTCTTTTATTAATTTTTGCGAGGTTTCTACAACATTTTGCCTTCAGTGCCTGTACTATCATCGAAGTATTTCAAAAAACAAAAATCCGCAATTTGAATTTTTTGTAATATCTCAAATACCGATTTTTCCGATTTTTTATGCCATGTTATTGAGGACTATACTGTACAACTTTGTTGCCATTCAATTGACTGTATCCAATTTGAATCAGCCTGTATAGGGTATAGGAGTCTCTGCAAAACATATCTTGAATATGAGCTAGTTATTATATCTAGTGACATTGAAAGGTCCTTTTCATAGTATTAATGGATTTTTAAATTAAAGGCGATGAATTTACAAAATCTCAAAAGATTATGGTAACTAAAAATTCATGATTGTTAGCGTTATATCCATCAATATTTTTAGGCTTCTATGAGAATGTTTATAATAATTTGATTGTATTAACTGTCATATTATTATATGCATGACACTTTTTTTTCTGACACATCACCAAGAACCAACTCTGGTTTTCACATCTCGGTGATGTTCGGGCTATAGCTAGATGACACAAATAGTAATAATAATCGGCGTAACTTTCGCAATTCAAAGCCAGCATCAGCAGTCTGGTGAAAGTGCATATTAGGTTAGGTAGAGTATTACACAAAATAGACATGACTGTGGTGCTTTGAAATGGAATCGCAAAAAACGCTCAAGAACAGAAATTATTTTAGGGGTTCCGATTTGGTTCTGGTAATTAATGTAAGATAAAATACAGGTTCTGGTATGGTACCGGTCCAAGAAAATTTAAGAGTTAGAATCTGGTTCTTAAAAAGAGCAGTCCGGTCCAGGTTCTTGTAAAAAATATATTTACGAAAAATGCTGTTTGCTCCATATTACTCCATTAACACTTTTCAGCTCGAAGTAGTACCTTATTACTGCAAACTTTTTTTATTTCACTACATACGTTAAATACCAGTTGAAAAGAAAACACTAATTTAGTTAGCTTTCCAATCAAAGAAGAGGTCTAGATATATTGCAGCTATCGCCTCAGTACACACCTCGGTTCGTCCTAACATAGTCATATTATATAGCCATAAAAAAGCCCAGGTAGCACTCTGTCGTGAAAATGACGACATTATTAGGTACGAATTTATCACTAATCACGTCATTCGGACAGTCATAAAGACGTCTATATGATCCTAAATAGACCACCATTTGACACAGGCAAAATGACGTCATACAACTGACGTCAAATTTCTACACAAAATGACCCAATATTGACGTCAAATTTCTATACAAAATGACCCAATATTGACGCTAAAGGTCCCCGCACTTTTTAGGTGCAATTTGGGTGTCACTCCCGGGAGCCGGAACTTTCCATAGAGGTAGTTCATGACATGCTTATCAAAAGTCTCCAGGGTCATAAAAAAATGTAACGACAGGGTTTCGAAATATTCATCCACTAATGTCTCGAAATCCTGTCATTAAAATTTTCATGTGACCATGGAGACTTTTGATCAGTATGTCATGAACTACCTCTATGCAAAGTTTCAGCTCCCGGGAGTGAAACACAAGTTGCACTTAAAAAGTGCGGGGTCCTTTATGTAAAAAATGACCTACCGTTGTCGTCAAACTTTTATAAAAAAAATGACCTAGTAAAAATAAAAAAGGTGCACCTAACCAGAATACGATGAAAGAAATAACTTGAAACATATCTTTTTATTTGGGTAACATTGATATGTACATGCAAAAAAATATGTTACAATTTGTTGTATATTTTAAGTAATCATATTTATACATACTAAATTAGGTATATACATCAGAAATAAACAAGTTCACAAAGCATAAAATGATAGTAAATTAATTCACACCACGTAATTGCGTATACATTAGAAACCGTACTACAAACAAAATTGCACAAAATAGTAACCGTTTTAAGTAAAATAGTTTACGTAAAAATTTTGTGTTCTAAATTATAACAAAATGCAAGATTAAGGGAGGTACACAGCTTACCTACAATCAATTTTTTTATTATTTATATCAGTCTTATTTTGTTTCGCAATCCATGCTAATATTTGATAATTTTGATCCTTAAATTGCGATACCATGGCTATAAGTTTGTCTAAAATCGAAAAGTATAATATACTTAATAAAATACTCATCGTTTAAAAACAACATTCAAACCTGTCAGTTAATGGGTCCGATATGTTAGTTGCTGGAGAATTGTAATGCACTGATGTGATATTTTGTCTCTTGGTAAACCTAAATCGAATGATGAATGTTCTTAGAGATTGCAATGGTTCAGTATTAGCTGAGACTGTGATGAGTGATGAATTTGTGCATTCTGAAAAAAAAAAAGAGTCAATTCAGATGAAAGTAAACTAAATTAATATACACTGTTTAACACAATTATCAAAGTTGAAATAAAATGACACCGTAAAATGATTCATTATAGTATAAAGAAAACTAGTGTCGAAAGCACAAAAACTAAGTTAAAATTGTCAGTAACGATTGTCTGTATGTATTTCATGTCTATTTTGATAAACATTTAATAATAATCAGAGATTTACCTGTACTGCTGACTTTTGAAAATAATATTGGAAATCCTTTTTATAGGTGGGGGGCCTTGGAAGCTCATCTTACTCACTACATTAATCATCTGATGTGTCATAATATAGCTTCCTTACAATTTTGTGTTTTCTTTCTACCATGATTTACATCTTCCTGTTCACTTTCCAAATTTGACGTTATTTTAGCCTCTTTTAACTTACGTCTCGTTTTTAAAATATCATCTGTAATTTTAAGTAAAAAAATAATAAATTTCCGCTGCAAGGTCAAGGTCAAGACTTACCAGTCTCGTAAAATATCCTGGAATAACTTCCAACTATCTTCCCCTGCAGCTTCACCAAATTGTAGAGCTTTATTAAATCTCTCCTGTTCATTATATGGCGGCCAGAAAGCCTCTGTTTTTAAAGGTGCAAACCAAGAGCTGTGGATCGCCGCTACTCGTCCGCCATATTTTTCATCTAACTCAACAACATATGTCATGCTGCCGTATCTCTGAAATAAACATTTTAATGTATTTTCATATCACCACTATGACTCTATGACTGAAGATGGCTTACCGTAAAAGTTTTCCAGAAAGTAAAAATATGTTTGTTTCAATAAATAGATGCAATAGTCATTAATACTACTAGTAACAATAACAATCTTTATTTAGCTCAAACAGCTATTAAACACAGATGTAGTATACTTACTTAAAAATACATTTACAGTTACTACGTATTACAAAAAAGAAATACATTTCATTATTTAATTTAGGATATAATATTTGTGGATTAATTATAATTAACTTAATATTTAACAATCAGCCTAATGCATAAAGTAAACTAGATTTATTTATTCATGAATTTATACAAATGTCTTTTAAACAGAAAGACATTCTTCGCTTGTTTTATAAATTCAGGTAATTTATTAAATTCTGCCGCTCCGTTGTCGTATATGGAGGATTTTGTTTTCACTAAGTTTGAAAAACTAATGTTTATATGATTTCTTTGCCTTGTGTTATAATTATGAATATCCCCCACGATGTTGAATATTTGATGACAAATATGTTGGTAGTAAATTATTGTGCAGTTTATATAAGAATATCAGTGTCTTGTACTTTATATTATCTTTCACCGAGAACCAGTTTAGTGTACATTGCATTGTTTTTATATTAGTATATATATTACATTTTAAAATAAATCGCATACACCTATTTTGAAGTAGCTGCAGTTTAGATATATGGGTGTAATTACACATATACAATATATTGGAACAATACTCAAAATGTGGCTTTATTATTGTGTTATAAATTGTTTTCTTGGTAGATGAAGTTAAATGTTTACTTACACAATAGGCGAATCCAAGTTTTTTTGATATTTTTTGCGTGTGCAATTTATATGGTCGTTAAATGTTAATTTACAGTCTATGATAATCCCCAGATATTTCATAGTTATTACCTTTTCAAGGTGTTCTCCGTTGTATTTAACACAAGTATCATCGATGTTCTGATTTAGATATTTATTAGATCCTAATATCATATATTTTGACCTTTTTAGCATTTACCACTAGCCCGTTCGTTGTAAACCATTCGTTAATTATTTCCAATGTCTTGTTAATTTTTTTAAATAACTTGCTTTAGATCAGATACAGATAAATATATGATAGTATCATCAGCAAAGAGATGTATTTTGCATTCTTGCTAATCGATTAAAAATATATCGTTAATAAATAGCGTGAAAAGCATAGGTCCTAGTACGCTGCCTTGTGGTACTCCGTTATTATTTAAAAGTTTTTCAGACTTAGCATTATTTATTTTGGTTTGTTGGCTCCGTCCATGCAAATAGGATCTAAACCATCGATGCGCCGTGTCAACAATCCCAAAATACTGGTAAAGTTTATTAAGTAAAAGTTCTCTATTGACAACTTCAAATACCCGTTTTAAATCGAGAAAGACAGTTACTACAGCTTCACCTTTGTCTATGGAATATTTAAAATCATTAATTATTTTTTGTAAAGCCGTCTCACATGAATTATTTTCTCTAAATCCGGATTGGTTATCGTGCAGCAATTTATTACTGTTTATAAATTCAGTAAGTTGGTCATGAACTACTACTTCTAAAAATTTTTCCAGAGATGGTAATGTGTTTATAGGTCTATGCTCTTCCGCTAATTTCGTCCCTGAATCTTTCGGTACAGGAATTATTATTAGTGATGTTTTCAACATTTCTGGGAATTCTCCGCTATTCAACGATGTGTTAATAAAATGTAATAATGGATACCCGATGACTTCAAATGTATTTTTTATTAATTTAAAGTCAATTTCATCCTCAGAATATTTATTTTGTTGTTGAAAAATAATTTTACGTAATTTGGAGAGATTTATGACATTAAATTCTTTAAAAAATATATTTGGCTGTAAAGCTCTGTTCTCAAAGAAAGCATTTCTATTAAGGTAGTGGACGTTATTTTTTAACCCATCTATAATTATATTAACACTAGAAATAAAATATTTATTAAGTTCTTCTTACTAATGGACTATTCATTTGCATATTTATTAGACCTTTCAAGCAATAAAAACAGTAAAAGTTGCTTTAGTTTAAGTTATCTCGGTAGATAATACATTCTTATGACTCCAACTTTCGTTTCATGTAGGACCCACGAATAGAATAATAAATAAACCCCATTAACGATCGTATGGACTAAACATCTGATACAAATATCTGCAATTAAGTAATATGCAACTAATCTAATAACATATAGAGTAAAAAAACTGGCATCTCATTTGATAATTTGTGCAATAAATCATTCACCGTCATCTACTACCGTGACGTATTCAGCTGTGACGTCACCCTCCGCAGGGAAGAGGTGTTACAATCGGTCAAAACCCTCTACTGTTGTGTTCCACTCCTCAGGCAGGGGTGTGGTTTCCGTCCATGCGTTGGTGATGATTTTTAGGGTTAGCTGTTTTATGTTGTCCGGTCCATAGTATACTAGTTCGTTATTTATTTTATCTATTCCCGGGGCCGTGTTTCTTTTAGCTCTGGCCATTATTTCTAGTAGTTCGTCTTTTGACGGTGGCTTTCCCAGTGGCCAGTGGTCCATTTCTTGTATTGGTTCTATTATTTGACTTCTCTCCGCGTTTCCTTCTTCTAGTTTCCTGACCCAATGCTGCAGTGGTATGTATTTTCTTGGCTGCGTATTGTTGTTTCTCCTGTATGTTTTAAGGTGTCTAAAAGTTTGGTTTAATCTCTGTCCGGCTGGAGTGGATTCTATGTTTTCGAAGAATTCCCTGCATTTTTTCTGTTCGTGCCTCCTCTCTGCTTCTCTTTTTTCTTTCCCCGCTTCTATTATCTTTTTGTCTATGTTTGGTGTATATTGTTTTCCTGTGGCCTTTATTTTCTTTAGTTTTTCGTAATTTCTTTTCATGTCTTTTCTTGTTGGGCTCATAGGGGATTTGTTCCTTTTCAACGTTTTCCTCGCCGCTATTTTCATTTTTAAACCCATTGTTGACCAATTTAGTTCTTTTCCTGTTAACTGTTTTTCTATCTCCTCCTGGTATTTCTTTTTTATTTCTTCGTTCTGTAGCAGTGAGATGTTCCATGTTTCATTTGCTGTTTCGTTGTATCTTTTTTTTGCTTCTTGTTTCTTTATTACTAGTGTTCCATATAATATTTTGTGATCTGTTTTGACGTTTGTTGCTTGTTTTGCCTTAATGTTTTTGACCCTGTCCCTTATTTTTCTATCCACTAGGATATGGTCTATTTGAGAGTTGATGTTTCCTTTACTCCAGGTATTAAGGCAGGTTAGGTTCTTGCTCCATGTGTTTCTAACTGTTAGATCGAACAGATGTGCCAAGTTTTTTAGCGAGCTTCCATTATCGTTTGTCCATGTGTGAAGTAAGGTTTTTCCTATGATATTCTTGTCTTCATGTGTTTGGTCGTCCTTTCCTATATGCGCGTTGAAGTCTCCTAGTATTATTATGTTCATTTTTCTATTCCTATTTCTTCTAGTCTCTTGGGTGATCTGTTTGAATACTCGTCCTGCCCGTTTGTCGGAGGGCACATGTACTCCTAATATGCATATGTTTTCCTTTCCAATTTGTAAGTCTGCCATGGTTATGTTTTCGTTTACTTTTCTTGTCTTTATCTGGATAGGGGTGTTCCGTCTTATTGCCCATGCGACTCCTCTGCTGGTTTTTTCTTTGTCCCCTCCACTTAGATGCCATTTGTAGTTTTGAGTAACTGCAGTTCCGTCTATCATGTGTGTCTCTTGTATGCATGCAACGTGTATGTGTTCCATCATAAAAGCCTCATCGATTTTTTCTCTTTTCTCTCTCGTTATGCGACATTTCATGTCGCCAGGATGATGTCATCGTGTTGTAATTCTTGACTGTTGGCTTCCTCTGTTCTTTGTGATATTTGGTACATGTTTATGTGCGTTGCTTCCTCTAATTCTGGGCGGGGTGTTATTGCCCCAGTTCGAGCGTATGTTTCTTCTGGTTGTTCTGCTTCATGTTTTTCTTGTGCAATAATCACGCTATCGTAGTGATTTCTTTCGTTTCCGTGCTTCCTATATACTATCTCTAGTGGTGTGTTCTCTCTTCCCTGTTGGTTAGTAGGATGGAAGATTATATGCTCTCCTTCTTCTTGATGTACTATTATTGTCCTGTTTTTCATATTTGCTGTTGCTGCAATTGTTTCCTGCCCCCCCCCGAAAACCTTCTCTTCTCAGATCTCGAATGAACGCATTTATTTTTCCCGTATTAGAGTTGTATCTATTGTAACGGGGTGCTAGTTCATGGATGGATGCCTGCATGAATGGCATGAAATGGTCTAAGTGATTTTCGATATAGTCAGCTACCTACTTGTTTTCGTAGGGTTTTCGTCGCATTGGTATGTGCCTGTGATGTTATATTTTCTCCCTCCAGTTGGTGGCTTAATGCTCCATATAGGCAGTTTCCGTCGCCGTCGATTTTTTGTACCAGTAATTGATGTGTTCTCGTTTCAACGTCCTGTATTAGTGTGTCCATTTTTTGACCAGTTTTTCAAAACCGATATTAGCTTGCTGTAAGAGAGTCTTTTTATTATGTTATCTGTATCGCGGTAAAATAACTTTTTACAGCGAGTTGAGAATGAGAAAGTGGCCCGAGAGAAACCTCCGTATATTGTTTTGTTTTTGTAGTGCCTAATTCAAATGCCGTTTTCCAATGGAATAAAAATAAGATATTATAAAAGTAAAGTAAAAATAATACTAAAAAATACAAACAGAAACAATAAATTACAAATTATGAATCAATTATCAGTCAATTATATATAGATATCTTATCTTTTTCTTGTAGTTGGCTGGTGATGTCTGTTGGTTTCATTAACCTCCACTTCATGCGAATTGTTTATTTACATTTTCCAAGAAAGCATTGGGTCTCAGCCCCAACGTCTAGGTACAAACATTTATATCACTTGACACTGAATATTTATTACCCTGGTCTTGAGAACCCTCGCTTCAAGAGGTCTTTCTGGGTACAGATATCTTAACACGCCGCACTTACTTGTTTATTTCTTATATTACAGAAAGCCCTGTACTAGAAATAATCAAATATTTATTCCGTATAAACTTTGTTTTTTAACTATTTCACTTCACGACACGCAGAATTTCTTGACCTATCGATGGTCTAAATTTTATATAAATTAGCGGTGTTTTAACCTATATTTCTGAGCTATTTTTGAGAGCTTTCATCGAAGCGTCTGTTCACTTTGAGAAACTCAACCGAACTCTTTACGTAAATCCTGTGCCCCTGATAAAAAATTTTGTAGGTATTTTTGTTTAAAAATGTATGCTCTTTAGGGACCATCCATTAATTACGTCACGCAAATTTCATGGTTTTTCTACCCCCCCCCCCCCCTGTGTCACATGTTGTCACATTCGAGTCAACCCCTCCCCACCCGTTGTGACGTCTCACATATTAAGATTTGAGGTAGAATTTTCTGATTTTTGTTTTTTCTTAAATTCCATTCAATTAAAACAATGGTATACGTAGATGTAATTAATGTGATGTCACAAGAAGTTTGACACCCTCCTCCCCCCTTGTCACACTTTAGGGACCCCCCCCTAATGTGTGTCGTAATTAATGGATGGCCCCTATGAACATAGGTTTTATTTTTCCATACATCGACTTGAAAAAATACCGAAAAGAAAGGTTTTGTTTTTTTTATGTTGCCGGTTTGGAAATTATGTAAACTTTAGATGATCTTATTAATTACATTTCAGAGAATTCAAAAAAATAAATCATCTGTATCCGAACACGTTTGAGATTTATAGACAAAATTGGCTACATCCCCTGGGCTAATTATCGTATCTCGTATCTCTGGCTGTTATTTCCATCATTAGTATGGAAAATACATTTCAAATGTGTATACTGACCACACGCATGCGCTTATTTTTATATTTCAGTAGGTACTATATATCTATTACCGGTACTTCCTTATAAGAAAAGTATATACCCGCTCCATCAGATATGTTAATAATGTGATAGTAATATTTAACTGTAACAAAATAAAACACAGTAATATATTTTTTAATGTTTGCTATTCCAGTAAATAGAATTATTACATGTCACACATACAATTCATACATCAATTTGATTTAAATGAAACAAAAAGTTTGCAACAAATTTCTTCTAAATTTCACAATTTTATATCTATATCTTACAAATTATTTTAATTTTCGTAGTAATGCCGCGAGTTTCACAGATAATTTACTCTAAAACTAATATTTCAATTTACACCTTTAATACACAGAAATAAATAATTACATATTTACAAGATTTTAACTTTTTTTTATAAATATACAATTTTGAATAGGTATTTGAAGACCTTAGGAATAAATTTCTCAATAATTTTTTTATTGTTTAAACATGTAATTATTTATTGCTAATTTGTTTTTTAAATTTACAAAAGTAAATAATTCAAGTAAGTATCAATAATAATCGTTAAAGAACGAAACAATTTTCACTTTCCTTTCGTTCACTCTTTCATACAAAATTTTATTTGCGATGCTCTACAGCTTACAAAACGTATAATATAGGAACTTAAAAATTAACTATAAAAAGCAAAAATATAAGTTAAAGTGAAATGGCAGTCAATTTTAAATAAAATGGCAAAATAGTAAAAAAAACTATAACATATAAACTCTTAAAGCTAAAATATATATTTAAAAACAAAAACTTCAAAACAGCTTTTTTATCAGTTATATTCTCCTAGCTGTATTTTGAAATTTTTATAAGTTAGTAAAAATATATTATATAAAAGTATCATAAAATATTTTTAACTTTTTTATAAACATGAAATAAATTTTTATTTTAACGTATACAATATATGGGTAATAAACAATAAATTATTATGTAAAGAAATAAAAACACTGTAGAAACATTCACATGTAATAGTTACAACTAAAAAATGTTTAGCCAACGACACTATGTGTATTACAAAAAAAATTATCTAATTTAGTATTCTGTAGACTGTGAAAAAATGTAAAAAAACGCCGTTGAGAGAATTTTTTATGAAACACATAATGTTTACAGAGAAAATTTATAGGCAAAAATACGTAATGTTATTGTATAATAGCACAAGCGTTAACATAACTATTTAAATGAACTGTTAAAAAATCCATTTAAAAATGCTTAAATATTATTGTAGAAGTTCACATAGATGAGAAACAACTTGTAAAATTGAAAATGTACACCAACATCACTCTGATTTTTAAAACATTAACTCATTTAAAGAGGTATTTCATAGAGAAAAATGGAAGATGGGTATAGATTAAGGTAGGCTATAAATAAGTATGCATCTATTGCTAGAGACTATTTAAAAAAAAACTTGATGGAAGATTAAAAAGACAACCATTCAGAAAGTAAATTGCGGTAAGAGTATTGCCATCTTTATATGGAATAAGCCAGCTTTAGTGTCATTTTATTTGTTGCGTTGTAGATGGCATCCAACATAACATTATAAATTGCATATAAATTGTATAGTTTATATGCGAAAACGAAACAAATACCTTACTTATTGTAAATCAAACGCAGTATTTGTCTACATTTTTCTATAAACCAAGAATACGATTTTGATGATTTTTATTAAATGTCTGGTGGAGTAGTAATTTTATCTACTAAATCTACATTTCATTACAATCGTTTGTTTTTGCTCTCGATTATAAACTATACGAACTAATAGAGTGATTTATAGTTTTATATTGGATATTTGGTTAATATTCCACCTTGATAAGTGATAAAGGCATATTTTCAATTCAAAGTAATCTTAAGATCATTTTCTTGTTGATATTTCGCCAGACTATTATATTAACTAACATAAAACTTGTATATCTGTTAACTATTGATCTACATTATATAACAATAAAACACTTAACTAGTTTGTTCTAGTGCAGTTATTATGGCAAAAATCACTGACGAATTATCAATTTTATATTCTTAATACAATTAGTATTTTATTATTATTACTTTAACTTTACATGCCTCATTGCCAGAGATGTTTGCAAATTATATGCGTGGAGTGTTATGCGCCGCCGCCGTTAAGAAATACATTGTTACCAGAGCTGATAGATTTGTCATAATTTTGGGACCAAAATTACAATAAATAATTGATGATCACTCATGACTGTGTAGTGTGTACTCAAACACACGCAACTGTGGTTTGAATATACTTACAACCAATGGCTGTGATTGTCGATTTTCCTTCGTTTACGGATATTCGTATAGCAAATTCAGGCAGAAACCATAATGTTGCCAGTGTTAATACATAAAATAAAATTTTAATGAAAATGGTTTGTCCCATATTGATTTCAAAGTTGGATTTAATAATATTTGTCTGTCGGGCAATATGTTGTTTCACCAAAAATACGTACATTATACCTTGTCGAGTACAATAAACTTATCGTTCTACAAACAATATATTCATAATTACTACTTGAGTAAATCCTTGTGATGTTTTGATGATATTTAGTATGGATGCGAGCTACCATATCCATCCACATGTATGCAAAAATGTGTATACAATTTGAAGTTGCAAACTAATTGGGGATTGATCGACAATCTATCATTTTCGGGCATTTATTCAAACATTGTCTGCAAGGCTCAAATTTAAACTTTAAAATTGATGATCTTAAAAATACTTTTAAGTTGTTGAACTTAATATTTAACATGACGTATACAAAACGTAACATAACTTAACAATTTTAACTAACATTCATTTTAAACTACTATATTTAATTATATGTGGTTTTATTGAATAACGTTGAATTTTCACGATTTTTTTTTATCATATGCAAGGCCGAAATGTTTGTGTGTTTCCCAAAAGTGACTTTAGACTTTGTATATTATATGTGTTAATGTGTAATTTTTAAATAATTATTAAACACCCGCCTAAATGTTATATATTTTTAAAAATTGTAAATTAAACAAAATATATTTAAATGTCCGATAAAATGTTCTTAAAATAATATGTGTATAGAATTTGATATAATTTTATCCGATTAAATTCGTGTAAATGTGTAAATATGATATTGTAAATTCTGAATATATTATTGTAAAAAAATAAAAGGTAACTGTATTAATAAAAATATTAAATTTGTCTAATGAAGTAGATAAACATATTTAATATCTTCAAAAATATAAGTTACTAAACAACTTTAACTAAAGTGTGGTATATCGGAATTTTTGTATAGCATAAGAAGTAAATTCATTATGCGTTTAGACTATTGCATTTTAAATTAAAATTTAACTTAACTAATTTTGTCGCAATTGTTACAATTAAGGCTTTATTATTTTTTGCTTTACAAGGCTTTTTTACAGCAATGGATTTAAGCAGCGTCTGACATAAAATTCGAATTTTAAAACATTTGAAGCTATCTGAATTCTCAAATTTCCTACAATAAATCTTATAACTTTCAAAATTTTCAGAATTTCTTAATTTCTACTTTATATTTTTGAATAATTGTTGTTAAGCAAAGCCAAAACAAAGAAACACATATTTTATAATGCTAATATAATCTATATATACATACATTACAACGTACACTTATTCACGACATTCAAAATTTATTTTGCTAATAAGAACATTAACTCTTCGAACATTTATGGTTTCTATAACGTAGATGCATAGTGTTCTCAAATTAAGAGTAGAAATTTAGTTCTTCAAATATTTTGTAATCAAAAACGAAATTCTAATAAATATGTTTTGCATTTTAAAATGTCCTCTAAAGGCCACTCAACTTTGTAAAATTGCATATCATTGGCCTACTCTTTAAAAATTACTTACCATGAGTGAATTTGATATTTAATTTAACAGAAATTTCAAAATGTGTTATTTTTTCTATATGCTATTTTTTTTTAATTTGAAAAGATAATTTCTACAATTAATTTTTGAATAGCCTGATCGCAAAAAAAAATGCGCGAGGATTGAGGGTAATGTTATATAGCCTTTTTTTGGGTCCTATTTGATCCATTTGCGACAAAATTAGTTTAAAAACTTGAAATAAAATAGTAATTAAATATGGTTAAAACTTGAAAAACTGGTGTGCGAAAAACGCACTTGTATTATGGGCTATTGCAAAAAAAAAGTTTTTTGTAATTTTACAATAAATATTTGTCCATTCGGGCAGTTAGACTTCAATATTTATGTAAAATACACTAAATAATAGACAGGATATTCTGTCTATTATGGGGTGACTAAAATGTTGAATTCAATAATTGTTTTTGAAAACAAAAACGCATGCAAGAGAAAAATGCGAACATTTTTCAAAATCAATTTTTGATTGGGCTATTGTAATTTTTTTATATGGTAATTACCTAAGTAATTATAGTGGGCAAAATATTTTGAAGCACTTTGTGCAACCGGGCTATTTATATTGTTTTTTAACTGTATTTTAACATGTCATTGTAGAGAAATTATTTTACGGTGTAAACCATTGTCAAAATCGAGTGTGCTGCATAAAAGGTGACAATTTTATTCAACTAGCTCATGAGCTAACTGAAAAAACTGCCGGAAAATCACTCCCTCTAATTTGTTTAACTTAATAATTTGAGTTCGTTATAGCGTAAAAAAATTGAAAATTGCATACGAGTAGTTCAATGATAAAAAAATAGCTGTTTAGAATTTGTTGAAATGCTTTGTATATAAAGAAATAAACATTTAATCTAATATTAGGGCTAGTTGCTTTATTCGCTGATGAATTTATTAGATTTTTGTTCTATCCATGGTTAGCAATAAAAATCATATATTAATAATACAATCTATTCATCTGCGAAGAAAACAACTTACCCCTACTTCTGAGCACTCAATAAATGTCATGAGGAATATATGTGTGAGGCAGTATGATGCGTAATGTGCCTCAAAAGTTAGTGGTTTTAAAAAATTCATAGTTGTAAATAACAGTTAATGTTCTTTTCTATATTGCATTAAAACCACGATTTGAAGAAAAACATTGCATTGCATCACCTTTTTTAATTCTCAAGTGGAACATGAAGTGGACCAGACTAGTATTTGTAGTATGACTAGTAATATTATAGAGGCATATTGGCATATATTTTAATAATTAAAAAATATATATATATATTGGCATGTATAAACAATTTTGTTCAATTTGAAAAATGGATATTCTTAGTGGGGGTGTTGAAATTAAACTTTTATGCATTTTAATGATATTTTACACTTTCCCTAGGAGATACCTACTTGTGTGTAAAATGTCTTGGAATGTGTCACTTTTTGGGGAAATTATGGTCAGCGCAAATTGCTGTTAACTATTGTAGTATTTTAGTGTCTATTTACTATATATGGCTATTAAGTAATCTGGAACTAGTTGTTCTGAAAATATTTGAAAAATTTGTATTTTCAAAGGATTGTATTAAAATGGTTCTTTAAATTTTCGCTTTAAATGCGAAACTCTTTAAAACAGAAAATAAAAAGAACCTAATAAATTTTTAAAATATTTAGAACTGCTTATTTACAAAGGCTATTTACAAAATATAAAACCACATTTTCTTTAAAAAAAGTTTTCTGAAAATTTAAGTACCATTTGTTGATTTTGAGAAAATGTAAAACTCAAAATTTGTTTCTGTGCATTCACTCGTTTCATTTATACCAAATAATATAAAAATTTGGCAAAATCAGTTATTATGATTTTTTATTTAAAATATGTATTTGTACTTTTCAATAAAATAGTTATAAAATTAAAGCCGATTTTACTCTTAAAAATAAAAAAAATTAAAAGATTTATATTGTAAATCACAGTATAAATTGCAAAATTAATATGTTATTGCTAGATATGTTACATCAAACCGGCCAAATTACAAAAAATAATCACAGCAAAAAACAAAAATTATATAAATTTTTAAACCACATTTTGATATTTTTTTGCTATAAAAAGATAATATTTGCAAATTCTCTATATATCATTCATACATATTATATTCTAAAAACAATTAGAGTTACATTATGTACAACCTATATTTAAGTAATTTCAAAATACCTAAACATATCTATTTAGGTATTTTTCATAACACTTATATCTATACATTGTTTAATGATTTTTGTAGTGGTGCACTTTTAAAGTGCATTAAATATTATTATATTTATGGCCTAGCCATTAAAAATTCATTATATACTGAGCGCACTAAACGCATCTTTCAAAATTAAAAGAGAAACATTTGGCACATTTTTCGTCTCAAATTATTATTATACTCAGTACAAAAGTAAAGAGTTTCATAAATAAAACTTAAATTTAAGAAAAAAAAAACATTTGTACTTTTTATAAACAACAGGAAGGCGAACGATTACATCGATAAGAAGCACCTTTTAATGACTTTTTTACATTTTAAACAAAGGTAACATAACCTAAATACTAAGACAGGTTTTGTAACAACATAAAAAATAAATAGTTCAATAATCTAAGATTATATGACGTAACCTTTCGTCCTCCTAATGGCATTTTTGTGCAAAATTAATATTAAATTTAAAGTGTTTACGAATTATGCGTTCAGTAGTAACTAAAATTTCATGGTTGTTGGTTTTGTTGTTGACTGGACAGTGAAAATCCTAATGATCTAGGGTCGCTACCATGTAACCTTAAAGCCTGTTCTAACCTTTGTTCTTGCAACCTTAAGGCTTCGGTTAAGTCAGGAGTTAATTGTTGCGAGGATTGTCCTTGATGACCTTGATAATTACCTGAAACGTAAAATATATTTCTTAGATGTAATTTTAACATTACCACCAAAAATGTTCGAAACTAAAATTTTTAAATTTGTTTTTGTTAGACGTAAGTAATTCTAAGTTAAAATTGATCAACTTTAATTGTTATTAAGACTTGCAACATGTGTATATTAAAGTGATTTACATGCCATTCTTAAACAATTTGACAACAGTTTTGAAAGACGCTGATTAAAAAATTTAACTTAGTGATATAGTTACGTTTATATTTATTTCAAAATGTTAATTTTCGTTTTGCAGTAAATATTAGTGTTACTTGATAAGTTTCACAAAATAATATAATTATTATACTTGCACGTTATGTGAAAATCAAAAACTTGACAATTGAAAAAATTATTAAATAAGCAAATGTGGCTTTGAAGCTAATACATGTTTAACGCTATTTTTTGAAACATCTCTGAGTTGCTAAATATATTAGGCTTCAATATAAAGCTACCCAGCAAACAATTTAAGTGTCGGCGACTTCATTTAAAGGAGATTCGACCAAAACAGGTCGAAATTATGTAATGTTTAAGTTCATTTGGTGGAAGTCGCTATGGTACCTATCAGGTACAGGTAAATTATTGGTAAAATTAATGCTCTAATAGGTTATGAAAAATATTTTTGTTACTATTTTTACCTAATAGGTAGTGTACATTAAAACACACTAATTAAGTGGTAGGGAATACATGGCCCTAATAGCCTAATAGGGTAAGTAGGTAGAAAGTAACCTCTTTGGAAAAGTTTGGTAAACTTAATAGGGGACATTTGTCACCTATTAAGTAATATGATTGTTAAATCACTTATTAAGTAATTTTGGTTAAGTTATCATTAGACCCTAATAGAAGATATAGGTGAAATGTATTGAAATTACTAAATAGGTAATCATATTTCTTGAACAAGACTTCTTGGGTACCTACTAAGGATCTAAGAAGTCCTTAAATTTCCACCAAAAAGTCGAAATGACTTCTTGTCACTAATTAAGTAATTTAGGCAGAGAGCAACCATATTTATTTAAAAATGCAATGGTGAAAAGTCGCCATGAAAATGTAAACTTTGTCTGTGAAAATATTTTAATTCATAAATAATTGTTAAACATAATAATAATTGTTAAATATTAAATTAAAACAAAACGGATTGCGAAAAATATACAAAAACGAAAATTGAAAAATTAAAATGTCACAATTTATATTAATATAATATACATATTTATAACAATTGATGTTTTTAAGGAGGGGTTTTGTAATATTTCAAGATACAATATATAATATTTATAGAAAAAAATCTTTTCCACGTAAATTCACGCGAGTCATGAGTAAAAAACGCGCCGCAAACAAAACAACTTGTCATATAAAATTATGTATCTTATAATATATTATGAACCATTTTATCATATTAAGTTATAATTTTGGCGAAACAGAAGTATGAAGGCAAATAGAAGGTGTGAATGGTAAGAAACAAGTAATCGACGACGTTAATTTTCCATATTCTCGATATTGAATAGGTGTCTGACGACCTAACCTAATAGGTCATATATACCTGTTTAACTTATTTTGCACGTCAATACGACGTGTCAAAAAACACCATTTAGGTTGTATCGACATCGAATTTATGTGCTATATCACCTATCGAAATTGGTGGCGTCACCTATTCAACGTGCAGTCGACGTCGAATGACACCTAAATTGTTAGCTGGGTACCTATTATGTGCTTTAAATCCTGTTCGTATCTAACTTTCATTAACTCTTAACAAAGTAGCAACATCATATATAACTTGTATAAGATTTTTATACTCTATAGAGAGATGTAGTGTCTGTTTATTTCTGGCCTATATATTTCACGCTCTTTCCAAACTTAACCAAAATTAAAAATAATGACTAGTGAGATTGTCGGATATTGAGGTGACAAATGTACCGGTGGATCGAATTAATTTGGTTGGTAAAGGGAAATATACCAAATAATGCAGACGTAACGTTTCAAAAATTATTATCATTCGTAGTATTCAGACAGACATATCCCCAAAACTGAAATAAACATTATAGATGATTAACTTTCTTTTAATCCGTCATCATACGTTTTCCTGATAGTCTTTTAACCCTGTTTAGACAATTTAAAATTAGAAATATACACACCGCACATCCAATATCAATTATATCGTATGTTATACCACTAGTACTTTCAATTTAATCAGTAACATTTTTTCGAAAGCGTAGTTATTTAGTAAGTAATATATAGAGTATACATTGGTAGTTTATTATCTAATTAAAGCCCAAGCATATTAGTCCAACTTAGCTTCAGAAAACATTTATGGACAAAATTAAAAACATATTTTTAATATTAAGTTCTTGCTTCCAGATGCTTTCTTGATATTTTTTTGTGTTTATTACCTATTTTTTTCAATTACGTCATTTATGTCGCATATTTCCAGTAAAAACCGAAGTAGGTATAAATATTTAGCAAATGCAGCTGTAGAAACTCAAAAGTCTGCTGAATTCGTAACATAAATGTAATGTAGTGACTGACAATCGAGAAACAAAACAAAACGTTGATACAGTACATCGTGTATAATATTTGACTGACCCAAAATCGTTTAGAAGTTTACTGCAAAGAGTTTTCGCGCACATTTCAGCCAATCACACGACGAGTAAAATACACACAACGTCCAGTATTGTCTTTTAATCGATCAATAAATAAAAAAATTATTAATTTTTGAAATTAAAAAAATGTTGTTTGTTTTGTAATTAAACAAAAAATGCTTGAAACTAACATCATTTACAAAAAAAAAACTGCGAAGAGTATCCTATAAAATGTGCAACAATTATATAACAAATATAGTAAATCGGCGAAGAGTATAATGATTTCTACTTACCATTATGGCGAAGTGGACTATGGCTACTATCTTGTTGATTAAGCTGTGGTAAAGCTTGGCTCATGGCTAGTCTTAGGGCTGTTTCTGCCTGAGATCGGATAAGCGCCTCGGCGTGTTGCATCCGTAGAGCTTCTTGTTGTTGCTGCGACTGTTGAGACGACGACATATCCATCACCGATGAACGCATAACGTCCATGTTACGAATACTGTCCATAGAGGCACGCATTGCGTTCATGGCATTTACCGAGAGCGACAGGGTATCATTTGTTATGGGAGGTGTTGACGGATTACTTGAATTATTTACTTGGTTAGCCTATGAAAATAAACGATCAATGTCAACAAAACAAAAATAGAGAATTATCCACATCAAGAACATTTGATTAAGTTAAGGTAATATGAGCAATACGCATATCAAATAAGATGAGCATTATGTGGAAGGAATAGAAAATGTATACTGGTGGCGACATTTATGTACACATACATTAACATTATAAATATTATGGTATTGGTACGTTTTATTATGAAGCAGAAATTATTTTCAGCTTGAATCCAAGACAAAACTTCAACTACTGGTTAAAGAAATAATATGTATTTAATAGTTATCTGACTCTGCACACTTCGCACTGCTCATTATGAGTTTAGGTCCAATGAAACATGCTATAAAAGTGTTTTTAATTATAAATGCCTAATATACTGAAAATTAGACAGAATAAGTCTGAAACATCAAAATTGACAGATTTCGCACTCCTTGCAACCATCGGGACATTGGAAATGATACATAAAACATAACATAAACTTATTCCGGACTCGGCTTCGCCTTGTCCGGAAACAGCTACGGTCCGTCCCAAAAAACATGATTTTAAGTTCTTGTTACAAAAATAACTAAAAAAGCTTGGGGACACCCCCAGCATCCCCCTTTTCTTTATCTGCGACGCTAGTATTGACTGCGGCGCTAATAATTATTAACAATTAGATATCCTAACCTAACCTAAAGAAATCACACGAAAGAATGAATTTATTTTAAGCAGAATAAAAACCTACTAACCCAACTTAAAGAAATCATAGAAAAGAATTTGTGAAAAAATATATGAATCGTCACAAAATTAGAGAAAAAAAAATTGAGTTTGAACCCGGAACCTTTCGCACCGTAAGCGAGAACATTAGCTATGCGCCAACCGTACGGCTGATGATGAATACTGGAGCAAGGAATAAATAGTGAGACAAATGATATCACGCTTCTTTATTCGTCCGCCACAGCAGCACTAATGCGACCCGGCTCGATGCTCTCTCCGTACCGCCTTTTGTTGAACAGGCGGTACAATATCGATCGGCGCTGACCGACTACATCGCATTCGCTTCCCACATAATAACAGGCTCACGCTCAGTAATACATCATGTGACCTTAATACTTTCATGTCAACGGCCTTGGTATAAACTCGTAACTTTTGTCCTATACGCTACACGCGAACATTAACATGTCCAATTTAAAAAAAAGTGATGAAGCATTAGATAAACCTCAAAATACAGTACCATTAGTTTTAGTCATATTATGTAACCATCTATTAATGTTACATATTACCATTTGTCTATATTAACCTATTTCTATTTTATTCTAACATTTTTTACAATTACCTGAGTGACACCAAGTCGCATGGCTAGGTTGGCAAGATTGGCGGCAGTTATATTGGCAGCAGCAGAAGGATCTGAACCCAAACCTGGCGGAACACCACCTTGGCCAACCATATTGGCTATAACAGCCATTCTGTTAGCTGTATGGAGCTGATCTTCTACGTTATACTGCTGATGGAGGCCGTTGTTACCTAACATTTAAAAATAGATTAATGCATTATAATAATGCATGAAGGATTTATTTTGGAAGTAATTTGTTTTAATTTTACTGAATATCATTTTTAGATTTTTGTTTTAATATTTTAATAAATTCTTCGTTTTTTAACTAAGTCAAAAAAATTCTAAATTATTAATAAATATTTTTAACTCACTTCTTAATATATCACCTAATTTAGTATTGCAGTTGTTGTTATTATTGTTTAAGCCACCAGCTTCCGATCCAGCGGATGACAGTCTTCCATTTCCTGAGGAACTGTCACTGTGAGCGCTAGGAGATGCACACATAGGACTACCACTCGCTAAAACAAGGCAAATTGATGACATCAGGCAATTTTTCAAGAAAAAGCGTAATTTAATTTTCCAGCAGTACAAACATATCCAGGAAATATTCCATATAACTACAACTTACCGAATATGTACAGAATGCGTACAGAATATGCAATATTGAGCTACGTGCTCAATATTGCATCTTAGGATGGATATATAATCTAATATGAAATATGATCGGCAAAAAGACAGTTAATTTTCGTAATCACACTCTTAAATTGAACCTACTTGATCGTAAATTAAGATATATCGGAAAATGATTTGAATGAGTATTATAATAAGACATGAATTAAAATTAGCACTAAGTTCATTATTCAAAATGAGAAATAAAATCATTGGGTGAAGTTGTATAGAATGGTACCATTTTATAAGCCCCATGTAATTCAGTTGATGCAACTGTTTCTTCAAGAATGTCCCCTTATAAATGTGTAACTGATTTTCGCATTCTCGAAAACGAGATACGGGAAAAAACACAATAAACAATTATTGTAACATTTTGAACTCTTGTTGAATAACTGCTTTAATTACTTAGAATATTTGACAATTAAAAATGAAAAAGATAAAACTTCGAGTGAAAAAATTACATTGGTCTACTGGTCGAAATGTTAAGAGGTATAAAATCGTATTTTCCTTTCTTTTGCAGTCTTTTCTTACATTAAAAATAAACAAAAGTTGTTTCACATTGGCTTTAACTTTTCCAATATTATGATCTCACTTATCTAACGAGCTACAACATCAGTTGAATTAAACAAAACTTGAGTATTGTTCTTGTTATGTTTTGTTTTTGGCCCATACTTCGGTTATTTGACACAATCATATTTCAGTACAAATTGGGAATTTTTGCGTTTTATATAATGTATATGGAGTTATCACGATGTCTTGTTTTCAACGAATCATCAAATTTAGTTTTATGGCAGGCATATGGAATTTTTATATAAAAAAATATTTAATTTTGATTACGTAAATAGATAGGTATCTGATTACATAATTCTATTTTAAAATTTCGCCCAAGACCCAAAATATTAAAAAATCACTAATTGTATTCCTCATGTCTTTAGTAATTGATTCCTGGTTTACACCTATTATCAAATATCAAAATACACAAACGTTTATAATTTGGGCAACAACAATAGACAAATTATGACCAAAAACAAATTGTGTAGCAGGAGAGATTTCCCTATAAAGAAATAGTGGGCTTTGAATTAGAAAAAATAATCGGTATTACTAAGTAATTGTAGGTAATTCATCCATGATTTACTTAGGGCGTTATATTGTTGAAACTAGAAAATCTATGTTCTGATCACAAAATGCAACACAACTGTCACAAAAACAATAAAGTTAATTATGATTCAGTCCGAGAAAGCGAAACATCATATTTTATTTTATGAAAATCATATATAAAATACAGAAAATTCTTAAAAAGAAACCAGAGAAACAGAATTTAAGTTGAATCTTTTCCCAGACTATTTAAAACAGGTTAATCGTTTACATCGCTATAAACCAGAGAGATTTTGGAGATTTTTTTGTAAATAAATGTATGTATTCTATCAGTGAATATATGGTAACTTAGTTTTAATCATGTTATGACGACTCCTATACAATTTGTATTGTATAATATACTCAATAAAAAACTATCTTGATCAAAGATGGTCATAGAATTAATCGAGGAAATGAAGCAGGAAAAAGACCTATACCCCAACATGACACTCAGCCCCACCTGATTTTTATATGAGATGGTGCAAAATGTTTCTAAAGATGTACAGAACAAAGTCAGGGTCATGGAAACTGGTGCTTTTTAGATTTCCGGTTGTAAACTGGGACAGAATTTCGCTATTTCCGGTTACCAACAATTTTTTTAAGTTGAAAAAGAACTATTGGATAATTATAAGCATTTTTTGACTCGACATATTTTTACCTAACCTCACCCTTCTCGAGATATAAGCGTTTAAAAGAGAAAAAAATGTGTTTAATTTCTATATTTGCTAAGAACTGGTATTTTTGATTATTAACATGTGTGGACTTTATTTTGAGCAATTCTAAACATTTTTTGATTCCTGACATTTTTTACCTAACCTCACTCTTCTTGAGATATAGGCGTTTGAATATAAAAAAAAAACGGTTATTTATGGGCGTTCATTAAAACATGTGGGCTTTATATTTTGGATAATTCTAAGCATTTTTTGACATTTTTTTACCTAACTTCACCCTTCTCGAGATATAAGAGTTAAAAATCTTATATCTCGCTAATGGTGGGGTTAGGTAAAAAATGTCAAGAGTAAAAAAAATGCTTCGAATTGTCCAAGATATACAGTCCAATGTACTAATTGATAATCAAAGACCAATAATAATCGTAAATACTAGTTTTTTGACAAAAAAAAACTTAAATATACGTTTTTTAAAATTTTAAATGCCTGTATTTCGAGAAGGGTGAGAATGGGTAAAAAATTTTAAAAGTCAAAGAATGCTTAGAATTGTCCAAAATATATAGTTCACACGTTTTTATCTATAATAAACGCCCATAAATAATCGTAAATACTAGTTTTTTGAAAAAGAAAGCATAAATATTCTTTCATTTATATCTCGAAAAGGATGAGGGTAGGTAAAAAATGTAAAGAGGCAAAAAATGCTTAGAATCGTCCAAAATATACATATTTTAGTTCATAATAAGCGTCCAAAATACTAGTTTCTTTTAAACACTAATATCTCAAGAAGAGTGAGGTTAGGTAAAAAATGGCAAGAATCGAAGAATGCTTAGAATAATTGTCCAAAATATAAAGTCCATTTGGTTTAGTTCAAATAAGCTCCCAAAACACTAGTTAAAAAAAGCCTAAATACGTTAATAAAGAGGTTAGGTAAAAAATATCAAGCGTCAAAAAATACTTAGAATTATCCAAAATATAAAATTCAATCCAATATTTTCCAACTTAAAAAAAATGTGTTGGTGACCGGAAATAGCGAACTTCTGTTCCAGTTTATGACCGAAAATCGAAAAAGCTCCAGTTCCCATAACCCTGACTTTGTTCTATATATCTTTAGGAACATTTTGCACCATCTCACATAAAAATCAGGTAGGGCGGAGTCTCATGTTGGGATTACCTGACATCAAATGGGGTATCTATGTTTTTTAAATATGTTATATATGATTATAAATTAATGTTAAATTCAAGTTTACGACCTCCACAGACTAAGGCATAAGCATGGGCAGCAGTTCTAATTCGCAGTTTTCTTGATTTTTGCCTTCTTTTTAAGTTTTTGTCGATTTTGACCCCTAAATCCTACCTTTTTAAAGTAGACTGACAAGTTTTTACCAGAATGGACTCTATAGATGTAACAATCTCCAAGACATAACTGTTCAAAGTTTGTCAAATTCCTCATATTTCGTCATTTTTAGCGAGTTTTCCGGCTGTACATCATAAGATTGGCCTGGCCTCAAGCCTCAAAATATAAATAGTAATTTTCTGAAGTGAAATCCATATTATGTATGTACTTTCCTGTACATAATACAGTTTTTTAGTGTGATGTGACTAGCCCCGGGCCGATTCGCCGGTTGTTTGGTCGTGGTGTAGTAAAATAACTTTGTAAAATATCAGTCTTGAATCTATTTAAAAAATTAGTAGCAGAAAATATAGGGAGATATATATTTTATGTAAAAATATCACAGATTTTTAGGTTAAAAATTGCTAAAAATGGCAAAACACGAAAAATGTTGCAAAACTTTAAATAGCTATGCCTCGGAGGCTATTTGGTCTACAGAGTTCTTTCTGGTACCAATTTGTAGCAAAGTTAGTCTATTTTCAAAAAGTATTAAATTGTCTTTACCAAAACAGTAGCTCTTAAGTAGAAAATCTCGCAGTTTCTTGGATTTTTTAAGAAGATCCGGACGTCTGCCGAGGTCGTAAATTTGGATTCAACATTTATTTAGTCATATACAACATATTAAAAAATCATATATACCCTATTTAATGTCAGGCAGAATGTATGAAGTTGATTATACATCATCCTTTTGTAATAGTAATGGTACAAAACAAAATCGACTACGCCTGTCAACTCGAGTTTTCAATTTATTGCCATTCACTCTGCCGTGAAAATGCCGTAGATGTATTTATTTAGTAATAAATGTTTAAAAATTTCATGTTTTGTTTTGTTTACAAAATGTTTACATGATCGTTATAAAAGGATGGCATAAGCTAAGGCAGCAGTTCTAATTCCATGACAATCATTGACCAAGTTAATTTTTAATATTACGGTATAATATGTTCCATATATTCAGATATCAAGAAAAAACACGATCCAAAACACCTATGAATTTTCGAATGCTTCTCTTTGATTGGGCTATTCCTACTGTAATAACATTGTTACGTCAGATTGGAATGGCAAATGCTCATTACACTCCATTTGAAAATGAAGAAGAGTAAAAGCTCATTATGATTTAAACATAGTCAGTCGTAAAAGTACAGCTCACCAATGTAATATAATATCTAATAACACTAAGAGATTGTAGATTGTTTAAGGGGTCGCTCGGGTCCTTCAGTCCTTCTTCCCATCGACCTAAAAGGTCTTTGTGAATTACCCTACAATTAGTTGTTGCCCAGGACTCCCAAGTTTTTACAAATCTTGTGATTTTCCTGGAGGTTAATTTCTCTACGTGTTCAGGCATTAATTTCACATTTTACAGGTACATTAACCTAGTACAGACTAGCATCTTGCAATCGCAAAGAATATGTTCCGCAGGTTCTATTGCAGTATCACAGTATCTGCACGGACCACTGAAACTGCCTGCGTTGCCCATATTCTTAAAGTGATATCTCAAGGGCCAATGGCCTGTTAAAAGACGTCATCAGCCTTAAGTCAGACTTTTCGAATTCGAAAAGCATTGTGACATTCTTTATTGAATAAGTTATGAACTTTTCGCTTGTCTTTCGCCTGAAGTAAAGATTAGGGCTTCAGAAGCTTTCTTGGCAAGGAGCTAACTCATTTTCTTCTATTCCCTCGTGCCCTGGTATCCAGATCAAGGTAACCTTATTGTCTTTTGCCAGTTGCTTCAGGAATTGTTACATTCCGAGGAAAGTTTAGAGTCAAAGTTGTAGGATCTGAGAGCCTTTAACGCTGTTTAGCATTGCAATTATATAGATCTTTGTTCCTGGAATGTCCATATTTATGCATTCCTGAGTACAAAGATTTAGGGCTCTGGATAGTCTGTAAATAGGCCTCGCTACGCGCATCGTCAACCCCTTCAGCCATCTTGGATTCATCTGTGTACCAGATGAGAGACCCTTTCTCCAACCGCAGGGCTTCGACTCTGCTCGTCTGACGGATCACAAATAGCACATCAAACGGACAGTCAAAGTCCCGGTTGATTGGCATTGAATCAGTGATTCTAATTTAATAACCCCAGAATTCTTAAGTGACCATCTAGATCGCCTGGATTGAAATAGAGTACCTGCTGCAGCCTTAGGGTACTAAGTGCTGCCTCCTCTCTTAAGTATAGATGTACAGTATTGTATATTAAGTAAATTTGGCATTGCTTCCATAGCTGCTGTGGGACAGGAGTACACTGCTCCTGTAATCCCTAAAGGTAAGGCGCTGCATTTTTTAATATTGGTTACAGATTTCTTTTGAAAATATTTTGAGTTCAAAATACTTTCATTGGAATATTTTTTTTTTACTCGAATCATACTGGGCCTAAAAATAAAAACTGGCCAATAACGTGTAGGACACGCACATGATAGGGTTTCATAGCTATACTCACTAAACATTTCGTTCAACTTTTTGCTATTGATACCCTACGCACTCAGAGCTATTTTACCTTGACAAAGCTTCTTCTCTAAAATCAGCGATTTCCGATTTTTTAGAAAGTGCTTTTGCTACAATATCCGCTATAATTTTCATTGAAAGTATTAACTAATAATAGCTGTATTCGAGAATTTCTTTAGATTTTTTGCATCGATAGTTTAAAAATTAGATTGGGTTGGGACGCGTTGACAATGACTTTGAAAGGCAATATCTCATATCTGAAGGGTTAAAATTATAATATCCTAGAACACTTTTTATTGTATCCTAGGAGACCTATCCAATGGCACCTGCTCAATATGATAGGTGTACTTTTTTTTGGAAGCATCACTTCACTGTATGCTAAATGGTTACATTTTTTTACTTTCACATCCACGAAGTGGAGTGGAAGTATTATAGTAATCGTAAAAAAAATTCAAAACTTTTATCGTTGAAATAGGTTTAAAATGTTATGAAACGTCGAGATTTTAAATTTCTGCGAAAAAATGTTCTGTGTGTCGGTCGGTCTATCGGTCTGTAACTTTTTTGTCCGCATATTTTCTCTGGAACGTTTTAAGATATTGACTTGAAATTCTGTACACGTACGTATTATAATGAGATCTGGAACTGGATTGTTATTTGAACATATCCGGTGAAGGGCTGGGGGGTAAATAGGGGAAAATATGTAAAACAAACTGGTAAGAGTACAGAAACTTGGAATTTGTTTAATAGTAATAATAATAAAAGCGAAGGCCTCGGACTTTTTATCAGATTTTTCAACCCCTCAACCACCCCCACTCTCTTATTAAAGGAGCTGATAAGATTAAATTAAGATATTTACTTGAAATTTGGTACACATATGTATTATAACGACATATGGAACTAGACTATATTTTGAGATGATTCCATTGAAGGGGTGAGGGGTAAGTAGAGGTAAATAGAAGAGAATGGGTAAAACAAGCTGGTAAGAGATAATGGGGTTGGTCTATGGGGTTGGAATTTAATACTCGTATCAATTATAACGACATGTGGAACTAGATTATATTTTAAGATGATTCCGTTGAAGCATTGGAGGTTAAATAGGAGAAGATAAGCTGGTAAGAGTACAGAAACTTGGGACTTGGTGTATATACTAGAAGTCAAGGCCAAATTTTTTTATAATATTTTTGAAGTCCCTCCACCACCTCCACGCCATTATTAAAATGATTGATAAAATAAAATTGAGACAGACGGATAAACGGACATATCTTTACAAAAGATGTTTCCGTATGAATTGGTATACTCTTCGAAAACACAAAAATAAAAATTTGATCGGCATATCTCTAAAATCGCAAATATTGCTCGCAGAGCAAAAAAGTCACATAATTATATTGCTCATACAATTCTGAATAACTTTGAGAATGTCCGTCTTCTGTTGGTTCGTCTTTCGGTTTGTCCGTCTCTCCATTCGTCATGTTTCTTTTAAGCACAATAATTTAAGAACAAAAAGTCTGATTTTATTAAAACTTGGAAGGTTATGAATAATATTGATAGAAAAAATGCACGTGATGGGTGATGTAATCGTTGATAAGTTAATATTCTAGGTAACGGTTTGTGACTTTAATCATATCCCGATGCAGCGTCGGACTGGGGCCAAGAGAGCATATCGAGCAAATTGCTTTAAGGGCTATATATCAAATTCTTTAATACATATATTTTTTACATACTCATCCCCTAAGTACTTTTTTAAGTTAGGTATCCCCTTGGAGAAAAAATAGAATTTTTAAAATTTACATAAATTTCTGTTAGGTAAATAACATGATCAAAATAAAATATATCCAATAATAAATAACAACATAACAATATGAATTATTGATTTATAGTAAATAACAAATACGTAAATGTAGATTCTATTTTCCAAGAACACAGCTTAAAAAATAAAAACGCTATGCCTTTTGTTTATAATTCACAAAAAATTAGTTGTATCTTGAATATTACAAAAGTGTTTTGTAAATTAATATTTTAGTTGAAAATTGTGAACTTCCCGGGAGGTCAAAGTTGTCTATTCTTTCCCTCTGCGGGATAAAGAAATAGGATTGTGACAGCACCCATCTTTTGCATACTTATAAAGTATTATAAAACACACTTATTTAAGAAGTTTTATAAAATTTTAACAACAAATTAGAAAGTTATGTTAACTATTAAAAAATGACTATATTGCAATAACATTTTTACAATCAAACAAAAACCGTGCCACCGCCGCCGCTGCCTTTATTCAAATTACTACTAAACGTAAACAATCTATTTTCCAGTGTTGTCTCATATTTCGAGTTTAAAGTGATTTACTAGACGTTTTGAGATTGGGATTTGCGAATGTTCAAATGTCACATGGGGCAAGGGGGTCACATTTTGGGTCTATACGGGGGCCCCATTTTGGGTCTTTAGAGGGGCCCCGTTCAAATTTGTCCGGTTGCCCAGCGCGGCGCTCCAGTCCGACACTGTCCCAATGATACCATCTTAATTAGCAAAATGAATACCATGCAGTATTTTCGTGTTTATATAACCGTATCAACGATTACAACACTTTTCATGTGTAAGTATTTTCTTTCTTAAAATGGTTCATAACCTTCATATTTATCGGTCGATTAAAAAAAAATGAAACGGTTCTTTCTATATCTAACATTGATTTATGCTTATTTTCATATCTCTGGTTGGTATAAAAAGTGTCGGCGCCTTTGACGATGCGTTAAAGATCAAATACCCCGACACTTTTTATGCCGACAATAAGTCTGCAGTAAACTATACCATTCAAGTTTTAATAAAATCGAAGCTTTCGGTCTTAAGTTATTGTGCCTACAAGAAATATACGGACAGATGGACAAACCGACTGACAAGCGAACAGATGACGGACATTTTTAAAGGTATTTAGAACTGCATTACTAATACAATGAAATGTAACTTTTTTTCTCTGCGAGCGATATTTACGATTTTGGAATTACATTAATGTGTGTCAATCAAATTTTAGTTTTTATATTTTCGTTTGTTGCTATTTTTGAAGAAATATAAATAATGGTTTAAATGATATTGCACATTGTCTTTGAACATTTTAAGAAACTAGTGCGTCTATGCTTGCTGAATGGAGGTCAACATTTTAATCAATTGATGTTGATTCAGTACTTGCTGTTGACGTTATTCGTACACATACGAATTTAGTTATCTATAGATTTCTTTCTGTATTTCCTTTCTAATATTACTTTAACTTTCTTTCTGACAAAAATTACAGTAGTAATCAAAGGCACTTGTTTGAAAATTCATAGACGGAATTCAAAATGGAACATACCTGGACCCATTCCTGTTAGTCCAAGAAGACCACTACCGGACGCTGATGTTACTGCAGCTAATATCGTTTCTCTTTCCCTCCTCTCTGCAGCTGCTCTTGATAAAACGTACTGAGCAGCAAATTGATGTTTTGGATCCATCCTCATATGCTCCATATGCGTAAGTAGTCCTGAGAATTAAAATAGTATTTTCATCTACCTATATTATGAAGCATTTTTTAACGAACATAAATTATAGCAGACAAACGACGAGGAAATGACAAATTATTCTTGGTGTTAAGCACAATCAGGGCATTTGTATGTTTAATAACTTTATATCGTTTCATTTATTAACACTACAGTAATATTCTCATCAGTTTTTTGTCCACATATGTGATAAAAAAATAATAATAAAATAAAACAAAAATCATCTGTTCTATATTGCCCCAAGAGTTCTGTGTTAAAGCCTTTTATTTGACCATCAGTCTGTCTGTTCCAAATACTTAAGTGCCAATATATAATAAATAATAAAAACAAAATTAATGCCGATTTCTTAAATACCACGATTTACATATGTGGACTAGACTGTTGAGAATATTATCTAACAAAGCTATTCAATTATTGTTTTTTTAATACCTGATTCATGAGTAAAAACGGCTTGACATACAGAACATGGCCACATTCTTAAGGAACTCGACAATTGTGATGTTTCGGGGTGACAAGCTAAATGTTTTCTTAAAGAGCCTTCGTTGACATAGTGTTTTCCGCAAACAGGACATGGGTGATTGGCTGTTCTCCTTTTCGCTAAATAAGGATCGATGACGTCAACAGAGAGAGAAAAAAGAGATAAAGCAAAGCACCCCAGGATCTTTATCAAAGCATTATTATGTACATAGGTGAGACACATCGATATAAAAAAAATGTATAAATCAACGCCAACACCAAAAATAGTTTTTTTTATAAGGCATTGCTTATCATAATACAAAATGTAATATAGGTATATATATTATATATATATATATCGACATGATTATCACAGAACTGGAAACAGGAACAAACCACAACCTATAGAGGAAATAGGTTTTAGTTTGTTGCAGTTTATTTTGACATACTAACAGTTAAAAAGCAAAACAAAAATAAATAGCATAATGTAATGGGACAGGGACCCGCTAAGCAACCAAAATAATAAATTAAAATCTATGTTAGTTGTAGGTACTACGTACTTGCTTGCACTATTTTGCAATTAGTAAAGTAATTTAAACTGATCAGTTCATCAAGAAACATTACGAAATTCCGAAATTGTAAGGCGTCTCATTAAATTTCATGCATGATATTAGTTTTATTTGCCTTTAATTATACCTACATAATATTTGCAATCTATACCAATATAGATTTTAAATCAACTTTAGTTTAAACTATTATATTTCTTGTAATATTTAAAAAGCATTTACCGTTGATATTTGTTTATTACATGGAATATTTGGAATTCTGCGGCGCTCACCTGAATATACTATCTGGTGATTGATTACATTATTAATACCATATTGTTTCATTGAATATATTCGGACTAATATAATATTAATTTACAACAAACTAACATTCTTTGTGTTCAGTTTGCCTAGTATTGCGTAACTGATCTCTAAAGTAAGTTCTATGCAATAAGAAACGGTCCTAATTAACATCTTAAATTTTAAAGATTATCACGTAATATTGTATTAAACAGTGCTGAATTAAATCACCACTATTTCTTTAACTGAAACTTTTTCAAGGAAACCTATTTTTTTTTTTGATGATAGTTTATTTTTAATATTTATGTTTGACATTTGGTATAGTTATTAAAAATTAATAGCTACTATAATATAGCCGTAAGAAGGTTTAAAAGGTATTAGATATTCCGAAAAAATATAGTTATGATAATTCAAATTATAGGCACAACCATATACATCGTTACCTACCTATTGTAATTAAATTACAAATGATATGGCGAATAAAGAAAATCGTGGTTGTTTTAACTTTTAATGGCACTCATATTAGTATATGTATATTGTTAAAGTAACCATAATATTAAGTAAAACCAGTTCTCGTGTGTGTATGGTTAGTTCATCTCAGAGACATAAGAAATGTAAAAAGCGATAAAGGAAATCATAACAATTACCGTCACTGGTAGTTTTCATATACAAGGTGTTCGGTAACCTGTGGTGTTCCCTTTATTGATGGATCTTCTCGTTCTTCATATTCACAATGTTTTGTGTTCTATGCACTTATTGCACTATTCTAGTTGTTCTTACTTTGCTGTATAGCATGTTTTACAGCATTACGCCATCTGTCGCAATTGCCTGTTGGATGTACGGCCTCACCAAAGAAATCTGTTTTCCCATAAGCTCAGCCCAACGTTTTGAGGAGTCCCTTCTTCGCATTTTATCATAATGTTGTAATTTGCATTTAAATCGTAATCAGAGCTTACTGTTTAAAGGTTCACCAACAGATGCATGAGCATACCGTTGTCTGCTTCGACTAATGTTGAAGAGATTTAGTGACAGAACACAACCCTGTCCGATGCTTTTGCCAACTTTGTTCTTGACGGAGCTGGTGTTAACAACTTTTACCAAAGCAGAGTTTCTTCATGCAATCAGCGTATAATAAGATGAAATGTCTAAGTGATCCATCTGCAGTTTGGCCTATTCCACATCGTGAAAGGTCTAGTATAGTCTAGTAAATTTATGAATGCCATGTCTACAACAAATCGTCAGTGAGACGCGATATATCTCCTTATTCATTTCATCTCATTTACATTAGGTGGGTACGCCTCTATTAAACTGTGCGAAACGTTATTATGAATTTAGATAATGAGCTGAAAGATATATATCGCCCTCACTCATGATTTATTGCAGACTTTGAATTCATAAATTTAGTAGATTTTACATTGACTCAAGATATTTGCTTGTATTGTAGATACGTTGTCGTAAATTTCACATGTGCTCCTTAGTACCACGATCTTTAATAAAGCTTGCTAGCTCATGAAGTGTTTGCCAAGGCAGGTAATGCTGAAGTCTCGATACAGCATTATTTTACTGCCGTGTGATATTAGCCTCTCCATCGAGGTTCTATGATATTACAGACAATCTGATTCCGAAATCTACCGGCACGTGACAAGCAGGTGTAAAGGCACCGTTGATGTTGTAGGAATTTAGTGTAAACTATCATATAAATATTGTCTAAATATTTTCCCCATTTACCAACAATAGCTGTCAAGTGATCATCTCTCATTGTAGAACGGACTTTGGAGTTGAAGTCACCCATAATAAAGATACTTTCCTTGTTTATAATAGTTTTCCAGATCTTCGAATAACTCTTCCAATTGCTCTTCAGTAGCAGTTGTGGTCATACTTGTATCAGGTTCACATTATTCGCTAGGCGTTCTTTCTAAAAAGAGATTGTCGATCACTGACGGTGATATATCCAAGGATGGATCTAGTTGTTTCTTTAGAAATCTATAATCCTTCTAAATTCCCATTGATGGTATTGTTCCCACGTAACCATATCATATTTTCCAAGGAAGGAAGATCCAAAGTATCCGGAGTCGCTATAATGCATCTAGGAAATAGCTGCTATTTTGATTTCTGGGTTAGCAAGATCTTTCTCCAGCTGATAAAGTGTTTCAGGCTGTATGAATCCTCTTACATTCCAGATTGCAAGTCGGTTTTCGTGCCGAGCTTTCATTAAGTCCATACTAGTTACCTTTTCGTCCCAGGAATCTGATGGATCCAGTAGCCTATTTAACATTGCCCTCCCTGAAGAAAGGACAGCGTCGGTTTCCTGTCCGAAGCCTTATCAGCATATATAACTATGAATGCTTGTGGAAGAACTAGAGTGCAGTAGTTTACCCTTACATTCTTTTAGTGATATCGAGCTTAATACATTTAAAAAATGCAGTGAATGTATACAAACTCACTGTGGGCAAGCGTAACGTTTCTGGCTTGTATCATTTTTCCGCATTTCTCAGAAATTATCTATTTTCTTTTAAAATTTCAGTTATTTGCACAGGAGATGAAAGTGTTAATGAGAAAGGTTACTCCGATTGGTAAGAACAATCAATCTATAAAAGTAATACCGTCAATTAACGAGCACCCTGTATTCATATATTGTTTTGTATGTACAGGTAACATTGAATCAATTGCACAACGAGGAATTCGAATTACGTTGGCAGTGATTGGAGTAAATAAAAATAAACAAATCACAAGATATGAAAGTTTTGAATATTTTTCATTGATTTTGTGTTAAAATGTCAACTAAAAATAGTTATTGAATCATAATGGCTGCTTAAATGAGCCTATAATTTTTTATATTGATATTGATTATTTTATTTGATATAGAGGAAATCATATTGCCTCACTTTTTGCCTCTTCTAATTGGCGGTTTTCTTTGAACGTTTTTATATTACCCATATCTCTGAAATAAAGTGTATATATCATATTCTTGATTAAATTTTATTTTAAATAAATTATATTCTCCGTACTATCATTATATTATAATATAAATATGTATTGTTGAGTTAATAATTTATATTTTACTATTCTCACGGTTAATATTAATAACAATAACTAATATCATCAATTTTTAGTGTATCTATTTATGAAATTTTTTAAATTATATTTAATTAATTGGACATTTTTTAATGAATGCCTTCCCAAAAAAAAAAGTATAAAGGAGAAATTGGATCTTTAAATTGCATTCCGCATTTTTCATAAATATGTTAGTAATTATTCTATTAAAACGTATTAATTTGTTATTATTTTCAGATAAGCAACGTACATTTGTTTACCTTTCATTGTCGTATGTTATGTTAGTTGTAAAATAACATAAAACGGTTTGAAAAATATGAATAAGAAGTTAATTTAACGTTTTAAATAATAAATCAATGTCTAGATCCACTTAAAAATATAAAAGGGTTTTTTGTAAAAGGATCGATTAGACTTGAAAGCATTTTTGTTCCCCTCAGTTCTATTTATTTTTTAATTGTATTCAAATTAAGCTTGCTCCTTTCATTTTTTATCTCTTTTATTAACTGATACTTTCAAGAGTGCTAACTTATAGCTTTTATAAAAACAATACAACTAACAAGATTTGCTAAAGAAAACTTTGCAAAGTTCAATATAATTATTTTCATATTAAACGCCATGTAATTTTTCCGTTGAAAATAATATAACAGTTAAATAATAATGAACCAAATTGTTAGAAAAAGCTAAAATCGTTACAAAATAAGCTGAAAACCAATATTGTCGGTTACAATATCACTATCAATACCTACAGAGTGTTATAAAGGGTGTATATGTTGGGAAAATCTACTTCCTCTATTTAGAAACTAATTTTTCTATACACAGATATAAACTGCTTTCATAATATCAAACATTGCACGTCATCACTGCAAATATTCTATCAAAACAAAATTATATCAACCTAATTTCATATACACATACCTACGGAATACCTAACGTTGGTATCCACCACGTGCTCGTAAAAGTGCAATTGTGCAAGTGCAAATGTTTGCAATGTCTAACGCCAAAAGTATAAATAGTGAACAATTCTAATTTACCTTATTCTAATAAAAAAGAATAAAGTTAAAAACCATGTAAACATAGTATGACCTGATGTCATATCTCACAGGTGACGTGCAACGTTTAGAATAATGGCATATAACTTAGTAGTTATTTAAATATTATATAAAGAGCGGTATCAAATCAATGAAACCCACCTCCTTGGAGAAACACTACGAAATGAGGTGGTCAAAATGAACACTTCTAGGAGGGTCGGACAGTCAGAAACAGGGGCCGCGAGCCTCACGGGCCCTTTAAAAAAAATTGGAATCACTAGTAACTTCTTTGGATGTTAAAAAGTAAAAAGTTTGGGCACCAAAGAGCAGAATTTTCTAAAGCGGTCGCAAACAATGCGATGCTCCAAATCGTTTTTAAGATAGAGCAGTTGAAAACGTTACAGATCTGGCGTATAATTATCCTCGATTCGGTTAAAAATTAGGGGTCCGTGGAAAGGGTTAATTACGAAAAAAAACCTTGGACTCAAAGCGTAAGTTACTTGAGGCCCAAAGAACGATTTATCACAGATTTTACGTCATTTGATCAATTTTGTTTGTTTTCGTTCAAAATTTTTAGTTTTCGGCAAATAATTAACATTTTCCGGTCCTCAGAATTTTTCTTTGGACACTTCAGTTATTTATGCTTACAGATGCGTCAGCAAAATCATGATTTAAATGGTTCCCCATCGCTTCAAAATTTGGGAATTGTATTACCAAATCAAACTGTTACCAACGTCCGCGACCGCCCTGGAAAATCCTTGGACCAAGTTTTTCCTGTTCTTTGATACATCCAAACTTTTTACTTTTCAATATCCAAGGAGGATACTAATGATCAAATTTTTTTTAAAAAAGCTCTGTGAGGCCCGCGGGTCCTGTTGCTGGCTGTCAGCCCCCTAAAATTGTTCGTTTCTACCAACTCCTTCCGTAGTCTTTGGGCTTTAATATCACACGGTTCTTGGTCTATAAGAAAAGTTCCTACGACCACATCGTCTGAAAGCATTAAATGCTTCACAAATTTTGCGCCTAAATAGTGGTTTTTACTAATTATCTCAGAAATACTTTGGCCTCTTGAAAATTAATCAGAAGACAAACCGTTTTATAGAAAACACGATTTAACTAAAATATTGCAACTTCATTTAGTAATCGTGTTGTGAATTTTTTGGCCACTCATTAATAAAAATGCAAATGTTTCCAAGACAATCGGTAAAATTATTAGGCCAGACTGTCACACATTCCATATTTATAGGAATTTTTCCTATTTTTTGCGTATAGAATCAGCTTCTAAATAGACGAGAGTTCGTAACCACTCCTTATAGATATCCAAACAAACCCTAAAGTAACTTATTTTAAAATATTGTGCTTCTGCAGTCAACTACATTTTCTGCTAGACTTTTACAGTATACATATTACTAAAAATGATAGTAGTACAAAAAGACTGTACTGTCTGGTTTTTTTAATAACTATGAAAATGTGCACAATATGTTAATAACCACAGCACCTTGTATGTAGCAATGTGTTTGGTGTGATAAAAGCAAAAATATATTAATTAACCGACAAATTTGGTCATAAAATTACACTACAACAAATAATAGACACAACATTGACCTATTTTACTGACATCAAAATTAGGTACTTACTAGCTACCCCAGATGCATTGGGATCTTTATGAGTATGTTTCATATGTTCCATCAAAGCTTCACCGCCGAGGAACATCTTATGACACAGCGGACATGACGTAGCATTCGGGCCACCAATAAGAGCTGCATGTTGCTGCAAACGACCAATACACTGTTGACAAAAGTGCGCGTTAATATAAAGTTTAATCAAACCAATGAAGTGGGATTTTGATAAATAGGGTAAATATTGTTAAACTTGGTTTGATTTCAACTTTATTATTATTAATTCTTTTAGTTTACTGGTGGTAAACTCAACATGAAGTATAACCATGCATATGACAACCATTTGTATATGGACCATTTTTCCTAGGATTCCGCTGAATAACACACTTCATCTAGGCCAAGTTATCAGACATCTGGAGTGGTAGTGCAAGATGCTTAGAGGAGATATCAACTCTAGGATTCTAGATCTGAGGATACTGATCTTGGTGATTTCCATAATTTTGTTGTATGATCCAGAAAAGATAAACATATGTTGAATACATATTAAAAAAATCAGATGAGTGACTAGTTTAGATAATGTTCGCAAAGACATCAGTTATACAATCTCTGTAATGAACAGGATTATTTGAAAAGAGTAAAATGAATAGCTGAGTAGATAAAGTTGTCTAATTAATATAACTAACTTTTATGTATAATTTGATTCCACGGTAGGTTTTCGGAGAAAACTTTACAAATGCAAAGATGTATCTTGTATTTTAATAATAGTAATCACAAATGCAATCGTGTTTTTTGTCCTTTGACAGTGATTTGAGTTATTTCAAGTAGTTATACACTGAACAAGATTTAAACTAATGATTAGTTGGTTATTGTTGAAAATAAGTTCAACTGCGTTTAGGATATTAATAGCAAATATAGAAATGTTAGAGTCAGTTTCAAAGAAAATAGAAGCGTTGGATATCCATAGAATTTCATGGCACACGCTCATATACATAAGAACTAGATTTAAATGTAATAATCTGATAAGGACTATGTAATGGAGTGTAACAATTTTTTAGTTAAATGAAAATATATGAATACATGTTGACAGCTTCATTCGTTCTAAGTTACGCATTTAATAATTTTCTGGAAATGTAACGGAATAGCCTAAGAGCTGGCTACGGAAATTAAAAACGATAGGACAGATGCAGTGAAAATTTGTATGTAAAAACCATACTTACTAGCTGAAAAGTACAAAACTCTGCAGCCAGAAGTCCATCCCGGGGAAGGAAGCGTGGGCGGGCGGTGAAACGTGTTAATTTTTAGTCTAATTAAAATCTTTGATTGAAACTTTGAAATTTTGTATAGTTATAGTTTCTAACTGTAAAAATTGCGTAAAATTATTACCAGAAGTCTAGGTCGGGGATTAAACGTTGCTAGAAGTCGGTAAAGTTGTAAGAAAATTGTTCAAATTATTAAAATTTTGCATTGGTTAAGGTGCAGTTCTGGTGATTTTTTTTTATATTTAAAATCTCCCGATCTTCCGGATTTTCCGGTTATTAACGTACCAGTGACATTAATGGAACAAAAGAACGAATCAAATTCGTGAAATGTCAAAAAATGCTATTTTTCGTTCACTTCTGTCGGCTCGAATTTTCGATTTCGCCCATGCAATTAACGATACCGTGAAAATGACAATTTCGATCTTTCGATATCGACTTTAGGAAGCCTTCCTGCTGTTGTACTTAATTAGTTATGAACATTTAAAAATTTCATGTTTTGTTTTCTTCGACGAGACTAATTGAAATATCAAGTTCACCCCGACATCAGCACATCACGTTAAGCGACAACATTCACAGAGGCTTTCTCGGTTCGAATCCTGTACGGGTGTACTTTTTAAAATTTGTTTTGAACTTTTTGGCTCATATTTCTGATCCTAAAATTATTTATTTATTTATTTATTTCTACAGTTAAAAACTATAACTATACAAAATTTCAGAGCTGCACTCAAAGATTTTATTTTAATTGAAAATTAACGTGCTTGACCGCCCGCCCATGCTTCCCTCCCGGGGAAGGACTTTTGGCTGTAGAGGTATGTACTTTTCAGCTAGCAAGGAGAGTATTTACATAAAAAATTTCACTGCAGCTTATCATGTTTAATTTCCGTAGCCAGCTCTCCATCTAGAACGCTATTTCTAATTTGGAGGAGTCAAAAGTTTGATATGCATGGGATACTTTTTCTTGACCATCCAAATTTCAATAATTCCATAATGATATTTCTGCAGACAGATCAGCTTTGTTTGAGAATGGCATTAACAAGCAATTTTATTTAGTAAGAGAAGAGTTGATTGGTGGTTATAAATAATAATATCGACCTTAATCTGATAATGTATAAAGCTGTTAAAAATCCGGAAACTTTTTAAGAAATAATTTGTAGATAAAAAATTGTACTAAAATATAACTGATCCGAAATCGTTAATATTTCCTGAAAAGAAGTATACATGATTTTTTTCATAACAATATGGTTTGCTTTTCTGTATTACAAAAATTGGAACAGGAATAATTGTCAGTCAGTAGTTATGCTTCATATATAAATTACATTTGACAAACATGACAACATAAACAACAATAAGGATGTACAACATTTATTATAATTAAAAGAGTATTTTTAATTCCATTATTTCTTCTTCTTCTGTAATTGTTTTTAAACCACTAAGACCTAACGTGTTCATCATATACTGATAAATTTTACTTAACAATAAATTTGGAATGAAACATATGTAAGTATAGATACTGCTTAAATACTACAACAAATTACGTAATTGTAAACTGTAAAACCATTTTTAATATTTATAAATATTAAGTGTCTTGAAAAATAAATGTTGTGCATCTTTCTTCTAGTATACAATAATATAAAAATACACCTACATCAATTTTTATAAATGTGGTTCTTTAACAGCAAATAAGTAATCAAACATTGGCAAATAATAACAAAAAAATGCATGGATAGAACCAGATATCACGGGGTCAAATAAAATCACTGTGCGATCTAATCATTTAAGGTGGTTATTCCCTAGAAAGAGACAACCGATAGGGAAATATTTATTATTTTTGCCCATAACTTTTTTTTCTTAGTACACGTATTTAAAAAACACTATAAGAGTACCCAAGTAGAACCACAGCAAGACTATTACTATGAATTTTCACTCAATAATTTCAGTGGTTTGCAAAATAGCCGGATTTAAAACTACGAAATAGGAAGATTAACATAATTCTTAAATTTAAATCTAGCTATTTTGCAAACCACTGAAATTATTGAGTGAAAATTCATAGTAATAGTCTCTTTATGGTTTTACTTAGGTACTCTTATAGTTTTTTTAATGTAATATAATAAAAGTAAAAATAATAAATATATCCCTATTGGATGTCTCTTTTCGATATCCTGTACGTCCTCGCATTGTTATGTACGTTTAAAGAAAAAGTTCAATCATGATAAAATTCGAAATGTTGAATATTAATAATATAATAAATTCGTTAGATAGTTTGGAATACTTTTCCTCATTGTATAATATACAGTGCTTTTTTCCCGATTATTTCGTCTCTATATTTTCGGGGGTTTAGTAACTATTAAAAAACATTTTTTAAAACATATTAATGCCTGTTCATTTTCTGGAAGTTACATATATTACCGCCATAAAAGGACATAAGAAACTATTTTTCAACCCTCTTTATCGATTTCTGGGTTACCTACAGAACACCAAGCTCAAACTACGCCTAAAATATAGTTGGATACCGACTAACGAGTCATCCTTCAAGAGTTTCTTTCTTCACTTTTAAGTGCGGAACCATAATGAAACATAATATACATTTTTGCAGTAGGTAGTACTAATAATTATAATCTGTCTGTATGACTTAATAATAGGAAATATTTCATATTTACGTCTGAAGGCGATTTACCTCTGAAGACGTAATTCTTGCAAATACCAATACTCTTCAATACAACACTCGGCACGCGCAAATGAATTGTTCCGTTAGTTAGCGGCAAGTCTATCCGACAGAGCATCACATTTCCCTACACATTTTTTTTTATCAAACTCAAACTATTTTCAAAATTGTTTGATTGAGAGATCAAATTGCCGATATTTTTACTCCAAAGTTAAGTTAAAACATTTAGGAAAAATTTCATAGCCTATGTAATAAAAAAAATTATTACAAATAATAATTATTCAAGAAAACACTGCTGTAAGTTTTTCTGCTCAAATACCGATATTTATTTTACGTGTGTCAGTGAAATGGCAGTCGGTGACGCCTTATTGGTTCGTAATAGTCTTGTAAACAATACCTTCTAACATCACTTTTTAAATCAAATTGATATATAATATTTATGAAAATCTATGTAAAGTTCGTTCGAACTACAAGACATGGCAGGTTCCAAGTCTTGTACATGTCCCCGTGTTTTCTTTCAAGTGACCATTCTGTATATTTTCCTATTCACTAAAAGTATATCAGGACTCCTTCCTTGGCAATACTGCCAAATACACTCTCTTATTTTCCCCCATCGTTTTCTTAAGTAACTGTTACTTTCGGTACTCTTACCAGCCTGCCTTACTGATGTTCCCCCATTTACCTCTACTTAGCCCCCACCCCTTCAACGGAATCGTCTCATAAGATAATCCAGTGAAAGATGTCGTTATAATACATACGTGTACGAAGTTCCAAGTGAATATCTCAATTTAATTTTATCATCCTCTTTAATAATGGAGTGGGAGTGGTGGAGGTGTTGAAAAATGTTATAAAAAAATCTTAGGCCTTGGCTTCTAGTATATACACCAAATCCCAAGTATCTATAGCCTTACCAGCTTGCTTTATTTATTTTAGCCTATTTACCCTTATTTAACCCCCAATCCTTCAACAGAATCATCAAAATATAATCTAATTACAGATATCGTTATAATACATGCATTTACCAAATATCAACTGAAAACCTCAATTTTATTTTATCAACATTTTTAAAAATGGAGTGGGAGGAATTGAAAATATTATAAAAAAAGTGAGGCCTTGACTTCTAGTATGTACACCAAATCCTATACTCTTACCAGCTTGCTTTACTTATTTTCCCCTATTTAACCCCCAACCCTTCAACGGAATCATCTCAAAATATAATCTAGTTCCAGATGTCGCTATAATATATACGTGTATATAATTTCAAGTGAATATCTTAATTTTATTTCATCAAGCCCTTTAATACTGGAATGGGGGTGGTGAGGGGAATGGAAAATATTATAAAAAAAATCTGAGGCTTTGGCTTCTAGCATATAAATCAAGTCCCCAATTTTTGCACTTTTACTGGCTTGCTTTACTTATTCTCCCCAACCCTTCATCGCATAAGTTCAAAAAACAATCCGGTTCCAGATCCCGTTGTAATACATACGTGAACAAAATTTCAAGTCAATATCTTAAACTGTTCCAGAGAAAACGTACGCACAAAGGATAAGTTACTGACAGACAGAAATTTTTTTCGCTCATATTTAAAATCTCGACGTTTCATGACATAAATCTATTTCACAAAAAAAAAGTTGAAATTTTTTTTATGATCACTATAAATTAATCTATTAAGTCTAATCTACATAATCTACAAACTTCGTTCGAATCTGAGAAAGACGCTATATTGTAATTTCTATATGTTGCACATTTTCTTATTACATCGTGCCTAGTCACAAACGTTAGGTAGTAACATTTTACTCTAAAATTATAATAAAATAGTTTATGTATTTTGTATACAGTATGTCTCACTTTTCATGACTCCCATATCACAGTTCTATTATTAATAAAGCGATTTTTAAAAAATTCACTGTAAAATACTGAAAAATCCACCAGCGGCGTTCGTCATTATGATGAAAAATGAAGCTAAGTTTAAAAAAAAAAGATATTAGGCAATGTTTTAACTATAAGACAATATCATAATCTTATTCGTTGTTATCAAAAATTCACCAATATGAATTTCAATAAGATCATCAGGAAAAACTACCAATTTATTAGTCATGACTTTATTTTCAGGCGTAATTAAGGGTTAATTAAGCTGAAGGAAGACAGTCGTTCAATTTAAAATTAATCATGTGATATGTTGAGCAAAGTGTGATTTAGTTATCTATGTAAATTTTATTATGTATTGAATTGTTCGTTAATTAAATTTGTCTAAAATTGACGCTGTCTTCATCCAGTTATGACTAATAATTGGTACTTTAAGTAGGGAAGTTTTATTTTCCTATTACGTGAACACCAAGTACACTATCTTATTATAGTGAGCGAGTGAGTTCTTGATAACAACAAATAAGATTATCAGATTGTTTTACAGTTAAAACTTTGCTTAATATCTTTTTTGGAAAATTAGGTACATTGTTATATTTTACTACGACACAATCTTCTAATGGGTAAGTATCTTCCTCCCAAATAAAAAAAACCGCATTCTTAATAAGAGAAACGTGATATGGGAATCATGAAAAGTGGGACATACTCATACTGTATATTTCATTTGAAAGAAAAAGTTTAGGTCTCACAGAAGTATCATGTTTAATAGATATACTCATTCCGTATTGCTCGATTGCAAATTTTATTTGTTTCGCAAGAGTGTTATTAAGTACACTTCATCAACATTTTGAAGTTAATTTGATATATTTCTTTATCTACAGAATATTCTTTTAAACCTGAGAAACACCCTGTATATTGTGCGGCTTTGGTGTCCTGTACATTTATGTATTTTTGTGTGCTTAATGAAAAACCTTCATAACACACAGTGAGTTAGCGCGTTTAGCTTGCAGACAAGAGTACCTAACGAAGAGGGTTCGAACTCTGCTCACTGTGGAATAATTTTAACTATAAAATTATCTCCTAAAAGTAGTTTGGATTCCACTGTAAACTGAAGGGTCTCGTTTCCTTTTGCCTGACAAAATCATCCTGGATTTTCAAGGACTTGTTTCGGTGACTTGAGGAGCGGTTAACAAAAAACATTTAGCTTTAAAATGTTAATAAAGCACACTTTATTTGTATAAATAATGACCATTTACACTCCTCTGATAATCACCGTATATGATTGATATTGATCAATTTAGGGAATATTCTACCATGATATTTTACATATCATGTTATCATGTATACACCAACACACATACGTACGCACAAAGAACTTTTTTTGTTAGTGTGGCATGAAATGAACGTCTGTACAAAAAATTGTTTTCTACCATAATTATTAAACATTTTTGCCCGGTATACCTATTTCAAAAAATTAAATAAGTATAATAAAATTGGCGCTTCGGAAATCAATGGAAGCAATGGCAGATTACTGAAAATTAAATATAATACATATCAAGTTGTCGAATTTTTGTTGTACCAGTTAAAAACGACTTCTGACGTACCTATATTTTCTGTACAGTCTACGAAACTAAAACATTTAAATAATTTACCTATTTGTTTTACGGCTTCCTTGCAATAAAATAAATAAACAATATTCGTGAACGATTTTTATATTGTGATTTTGCAGTAGTTAGTATAAATAATACATTTTTGTTCATAAAACTGCTTCTTAAGTACGTCTCTGAACATGAAGTGAATTGAGATAGGTTAGGAAGGTTATAATAAATATCAAGTGAATGAACTGTATATTTTTATTTTGCTTGAAAGTAGCAAGTTATCTCCTTTTAACATACTGTGGTGAATTATAATTGAAGTGCATACGATGTAGTACGTACCATTATGGTACGGCAGTGTAGTAAAGAAATATATCTCTCGTTCGACAACTTTGTACAAAAACGTTAATAATTGCTTTATTTAAAGCGTCTCTACTGCTGTAATTTATAATTGTTTATAAAATATATATTTAATTCAATACAATTATCTTTTTGCGAATCACAATAATCAAATTATATTTTTAATTTAGTGAGAGTTACAAAATTTTAATTAAAAAAAGCGTAACAGTCTACATCATAATTTGTGTACTTGTTAGAGGATCATTTTATTAGATTCAGTAACAATATTTACCCAACTTAATTCCTTTGAGTCATTCGCAGATAGTTAATATCTTCTTCCATCCGGCTATTTGTTCAATAATAAATAAAGTCCATATCTATATGATTTTTGGCAACAATGATGTTTCTAATCGTTCACTTTTTTAGTAAAAAATTTGTCTGCGTTAGTGAGAATATTTATGATTATGTACTATTAAAAAAAATTAAATATCAGTAATTTACTTCAATCGACGTATACGTATAGTTCGTGCGTATAACTTGTTACCGATTCTCAAGAAAATACTTTTTTCTGATAAATAATTATTACACAATTCTACTTATTTTTTGCAAGTTTTAGCGAAATGGCAATTCAGACGTGAACCACTCAGGTTAGTTGACAAAAAATACGCTGTTTTTAATTCAAAATTTTTACAGTTTTCGGCGAATAACATGTTGACGCCCTCAGGGTTTCTCCTTGGACACTTCAGTTACTTAGTTCTGCTTAAAAATACATTAGAAATATCATGATTTGAATGGTTCCTCATCGCTCCAAAATTTGGAGATTCTTTTACCAGATCAAAATGTTACCAGCGTCCACGGCCGCCTTGGACCAAGTTTTTTCTGCTCTTTGGTACCCAAACTTTTTACTTTTTTAACATCCAAGGAGGTTACTATTGATTCTAAAATATATTTTTTAAAGGTTTGTGGGACTCGCGGCCCCTGTTGCTGACTGGGACCCCCCTAAAACTGTTCATTTTACCACCTCCTGTGATCTTTCTCCAAGGAGGTGGGGTTTCATGGCTTAAATATCACACGGCTGTTGGTTTATTTGGTTTCAGTAACCCAAAAACATAGGACTGTATCGCTTAGGTACGTCACATAAAACTTTATTTTGTAGGCCTGTGTAGTTCAATACCGAAACTTAACTCAATCTAATACGAGACATCCTTTTATCTTAATTGCGTTTTAATTTTGTCTCCCTATTAATATTTCAAAACATGAAGTAATAATGATATATTATTTGTATCTCAAATACTGTATACTATAGACAATTTTTGCGCTTCTTAAATGAACTTGCTGTTATATTTCTCAGGAAAGGGGATGAAAATTAGACGAATAATTTTGTAACGAAAAACAACATTACAACTGCAAATGACCTTATATTTTCACCGTTTAATATTTAATTAGTCTCGATCTCTTTTTCTCTCGTTGTTAAAACCCCTTCATAGAGTAAGAAACATTAATTTGGGAGGCAAAAATTCAGTGCAAAAAATCAAGCAAATGAAGTCAAAATATGATAAAGAATACACAGTAATTACAAACGTAGTCTTACGAAGCTGTAGGGAAAACAAGTATTAGGTTTTTATCTTTTTTTCATAACATTAAGATGTAAAAGAGTAAAAGGTTAATTACTAAAACATAATTTTGAGCTCGATGCATAAATCTTAAATTAAAAACGACTTAAATTACTGTTAAAAGGTTGTTAATTTTTAGAAACAGATTATGAGAGATGTATTTTAATATAGGTAATTAGCTTTTAGTATTAAAAACATTTTCTAGTTATTAAGAATTCTACTATTATTGACGAAATATAAAGTGATAATAAATAAAATTTACTTATAGAAATCGTACTTTTAACTACAATGAAAATACGAACCGGTATCTCAAATTAGTGTGGGATTCTTATACAGAGTTGTACTTAGTACTTATGTTACTCAGAAAGAGAACAGAAAATAGCTATTGATATACTTGTTTTTATTCCATAAATTTATAATAATGGCAAAATATTAATATTTGGATTAATGTAACAATCTCTATGAAAGGAAGCAGCAAAGAGAAATTAAAGTAGTCGTTGTCACACTTGGGGCCGGTTTATCAATTCTGGGTTAAGTTAACTCTGACGGATAACGTCTATGTAGTGGTTAGTTTGTTTATCAATGTATAGTTAAGGTAAAACTGGTAGTCACCACAGTGCGGGGATAAGTACAACTTAGAAGCAGTGGATAGCGATTTAACCAAAGTATAAGAGAAACATTTATTTTTTTTACCACTCCACTACCTGGATGTGGAAGTAATGAGGGGAGCGCTAAAGCCAAAGACTTAGACTCTAGTAATTACTGACAGAAATGTTAATTCTGCCCGATATAAGAAAGCAATGTGTTTCTCAAACGAAAAGCTACGCATTTTAGAGTTTTAAACATGGTGTTTAAAATTTTGACTTTTTATAATCTTAGGTTGCAGCAATCATTAGCTCTTGTCGATATGAAGGATTAACTAAAACGATATTAGAAGATGTAGGTAGATAATACTGAAGTCATTTTAGTAATTAAAATACTAGATTCAAAAACTTTAAACTCAAAGAACTTTTATTGGAGAAAAAAAATAGCTCCCTTCAGGAAATATTTATCTTTGCGATTCTGCCACACACACTATATTGTTTGTGGTCTATTAAAAAGGAAATTGAACAGTATAAGTGTTGATATTCACATGTTTGGGACTTTTGATTATAAAATAGTCAGGTATTTAAAATTGTCAAATCCTAACCCATACACTGGAAGTTGTTTATTGAATTTCCGTCACCTTTTTGAGAGTGGTAGCAACATAATCAATCTTAAGAGATATGAACATTGAAAATTAATCAGTGTTGCAGAAGTTTGAAAATTCTGTGAGGAACAAATAAGTAAATATAGCTCACATAATTCAAAATTAAAGCATAGAAGATATATATCGACGAGTAGAAATATGCAAAGGCCCAAATACTGTGGCCACTGCCAGCGCTGATACTACAGTAAAAATTCTATGTATGAAATTAATTATTTCCTCTGGCCATAAGCTACTACAATAATTGTAAAATTAATATTAAAAGATAAATATTAAAAGATTGCACCATAAGTTTGTATATTTGGAACGACTGAAGTAGTCTAGGATATAGCTACATATATGGGGCCTGGGATATAATATGTTGGCATTGCTGTTATGTTTTAGAAAATATGTTTCTGAGCATTTTGTCTTATGTGAGTCAGACCTCCCCCCCTACCAGTTTTGGTGCTAGCAGCCCCAGAAAATATCCAATTTTGGAACAGAGTATAACACTTTGGGGCTTGATATATGCCAACATTTTTTTCTCCGTGCAATTGACAGCACTGGCGATATTAATTATTGCCAAAGTTGGAACGTAGTATAACACTTTTTGCCCAGGCGGAACCTTTTCGTTGTCAATGTCAATATTTTCTGCTTGCCCATATTCCAGATTCTTGGATATCTGGTGCTTTTCAAAAAAAATGTTGGCACCTTCTTAAACTTGTAGTTTTTGAAACAGTCATTTGTCATTGTCGCATCATTACGGTAACCAATACTTGAATTAATAAAGGCTGAGCTGCTCTGTTCATCTCTAGGGTTAACGTTCTTGGAACCGAATACTGTCCTGCACTCTACTCTTTGGTCCTACTACAGAGTTTATTTCCGAACTGCTCAGCGCCTGTTAGATACTGGAGGCGCACATATACGTGTATAAAAAATTAAAGACCACAACAACATGCGCGGCTACTTCGGCTGTCAAAAAAAAAAGTGGCTAAACAATAGCCAAATCACAGCATGGAGAATTACACGGGAAGTTGGAATATCGAATATTTTCACTATTATTTTTAATATAATGTAATATTTTTCCGAACATAAGTACTATCCTATGACAAACAACTATTATTATAAGGTCAAATTTAAGGTTAGATATAGTCGTAGAGCCACTGTATGGATCGTATAGTGCAGTGTAGCGAGGTATCATAGCCATAGGTTCATACCGTTACCAGGATGAGAGATATAAAAAGATGTATGAATATTTATTGGTTCTCTTCTTTCATTATTACCATCATACTCCTATCACCTTGTAACTTTGTATGAAAAGAAACACATATCTACAAGTGTTATTGATACCTACAATTTTTATCAGTAGAAAACTTTGTCTATGTATTGTAATGAATACACTTGTCCATATTTCAAACATTTGCTAATTTGCTTGCTGACATACGATTATTTTTGATTTTATAAAATAACCCGATGAGTAATAGTTGTAAAAGTTTTAAACTTTAATTTAGTAATTAGCTACATATTTCTGAGTAATTTATAAATCAGAAAGAAAACAAATTTTCTTTTCTAAAGTCTTTTTCTTGGTAGCGTGGCACAGAATTATTTCTTTAGTTATTACGGTGTGGGAATCGTACACCTGGCTATATCTATAGAAAAGAATTAGATTAAAAATTCTTCAAGTAGAAGTTACAGTATTCCATGAAAGAGTTTTCTTGTCAAACAGCTAATTTTCTTATAAATCATAGAAAGTAAAATTAATGTTGGAAAATTACTGTTTATATATCTCAACAATAATTTTCTGAAAGTTTCAGTAATTTTAAAATAATAGATTAATTTTCTTTATAGTTGACAAAATTATTGATTAGTACAAGTGGCGAACCAAGATAAATAAATCACTAGATGTAAAAAATCTACGTACTTGAAGATTTTGGTAGTAATAATTCTCTATATACGATGAATCTCAGGTATTGTCGTGATATGTTGGAAACCAATAGTGATACGATAAGTAATATATGAATAAGAATATTTTTAATTTTTTGATATGTGAAAATTTAACTGAGAACACGAAGAGATACATAATAAATTGATCTATAACCAAATTTCCTAATCAACTTGAAATGTAATTGCTCAGGATTAAACTGCAGACAAATGTTGTTAAAGATCGTGGTTATGTTATCGTTAGGAAAATGTTAATAATTTGGGACTTAAATAAAAATTATATCAAAAGGGCATCAATCTATTTTTGTCAACAATGAAGTTGTTTAAAAGAAACATTAAATTATCTAGTTTGATACCTATAATTTACCGTCTACGAATATATTCGCCGATTCTGAAATGTGTAGACGATTAAATTAAATTTAGTTACAAATTAAACTTATTCCTTAAAATAAATTTAACGCTGTATGCAATTTTTAAGAAAGCGGTTCACAGATACTGGCAACAAATCATTGTTTCTTAATATTTCTCATTTTATTAAAATAAGCAAAATGGGATAAAAGATTTGCACTTTGCATATTTGAAACGTACTGGTGTACTCGGAAGACAAGCAAGAATATAACGATACATATAATGATTGGTATAATACGTTTCTTACTAACACACATTTTATACAAATGAGCTACAAAGAACACTTAGAAATTTAAAGTATCGACTGGGATGAACAATCACTTTTAATTTGGTAGACCCTAAATGAAAATTGAACTTTTTTAATAGCACATAGTTCTCTTCAAAGGGTATTATCTCTACGTGTTTGATAAGGATAGCATCACCGCTTGGTTATAACGTAGATTTTTTATTCACCCCTTTTCTCGTATTATGACTCATCAGATATAGGTCAATTTTTACCCCTTTATTTTTCTGTCATCATTCATAATAAATGGTATAGACGTCTAGTGAGTACATCAAATAGTTTGACCTGTAATGTTATCGATTATTTTTATTTTGAGTTCTCTTTTGTACAGTACAATAATTATTGTACCATTTTATTTTCGTTACATACAACATACAGTTTCATTTTAAACTGATTTATGCAAAATGTTTTTATCGCGCTGTTTATCGTTTTACATTTTGTAGAATGTTCTACAGACACATTTCAAAATTTCTTTTGATTATTATTTGTCTCATCCTCCTTAATGAAAAATTGAATATTTTCACTTTTCTATTTGGATATTTAGCCATTGGTATACAAAGCAGTGGTTAAATATTTATAGAAAACGTAAAAATTATGAATATGCCACAAACAATTAATTATGGACAAAAAAATGAAACTTTCTTAGTAAGTCAGCATTTCGCAAAAATGGCAATTAACTTTATATTTCTGTTTTTAATACAAATTTTCGAAATTATGTATTATAGTTCAGAGGCTAGCTTTTTGGAAACTCATCGTTACATGAATTTTGTATGAGTTAATTCATTTTATTGAATATAAATTACTGCAAAACAGACTTCTGGCATATGCCAGCTTGTTAGTTTGTAGTGTAGTGCAGCGCCATTTTTCGAAGATGTAAGTACTTTATTGAACATTTACTAATGTATTGACCATTTATTATTTTTGTATCGACCACATATTACTTTACTAAACATTTATTATTTTAACTATTGTTTAAAGGTAAATTTTCCATGTTCTATTGTTTTTACTTAACAATTATTGTTTGTATACAGAACATATCTGGTTTCAGTGGAAAACATTTGGTTTCACTGGAAGCTTATCGTTTTTTATGCTTTTCACTTATGATTTGTACTAAATAGATATTAGTTTCTATTATCTTTTTCTATTATCTCATATCTATTATCTACTATTTCACGGGTCGTCTAATTTAATTATAATTTTAAAGCAAAATGTTACTAAGGTTTTCCATTAAACACGTACAAATACACAGGTGTAAAAGATATTAATACCGTACAATATACAGGGCGTTTCTCAGATTCGGATAATGTTTCCATAGATTAAAAAATATGTCAAAATAACTTCAAAATGTTATTGAAGTGTGCTTAATATCATTCTTACAAAAGAAATGAAATTTGCAGTCGAATATTGCCGAATATCTATTAAACATGATAATGTCTATTTTGTTATGCTGTATTGTTTCAAATTTATAGATGCTGTTGAAGCTATTTTTAAATTAAAAATTATTGAAAATTACATGCTGTCGACTATGGAAAGTCTAAATGGTTTGGTAATGATATCCATAGAGCGCAGACTGAAAGTAATTTAAATTAAGGTGAAATCATTTTGTTTCTTTGTGGAAAAGAGAACACGAACATATTTTGAATTAGTAAGTGGTAGAACAGTCCTTTTCTGTTTCCTATTGCTGCATTTGTGAAGATACTTCTATGATCAAAATTAGTTTCTTCTATGGAAAGCAAACGCATTTTATTATCATTATTAATTATATTCTTTTATGGATAATGTCTAATCGTTTTTTAGACGGAAGGTGGTAACTTCATATTAGTGAAGAGGGGGACAGGTATTTTACAATATGTCAAGAGTGTTCAAAACTCTTATTAAGCATATATTTTCTTTGTGCTCGTTTAATACAAATTTCTTTAAAAAAATATTTGGAATTTTCTTGAGGGCCTAAATCAATTTTTTGCACATGGACTCTACGACTACTGACACTGCCAGTGCCACTGGTGTAAATTATGAATAAGGAGTCTTTACATTGCATCAGTTTGTGTTTTTAGCTGTGTGTCTGTCGCGCTGACGTATGTCTATGTGTTGGCGCTATGTCTGCAAAACTATTTGGTAACGAGAATACGAGAAATAACATTTGGTAGGTACTTGACACTTTTGTCAAGGAAGAGATGGCATATATTATATGGGAGAAATTTACAAGGAGGCTCTCCAAAGAATATTGAAAAAATGTGATGAAGGACAATAACACTTGACATATAGCTAACGCTAATTGACAAGGAAGAAACCTGCTATACTTTTAATGAAAATATACAGAACGGTAACCCTAAAGTAGTAGTTAATTAAGAATACGATGGGGTACAATCAGATTTAGTGTAGTTGGCAATATTGCCAAGAAATGAGACCTGATATACTTTTAGTGAATAGAATGTAACTCAAAGGAAAATTCGGGGATACAAGCCATGGAAATTGAAAAATACATATATACTGTGTCTTTCAGTTCGAACAAACTTTACAACATAACGTAAATATTACAAAACAGTTTTATTTGGATCATCAGTTTTATTTGAAATTGATGTTAAGAGGTATTTTTTAAAATACTATTATGAATCAATGAGGCACTGCCTACTTCGAATAACTACTTGCATATTAAAAACTAAAAATATTGGTTATGTACTTAATCTCAGTGGCACCACGTAGGGGAGAATTGAACCGCATTTCAGTAATATATTACTCAAATAGGTATTGGCAGTCGGACATTGCAATTTCTACTCGTTTTCACTGTGCATTATTATTTTTGCCTATAACAGATACGCCTATACATTTAATTATACATTTAATTAGTATTCATACAGCTAGACGAAAACTGCAATGTCAATTGAAATCAAAATTTCTTTATAACATTGAAGTAGCTTGGTATGAGATAAAGGAAATTGCCTCGCAGGGTTAAGAAATATGCGTGACGTGCAAATTCGCCATTGATAATTATATTATTATTATAGATATATTTAGATATATTCTCAAATGCCAAAGTTAGAAGAAATCATTTGATAAAATCCATCTATGCATTATCTATGGCACAGAGTATTAAATTTAGAATATCAGTTATTTTACTAATTCAAACTGTTCCTGGAGAAAGGGGAAAAATATTTAAAATAATTGTTAAAGGGCTCGGGAATCTAGTGTTTTAATTGTTTTGATAACAAAAGACATATCTTGAAAAAAAATTAAGCATTCCGTATGTTTAGCATTATTTTGTATATCGCTTGAAATGCAACATTGTTAGGAACGATGAAACTAATTAATAATTAATAATAATTATGCTCCCTTGGAAGAAACCTTGAGGTACTTATGTATTTTTATAGTTTCATAGTCATTATAAACCTTAGAGTTGACAAAACGTTATTCAGATAACATTGCATTAAAAATAATGATTTACACAAATTTAATACAGCATTTTGTGTCATTGCCGATTTAAAAGATTCCTGGGTGCTTTTTGTATTTGTAATTTACTTTCCAAAACTCATGTTATGAAAAGCACGTCATGTAACCACAGAGCGGTTAAAGAGGGTGTATCCATTTTTTTAATTTCTCCCCTTTTAGCAGTTTTTTTATAAAGGAAGTGGGCGGGCATAGGAATCGCGTGCGTAAAAAAATTACGAATAAAAATTGTATACCGTTTGTTACAGGATTGTTAGGGTGGAGTTGTTAATATAAAGAACAAATAGGTGCATAGATTTTGAGATAGTTTTTATAATATGATGTAAATAATGGTGTGTGGTGGGAAACTTTTGCATTGTTTGCAATTACTAGATTGTAAGATGCGACTCTGATAAAGGTAATTATACAGGAAGATCTTCGTTTGATATTCTGAGGATACAAATAAAATGGCGTATGTTAATAATAAATAATTCATTCTACCGAAGTTGAAGAAAAATTAGTACGATGATTTTCTAAATTACAAGCATTCAAATTAGTTTTGTTGTTTACTGATCTATCTTGAAATTATTTTGTTCAAACAGTTGTTTTACTCTACATAATTATTTCTTTTCATTCGTAAATTGGCCTGTTCTCCGGTGACTTCTTGGCAATGTATAATTGTGTAATATAAATTGTTAATAACGGCATTGCAAATAATTTAATTCTAATTTCTCACTGCTTATTTATTAAAGTAAATATATAATTCTGGCATCGAAAATATAACAATAATAATATTTTAACCAGAATTTTATAATATCGTTAATTTTAGTGGTTTAATGTGTTTTGAAGAGAAACTACCACATGAAAACTTCAGAAAAGAAACATAATTTTAAGTTGATATTGCTCTGCAAGTTGTATATAATTCAGTTCTTCCATAGAGTTGCAACCAATAAAAATACAAATTTCATTTTTATTGATAGTATCGTCTACGCTTAATTTCATAACTCTCACATAGGATGATCGTCGAACAGGCCATTTTTTAATATATAGTTCTGTGGGCAAATGCCCACCCAGTTTTGATAATTGCCCACCCGGTCACAAGAAATTGCCCACACACCGAAAAAAACAAGTATTCGGTAACAGCAAAAAAAAGATCAAATAGAAGTCGGTATTTACTTATAACAAAATAATTTATAGGTCAGAGCTTAATCTAAGCCGCACCACGCGAAAGGGAATTATGGCGTATTCGAACCAAAACTTTAATTAAATAGGTACCGTGATATCAAATATTATTCTTGTTAAGGACGAAATTAGCTTGCCATCTTGTAGTAATGATTATGTCAAGCATTTCTTGATTGCCAAATTATGAAATATGAAGTTTTCGTTCTTTTCTAAAATCAGTTTTAGAATCAGTTTAATTAAGGTTTAGAGGTACGAAGCGACATTCTAATAAAAAGTATCGACAGCAAAGTTAAAAAAATCCAGTGAAATGGAGTATTTTAAAACGTGGACCACACGCACGTGAAATTTTTCTTTCGCCGCTATATTACTGGTGCGCCTGTTTAGTGCTTAGCTGAAATACTATTATTTTTGTGATGAACAGCTGAGAAAAAGGTAAAACACGATGTTTTAAAACGACTGGATCTTTTTGAATACGCGATCGGGAAAGCTTTATGATAACAAAATCAAAAGATCGAAATTGGCATTTTGGCGGCATCGTAAATTGCACCGTCGATATAGTAAATTGAAACTGACAGGAGTGAACGAAGAATTACTTTTTTGACTTTGATGAATTTCAAATGTATGTGGAAACGACATAATTATTACAAAAGTATGACATAAACTAAGGTTTTAATTTCATGATCATCTTTGACCAAGAATATTTTTGATATAATGGTATTTATAATCGGTCATGTCCGGTTGCAACTTCTACTCGTTACTATATTATTACAATAAATAATGTAGGTTCTGAAATAAGTGACGTTTTGCGAAGTATGAAGTTCTTCATTGTAATACTTATTTACGTTTCGGGATAATGTACAAAAGAAGGCAAATAGAAGTAGTTTATAGTTTTGAAATGAATCAAATATTTTATTGTTGAATTATATCTAAAGTTGTAAGTAAATCATAAATTTTATGAAAATATAAAGTGTAAAATAAAATTTCAAAATAAATTATACATTTCAAAGAAATGTATAATGCCCTTTTATGCTTATAGGACGAAATATATTCAAATATATTTTATTTTTGATATAAATTAAAGAAAAGTATATTACAATTGTCTTTATATAAAGTAACGATAGTAACTGTATCTATTACTTCTAAGCGGTACCGTATTTTAAATATGTCTTAAGGGATGTTATTAAAATTAAAACCTGAAATAAGGAAATAAGGTACAGGACTAATACAAAGGGTTAGAAATGGAATGGATCTTAACATGCAAACGTTTTTTAATGTTTGGTATACACGCATGTTTTTAAGTTTTCCTTATAATCATTGTATCTCATATTTATGGTACGATTTCAATTGTTTTATAAATTTTGGACACTATAAGTAATTGGTTTTTCACGTGCAAATTATTAAATATGTATTCACAATTAGGAAATAGATCTTAAAAAATTCTCGGAGGAAAACTCTCTTTAAGTTATGGCTAGTTAAAAAGAAATAACTATTACATTAATTCACTTTACCCAGTGTACCAAGACAAAACAGCTTAACTACTACAGATTGCTCTTAATTTTTTGGTTATAATTAAAAAAGTTCTAAACTAGAATGCATGTAATCTACACGTATCCTAGATACCTATCTATCTTTGATCATAACTTTTTGTCAAAAGCTTTTCGAATTGTTAATAGTACTTAAATTATAAATAAAATTTAATTTAAAGAAATATCAGGTGGATTTCCCCACACATGTCTTCAATTTGACTTTATTACTGTGATTTCATTATTAAGTTTCAGTCGATTCTTTGAAAATTTGATTTAATATTGAGTGGACCTTTTTGCACCGTATCTTACGAGTATTTCAGAGAGCATATTCTCGATTTTGTCGTGAATTTAAGGCCATTATGGACGTAATCTGGAAGTCGAGCACTATAGTTTTTTATATTTTTGAGAAGTCTGAGACAACAAACGATTTTGTCTTATGGCACTTACCAAATTATATTTAAGAAGAATCTACACTTTTTCCGTAAGAAATTCATTTATATCAAATATTTCCGGCCTTTTTAAAATGAATTATGAATGATTCCTGAACAATTCAAATAAAAACCCTCACCAATACTTCGAAATGTCCTACAACCTCTCTGAATAGGTTTTTGGGCGACGATCTCGAAGAATTGTTTTCTAATATCAACATCTGAATGTAAATTATCATATTCAACGCATGTTCGATCGATTCATTCAAACGATGATGAGCTTGTATATAAGGTTATTTCCAACATGAAAATAATACAACACATTGTACAACACAATACGACGATAGTGAAAAGGTAGATTAAGGGTATCCCCTGATATCTCTGTTCCATGTCTCTTCGAATTTCCTTACTTGAAAAAACAAGTTTATCGATCTTTTCGCAAAATATAAAATCATCGACATTCACATGTTTTCCATATTCTTTATAGAATTTTTCAAACAGCAGAAAAAATTATCTATAAGAACTAAAATAAGAACTATTTGTAAAATTAATGATTTACAATCTTTGCATTCTTTCGATGAAATGAATTCTGATTATGCTAGCAATTAAAATTCTAAAATGAATTTGTCTTTCTTATTGGACAATTCTCGTTCTAACACTAGTGTCCACACAGTCCCCTACGGATATGCAAGTAAACCAGTATCCACATAACACCCTACGGCTATGAAGATTCAGTTACAATGAGAACAAATGAATTTTAGTTACATACCTCGTCTTTCGGAAAATTTTTCATTCAAATGGATTACATTTTCATGAAATCTATCATTCTGTTTCTTGGAAATTCTTGGCCTTTGAAACGTTTTCGCCCTTATTCTAGAGCTCATCAGAAAGGCACGAAGCCACTCACACGATGTTCCATGCAAAAACCAAGACAGTTACCAAGTTTTTCCACATTGTTTGACATTGACTGAATGAAAATACAGATTTTCACCTATGTATTACCTAGCTAGTAATGGAACCTATATACTTTATAAATGTTTTTGTTTGCCTATACTTGTAATAAAACGTATTCTTTGTAGGATTTTGCAAACAGCAGAAAAAACTATCTATAAGAACTAAAACAAAAACTGTTTGTAAAATTAATGATTTACAATCTTTGCATTCTTTTGGTAACCTGAATTCTGGTTATGCTAGCAATTAAAATCCTAAAATGAATTCGTCTTTCTTATTGGACAATTCTCATGGAAACACTAGTTTCCACACAGTCTCCTACGGCTATGCAGAGTAAACCAGTATCCACATAACCCCCTATGGCTATGAAGATTCAAATAAAATGAGAACAAAGGCCTAAAATGAATTTATTTACATACCTCGTCTTTGGGAAAATCTTTCATTCAAATGGATTACATTTCATGAAATCTATCATTCTGTTAATTGCTAGCATAGCCAGAATTCAGGTTATCGAAAGAATGAAAAGATTGTTTTTCCCTAAGGAAATGGCTTTGGGAACGTAGCCCGTATGGCCACGACAATTGTGGGTATTGCGAAAGTCATTATGTCTATTCTAACCTAATCGAGAATGAGAAAGAAAAAAAAAGAGAAACAATCAAGGGATAAACAAGGACACACTCTTCACGCCCAGGGGTCTTTCAAGGCGACTTTATATAAACACACATGAAAAGATTGTAAATCATTAATTTTACAAATAGTTTTTATTTTAGTTCTCATAGTTCTTTCTGCTGTTTGCAAAATCCTATAAAGAATATGTCACTTTTAAACATGCTTTCCATCTTTCACAAAAAAATGGACATATAATATCCCAGGAGAAATAAGTGCTGTTTCTTTTCTTTTCAAAAGGTGAAAAGGAGCAGGTGCACAAGTGCCCTAAATGGTCATTTTTAAATCATGCCACTTAGTGTTTAGTGTAGCAAAAACACTACAATAACAAGACTGGATGAGGTCGTCTCACTCACTCCTATCCATGGTAAAGAGATGATTGAGACAATATGGTTTATGTGCAAGAATACATATGCTTGAAACATTTTGGTGAATTTGTAAAGACACTTATTATGTTCACGCATTCAGTTTAATTATGATTAACGTTAATTAATTTAAATGTTTATTTTCCACAAAAAATTAATGATCTGTAATTTATCGTCTTGATTTGGAATTTTGATACATGCTGAAATTTTATTAAAAATGTTACACGCTAATAAAAATTATTATAATGTAGGGAGTATCATAACCATAACTTATTTTCATAAGTATTTGTTTTGATGCGAATTTTATATTATATGTTACATTGCTCACAAAGATACCACGGATTATTCAAATTATTTAATTTGCCTTTATTTAAAAAATACAATAATTTAATTTATGACGGCCCAAATTAAAGTTCACTTGAAAATTGTTGTAAACTTTCTTCGTTCAAAGTTATTTAATTCATACTTGTAATTTCTTACTTTGAGAATGATGTGCGTAAAAATCCCAGCGAAAAGAAAATAATGTCATAAATAACAAGTATAAAATAAGCAATTGTGTATGTATATGTCTTGTCCAAACATCGAAAGCGCTTAGCGAGCTAAAAAGGACTGCCACTACGCGTTGTGTGGTATTAAAAACGGACACGATGATTTTTGGAGAATCTAGAACGGCTACAGTATGAAATCCTGCGTCCTCGAGTGAAATTTGACGGGTGTACTGTGGTTACTGTCTGCTTCTCTGCTTGAGACTCACCTTGAGTGAACTTGTGTGTATAACATTCAGTTTAAGTGAACACCATTTAGAGTCGGTCTTTGATGGAAAATGAAAATATGAAGGTAATTAATAATAAATAAATAGAACAACTCATATCTATCGCAGCCCTGCGAATTGAGCCAAGGAAAAAGAAAAAACTAAAACGAAGGAATTAGTTGCGTCAATTGATAAACATTCACGACGTTAGGTGTATTTGTAAGATATGTAGACTGAACTAGTTGAAGGTAATTGCTTCATTTGCAACTATCAAGACCATTTAGCCAAATTTACAGTAGTTAAACCATGTAAAGTCGAAATAGTAAATAGAATCGAATGATCTAATTGTGTTTTTACGGCCTCATTTTTTCTTCAAAATGACAACGCCAAAAGTACTCCCCAACAACGTAATTCAAAGTTTAACAAACATGTGAAATTGTGCACGGAAAATTTAGGTTTTTGCAAAATTAGGGATCCGTAAACCAGTTAAATCAAGATGTAAGAGATACGTTGGTAGCCTGGATGTCAGGTAATCATACTAAACATTGGTCATAGGGATTAAGGCTTATTCAGAGCAAAAATAATAGCTCGGTACATGAAGAATAAAAATAAAGAAAACAGGAGAATATTTGGAAAGGATCTTGGATAAGATGAGCATCTCGAATCAATCTATGAGAAGAAGAAAATCTAAGTACAATTCCTTATATATTATGCAGATTGCTGATGCCTTCAACCAAGTGGAAAATAGTTTAAAGGTGTTGAATTGAAATAAGTTGTATGTATCCGTTGCAGTAAAACTGATGCAATCAGAGATCAGCGGGAACCGGATTAGAAACAACAAGCAGCAAAAATGATAGATTTATCACATCAAAAATAATATAATCTATTGCCCAAACAAATTAATAGTGTAGTACTTCCCAACAACGTAATTCAAAGTTTAACACACATGTGGAATTGTGCACGGAAAATTTAGGTTTTTGCAAAATTAGGGATCGGTAAACCAGTTAAATTAAGATATAAAAGGTACGTTGGTAGCATGGATGTCAGGTAATCATACTAAATACTGGTCAGAGGCATTAAGGCTTATTCAGAGCAAAAATAATCGCTCGGTACATGAAGAATATAAATAAAGAAGACAGAAGAATATTTGAAAAGGATCTTGGATAAGATGGGCATCTCGAATCTATCTACGAGAAGAGGAAAATCTAAGTACAATTCCTTATATATTATGCAGATTGCTGAAGTCTTCAACCAAGTGGAAAAAAGTTTAAAGGTGTTGAATTGAAATAAGTTATATGTATCTATTGCAGCAAAACTGATGCAATCAGAGATTAGCGGGAACCGAATTAGAAACAACAAGCAGCAAAAATGATAGATTTATCACATCAAAGATAATATATTGCTCAAACAAATTAACAATGGAAATTAATTAGTTTGGCTAACACTTTATTGATCAGTTAGTTGATTGTTGTCAACTCTTCACTGTCAATTTAAAAATTCGACTTTCTAATCGCCAATACAAGGATTTGTCAGGTACCGTTGTTGGAAGCATTATTGTAACATTAAAAAGTGCAACATTTTATTTTTGGTATACTTTGTTGATAAATAAATAATTTCAGAGCTTTTCTAATTTTAAGATATATCTATCAATACTGCTAGTTACCAAAAGAAAGACCGGTTTGTGGCCATTCTAAATAATTTAAAATGCACCGTGGCTGTTTCTCATCGCACTGTAGTTTAGTGAATATAACTATTGGCCATGTCACGAAAAAGTACCCAATTTCAGTGTTTAGTCGTTCAACGCCATCCATGACCCGTAGTAGCTCAATGAGTTCTTTCGATGATAGGGTGTAACATACCTATATAATAAATATTTTTTCTCTTTAATAAATTGTTTTCCACATTCTAATTACCTACTATTTATTTTTTGCAATAAAATTTACACTACAATCGCCATATATCAAAATAATAATAAAGTAGTTGGTGATTTTTATTTTAATTTTTATAACTATAAACGAGATTGTAACATCTGTGTTACAAAGAAAAATCAATACCAACATTATCGTTATTCAAATAGATATGTACGTAATATATTGAAATATGTTGTTTAGAATACCAACAACTTTTAACTGTGATGAGAATTATACTTTCTCACGAGACTAATTTTTGTGTTCGGTAGAAGGGTAAAAAAGAAGGGGTTGAAAGTATTTGCAAAGTGCGGTATCAGGTGCAAGTTTAATCGAAAAATCTCTGTCTTAATCCTCAATTATTTCTTAAATATTCAAAAGGCGGTGGTGTTCTTTTAATAGAAAATCCGTTTGGCATATAATAAGGGATTATTTTCACCGAAAACCAACAATATTTATTAAAGAATTCAGATGAGATTATAAGATACGATAAGAAATGTGTCGACAATTTTATGGGGTTTCGTTTCACTGCCTGAAATTATTTTAATGCGTGAACTAAACTAGACTAAACTCATTCATTAGCCGTGTATGTTAATAAAGCAGAATTTATTTATTTAAAAAGATGAATGAAGTAATTAATTGAAAAGATAATTAGGCATATACGGTATTAGTATAAACCGACACCGTTCTTAAAAGGCACACTATTTTCGAGATTATATTTACTTATTTATCAAATTAAGTGTTATGTTTATTTGCAAAGAACAATTTAGTTCTATCACATTTGGATATAAAATTGATGCAGGTGGTAGGAAAATGTACATGCTTCTCCAAAGTAAAAATTATTACACAGTACAGCTTAAAAACAAAACATCTAGTGGTAAATGTCTATAAAAAATAATATACTTATAATAACTATAAAAAATACCTGAAAATAAATAAAATCATAATTAATATAAAGTAAATACGTCACCATGTGTAAAATAATTTAATTATAATAAAAATAAAGGAACGTGTTTTGAAAATTGCACAACTTGTTACTAATTTATATAAATATGTTTTTTGTCAACTAAAAATATAACGGTTGCTAAGTATATGCATTGTTGAAATGGTTTCTGAATTAAAACAATACTCTTAGCAAAGGCAAATCCCAGTTCCTAGTAACAAAACTAAGTTGATATTATATGATATTCACATTTAAGGAATTATGTTTAATGCACATAAACGTAATTTATTTAATAACCAAAACGAATTTGTTTTAATTTGGCAATATATTCAATATCATAAATTGTATCGATAACCCTTGCATGTGTAAATATGTGCATAACGTCAATAATAAATCATGAATGGGTGAATGAATGTATAAGTTATAAAATAAATAGTACTATTTTCAATTTTAGTTATCGTATTCTTGACATAATCTTCAGTGGACTCGGAATCCATCCTATTAAAACTGAAAATTACTTTCCTGAGAATGAGCACCACCCCCTACCATAATTTACTATTTTGCTAAATTATATGATGACCTATGACTAATAGGTGAGACCAGCCTTTAGATACTTCCATTTGCTACTATTATCATAATAACTGAAAAAAAAACACGATTTTTTGTACTTTATACTTTGAACGTCCCATTCTCTGCTACAGATGCTTATTATATGCATTATTTACGTGATGCGACGTGTGTTGGAGAATTAGTAGAGTAGCTATGGGAGGTGGTAAAGTTTCTAATCTGTAAGTTTGTGGATGATACAACCTTGATTGCAGTGATCAAGGATGAGCTCATGCATCTGCTGGACAACTTCAACTACAAGCTCTGAGTATGGTTTGAGTGCAAATTACTACAAAACAAAATTATGGTTGTAACAGCGCAAATGAAAATTTTCCAGGCACGTTAAGGATAGGTGATTATGAAGTAGTAAACAATATGGTTTACCTTGGAACCCTTGTGGACAATACCGGGAAGTACGAGTATGAGATTCGAGGAAGAATACAGATGGCAAGATCGTCAACTTCCCAGTTGAGCAAAATTTAGCGCAACGCTTTAGTTGTTTCTATCTTTCTTTACGTCTCCGAAACGTGGATTGTTCGGGAGGCAGATAAACGGTGTATTGATGCTTTTGAAATGTAGGCCTGGAAATGTTTGCTGCGAATTTCCTGGACAGCCTATCACAGCAGCAGTTCGATTCTCCAAGAAAAACTTCCCCCCAAGCGACTCTACAGCATCGTTTTTTTTTAACACTCTCATCTTTTGACAACGTTAACCAGACGGCAAGAGACAAAGAAGAAGACTGCCAATACGTTGGACTGATGCCACCAATGAGCTAATGACAAAGAGTTTGGAGGCCGTGCGTCTAACATGCAGGCACGATAGATATCGCGAGGCTGTGAGACATGCTATACAACAAAGGGATGCCAACTAGAACAATTACATGAATCACATAACGTCTGTCAAAATGCTGTGAACAAGAAGAGGATAAAGTTATATATTATTTGATCGTCCTAACATTTTCTCTGCTCGGGAAGTGAATATTCCTCTTGTAAGTACTATAAGTTGTGATAATCTTTAAGACATTAATTAATTTTTGTATGAATATCTCAAAAATATCACAATGCCTCGTATGGCTTCCTCAATTACAAATTTGTGTGTCATCACTAACTCAGTTCATGTGATATTAGGATACTGAACTGGACATTTTGGTTAGGTAAGTAGTACCTATACTAATATCAGCTATTTATATCATTAGTAAGTTCTAAGAACACCACATATAATGATTATAAATATACAGTTTAAAGATGCATCTTAAATTACACCCAATTTTATGGTGATCTTGATTAAAACTACATTATTGAAAATTACAGTAAAACATTATTGATTATTATGCTGCATGGATTTTTAAATTTCAATCATACTTGAAATAATCACGAAAAACTATAGATATGACTTACTAATGGAAAATGAAATATTTTTATGATAATTATCTGTTCATATTGATACGACTAATTAAAATTATTTGAACATTATTTTTTCACAATCTGATCATCCTAATTAATAATTTTACAGATTCTAAGCATTATCATTCTTTAGCTGTACAATTTTCAAATTAAAATAAATCGGAAAAGAAAACAAATATAAAAAACTTAAAAAAAACTGTGTGTACATACATGGCTTACTTTCGATGTGTGAGTCCTTAGGCTAGATTCAGTCGCAAAGCCCTTTCCACAGATGTTGCAATGGAATGGCCGATTTTTAGCCCTTTCTACTTGAGCATCATGATTTCGTAAATGTTGCTGGAGGTTTGATAACTGGATGAAGGCTCTACCACAGTCAGGAAGATGACATTTATAGGGACGTTCGCCTTAAAAAAAAAGAACATATAAATACAAGAAGAATGTATTAATGCATTCTCAGTAGAAAAATGTACATTTGGGTCGAGAATAGAAATTATTTATAATTTGATAACGGAGCGCCCGATCCGTTCAAACTCAACACATTCTTATAGAACTCGTTCCCAGGAAGCCGACATACTCTTTCGTTCCATTCTTGGACCAGTACCAGACGCCTCCGGCATCGGAATTTTTTACTGTCTTTTGAGTTTGTTGAAATAGTTATCCAATTGACTAATTCTGACTTCAGATTAGATTTAAGCGACTCAAAATACGTAGGGATACATTAATGTAGTATACAGACCAATCCATTTTTTGTTTGTTTGCCATTCTGACATTGACAATATAAGATATACTATTTATCAGACAGTGTGGCCAAAGTTATAGAAAGATTAGGAGAAGAATTAAGCATATTAGTTTACACATTTATACCAGATGAGAAACTATGCATACCTATATAGTCCCTTCTTATTTTGAAATCGAAAAACCCGACTGCAGAGACGGCAATTCAAATTAAATGTACATAAACTAATTAATGTTCCGTACCAAAATTGACGAAAAGAAACACTTTTGGAATCACCTCTGTGTCTGTAAATTCGTCCGTCCGTCCATCTGTCTGTCGGTCAATCTGTAACAGGCACTTCCTCAGAGACTGTTGAAAGTTGGTGCAGTTGTAGGAAATTGTAGCCCAATTATTATAGACATGAAGTTGAAAAGTAGAATTTTGATATTGGGGGTTCGTTTCAGGGGGTAAAATGGGAAGTAAAAAAAATATTTTTTTCTTCTCAAGGTCATTGTGTGGGGTGTGAAATGACAGCTTGTTAAAGCATGAATTCAAAAACATATATTTAGCACGGAAAGTATCGCTCAGAAAAATCCGAGAAAAATCATGAACATGAAACTTAACAATACCTTCTTGAACTAAAATACACTTTTATTGGTCTAAAATTAATATTTAGAAATGGTTGTATTTACTCCCGATTTTTAACCTCACTTTACAACTTCTCCTTCTTCCGCCGGGAATCTCGCCTTATATACTCTGAAATTGCCTCTAGAGTTATCTAGAACACAATCGAAAATCTTTTCCCACCACACTCCAGAAAACTCGATCTCTTTCTACAAATTTCCAGGACAGTCACTATTAGTCATGGGCGTATCAGTTTCTACTTTCTAGGGGGTGGAATGCATAACACTGCCTCCTCCTTAAGCCTGATCGTCCCGGCCAGGCCATTCATCGCCAGTCTATCCAAATGCACGATCTTCATCTTGGACTTCTTGCTTCGTTGAATCCGATAGACGACGTCATTAATTCGGGTAATAACAGTATACGTTCCATCCCAAGGTGGTGGAAGTTTCGGTGACCTTCCTTTCCCTTGCTGTGGGTTGTATAGCCAAACCAGATCTCCTGAACCCTTCTAAACTACCCTTACGGCCGTAACGAGCCTTCATTCGGTCACTGGCTGGTGATGGCTCCGCTATATCATTAGCCAACCTCTTGAAAGGAACTTCTTCGTTTCACCCTTACTTCCAGTCTGTGGTCTCTTACTGGATGCGCAAAACTTGCATTTGCGACACAAAGCCTCCACATCCTGACGACTTTTTATCCAAGAAAATCGTTGTCGTTTTCTTCAGGGTCCTGTTAACCCCAAAGTGTTCACCGGAGGTTCCATCGTGCACCTCCTGAAGCACTTTCGCTACTCAACACCTGGGAACCACTAGACGCATAACTACCTGCTTTCCATCCGGGCTTTCCCATACTCTTCTCAACAGCCCGTTCATGACTTTCATTGAGTTCCACCGCGCCCATAGTGCCTTCAGTCCCACTCTTCTGTCTGGAACATCCTTCCATTTTGGACTAGTTCTCCCTTCTTTGGCTCTCAATATAGGCCCAATTTCCACATCGTTCAGTTGCTCTTGTCTGAGCGCTTCATCTGTCCTATCATCCGGCACCTCCACCTTGACAGTGTTGACTGCTCTCATGACCTGCAGTTTCCCCTTCTGCTGGCAGTTACAACATTCCTTGCACCTTCTTCCGGATGAAATGTCTGCATCTTTCTAGGGTTTCATTTTATCCTCATGTCCTTGTAGCGGTAGACTTCTCGGAATAATCCGAAGCTGGGAAATCTTTACTTCTCTAAGGGCACTACGTTCCCTATCTGACATATCCTCTCTGGTACCGGCTTCCTTTGGATCTCCCTTCGGCTTCACATCATCTTCAGCCACTCTCTCCAATTTCCTCTGTGGACACTGTGGTTGGATATGCCCTAGTTCTCCACACTTATAACTTTTCATACCTCGTCCACTTGGTCTCCCACTACTCTGTTTATTTTGAGTCTCTCCAATATTTCCAGCATTCATTCTCCTCGAGATTCGCTGCCGACAGTCTCGTTTGAATGTCCTATCTTGGCCACAGTTGTAACATTTAGTATTTCCACTAAGCTTTTTCCTACTTTGTTCGCTTTCCTGTTTTCTTGGAGGACTCGATTGAGCCAGTAACTCCCTGCATATTTTATACATCTCGATCAACCTAGGGTCCTGATTCTTCTTTTCTGGTTGGGATTCTTTAGTAGTCACAGTTCGCACTTTTTGACTCAGGGTATCCTGAAAGACAGCTTCCACCCCGAGTACACGCACGAATGTTTCGCTGCTGTTCTAGCATTCTATCCCTCAACTGTCGTTTAAGCATCCTTCCATCTTGTGAATTTTGTCCTTGACTTCACTTACTTCTGCTCGGTGCCTTCTTTCTTGTTCTTCCAACAGTTTCTGGAATTGTGCAAATAAGTCCTGTATTTGCTTTTCGGTTGTCATATTTCTGGTTGTTACGGCAAATGACTACCTATGTGAAAATCAAATTTATTAACAATCACGTTAATATCGGCAATGGGACTTTCCACAAAAGTCTCGAAACGGCACGAAAAAGTCTTATCAAGAGTCTTTGTTACTTAACCACTACTGCCCAAATAGGAAAGTTCTAGAAATTTCGCGAAAATGCACTTAACTACTATTTTCCTATTCGAAAATAACCCTCGAACAATGTCCAGTAAATTAATCATCTGTGTTAGCACTACTTTCCGAGTTCAACCTTTTCGACACTTCCGAAAATCCTCTTGTTAAAATTCCGCGGGTTCCAAAATAATTTCAGCAATGGTAACCACTAACACTTTATTTAACAACTTACTGAAACTTAACAATACTTTCTTGAACTAAAATACACTTTTAGTGGCCTAAAATTAATCTTTAACAGTGCCTGTATTTACTCCCTATTTTTAACCTCACTCTGTCACTTTAAAACTTCTCCTTCTTTCGCCGGGAATCTCGCCTTATATACTCTGAAATTGCCTCGGGAGTTATCTAGAACACAATCGAGAATCTTCTCCCACCACACTCCAGAAAAGTCGATCTCTTTCTACAAATTTCCAGGACTGTCATTATTAGTCATGGGCGTATCAGTCTCTACTTTCTAGGGGGTGTAATGCATGACAAAATTATCAATAATAAAACAACAGGTACCTCTAACTGATAAATGGTATTAACAGATATAATCATTATCAGCATAATATGTATAAATCTATCAAATCTATATTATTATATACACCTGATGGTACGGAACCCTAATTGCGTAAGTACGACTTGCACTTGTTTGTTCTTTATTATATTAGCGGTAATCTTATTTAGATCCTTTTAGTTCGAATTTCCTTGTTCGAATTCGGGTTTTTGAATTTTTAAAATTATTTGTTTAATTTAAACTGTTTAGTGATTACGGAAGTTCATTAATTTCACATTATGTTTAGTTCATTTAAGGAATTTAGAAGACATCTAGTAAATTACGTAGAAAAATATTGACCTGATTTTACAATTTTGTTAATAAGTGACATTCTATTGTCATATTGTTTACGTGGGGCAATGTAACAGATACATCTGTTTATCTGCATGAATTGTTTGGGAGCTTCTAGACATGCCAAGAACTTGAAATTTCTCAAACAGGTGGGGACTAATCTCAAACTCTCAAAAAATTCTGAAATTGTAAAATGCAAAATGTCGGCTCCAATCTGGGAACTAAAGTTGAATCAACTTATGATTTTCTTTAGCATCTTCAAACGCAAAACAATATATATATATATAATATTTGTTTTACAAAAATTGGTCATGTATTCCCAACATACGGTTATTATTTATTTTATCTATTAACTCCGTAGAAAAGCCATTTTGATAGTTAAAAATAAATAATCCGTCATATTTATCGTTTTGATCTGACTGAGTCTTAATTTACCTAAATAGAAGAAGTAATTATATGAAGTATGTTAAGGTTGGTAATGAAGAAGTATTTATGTGGAGAAAAATTATTTCATTAATTACTATGAAGGCTATCGTTTCTACAGCTAATGAAAGGGTAAAGAAACTTAGCATTTTGCTAGAAATCTTGTTACATTAAATTAATACACAATGTGCACACAAACATATAAATAATGGCATATATTCAAAATGAAATATACACTCTGTATATTCTTACTAAATAGATATACGGATTTCAATATTTTTTTATAAGCCATATAGGTCATTGTGTATAAACCAAATGTGTTCACATAATTTAAACACTATTTTTTGTTATATACATATGCACATGGTCAACTGAAGTTAACCCTTAAATTAAACTAGGTACAGAACATCTGCTTGTGAGGGGTCATCATATAAAAAATAGAGTTCAAATTAAATGCTCGGTCGATCGACGATTGTAGCGTATCAAATTCGGTAATGAATTTTTATTGTAATATCATTCGTGTTATTAACTAGACATATGTAAAACACCTTGTGGGTTCTGATGAAGAGTAACACAGTTTTCTAGAAATATCACACCTTAGAATGGTTTATTATAATGCACTCTAATTAGGGTGTAAAAAATTATACCTGTGTCCCGTAAGTTCATCCATGAAAGGAATTATACAGTGGAACATGTTTGGTGTTAGCATGATTTTAAAAACTAATTGGAAACTTTTCGAAGACGACACAAAATTATATTTAATTTGCAGATAATATTTTCATACTTGTAATTTAATTAGAACGGATGCACTAAAATATATAACAAACAAAAATTGTCTTGTTTAAGTTCTTAATTTGTAGAATGTGAATTAAACAATTCTAGGGAAAACTAAGTATGTAATTCTTGGAAACTCAACGTTAGCAGTGATCTAGGTATATTGAAAGTTTCTTATATCGAGGAGCTATTATAGACGCAAACTTTACGCTCTTGATGCTGTCAGTTTGGTTGGCGAAATGCTCGTCAGAATAATATGCAGTATTTCTGAGTTTGTAAAATAAGAAGTATAATTCTTTTCATACTCATTTTCTCATTAATGCACTTTAATTAGGTACTCTATATTTATTCATCGCTTGTTTCAAAAACAATATATTCTACTCCGGCTAATATGTCACTGGCTTAATTTAAATACGCTGGAATATAAGTACTCTTACTAAATGATCATGTTTATAAGAAATGTGACAGACCGACATTTTGAAAGAAAGACTAATATGTGAAAACATATGAAAAACACTATGTTTCGACGGATATTTACGGTCTTTAGAAAAGTAGGTACCCGGTAGGTACATACTCTTCGTTTCCGAGAAGAGTATGAAAATATTTCATATTGGGATAATTTTCAAATCATTGTGGTCCGGGAACTAGGTAGTTTTTTGGAAATTCATCGTTACAAGAACTTTGTTTGAGTTAACTCTGTCGAACATAAAACACTATAAAATAGACTTCTGGCACATGCCATCTAGTGAGTTTGGCCATGGTTCAAAATAAACGCCTATTTGGAGTAAAATCGTACATTCTCTCGTTTTTAAATACGTATAGAAATTATTCTGATGGAAAAGTTTTGAGATGCATAACTCTTTTTGCGGGCAACTTGTATCAAATTATTAAAAATAATGACTTTTTAATAATGGTACAATACATCCGAGATACGGTAGAAACTCAACTTAGAGGGAAATTTGAAATTTCTCTACAGTTAATAGTCGGAGAAATTGCGATAAATTTCCAACTAGTTGGCGATGGCATCGCGACATATGAATTTTGCAAATTGCAAATTTTGTATGTAAAAAAAGATTATTGATAAAAGGTACAATTTATATAATAAAACATGTCTTTTTAAATGTAAAAAATAATTGGCAGGCGACTTCGCCTTTTATCCTCTTCAAAGAGTTTATTGGATTGGTAATGGTTGCCTCTTTTGGTGTATGTCCTCAATCTTTGCGTTTTAACTTACAATTTAATCTTCAGATATTGCGCCACCAAGTTCACCTAATCGGACTTGTAATTTTGTAGCACACTTTCGGAATTTTTGAGATCTTTTTACGTGGGTGCTACTTTTTTATATGCTTCCAGAATTGCTAATTCTTTCATGTATGATTGTAAGGTTTACCGTTAAGTTTTTGTGGATTTGCATTCACTGCTGCAGTTGCATAAATCATGCAATAGATCTCTGCAATTGATAGATTCGAGTGGTTGGTGAGTATTCTGGAAAGAATTCTATTGGCATCGCCGATTTGAGTTCTAATGCTCCTGTTAGGTTGTATTTTCTTATTCCTTTTGCTATCCTTAATGTCCATGTCTTTCACTTCCTATAACTTATTCCTCACTTGTACTTCTAAATCTTTACTTACTGATGCTACTTGGCTTCTTCGTTCCAGAAGGGCTATTTTCTTGGGAATGGCATTCAATACTTCTCCGTTTTCTGGAACTTGGTCTTCGTGGATGACATCTAACACTTCTTCCTTTTCTGGTACTTTGGGACCATCTTCCTGAAGTTCGTGCTAAGTCCTCGTTGATATTCTGCGAGCATCCTCTTTAATATGATTGAGCTCGTCAGCGGAGAATTTTTCCTTTCGTGTTATACATCTTCTCTGGTTTCCTAAAGTGTTGAAGTTCATATTAGGGAAGATAACAGGGTTTATTTCTCTCCGGACAGCGAAGGTCCCTTTCACAATTCCGTCTTCTCGTTTAGCGATGTTTGCATACTAGCAGCACCATATTACTTTTTTATATTGATCGACGGTCCACCTGTTTCTTTTGGATCGTCCCTCTGTTGGAGGTTGAGACGGTCTCGGTATTGCCTCCGTTGTTCGACGAGGACATTGCTCGTTAACGTGGAGGGGTAACCCCGCCATTTCCCCTTCCGGGGCATACAACAATTTGAGACCTTTACTTACTACTGCATCAAATTCCGAGTTTCTGAACTCTTAATAGGTTGTTCTATTTATTTACCCCTATTTCACCAACAACCCAACGACGAATTAAGAACAAAATATAATTCAGTTCTAGATCTTGTTAAAATAGATACGTGTGAAAAATGTCTAGTCAATATCTTTATTGTTAACTCCATTAATATCGGTGGAGGGGGTGGAAAATTTCATAAAACAATTTGAGACCTATGCTTTTAGTATATACAGTAACTGCCAAATTTTTTGACTCTTACTAGCTTACTTATTTATCCCTATTTATCCCTTTTTCACCCCTTCAGCGAAATCATCTTAAAATATAATCCAGATGCATATGACGTATGTATTAACATACGCCTACCACATTTCAAGTGAATGTCTCAATTTTATTTTCTTCTTATTCACAACGTCTTGGCAAAGGTTTTGTGATTCATGTAATGCGTTATGCCATCTATCGCGGCTGCCTGAAGGCGCATGGCCTCACCAAAGCTCTTTCTCATTAATTCTTTGATGACATCAGCTTAACGTTTTAGTGGTCTGCCTTCGCCTTTTGCTATAGGCTTTTCCCTGCACAATCAAACGTTCTATACCTTCCTCTCTCTTGTTGATGTGGCCAAAGAATGAGAGAATCCGATAAAAGACTGATGCTGGAAAGTCACTTTGGGGGACGTGTTTCTTGAAAAGCTGTTGGTACGAAGGGCTGTCCAGGGAACCCGCAGAAAACGTTTCCAAATCAACATTTCGAAACCATCAATATGTCGAATCGCATGTTGTCCACAAAGGATCCGACAAATTATCGTGTTAACTACCTCCCAATGACCCTATCCTTAACCTGCCTAGGTTGTCTAGCAGCTCATCCTCGCTCGCTGTAACCAAGATGGTATCATTCGCAAGCCTCAAATTAGAAATCTTAGTTCCTGCTATAGCTACTCCACCTTGCTAGTCTTCCACCATACGTCGCATTACGTGTTTACTATAAATGTTAAAGAGGAGTGGTGGCAGAACGTAGATTTGTCTAACACCTTTGACCGAAGCAGAGATTCCTTTATACAGTCGACGAATAATAGAGACCAGATATCTAGATATTCCCGTCTCTAATAAGACGCCCCCCCCCTAGTTTAATTCACTCCAAATTGTCTCATTCACTCCAAATGACTTACCGTAGTCCACGAAACAAAAGTATATGGTCACATAATATTCTCGTGCCTTCTCGATTAGTTGACGCAAGTTCAATATTTATTCTCTGCTACCACGTCCCTTAACAAAGCCTGTTTGCTCAGGAGATATTTGCCAAGACAGATAATGCTGAAGCATTGATTGAATATTGAACAATATATAGCATCATTTTACTAGCGTACGATATTAAAGCCAGCAACCTATAGTTATCGTAACCAACTGTCGATCCCTTCTTATATAGTTTTACAAAGTTGACGTTCTCCAATCATCGTGACAGATTCCTGTTTCTCATATTTTTCGGCATATTATGTGGAGGATTCTCACTTCATCTTCTCCAACAAACTTTAACACCTTAGGCGCAGTATTGTCGTCTCCAGCCGCTTTTCCAGCTTTCAGTTTCTGTATGGCTGCCTCCAATCCTGCTGCCAGTCAGCTTCTGCCTCAGGATGGTTACCCTCGAGAAGTTATTCGCAGTATTGGCACCAAAATTTTATTTTGTTAACCCCTTTAATAACGGCGTGAAGGTGGTGGCTAGGGGTAGCAAATGTTATAAAAAAATCTGAGATCTGTGCTTCTAGTATATACACCAAATCCCAAGTTTCTGGACTCCTACCAACTTGTATTACTTATATCCCCTCTTTAACCCGTGTACCCTCCAACCCTTCAACCGAGGAATCTCAAAATATAATCTAGTTCCAGATTTGGTTATATTTAATTATTATAGTGTACGAACTTTCAAGTCAATATCTTAAACCGCTCCAGAGGAAAAAGAGTTACAGACTGACATAATTTTTGTTTTCGCTCAAATCCAAAATTTTTACGTTTCATGACATCCCATACCTATTAAAAAAAAAAAAAATTGAATTTTTTTTACGATTACCATACTTCCACTCTACTCCGTGGATGTGGAAGTAACTATTGATTTGCTCATTATTGGACGATGACAATTACACTAATAAACTGTTTAAATGTATAATTTTACCACTATGTATGATATAACATTCATTGATTAGAAGAAATGGGATTGGGAAGTCTAAAATTAAAAATCTCTGAAACTTCTCAATAGATGCAATCGACCCCTTTATTAAAAATATGTCACAGTTTGAAAGAATGTGCCTAAATGAAAAACTTTTCTTTATATCATTTCAATTAAATTGGACGTAAAATTCTTTCAGATTTTTAATTTTAAATCAGCTCATAAAAGAATAAATCTTTTATTGAATGAATTCTGACCAAAGATAGAAAAGTATAATTGAAAATTTCGTTTGATCAATATTTAATATTGAATGTTTCGGCTGCATCTTATTTGTCATAATTATAATATATAGGTGAAATAATATATAATTGTAATATTATATACATTTGTTTTTCGTATAATAATAATAATAATAATAATAATACTTTATTAACCATTCAAGATACAAATAGTACATATGGCAAGTCAAAGTGTACATGAATGTATGTATAGAGTACAATTCATGAAATTTATCAATAAAATTAGTAAACTAAACAAATCAACAAAAAACACATGAATCGACGGTAAAGAATACAGTTCATATAAAGTTATTTAACAAATTTTCTGAGCTAAGAATACTAAGATGTAGTCAAAGCTTAGTCAGTTAATATATAAAACAAAATTAACAACAAATATAAGACAAAGTACGTGTGCATACATAATATGTGACCTACTAAGTAGAACAGATAACATCATTTACCTTCAATAAAATCGGATATTGTGTAATAGCCCTTATTCGATAGATATTCTTTTAGTTTTATTTTAAATTTTAATTTGCTTGGAATATCACGAAGATTTTTTGGGAGAGCATTGTATAGGGTGATACAGTTATATATAGATGATCGTTTAAATAAGCTTTTATGGTGATTCGGTACACATAAGAGATCGCCATCTCTCGTTGGATAGTTATGATAATCAGACCTTTTTTTAAAGAGAGCTATGTTATTTTTTGTAAATGTTAGGCATTTTAGGATGTAGATGGAGGGTGTTGTAAGAATACGTTTTTCTATAAATATTTTTCTACAGCTTTCATTTATTTTTAGGTCAAAGATAAGCCTAATAATTCTTTTTTGACAGATAAACACTCTTTCACACTCAGAAGCTTTGCCCCATGCAATGATATTAAATTAAATGTGGCTATACGCCATAGCATAATATACTTTACTTAATTAAATGCGCATTATTATTGAAAAATTAGGTATACACGTTTGTGATACTTTTAAGGAAAATTGATTATAAAAGATAGTTGATAGTTTGATACTATAAATATCTGAATTTTTACATCGGTGTACAAAAAAACCGCCGTATGTATTTGTTCACTGAATTTGAATTGTTTTCAGATTTCCGATCGCCGGCCCAGCGCGAACGACGACTGACGAAACTCACTATGACGTCAACTTATTTGAAAATCAGTACAGCATTGGGTTTCGTTTTCTACAGAAAATGCGTGGACAATATTTTATAAAATCCCAGAGCGATAATCTACCAAATGTTGTGTTGGTGATCGAATTCTGAACAACTTTCAAAATGTCCGTCCGTTTGTCCGTCTGCCTGTTCGCCGTCCGTCCGTCCGTCCGTCACGTTTCTTGTAAGCAGGATCACTTAAGAACGAAAAGTCCGATTGTACTGAAATTTGGACAGTAAGTTAGTGTTAGCTAAAGGAAGAACACCATTGTTATTGAGCAAAATCGATCGATAAATAAAAAAGTTATAAACTTTTTTAAATAAAAAAAATTGTTTTTTACTTAATTTTGTTTTGTTTTGTTATTAAACTAAAAATATCGAAAGCTAATATTATTTACAAAAAAACTGAGAAGATTATCCTATAGAATGTGCAAGAATTATATAAAAACTGCAGTAAATCGGCGAAGAGTATAACGGTTAGCTTGTTTTAACTTGAAATGATTTCACATAGAAATTCCCTAAGATTTCTAATATATCCATTTTATTTATTCCTTGTTGTAAATCGACTGGCAAACTGGCAATTTTTTATAGGGTGGCAATTTACCAAGAAACGCAGTCAATTAATTTTTATAAACTTTTTTGCTCTACATATCTTGTTATGTATTTTGTTAGAGTATTCTAAAATATTATTAAGTATTCTTACAATTTTTATCATATAAATTACTTAAATCACGTAATTGTATATTTTAAATTAATTTTGCCCTTAAAACTATTTGAGATACACATATAATAAAAAGATTGTTAAGTATTTGTTGCTTTTTAACCGTTCTTTAGAAAAATTTAAAAGAGGTGGTTCTCAATTTTACCCGTATGTATGTTTGTTTTGCATGTCTCTTCGGCAATTTCTCTGGGAACGACTTAAGCGATTTCTACGAAATAATTTGAAAACTGTAGTAGAGTATGACTCGGCGGTGGTTTCATATTTATTTGAAGCTCTATCTAATACAAGGTGAGCAAAAATCGGAAAGAAGTATGGGTATGAGTAAAAAGTATTGAATAATCGAAGTTATGGCGAAGGTGCAGGTTAAATTAAGTACTTTTTATCAAAGAACATTCTAAGTTACGGCGGAGGAGCGGTTGCAGGTAAATAGTCAGGTATTATCAAAATTAAAGATTCAAAATACTGAATCCAATAGGGCTGCCATAAGTGCGTATAACTTTGTAGATTTACATGAAATTGTGCCGTTGAAGAGGGTGAAAACAATTATATAATTATTTTATTTGATTAATTAATATAATAATCGGTCAAACGTTTTCACCTCGTAGAAAACATTTATTTTTGCAGAAATTCGTTTCATAACACGCTGCACACAAACCTCAAATATAAAAATTATCTGTGTGTTTATATGCGTGTAGAACGTTTCTTAAAAGTTCGGTAAGTTTTGTCAGACTTAAAATTTTGATTTAAAATTTGGCCCGTATGTAAAATAACAATTGAAAAATACTATATATTGAATTTGGCCCATATCCTTCCTACAAGGTGATCATCAGAGGTGCGTAAATTGTTATGTTACAGTTGACACATCCAGGCCAGTCCGCATCTGACGAAACGTAATTGCAATTTTCGTTTTTTCTTTAATATAGTGCTTGATTAACAACCAGTAGGTAATGATACGAATATTTTTTGTATTTTTATTAACATCGACTGGTACTGAAGTACTTAAAAGTACTTTGGATACTTACCCTTTCTACTGTAAATTTCATGTTAATCTGCAAAAATGTTGCAATTATCACAGCCCTATTGATTTCGTCATTTTACATTTTTAATATTGACATCACATTCAGCAGAAGCTGCTCCTAAGATACCTAATTTACCGCTGGCGTATTCGCCAAAAAACTTTTCCGATTTTGCTCACCTTGTAATGGACGTAGTTTAATGAAATTAATACCATACACCTTACTCTACAGTTGCCAAACATTTTCCCTAGAAATCTCTTAATTAATTCCAGAGTAATGATTGAACATATACAATAAAAAACATATCGAATTGAGAACTTCCTGCTTTTTCAAAGTTTTTAATCGGTTAAAAATATTGGTTGCGTATAAGCTAACAAAATATTCTCATCAGCACGACTAGTTAAGGCTGTCTCTTAATTTTAATTTCTTTATGGATTGTATTGTAATATAATTATATTTCATATATCTTCTATATGATATGTATACGAGTAATTGTAAATAAAAATTATAACTATTAATATTCCATATTTTTACCAATAAAATTGTTGCGTTAATTTCCTGCATGTCTAATTTTGAAAATTCTTTAGCCACATGTTAATTAATCTAAAACTTGAAAGAGAACAAAAGGCGTTATGTAACAGGTCGTTTTCCTTCGATTATCCTGTACATCCTTTTATAATAGCTTAATTATATACTGGCTTCAATTTTTAAATAAGTTTTATAAGAAAACAATTGAAACTCATCACCCACATATGGTCATTATTGAGTGTATAACGTATAAACACCACTTTCTCCTTTTTTGTTTTTTTTACTGACAGTCAAGAAAGCATCTGTTAAATAGGCCACGTTTAACCCTTATGTTAAGGAATACAAACGTACGCGAGTGATTTTTTATTACTCGTTCAGTTCTAGTTGGCGGAAAATTTATTTGTGTATTTGTAGAACATGTTGTTATACTTGATTTACATAAACATGAATCGAACTGTAAAGAAATTTATATATTTCCTTTTCGAAAGGGTTGATTCAAATAGTTTAGTGGTGGTATTTAACTTTTTATGTATCCGGACTTAAAGCTACATTGTTCTTAAGCTTTATTGTAATTATGCATTTATTACTTTTTGAAATATATAACTGTGTTTCTTTGCCTTTATTTTTCGTCCGTATTTTACATGAAATTATAATTAGCAGATATTATTTTCGGTACATTTGACTTATTCGCATTAAGAATAATAATTTATTGTCTTTTATTTCTGGGACGTTTTTAAATTAATATCAGATATTATTCATGTTATTTTAATGAAATTGGTCTAGGTAAAAGAATTAAATGAAATATTTAAATTGATAACATCGTGATATATACCTCTTTAAAAACATAAATTAAACACTATAGAAGAAAGTGTTTCCCAAGTTTTATATTATTAGCCGTGGAGAACACATTGTATAATAATGTAAATATTTAGGGAATATTAGTCAAACTTTGTAAATCGATTTATTGTATAAAATAAGAAATAGATTAGATAATATTATGGAATAAATAATCATGGTCATCTTGTGGGCAGACATCTCAAAAGCGATCCTAGCGACAAATTCTATACCCAATGTAATACAAATCTGGTGACTTGGCAGGCCAAGGAACAACAGCGTTGCACACTTGCTTGATAAATACGTGGTGGAAGCTATTATTCCTTTAGAAACGCGTCTAAGAAGTAAGATTCACTTAACGTAAACCTTAAAAAGACTTCACGTTTTGGAAACTTTGCTGCAACAAAAAAACATGGAACATCGTATCGCGTCAGCAGTTTCTGAGTGTGTTAGTAAAACACATCTTTTGTCACGTCAATGGTACACATACCGTGTACTTCTTTCTCTAAGGTTGGTTAAAAACAAAAAGAATGCATTTGAACCGAGTGGCTGGCCCTAGTAAATACAAATGCATTATTGCGTCGTCTACGTTAATAAGGGATAATTTTTAATCATGTACTGAAATTGCTATAGAAACAGACAAATATAATGTATTTATTAAAAACGAAATATATCGCTAGCTCTTAATCAGAAGCAGTTGTTAAATATTCACTTCATTCTTATAAATAGAGTAAATTTAAAAAACCTACATATATCCACCGGACATTCATAAAGTTTAGTACAAAAATAGGGTCCGAAAACGTTTAGTTGGTAGTGAACTTTTTATCTTCTTTGACTCATTTTTGTTCGCCTACATAATAACACGTTTGTTATTTTCATATTTTATATTTTTACTTCCACATACACGTGTGGAGTGGAAGTATAGTAATCGTAAAAAAAATTCAATTTTTTTTTTATTCAAATACTTAGGCTTAGAATGTCATAAAACGTCTAGATTTTAAATTTAAGCTAAATAGAAATTTTCTGTCTGCCGGTCTGTAACTTTTTTGTGCGAACGTTTTCTCGGCAACTGTTTAAGATATTGACTTGAAATTTGGTACACATATGTATCATGACGAGATCTTGGACTTGCGCTAATTCCGGTGAAGGGTTGGGGGTTAAATAGGGTTAAATGAGGAAAAATAAGTGAAGTAAGCTAGTAAGAGTATAGTAACTTAGAATTTGGTGTATATTCTAGAAGCAAAGACCTCAGATTTTTTTAAATATTTTCAGCCCCTCTCTCCACCACCCCTCTCCATTATCAAAGGGTTTAATGAAATAAAATTGAGATCCATTTGAAACTTGGTACACCTATTTATTATAACGACTTCTGGATCTATATTAATATTTTGAAATGATTCCCTTGGAGGGTAAATAGGGGAAAATATTTTTTAACTCCCCACCACCCCTACTGCGGTATTAAAGGGGTTGATAAAATAAAATTGAGACATTTATTTGAAATTTGGTACACGTATTTATTATAACGACGTCTGGAACTAGATTATATTTTGAGATGATTCCGTTGAATGGTTGGGGTTAGATAGGGGTAAATAGGGGAAAATAAGTAAAGCAAGATAGTAATAGTACAGAAATTTGGGACTTGGTGTATATACTAGAAGCGAAGGCCTTAGTTTTTTTTATAATATTTTCCATCTCCCCACCACACTCCACTCTCTTATTAAAAGGGTTGATAAAATAAAATTGAGATTTGCACGTGAAAATTGGTACACGCATGTATTATAACGACGTCTGGAACTAGATTATATTTTAAGCTGATTCCGTTGAAGGCCTAGGGGTAAGTGGAGGTAAATAGAGAAAATAAGTAAAGCAAGCTGGTAAGAGTACAGAAACTTGGGATTTGGTGTATACTGGGTGGCCACAAGTCAATGTACGCTCCCAATATTTTGGTTGTTTTTGTATTTAAAAATTTGGTTTTTGGTACAAATAAATTAGACAATGATAGGCTACTTTTAGACTAACATGAATGAAAATATCACTTCCGGTTGAACCGGAAGTGACATCAACTTTTTTTTCTTAAATGGAATGATTATACTTTTTTGATGGTTTCTCATTAAGCATAAATTTCTAAGTGCAACAGTTTTTTCAGATCTAAAAAATTCCAAAAAATAAGTGAGATAAGAACAATTTTTTAATTTTTTCAAAATGGCCGCGTCAGATGTAAGATGTAAGCGATGTAAGAAAATTATTAAGTAGGCTATGGAAATTATTAGTAAGGTTGTAGACTTGCCTGTAAAGCAGAAACTAGTTGTTTGAATTGCTGATAGGTGCCAGTATTTTTAGTTTTTTTCAAAAAAACGGAATTTCATTTCCGTAGGGGTCCTATGGAACTTTTTTCAAAAGGAACTGTGCTATTTCTTTTATTAATCAGAAATAATGATTCATAAACTATAATTTTTTTGCCATCAATCATTTCTTAACGATATCCTTCGTAATAATTGAAATATTTTAAAAAAGTAAACACAAATTAAACAAGAAATAATCTTAATAGGTATAACGTTACAACCATGAATAAATTACCAAGAATAACAAAACTGTTTAAAACCTAAATTATAATAAACCATTATAAAAATTGTTCAAACTGTTCACCGTTATGATTAATACACAGAGTAGCGCGACTTATCGTTGCACGTCTAACATTCTCTAATTGTTGAGGTTGTTATTTGTGCAATTTCGTGTCGAACTCTTTCTTCCAGATCTCTCCTTGTGGTTGGAGCAGTCATGCAGACTCTATTTTACAAATCCGCCCAAATAAAAAAATCGAGTGGGGTTAAGTCAGGCGACCTTGCAGGCCATCTGACTAGACCATGGGTCCCAATCCAACGATCTGGAAATAATTGATTTAAGTAATCCCTAACGATAATAGCATTGTGTGGTCCAGCCCCGTCTTGTTGGAAGTAAACCTCGTCAATATTGGTATTGGGAATTTGATTAATCTCTGGAACTATTATATTTTGGAGAAATCCTAGATATCTTGGTCCAGCTAGAGTTTCGTTAAAAATTATTGGACCTATGATATGGTCGCTCAGTACGCATAACCAAACATTGAAGCCAAACCGCTCCTGAAACCGCCCCTGTCTCATAATGTGAGGATTATCAATTTCCCAATATCGAGTGTTGTCTTGAATAATTTTCAACCATTTTATATTAATTCTCTTGTTTATAACAACTTTAATACACTTGCTTCAGAAAATTAGTGAGTAAGTCAAGACTAATTCAATTGTTGCGAATGTATGTCATTTTCATGGCTATCTGCAATTTTGGATTTAAATGTAGATAAGTACCTTATTAAAATGATTTGTTGGCGCTTATTTTTTTAAAATACTTCTAATATTACGAAGGGTATCGTTAAGAAATGATTACTGGCGAAAAAATTATAGTTTATGAATCATTATTTCTGATTAATAAAAGAAATAGCACGGTTCCATTAAAAAAAATTCCATAGGACCCCTACGGAACTGAAAATGAAATTCTGTTTTTTTTGAAAAAAAAAATATATATACTGGTACCCATCAGTAATTCAAACAACTATTTTCTCCTTTACAGACAAGTCTACAACCTTACTAATGATTTCCATAGCCTACTTAGCAATTTTCTTACATCGCATTCATCTAACGCGGCCATTTTGAAAATATAAAAAAATTGTTCGTATCTCACTTATTTTTTGGAATTTTTTACATCTGAAAAAACTGTTGCACTTAGAAATTTATGCTTAATGAGAAACCATCAAAAAAATATAGTCACTCCATTTAAGAAAAGAAAGTTGATGTAACTTCCGGTTCAACAGGAAGTGATATTTTCATTCCTGTTAGTCTATAAGCAGCTTATTATTGTCTAATTTATGTGTACCAAAAACCAAATTTTTAAATACGAAAACAACCAAAATATTGGGAGCGTACATTGACTCGTGGCCACCCGGTATACTAGAAACCAAAGCCTCAGAATTATTTGTAATATTTTTCAATCCCCCACCCCCATCGCCTCCATTCCAATAATAAAGGGGTTGATAACATAAAATTGAGATATTCGCTTGAAGGTTTAGTACACGTATGTATTGTAATGACATCTGATTAAGATGATTCCGTTGAAGGGGTTGGAGGTGGGAGGTTGTGAATAGGGGAAAATTAGTAAAGCAAGCTAATAAAAGTCTAGAAGCTGCATTTTTGACGTATATGGTAGAAACCAGCGCCTCAAATGTTTCTATGACATCTGCCCCAAATATTATTAAAATTCTATGACCAATAATTTCCACATACTAGAGTGCAAATATATTCAAGATATTTCCTTTAAAGTGACTTGGACGAAAAATCGGGATGTGGAAGTAATAATTCTTTAGGCAGCGGTTTTTTAATTTGCTTCCTTGTCGATAGACTGTCGTGAACCAAATTTCTTTATCATAAAATACATTTACAAAATCATCATTTGCATTGGCATACATATGCATAGCCGGATAAAATTAAATACTGGAGGACTTTTAAAATTCCATATAGGACGTAACATCATTATCTTACAGAATATAATTTTACGTATCAAATATTACTGTACTAAATGTACCATATTCCACTTGTAACTGAGTGGCCCCGGATCTCCGGACTTTATACCTGAATTTGATCCTAATGTGTAAGTCAATGCAAATATTCTTTAACATCGTTAGAGGCTCACCGCGAGGCTAGAATTTAATCATCTGATCGATTGTATTCTTATACGGCTCCAGTTCCTAATATTTAAGGATGTTTTTCGTGTTATTTCATAGACACCTTTGTATTGAGACACCTTGGTAGCAACGCTTCAGACTGACTATTATATTATATCGTACAGAAATCTGTCTAAAAAGTAATTTCGTGGGCACCAAAATATAGATTGGAATATGGCGAAATCGAAAACTAAGGCTCTAAATAGTTTAAATTCAATTGTCCAGTACAAAGGTATACTATTCAAAATTGTCTGAAACAATAATACCTTTAAAGTTAGAACTGTACATAAGAAATAATGTTTATTGAAAATGATTTGATTTTGCAAAGGACAATTCTTAGACAAGTTTGAATGTAAACTATTTGGGGCGCTTGTTTTCGATTTTGCCACAGGCAGTTTTAAAAATTTTGGGGCCAACGGGATGACAACTTGAAACATGGCGAGTACTGTACTATATACACGTCCTGACTTAATACTCTAAGGGGTCATTCAATAAATATGTTCGTAAAAATGATCTATTTTCACACCTCCCTCCTTGTAACACCTGGCAACATTTAGGAGACCTCCCCTTACACGGACATTCATTGTCAAACTACCCCCCCCCCTCTACATTTAAAGACCAAAAATTACACTTTTTTAAAAGACATTATGTTAATTTTTTGAGAATGTTCACTTTTTGTGGACCCCATCCCTCCTTAACAGCAAATGCACTTGTGGAATGCCAGCTAAATGGTTAATCTATATATTTAATTATTTAATAATAATGATGATAATAATAATAATAATAATAATAATAATAATAATAATAATAATAATAATAATAATCATATTCCGTGCATGCATCGCAGAGTAGCGCTGAGTATGGCATGTAACATCTTGAGGAGCTCAGATCCACTCCTGCGGTTAGTGAGAGATCATGAAACCGTAGGAGTGGGCGGATTTTTATTTAAGGCAGCACGCAGGGCCGCAGATGATCTCGGTCTCGTTTTCGACTTCAGGCGAAGAGGCAGGCGAGGTGCTGATGCACAGTCAGTAACTGAGCTTCCGCCAAATCGCCTGACAACCCAAATTAAAGCTGCCGAGCAGAGAAATCTGTTCAGGCAGCACGTCGATAGACCCATGCATGGAGTGTTCTACAACAACATAGAGACACTGGGTTTATCGACAAAGCTGACCTTCTCATTCCTGAGGTCAGCAGGGCTAAAGTCGGAGACCGAGGGATTCATTGTGGCCTGCCAAGATGGTGTCATTAACACCTTGGTCTACCGCAGTCGTGTTATGGGTGTAGAGGTCCTTGACCTAAATTGTAGGACCTGCCATCAGGCACCGGAGTCGCTCATGCATTTACTATCTGCATGTCCGATTTACGCGACTTCGGCCTACATTCACAGACATAACGCGGCTTTACGAGTGCTGTATTACCATCTTCGGCACTCGTACGAGGTAGACCAAACACCAGTGCTGCCTTATGTTCCCGGAGAGATCGAGTCCGTTGTCGAGAACGAGAAGTGCCGAATTTATTGGAACTACTCGTTCCCGACCGTCAGGCTGATTCAAGCCAACAAGCCTGACATAGTCCTCCTCGACCACCAGACCAAGGTGATGTATGTCATCGAGTTCTCGGCACCTGCCGAGACAAACATCTCCTTGAAGGAGAAACGGACCAAATACCGAGATCTCCGGTATGAGCTCCTAGCGCTATACCCAGACTACTCGGTCAAGATGGTCGTCCTGATAATCGGCGTTCTCGGTGGGATGAGGCCTACGCTGCTCTCAGCATTGAAGACCATACCGGCCTGCCAAAAATCAGCCGAATGGTTGGCAGGCCAAATGCAGAAGGCAGTCGTCTTAGGGTCCCTGCGTCTACTTAGGGCACACAATTCTGGAATCTACAACCACTAACCCTGTGGGATGTGGGGAGTGGTTGTAGATAATTCGCTGGCGCTTCCCCTGTGAGAATATCGGAGACACGGGAGAACTGTCCAGCATCGCTAACGCGAAAAAAAAAAAAATAATAATAGAGTGATTATTACAATAATTGTTGAATTCATGCCCCTACACCATATCAAGTATACTTTGGGAATAATTAACTGGTTTCTTATATTGAGGTTAATGAACTAATTTCACAAAATTGTTTGAAATTATTGTAGAAATATTTATTTTAAATAACGGAGCGTTCAAATGTGCGTAGCCATATTTTAAAGCTATTAGGAGATCAATGGCAAATCTTTTGTATGAGAAATAACTAGAAACCACGAAAATGTTAAATATTTTACTTATATTACAATCCTTATAGGGAATTTTTCTGTAGGTTCAATAAAGATACGTTATTAATGAAATTAATAACGATAATTCATTTTAAATGTAACATCCAGCAAAGTTCTATTAAGTATATATTATTTATTTTTTCGTAATATAAAATTAATCGTGCAATATAAAACACCTGATAAAATTGGAATAAAAAATCTGAACGATAAGAAAAATTATGGGTCTTTAAATCTGTGGTAATAAAATACCATGTGTGCTTATAATCATACGGTGGATATCATCGTATAAGAACACCTGCTCAAAGAATTATTGTACAAAACTTCAGAACTAAATATAAAAGAATTATTTGGGCTGATAGAGCAGGTGGATATCGAGTTGAAACAATGTACAGGGTTAAGTATACGTATTGTGGGTGGTGATGTACGTTGCAACACAAGAAAAGGTGTACTTCAAGAAGAAAAATATATATTCTTATTTACCATATGTTGTTTCTACGTACGCTGTAATGTGTGGTATAATTGTTTCATCGTAATGGATGTAAAAATCAAGAGAATTGTTCCAACAGTTGCTATAAACTCATGTGTTGATAGCGTTTACTTGTTAATAAGAAATATACAAGATTTCCTCTCAGATATTAGATATATACTTTGACGTGGTATATATGACATGGTAGTTGACGTGAGACTATGAAGTTATTTAGACTCAGATAATGCACAACTGAATTCAAAAGGGATAAGAATCTTGAAATTTGGGTTTTGATAATTGTATATCCACAAAAACAGATTCTCTCTAAAAAAATAGCACCAAATGCACTATATCAAAGAATATATTTTTCTTCTCTACAAAAACATAAACTGAGAAAATGTGATACCTATCTCCAAAAATATTTGAAATCAATTAAAATCGCCAAGTCCTGTATATATCCAGGTATTTATTTATTAAAAAAAAATATATAAAAAAAATTGAAGTATGAAAAATGTTTGTTTTCAAATACAAAGAAACTTGGCGCGTTTCACTTTTCATGTTTCCGCAGATCCTACGTATGTTGATAATCGAAAGTGACATAATATTGCAGTCAGAGGTATTGTCAACTTGACGGAGATATAAGATTGACTGAGTGACACCGGTGAATCCAAACAGCCTTTTGCCTTTTACATCTTAATGAAATCCGCCGTCATTTTGTATTTGAAAAATTAACATTTTTTTTTATAAATAGATATGGCGATTTTAAATGATATCAAATATTTTTGGAGAGATCACGTTTTCCCATTTTATGTTTTTGTAGAGAAGAAAGATATTTTTTTAGATAGTGTACTTAGTGTGCACTTGTCATCATAGTTAAAAAAATTAAACAATTATGTCATGGCATGTTAATTATTTACCTTACAGTAACAATACAAGAATAATAATTAAACATTAACTGCATTTGCTTTCTACCAAGTTTCTATCTAAGTTTAGATATAATTTTTAATCATATATAAGTATACAGCGAACCATGATTTTAGCGACTTATGACAATTATCTTATAATTAGTGAATACATCACAATTTCAAATAAGAATGGCAATATAGCTGTTCTGTAAGAATTCTTTTTTCATTTAATATATTGTATGTGAAATACTATTTGATTGAGGTCTAAACTAATAAAAAAATTAGATTTATCATTACCGGAAACGTATCTGTAGCAGTTTTGATCTCCATACATCAAGTAGGATCCTGGATAATGGGTAAGTATAACTAACCCTTTATCGTTACAGCCCGATCTGCAAGCCACACCGCAAGGAGACAATGACCAAAAACATCCAATTACCCGATCCCGGGGGTACCAAGCAAACAACCAGCTCGGTACCCTTACCCTAGCCCGTACCGGCCTCTGACGCTACGAAAGCCTCTTTGGCCGAACACAATCCTGAACTACACAGTTCACACTTCCTTCCGACGAAATCGGAGCACATGATGCCAATTGGCACCCTGGGCTTCCAAATCCCTTTCAAACTCCGAGGGGGCTCGGTAACAGCCGTTCTCTTTCACGACAGACGAAAGACGCTCCCGGGAGCCTATACATGCCAGCGAAGAAAGAAGACCAAGACAGAAGAGTGCCAGAAGAAACAACCCAGCTGGCAGGTTTGCTAACATCGCCAATACCGTCCGCATTTGCGGGGGGGATAGGCGAAAAAGCAGGCCCACCCCTTACGAGGTCGGTTCAGCTCTACAGCGATGATTGGGGCAAAGAGCTCAAGCTCGACTCCTAATCATCCGAGACCGTCATCTTTAGTCAAGAATAATGGCGCACATCAAGTAGTTTTCAAATTACACCAAATTTAAAAACACAGAAATAAAATATAAAGTAATGAAACATATTCTTTATAGGATATTGCAAACAGCGGAAAGAAAAACTATCTAGGTATGAGAACTAAAAGAAAAACTATATGTAAAAATATTAATGAAATATTTGCATTCTTTCGATAACCTGGCTTCTGGTTATGCTAACAAGTAAAAATTCTTATTTGCCATTCTTATTATAACACTAGCATCCCACATCTACATGATACCCTACGATATGTAAATTCAGTTAAAAATGAGAATAAAGGCCTGAAATTAATTTATTTACCTAGGTACCTATTTTTCATTCTAATGAATTACATTTTCATAAAATCTCATTCAGTTTCTTGAAAATGCTTAGCCTTTGAAACGTTTTTCGTCCTTCAAAGGCTAAGCATTTCCAAGAAACTGAACGAGATTTTATGAAAATGTAATTCATTAGAATGAAAATTTTTTAAAAACAAGGTAGGTAAATAAATTAATTTCAGGCCTTTATTCTCATTTTTAACTAAATTTACATCTCGTAGGGGATCATGTAGATACTAGTTTAACCTGCCTAGCCGCAGGAGACTATGTGGGATGCTAGTGTTATAATGAGAATGGCAAATAAGAATTTTTACTTGTTAGCATAACCAGAAGTCACGTTATCGAAAGAATGCAATGTTTTCATTAATATTTTTACATATAGTTTTTCTTTTAATTCTCATAGATAGTTTTTCTTTCCGCTGTTTGCAAAATCCTATAAAGAATATGTTTCATTACTATAAGCAAGCAAATAATAAATAATTCACTTTTAAAATATAAAGTGTTTCCAGTTTCATATCCTTAACTCATATTTTGTTAAAAAAAAACAATAAAATCTATCCTATTTAAAAAAAAAGTGTAAACTGTTATAAAATATACAAATATCTTAAGGTCAAACAAATTGTAACTTGAATTTAAATGGATTGAGTGATACGTAATAAAATATGTTTCTCACACATATATTCGACATCGGCAACGCCCGAGTACAATCTACCAGTTTTAATTTATTGTGCGGTCTTGAAGATTCAATAGCGAGTTCATGATAATTTATGAGAACTAATATATGCATTTACATGCAATTCAGAACTCAAATAGTTTAATATTATTTTAGAAGTTTTGAAATTGAGTAAACATATTTTTAATCTCTCTCATTATAACGAGTCTATGAGATCAAGTCCATATCAATAAGGTAACTCATAAAAGGTGTAGTGTATTTTATAAATTCAAATAATATAAGATTTGGATAAGGCAATATGTATATCAATAATAATACAATTTCAACTGTAAAAACAAAACAAATGCGTATTTTTGCAAAATGTTGAAACTAAAATTCAAACTATTCTGTGGCGACATTGAAAATGGAATGTCCAGCGATATGACAAATAGAATCAATCAAATGTGCGATTTTTTATATAATTTTCCAATTCAAAATGGCGCTGTAGCAATGATTGCAACTGTGTGTATGTGTATGCATCCCAGATTGCTGTGGGTGTCTATCTAGGGGTAGGGGGTACGTATAATGGGAGGGAGGAGGGTAAACACCCCGTACATGTGATATATTGGTGTGGGCGGCGCTTGGTCGCTGTATATAACAGAGGAATATAGTTTTGTGCAGAAATCCACACATATGCATTTTGTATAGTTTCAACAACACGTATGCGTAAATACCTAACTGGCAACGGAGATATTCAATTTTAAATAGTACTTAATAATAAATGCGGCGTTTGAAAATGTGAAAGCTTGCGAATTAAAAAAAAATCACAATAAAAATATGTCAATTAAATAAGTATACACCTATTAATAAAATTTGAAAGAATTATTACAGTAAATATAAAGAATATTAATTCTCATCAGTTATACATAACAATTAATTTATTACGCCAAAGATATTTGGGCTGAAATTTTTAAAATCAAATTAATACTATATGTATATACTTATTTTCTTTAGGATGAGAAAGTTCTATAGGGTCTTGAGAAACTCAGTGTAATTAAGGTTTTAAATTTTTTGTTATTTACAAATTACTGTCGTAATAAAATAAGTTATATTACAGTTTTAAAAAAAGTAGAATTATATCGATTTAGATAAATAGTATATAACGATGATTGATGAGTTGCTCTTCAATAGTTTTAAAAATTTCTAAATGTATTTTAAAAGTATAATTCGCAAGATACATAATACAAACTTATAATATATAACTTATAATACAAATTAAAGATTTTGTAGATAAATAAATCATTCAGATATACAGTTTTCTTTAAAAGTTTAATTTTCATAAAAAGACATAAATAAAAATCACCAAAATCATATTTTTAGTTTATAAAAAAATGCAGACATCCGTTTGTAATTTTACCCACTAAATTTGTATTTGATATCCACAACTATTTAAGGACTTTAAAAAAAAACTTAGAATGATTTATAGTTTTATGTTGGGTGCCTGGATGAATATAATGCAAATTATTTAAAATTTGCTTAATAAACTTAATACATGTGAAAACTTTAATAAATTTCAATTTCAATATTTAAATTTTATAGAATGTAAACTAGCGATGACAAAATGCATAGAATGGTATCTCAAATTATATCATTTCTACACAAAATAGATATTTCGAAAGAACTATAAGCTCTGAGCTCTCTCTAATAATCTCTCTCTAATTTTTTAGATATGTTTCATTGTATTTGAAATTTCACGCTGTAATTTTGCGTCTTGAAACATACATTAATTCTATGCCTCACATTTCTGCAATTTTTTCAGAAACAATAATGAAAATACCTAGGTATTAAAAACAATACATTTCGAAATGAATAAGAAAGGGTTTTCCTATATTAAAAGCTGAATTACATAAAAAACAAATAATATGGAATAGATTCTAATTATTCTTTATAAATATCAATGTAAATTTATTATTGTAGTTAAAAATATTCCATATCACATGAGTATTCGTTGAGCATTTTAGCATAATATGTAGCGGTCGAAAATCTACTCCAACGGCCTATACTATCACTCTGAAAATTTTCCATACGTGTGTATGGTTTCCAATGCACATGCACTTCTCTTGCTGCTACAGAATCGTTCAATCCTTCCAATTTCAAATATAGATTTTATTGGAAAATGGGGTGGGTAATTCAAATTAAAAATATGCCTATGTAATTTTCGATTGATTTATATAAAAAATGTTATATTTGCGTACTGTTATGCGCCATGCGTTAGTTCAAAAATAATGCTAGACATTTAAGACTTACATTACTTAGAACAAGTATAAAAATATGTTATAAAAGCTTTATTAAAATGATAAAACGTATAATTATTTGATTTTGAAATTAACAAGAAAATCACAAATACACCCGCAATAATATACCTAAGCTAAATAGGTAGAAATAAGACAAACATAATTTTGTTGTTACCTCTATAAAGAATAACCAATATGTATGTAAAATTTTTAGTAATATTTGGTTCATTACAATCTTACTGCCGGGCGAGGTTTGGTTGAGAAATTAGAAAGAAGGGTGGCAATTTTTTCCCCTTTAAAGTGCTGAATATATTAACGAACCAATTTTTTTGCAAGGACATTATTAATATTCCACTGGGTGTGCAGCTATTATCGAAAATGATGATAAATTAAAAAGCCGTAAAAATTTAAATGTGCTGGTTATGTCTAATATTAGTTGTTAAGCCACATAATGACGTGTCAGTAAGGTAGAGAATTTTAAACAAGCAAGAACTAAACTTTACCATTAAATATTTTTTCAAGCAATACTACAATTGGCGTGATAGCCGATAGGGCTACCGTTTATTAAGAAATGTATATATGTTATATTTTCGATTTTTTTCCATACACGTTGGTTCTACGATCTCAATTAATCAAGAACTTAAATAATGTGTTTTTGTCACTTCTATTTTGTTAGAACAAGGAAGTTACTTAAATGTATGTATAAAAGTGCATTGTTGAATATAACTATTAAAACCTAAGTCACACATTATACATACAGGTTGATTATTAGTACGAAAGCGTAGAAAGCTTATACTATTCATATTATTTTTTCTAACTCAGAATTTACAATTATAAGCCTTAATTCACAATTCTTGTCGTAATTCACAATTGTTAAGTCGGAATTCGAAGACATGAAGCAGTTTCCATAGACATCAGAACACTCGAATACTGTACTCACCAACCATATTAGCATCAGCAGGAGACGATTAGAACTAAATTACTAAGAACCCACGAGTTCAACCAATCTCATCATGCTTCTCTAAACAATGTCTGGGCTTAACAAACCGCGATCTATTTACTAATAAATGGGGCTGATTGGGATAAGACCTTTATCACTATTCATACTCTTTTTACACTTTGTAATTTTTAAGCATTTAAAACATACTGCTGTGCATGATTTTGTTACATTTATAACAGAGGCTTACAAAAAAAGTGTTGGGGTACAGATCATACCTATACCTTGTACTCTTAGCCACTGAACACGAATCTAACCTTCATTTTGCACATCAGGTTTTATTTTAACACGAAAGAAATCGGTTGGATCATAATGTTGCTTACCCAGATCACTTAAACCAGACTCCAGTAGTGATTCATCTTTAAAACTTCAACCTATTAACATTGTGGTATTTCAGTATTGACCACATCACTCAGAGACCTTAAAATTCCATAACTTCTCAACTCCATAACTCTGGAAATTCGATCAAAACAGTGGAAAATCCTGATTGGGGGTTAAGGAGATTGTGACCTCGGATCCTAGTACTTGAGTATCATACATCCACAACCTCATGATCCAATAAACTCAGCATCCCATAACCCCGTAACCCCTTAATTCTGAAGATCAAACGGAGAAAATGAAGATCCGAATTCCCCTGAAATCATGTCATTGTGACATGAAAATCTTGGAATCAAGCATCCTATGGCGCCATAGCTCGCCATAGCTCTTATTGCAAACACTCTAACCGCATAATCCATAACCCATAAAAATAGGGGGCTCGGAACCTTGTTGGCTAGTAAGTTTATAGCGCTCTAGCGACAAACTGTATAACCCAGTAACCCTGTAAACTCATAACTATATAACTCTGGGTAAAGAATATGAAGAATCAAAACACTGGAATTCATGAGACTGTATTCTCGGAATCTTGAAATCGAGTAGCCCGTGACCCCTTAGCTCTTGAATTGCAAACCTTATAGTCGTATAACCCCGTGACTCTGGGGATTCAATAAAAGCAAATTAGGGAATCTGAATTGGGAATTCAGTGAGAATGTAATTTTGGAAGTAGAGATCGTTATCAAGTAACTAAATTCGGTGATGATGTCTCTTCTAAAATGATTACGAAATATGGAGTTCCACAAGGAACCGTACTAGGCCCGAACCTATTTATATTATATATAAACGATATTGTTAAATACGTCAATAAGTGTAATATTCAGATGTTTGCGGATGACACGTTGTTATATATAGTGGGTGATGATGTAAATGATATTATGTCTATACTGAATGAGGAACTGAATATACTAATTAACTGGTTAACTGATAATAACTTAAGGCTGAATATAAACAAGACAAAATACATGATAATAAAAAGTAAACATAACTCTCTTGATGTAAATAACAATGTCGTTCTATCCATCAATGGCAGTGATATCGAAAAAGTTTCAGAAATTAAATATTTAGGAGTGATAATTGATCAAAACTTAACCTTCAGTAGGCATGCAGAATTCTTAAGAAACAAGGTTGCGAAGAAGATAAATTTTTTAGGAAGAATTGGAAAAACCTAAATCAGTGTACCAAAAGAACAATATATAACTCAATAATCCATTCTCACTTCCACTATTGCTCAACAATAATATTCCTTTTCAGTGATTCCGAATTCAGTGTTTTGCAAAAAAAACAAAATCAAGCCTTAAGAATAATCTTACAATGCAACAGATATACAAATATTAAGCGAATGCTGGATAATGTTGAAGTCCTAAGTGTTAAACAAACTGTGATATTGAATGCTATGACTTTTATTTATAAAATGTTAAATGGTTTCTTACCAGAGCATCTATTAGAACATTGTACCTTTGTTAGAGACATTCACCATTATGATACTCGTAATCAAAATAACTTTTATGTAGCGACAGTTAGAACAAACTATGGTCAAAATGATTTATTCCACAACGGTCTAAAAATGTATAATGAATTGCCAGACAGTATAAAAGATAGTGCAAATATAACGTCTTTTAAAAAAAATTGTAAGATACATGTCTACAATAATAGCGAAATTTAAATGTGATGTATTCTTTAAATTATGTGTTTGTATATTATATATGATTATGATTATATGATTATATTATAATATATATATATATTATAATATCTTGTATGTATATATATATATGTATGTTTCTCTGTATTTTTTTAGCTATGCTAGTAATAAAGTATTATTATTATTATTATTATTATTATTATTATTATTATCTTATCAGGTGATTTCTGTTTAGTTGACTTCATTTGATCTCTTGCTTTTGCGAACTCTTTTATCATCGAACGGTCTATGTAACGGATTTCTTTTACGCTTCTTGGCCAACATGGTTGACGAAACGCTCGTCGAATATGGTGTTTAAATGTTGGTGGTTTTGAAAACTAGTTCATCGTCTTCAAATAACGACTTAACAAATATGAATTCCGAGATACAATTGTGAATCCCGGGAAAAAATGCGTATTCCACAGTATCGGGGAAATATTTTCAAACTTTGCCCCATCAGTGAGGCAGTGATCCGCTTTCGATTACTCATGGTGTCTTCGAGAACATTGTGAGCATGCGAATATCTAGTTATGTAATTTTTTAGAGTCATCCAACCTATTATGGTACACTTTATTTTTTAGATAGCCCCTCGGGAAAACATGCAATGGCATTAAACCTGGGAGCCTAGAGGGCCATTTCATTACCTGTCCTTACGTTTAAAGTAAAAGCTGGAGTGTTTCCATTTTATTTACTTTTTTCAAAAGAGTTCTTACGACATTACTAAACGTACATTAAAAGTAGGGTTACAACAAACAAACAATTGGTTGTCATAGCACCACAACGACTTGACAGGAAAAACACACCAGTGTATGTTAAATTACTTCAAATAACTTATAGTGTTCGTTTTTTGCAATCAACTTTCTAGTCCTTTTTTTCTTTGGCAACAATTATGAATTTAACAATTGTAATGAAATGATTATTTCATAAAAAATCGACCCAAGGCAATTTCTGGTTGAATATTAAAGCTTTTTTTAAACAAAAGTATAGCATCAACACAAACAGTTTATAAAATGCATAACCTTGAATTTCTTGAAATTGTATAATTACTAGTGTTCCGTACCAAGATTGGCAAAACGGAACATTTATGGAATCACCCCGATGTCTGCCCGTCCGTCCGTCTGTCAAAGAAAATGTTGAAATTTGGCACAGTTGTAGGAAGCTGTGCACAAATTACACGCGTGAAGTACAAAAATTCAAATGGTTATTTTGGGGGAATAATTTTTTCCAGGGTCATCGTGTGGGGTATTAAATTAAATATAGTTAAACCACGATTCTTTATATATTATTAACACTTTTCCAACAAAAAGACACTTAAAAATCGCTGTCTTCTCACCCTATCTCTAAAGTGGGATTCAGCAGCGAATCATTAAATATTTAAACATTTATGTAATTTCTTTTCTCATAGGGCAATATTTAAATGTAGTCATGTATATTTAAGAACTTACTCATCGTTTGTTTTTGTTAAAAATGTGGTAGGCGAAAAATATTTATTTTAAATGGGTATCTGTTTTTTCTTGCTAAGTATTAAGTAGAAATATCCAAAATCTTTGTTTTAATAATAAATAAATTTAGGCAAACACAGGTATTTAATCTAGTACGTGATAAAAATGTAGCATACGCCAATAATTATAATTATTTTAATTAATATATACACATTGTACTTTATTCAAATATCAAATCATAAATAATATATTGAAATTATTAATTGCAAATAAATTAGGTTTATTATTAAGGGTTATGGTGCTGTCAAACCATTTCAAAATTAAACCTAAATTTGAATACATTTTCCTATTCGTGCGATACGAATTTCACCCTAACGCGTGCTTTGCAATTGTACAGTTGGTTTTTGATTGGAAACTCAACAGTGCAGTGAAATAACGTAATGGGTGCATATATTGCACAATATCGAACACTATCATCGGACGCTGGGGCCCAATTTTGCCATATATGCGTACAAATATAAATCAGGAATCATTGCTCTTCGTTTGCCTTACTCTGAATTTTGGAAGCTATATTGGATATAACAACATATGTAATTATTACAATAATAGTATAATCCAATAACTATGAATTGGTAAAGCCGATTAAGAAAACGAAAAGTAGATTGCGCAATTTTTTTCCTTCTTCAATTCTTTGGGACTTCCTGCCACATGTATGTTATCTTTTTAAGCGGTGCTCGGGGAATCTACAATATATCACAATTAACCAGTATGTTACTGGTAAATAACCTCTACACCTGTGACTTTTCAAAGGATCAGTTAAAGGTTGTTTTTTTTTTAAATAAACAACACAAATAAGTATAAAAACTTGAAATTAAATACTTCGCCGACGTTTCGGAAATCTATTCTGTTTCCTTTTTCAAGGCTTTTTTGAAAAATCTTTTTTGCTGTGTATGATAAATACACAGTTCTAAGAATGTTTGTTATCTTCAATATCCATAGATACTATTTACATAGATCTGTTGATATAGTTAACAGTTTTTTTAGTTTTTATACAATGTTAAGTTTGTGAAGTTCTTCTTTTAACATTGGCAACCAAGTTGTACAGACATCTACGGAACAATTTGACACGCATCTATCCCCATTCAATAATATTATCGCGGAATCTTCAATTTTCTTTTTTTGCTATCTGCCTCTTTTGTCAAAATTTTTGCCGAGTCCCAGTTTATTCTGTGTCCATTCTCCCAAGCGTGTTCGTAGATATTGGACCTCTGAATTTTATTTTTTCTTATATAATTTTCATGCTCGCCCAATCTTACACTAAACGGTCTGGATAACTCACCCACGTATTGTTTGTTGCACTCACACGGAATACTATAAATGCAGTTTTTTGAATTTTGCTCGTGGTTCTTCGGTTTCGTCTTTATATTTCAAACAAACAACACTTTAAGATCTATTCTGACAAAGACGAAATCGAAGAACCACGAGCAAAATTCAAAAAACTGCATTTATAGTATTCGGTTTGAGTGCAACAAACAATACGCCATCCAGACCTTTTAGTGTAAGATTGGGCGAACATCAAAATTATATAAAAAAAAAATGAAATTCAGAGGTCTAAGATCTGCGAACACGAGAATGGACACAGAATAAACTGGGAATCGGCAAAAATTTTAACAAAAGAGGCAGATAGCAAAAGAAGAACAATTAAAGAATCCGCGATAATATTATTGAATGGGGGTAGATGTGTGTCGAATTGTTCCGTAGATGTCTGTACAACTTGGTTGTCAATGTTAAAAGAAGAACTTCACAAACTTAACATTGTATAAAAACTAAAAAAACTATATCAACAGATCTATGTAAATAGTAAGTATCTATGGATATTGAATATAACAAACATTCTTAGAGCTGTGTATTTATTATACACAGCAAAAAAGATTTTTCAAAAAAACCTTGAAAAAGGAAACGGAATAGATTTCCGAAACGTCGGCGAAATATTTAATTTCAAGTTTTTATACTTATTTCTGTTATTTATAAAAAAAACAACCTTTAACTGATCCTTTGACGTAAAAGTCACAGGCGTAGAGGTTATTTACCAGTAACATACTGGTTAATTGTGATATTTTGTAGATTCCCCGAGCACCGCTTAAAAGGAAAACATACATGTAGCAGGAAGTCCAAAAGAATTGAAGAAGGAAAAAAATTAAGATAATGCCACAAATAACATTTTAGACAATATTTAGATTGCGCAAGTCAGGCGTACGCCTTTTTTAATAAGAAAGTGTTTTTCACTTATTGTCCGAAAACCATAAGATATTCATGTAACTGAATATTAATTCAAGAGAATCATGAGCAACGGCTGATATGATATAAATCTGGTAGGAAAGCACATAATTTTCTTATACTAGATTTTTTAAAATGATACTCCCTCAAGACGAAATATGTGAACTTTATACTCTTCGTAAATATGAAGAGTACCTATATTGCGTTTGATCGACACATTTCTAAAACTGTAAAAATCGCCCATAGGTAAAGAAAAATGTTCATAAATATATACAGTCTACAATTAGAGTGGATAAGAGGGTAAACTTTTTTATTTCTCATTCTACACTGAAAATGTATTCTTCATAAATAGTTTTGCTTTTGTTAAAAACATGATTTCCATGGATTGAGTTAACATGTCATGTACAGGGTGTTCAGAAAAATTAAAAAATCTGAAAATTATTAAGTTTTAATGATATAAAAAACTTGCATTAAGAAAAGTTGTTTAGAATTAAAATTTATGTCAGAATTCCAATTTGTGGATAAATCTGCCTAATTCGAATTTTTTTAAACATTTTCATAAGAATCACGTAGTATCATGTGGTAAAACTTACAGTAAAATAAAAGACATTTTCTTACAAAAATTATTAAATAAGACAGCTAATTATACTCGTAATTAAATTAAACAACTTTTATTTTAAACAGCATTGAAAAAATTTATTAGGAACATTTTTTAAAAGTCGAATTAGGCAGATTTATCCACAAATTGGAATTCTAAGGTTTAGAATGTCATGATATCGAGATTACTTACAGTAAGATAAAAGACATTTTCTTCCTACAAAAATTATTAAATAAGACAGCTAATTATACTCGTAATTAGATTAAACAACTTTTATTTTAAACAGCATTGAACAAATTTATTAGGAACATTTTTTATAAGTCGAATTAGGCAGATTTATCCATAAATTGGAATTCTAAGGTTTAGAATGTCATGATATCGAGATTTTAATTTGAGCGAAAAAAATTCTGTTTGTCGGTCCGTCAATATATAATTTTTGCGCACGTTCTCTCTGGGACGGCTTAAGAAATGTTTTAAAACCTTGCACATATGAGCATTGTACTTTCCATATTTCCTGGATCTATGCATTCAGTGACTTTATCACTAACTTTCTTCTGATAATGCAGAGATGTTCGCAATCGATTATTATAACAAACATTTTTAATAGAAACGTACATAATTAATTGTATTAGTTCCAGCAACAGTAAGTACCTAAAACAAGTTTAAAAATCGTACCAGTTTGATTTTTGAAATATTTATAATATACCAAAATTAAATGCATATTGCTTTTCCCTATGTGAAATTCCAAATTTTACAGATTAATATACTGCCAAAATTATATAACCTAAACTGTACCGACTGCTGATGCTATGACGAGTCCCTAACCTAGGCTAAACAGCGAGAACGAATCCAGTTCGCATAAATTAAGCAATGGAGAAGGACGCGGTAAGAGATGAAGAAGACACCGATTAAGTTTTAAATCGAAACGCTGCAAAATACGAAACATGAAAAAATATATTAAAAGTTGAGCGGAATTAAATTTTCTAGAGAAAAGTCAATGGGTACGTCAATAATTTGTGTCCAAAGGATGACTGCAAAGTGTGACATCGTAGTTAAACGCATATAGGTATTGCCAAGATATTAAAAGGTACATATTTTATGCCACCACCTGTGTAAAATATAATTCTCCACAACTAAGTCCATATTTGGTTTCACATATCTTACCCTTTTCCAATTTTCTCATCTAAATGCACTTGCAGAGGCGCCAAAAATTTGTAACATTTTAACCCTTTTTATATTGATTACCTCGTATATCTTGTTGTCTAGATCCTAAAAGGAATTTTCATATAATATAAAATTTGACATTTTCAGGTTTAGAATTTAGGAGATACGATGTTCAGTTTCATATAGTAATTTTATTAAGTAACTCTTATAATATGATACAAATCAAATATATACATATATTTGATTTGTATCATAGAAGAACTATTTAGTAAAATTACTATGTGAAATTGATTAATTGAATTTTTTTAAGTGCAAAGTTGTACTATTTTGGTTGTTCCGACGTAACTGTAAATTTTACCTAATCTTATCTGACTGATCGTAGTCAGAGAGTTTTTTTTAATAATTATTCTCGTAGACAGTTAATATCTGGTGTGCTTCAAGGCCATGTCTTGGGACCACTTCCTTATCTCGTCTACACAGCAGATATGTTTGTAAACATACAGCACTGTTCTGTGCAAGCATATGCGGATGACACCCAACTTTATCTCTCATTCGATCCTAGCAATTACCACATAGCTACAAAGTTAATAAATATTGACTTGCAAGAGATTTATAATTTTACTATAAAACATGATTTAAAAATTAACTCAAATCGACAGTAATGATGTTTAGTCAAAACATGTATCACCAAATGCTAAATATGAATATTTGATTAGATAATAGTAGTAGGCTCCCAACAGCAGAAAGTTCAAAAAATTTAGGTGTCATCTTTGAATCAGACTTATAACTCATATTAACAAATTGGTTAAAAAAATATACGTTGTGCTGAAACTATTTTATGCCAATATACATTCAATTAATTATATACTAAGGAAAAAACTGTCTTTAGTTTTATCTATTCTCAATTATGGTACTATTGTGTATTTTTCATGCGTCGAGAGAAGTACACTAAATGGGTTACAAAAAAGTCAAAATACCTGCATTCGTCATATTTTTGGACTACAGACTTAAATTTGAAAATACCTACAAACATCACCTACCGATGTTTGTTCATAGAGTTCTGACTACTTCAGTGCCGGATTACCTTAAGCAAAAACTTGCAAGTCGAAGAAGTACCCATAATGTAAATGTAAGATCTACTGATATTTTGACCATGTCAGAACATAGTACTGCCATTTATCTGCACTCTTTCCGCTACAACGATACATCAAATTATAATCTGCTTGAAAATTATTTGAAACTTTTTTCTATAAATACATTTAGGTGCAAAATTTAAAAAGTGTTATTCAACCAACAGTGCACGTAATATGTGTAAAACCGTATAATATATATGTATTTATTATTAAATTCCTCATTTGCACGATTTGTCTTGTGCATGTAACCCTGCGCCAATTAATTATAAGAAAATATATTTATTTTTTTAAAATTTAATTTACTATTATTATCCCCCCCCCCCGGTTTATTCATTGCCGGACAGGGCTTTCGTTTTTCTTCCTCTTTCAAAGTGATGTTTGGCTCGGCACGTGCCGAGAACTCGATCATAAACATCACCTTGCGTTGATGGTCGAGGAGAACTATGTTAGGCTTGTTGGCTTGAATTAGCCTGACTGTCGGAAACGAGTACTTCCAATAAATTCGGCACCTCTCGTTTTCGACAATGGACTCGATGTCTCCGGGGACGTAAGACAGCATTGGTGTCTGGTCTATCCCGTACGAGTGCCGAAGATGGTAATAGAGCACCCGTAATCATCGCGTTATGGCGATGGATGTAGGCCGAAATCGCATACGACGGACATGCGGAAAGTAAATGCGTGAGCGATTCCTGCGCCTGATGGCAGGTCTTGCAGTTTATATATCAGGAAACCTTACACCCATTTCGCGGCTTTGAAAGAGCAGCGTGTTAATTATACCATCTTCACAGGCCACAATGAATCCCTCAGTCTCCGACTTTACCCCAGCTGACCTTAAAAAGGCGAATGTCAGCCTAGTCGATAAACCCAGTGTTTCTATGCTCTTATAGTATACACAATGCATAGGTTTATCGACATGCTGCCTGAACAGATGTTCCTGCTCGGCAGCTTTTATTCGGGCCTTCAGACGAGTTTGCTGAAGTTCAGTGACTGACTCTGGGTCAGTACCGCGCCGGCCTCCTCGCCTATCGTCGAATGAGAACCAGGTTCATCTGCTGCTCTTTTTGCTGCCTTAAGCAATCTTGCACCCACCCCTGCTTTTTCGTGATTTCTCACTAATTGCAGGAGCGGGTCTGAGCTTCTAAGGACATTACATGCCATATTCAGTACTACTCTACCATGCATACACTCCAACCCCAAGAGCCCCCCCCCCGATTTCGTGGGAGGGACGAACTAAGATGAATGCTCCTATGGATATTCATCATCTTGCGGGTACCTCTGTCTAATTGGCGCAGATCATCTACTGTCCATTTGACTACCCCAAAGGAGTAGAGCTGAACAGGAACGGCAAGCATTTTAGTGCCACACACCTTGTTTTTCCCCGAAAGTTCAGATGACCAAATCTTTCGGAGTAGGCATCTGTACTTTCCGCGGAGAGATTGTTTCACTTGCTGCACATGCTGGATGTGTTGTTGTACACCCAGGTATGTGTAGTTCTCTCCGGCATCCAGATGTCTTAAAATGCTTCCGTCTGCAAGCTGCGCGTCTTCAGCAAAGTCCTCTCTTGAGATGCCAATGGTACGCGTGTACTCCTCGCCCACTCTTAGAGCGTTCTGAAACGCTCTTCGGAGGCATGCAGTTTGAGGTCTTCCATATAAAATAGATGGGTGACCTTATGCCTCCTGTTGCTGGGTAGTCCACAGTAGTACCCGCGAGTTTGGCGGAGTTCAACAGATAACGGCAGCAGTGAGATGCAAATGAGGAAGAGACTAAGAGAGTCTCCCTGGAAAACTCCTCTTCTAAATACCATCTGCTCTGTCGTAACCCGCCGTGCACCGGATGTTATGGTTAAGCGAGTCCTCCAGAGTGGCAGTAGTTGTTCTATGCATCTCACTAGCGGCTCTGCTACCGCAAGACATTTGAGCAAATGCAACAACAGTTTGTGCCATGTTGTGTCAAATGCCTTACAATAGTCAATCCACGCCATCGTTAGATTCCGCTTGTACAGCACAGAATCCTGAGTAATACAGCGGTCTATCAGCAAGCTGTCTTTGCAACCTACCATACCCTTCTTGGCGCCACGCTGCTCGCAAATCTTCTGGAAGACTGGATCATCCTGCCGTAGTGTCCTAGCATACAGGATACGTGTAAATATCTTGTAGCAGGAGTTCAGACAGGTAATTGGCCTATGATTCCTTGGATCAGACAGATCTCCTTTTTTGGGGATTAGCACGGTACGTCGCTCGACAAACCATTCTGGAATTTGCTGCTCTTCGTTCAACCACATGTTGAAAACTCGGACCAGGCGACGTGGAAGGAAATTTCTTCTACCACTAGTTATTAATGCCGTCTGGGCCCGGAGCAGCAAAGTTCTTGGTTTCAACAAGAGCTTAGCTGGACTTCCTCCGAACTGATTGTCAGGCACACCTCTTCTTGCTTTCCAAAGGTTCTGTGACAGAGAGCCTCGAAGTGTGCTATTGCTGGAGTGTTGTTATCGAATGGACTTGTGGTTTCGTAGATTCCTTTCCAGAAGCTCTCGACATCGGCTACACTTGGCAGATTATCTACAACACGCTGTGGCTCTTGAAACAGGCGGGAAGGATTCGTACGGAACAACGAATTTTGTTCCATACCCCTCACCCGCCTTTTTAGCTTCTTCTTAATAGCCATAAGCGCTCGAATCCTATCTAGACAGTGCTGCTTAATTGTAAGCATTACTGCTAGATTTAAAGTGCCCTACCAGGTACTACGCGTTCCACCACACTCTGGATTCGAGAAGCGTGTTGTCTGGTCAACTGTATCTTGCCCTCGATTTTTTGTACACACTCCGCTTAGCTTTCTCGATACCGTTCGAGGCATTGGTTGTCCTCTCACGGGGAGCAAGTCGGCTGGCGGCGTTGTACACAGCACAATTAATTTGCCAAACATCAGCGTCTTCTGGTAATTCTTCATCGATGACAGCGTCTATTCGTACCAGGTCTTTTGGCTTTAGGGCAGCCCTGCTGTTAAGGCTAACCCTCGTCCTTAAATCGACATCAGTGTACTCTATCGGATAGTCCCTACCAGCTGCTATTTGCCGCGGTGGAAGTGCGGTTGGCACTTCTTCCTGCTGATGGGGTGCCCTTACATAACCTGGCCTACGCGAGAAGGATACCTGATCTCTCAGGTGTTGTTCGGAGTAGACGCGATACTCATAGCAGGTCAGCAAGTCATCCCGGAGTTCCTTCGTCCGCTTAAAGCGTCCGCGTGTGTTGCCAAGTTCGTCATCATTGAGGCCGCCCTGCTGAGCTCCTCCAACTGGTCTCCGACCCCCATCCGAGCGGGGTCGATTGTGAGGGGCCCTTTCTCTGTTATGTTATTATTATTATTATTATTATTATTATTATTATTATTATAATAATAATAATAATAATAATAATAATTATTATTATTATTAAAATGGGTATTGTTTTTTTTTTCATTAAAGAAATATATTTTGTTTTATGAGATAATTACATCACATGAGTAATTTTAAAATTATTCTTTTATTTATTTGAAATTTATTTGTCGAAATTAAACCAAATTTTTCATTTTCACTACATGCAATAACAATCAAAGGGCTTGTGTAAACTCGTAAGCCAGTAGAGGTAATTACTGTATATATTATTAATATCTATTTTCAGTTGTCTAGCCTGTTGTCAAGGAGAACTTTCAACATGGCATATTCTGTTTCACAGTTTAGGCCTAACCTAACTACCTAACTATATACCTCAGGTAATTTCAAATACAAAAAAAAATATATGTATATACTAAAGAAAATAGAGGATTGGCTAAATCAAGACGTTAGTTAAAGTTTTAACGAACACTTGGATCATTTTGTTCTAGTAGATATCAATCAGAAATAAGTTGCAGTAGAGCATGGCCGACTGCGAATGTCTATTTGATTAACGTTTGGCCACTGAAATTAAGTACGTAGCCAATGTTTTTTATTACTTAAATAGACATTTCGCAGTCGACAACGTGATACTGCAACTTTTGCTTGCTTCGTACAGTCTTATTAAAAATACCTAACACCATCTTAAAATAAAATGGTATATGACCCTACGTAAAGTTCGTTCGGTGTATATTTAGTTTATTGAAAACATGACTATTTCCACGCCTTTGGTGTTCTTCCTATATGACGAATATGACCCGATTTCACTAACAATTTGCTTTAAAATTACAATAAAACATATTTTATATAATAATGACACTTTGTACGCCTCTTCCTGACGATTGCACTGTATGACGGATATGACCCATTTTCAATAGGGAATATTCAGCCATGCTATTTTACAAATGTTCCCAATTTGAAAAAAAGTAGAAATCTTCGTGTCATTGCCTGCAACTGAACTGTTTTATACATTTTTCATTAAAACATTTCTGTAGCAAAATTATAAAATATCTTATAACACATTTAAGGAATTATTTAGAAACGTTTCCGTGACTAAGTTACAATGCATTTATAAAATTAATTGTTTTATTTTCTTGTAACTTTCAGCAGCATTTTTAACACCGTTATAAATTGATATTGGAATTAATTTATAATTCCTTCCTGTGATCTTATAAAACAGTTATATCAAAAGTCTATTTGTGACAATTTTGCTTTTAAGCATAATTTGTTGTTCCAGAGTCTGTTATATAATGATTATATTGCGTTGTAATCTGCTCTCATTATAAACAAAGTTGTTTAGTTGGACATGAAAATGTTGTGGCTAATAATACAATAAAACATTTGAATATACTGATTTTCGTTCCCTAAAAATTTTTAACCACATTGACAAATGATGTAGTTCTTGCCAAAAACAACAGATTTAGGGCAATGAAAAGAACTTTAAAAAGTTATGCTCTTCGAAGATTTATTTGTTCTAACAATACTATATATGTATTAACAGCAATAACACACAGCAATGGAATGAAGTAATGGATTCCACTCATTGCACTAGTAATATAATATCAGATCAAAAGTTAGTCCGCCAAAATACTACTACTTCTTCAACTAGTACAAGTAACTACGTGTCTTTGGCAATAAATAAACCATAAATAAACACCTCTGCAAATAAAGCCACTAATCTCTAGATTATGTTTGTACAAATCGCAAATCGAGCCAATGTTGTTTCCATGGTTGCATTTACAACTCAGCCCTAACATTTATCATAAAGGAGCTGCAAAAGTATTGTGAAGTGAGTGATCTATTTTATAAGATTCACGTAAGAGTTAGTTATTAGCATATTGGATCGCGACGAGCATATACATGAAAAACAACAAACAGCTGTTCTCTAAAATGAAGTGACTGCAGAATATAGCTGGCTAAACGAACAGATCCGTATTGGATGATTTCATATGTGTTCAAGTGCATATTAGCCTCTTCAAATTCTTAAGATATTAGAAATTTTTGTGTATAAGAGAGATTTTGAAAGATGAACATGAACGCTACTGACTTTTAAATGGAAATTTTTACACACGTTAAGTAAAAAAAAGCACTTGAAAAATAAATGCGATACAAAGCAAGGGTATTAAAATGTAAAAATAATAATGTAACAGTAATAATTACAAATTATGCTTTTTATCAAAACGGTTATGATTCGGACTAAGCGGGCACTGAAATGCAAAATTGAACATTTGAATAATTTTCTTTACTTATAATTTACAACAAATGTGCAAAATGTGCCTTTAATGAAAAAAAAAAAAAAAATTAGTTTAACACATTATTTTACAGCAGTTTTATAGGAATCGCTTAACAGTGTAATTATATTTAAACATTAATTACTATTAACAGAAAAGTTTTTTTATAGAGGGAAGTCATTTTAAAAAAAGATCAGCGTTTGAGATGATAAGTAGGACAAGATATTTTTTTTGCCACAACGGCCTAAGACCATACAGTCAGTCTCTTTAAATAAAAGTTTATTGATACTATATTTGAACAATTTGCACATTAGTATGTGGAAATAATTGGTCATAGAATTTTAGTAATATAATATTTGAAATCGTATGAATCAAAAACCCATATAACGGTGCCACACTTCAATACCTTTCCGACTGACCAAGGTTTAATGAGGGAGTTTTATTTTGTTAACACCTTTAATAACGAAGTAGGGTGGTGGATGTGGCAAATGTCATTAAAAAAATGTAAAACCTTGGTTTCTAGTATATACACCCAATCTCAAGTTTCTGGACTTATACTAGCTTACTTTACTTATTTACCGCTATTTACCACCCAACCTTTCAACAGAATAAGCTCAAAATATAATCTAGTTATAACGCATACTTGTAGCAAATTTCAAGTCAATATCTTTGTTTTAGTTTGTTAACCCCTTTAATAACGGCAGTGGGAGTGGAAAAGGTCTTCAAAAAATTGAGAACTTTGCTTCTAGTATATACACCAAATCCCAAGTTTCAGGAATCTTAATAGCTTGTTTTACTTATTCACCCCTATTTCACCCCAACCTTTCAACGGAATCATCTCAAAATATAATCTGGTTCCATATGTCGTTATAATACAGACGTGTACCAAATTTCAACTGAATGTCTCAATTTTATTTTGTTAACACTTTTCATAATGGAATGAGGGTAGTAAGTTCGTAGCAACTATTGTAGTAATTTTGCTTCTAGTACTTCATTCATTCCAAACGTCATTATAATATATAGTGTACAAAATTTCAAGTGTATATCAGTTTTATTTTATTAACCCCTTTAATAATGGTGGGTGGTTATTGTGGGTGGCAAATATTATAAAAAATTCACGGATTTTGCAATTCTTGCAACCATCGGGACATTGGAAATGATAATACCATACATAAAACATAAACAGCTACGATCCACTATCGATTGCGACACCGCTGTATTTCGGCCTTAAATGAAAACTGGTAACTTGATCCCCTGTGATATATGCAAGCCATATTACATTTGCATATATCAGTCATTGCATATGCGACAGTCTCACTTGACCGCAACACCGCTGTCTTTTGACCTTGAACGAGAACTGGTAACTCCACCCCCATATACGAACACAAACATTTCCAATGTTAATAAATTGGAGGCCTTGGTTTCTAGTATATATACCAAATCCCAAGTTTCTGGACTCTTACCAGCTTACGTTGCTTATTTTTCTCTATTTACCCCTGCTTCCCCCCCCCCCCCAATCTTTCGGTGGAGTAAGTATAAAATATAATCTAGTTCCAGATCTCGTTATAATACATAAGTGTATCAAACTTCAAGTCAATATAAGAAAAGTTACAGACAGACCGACCGACAGACAAACACAAAGATCTCAACGTTTCATGACATTCTAAACTAATTTCAACAAAAAATTATTTTTTTTACGATTACTGTTCTTCCACTCCAATATGTGGATGTGGAAGTAACATGAGAAGTTAAAATATCAGATGTTTATTAGTATTTATGGAGAAACGTGATAAGTATAAAGTTATGGCGACCAAGAGAAATTGTTTAAGTTTAATTGTAACAAAAGTCAAATTAATAAAATCGATTTTTATAAAATTTCAAAAATTATTAGAAATCATCAGTGAACGTGGGGCGAGCTAAAAATAAACATTGTATTATTAATAAAAATAATTGACAGTGAAATTTCCTTCGCATTAAAAATTGCAATCTTGTGAGCCATAACACGTCCTTATATAATTATTAGGTAGGTTATTATACCCCTGTTATCGAATCAAAAGCCATATGCTGTTTAACATTAAGAATACTTCAGGCAACTTTAAGGACACATTAAGAAATCATGTTATTTTATTGGTGTGTCTAAATGCAGCATTTTGTTTGTAACAGCTACTTAAAAACTCTTATAAAACAGTTCAATAATTGTCTCATAGTAATAATGTAACAAATAGTGAAATTTGATTTATAACACAATTGAAACTTTAATAAAACCGTTGTATAGTGACGGCACTGCATTTTCTTAAGGCCTGTAGAAATGTGTATATAATTATTTTGTAGTGACTCTAATAGGCTTTACAAAATATCAACAGCGACTGAATCATTTAATATGATGGTGCCAATTTTGCATTTATAACTGCTGTATAAACGTTTTGAAAGTGTTCCTGAGCGGAATGTTTTATAAAATTTGTGTCAGAAACATTTCTACAGTTTTTGCAAAATACCAAATTGTTAGGTCGGGGTGATCGCCCTGTATGGCGGATATGGCCCAATTTCAGTAGGAAGTACTCTATTATGTTAGTTTACAGCCATGTCACTTGAGACAAAAATTTTAAGTATTAAGAGAAGTTATAGTGTTACAAGAAACGGTCTGCAGACGCCCGCGCCCGCGAGCGCGCACACACACATACATACAAGAAAAAGGTTTATTCTACTCTGAACATTAAACTTGTTTTTCCGGTTATAATATACCTATTTGATTATATCAAACAAGCATAATAACTGTGGATCTGTTAATTCAGATAGAAGTGATAATGTAGAAATATTTATATTGAGCAATGTTGGTCTTTTAAAAGTAAATTTTTACATTGGCAAACATCTTATTTTATCGTTTTGTAAAACTAATTTTCGAGTAAGGTACAGTAACATTCAGTAATAATTCTAAAACGTACTGTTACTAGTAATATATTATACTGACTGAAATTAATTTTTGTTAGTGTACCTTACTCAGACTGCACGTTTTTTCTCACTAAAATGTTTAAAATCTGTTGCTATACATATACTTGTATACAAACAGTTTTGATAGTTTTTCTTGTTATTATAAACTGTATACACCTGTGAAATATTAGTTTAAGCTATTGTTGTAAGTTTATATTAAATAAATTACTTAATATATTTTCAATAAACGGAATTAGTAACATGTAAAACATTTTTAATGAAAAAGAGCTTAAAATAGCAATTCAATTTGGCTTATAATCTTTTACAAACTTTTATAAAGCCTTTAATATCCTTTTTTATTTTTAACTTCATAATCCATAATTAATATCCATTGTGTAAAAATGTTTTATCTAACCACTAATAAAAAACCAATTTGTTAAGTTCCATCACATGTGAAAAATGAATATTTGATAAACTTTTTACGAGCTCGATTAACCTATTTAGATGGTGAAAAATCAGTGAACGTATATCGGAGCATTTAATCTAAAAGGGAAGTCGTGAATGATAGCGGCAAAAAATGCGGCAAAAAAACACCCCATTATAAATTGATTTCAAATAAACAGCCCTCTAATCGTTTTAATAAAAGAGAAAATTAAATATTTTCTTTTTCAATCAAGCTGGCCATTGCAGCCGATCAAATATTTATTATAGTCTTTTTATTTATGTATTGTATCAATATTTTATTGGACGAGATCTTGCAATGGTCAGACCTATTTTTTCCAGGGTAATTACGGAATACGCTTTCTTATTAAATTATAAATGAAAAATAAAGGACAATGGATTGGTATTTATTATGCCTTATTGATTTTCCCTGCCTTGCTTTAAGAATTTAACGAAAAGACGTATAATAATATAGGGTATATGAAAAATAGATCCAAATTGTAGTAAAACAATAGTGTTTATATTGGAACACCTGATAGAAAAAAGAATTTATCCACTTAAATTTTTGTAAATAAAGTAATGCCAAGACAATGTTATTTGACCAGAAACCTAAGTAGGTGGGGGGCGCAATCAGAACGCCTTCAAAAAACGATTTTTTTCTGGTTTATCGATTGCTCGTTAATGCTCATGCACTTTTTTCATTTGCCTATCATATTTTAATTGAAAAATTGCTCAGTAACGTAAGTGCCGCGATTAAAACGCTTTCAAGAAACGATCTTTCACCGGCTAATCGATTGCCTGTCGTTTGTTCATTACTGCTCGAGTTTTCTTTTCGATTGCTTGTCATATTGCTTTCTTATTCGTCGTAGACAATTTCGACAATTAATTACCAATTACCATTTCTGGTTATTTTTGCAACTAAAAACTGACGATTAGCCAGAAAAAAAACCGTTTCTCAGAAAGTGACTGTTGTACCTCTATCCACTTAAGTTTTTCGACAGCTTTTCAATTAAAAAATGATATGCAAACGAGAAAAGTAACGAGTAAACACCGAGCATTCGATAAGCCAGGAAGAAATAGCTTTTGGTGGAGTTCTGATTGCAGCACCCTCACCCACTCACGTTTTTGGTCAATTTTGCAACTAGTATTAACAAGTAAACAAAAAGAACGCATGATCAGTAACGAGCCAACAAATAGAACCAAGAAACGTGCTAATTAGGTACATTTAAATAATTCCCCTCTTTCATTTTGTTTTGTTGTAATTAATAACTAGCAAACGAAGACAATTGACGAGCAAGCGAACTGGGCATTAAGGATTAAAAAATTCAACTGTGGGGGGTAGGGGGCTATTATCAATTTCAACCCCCTCTGTTTTCCTATTTTAAGCAAGGAGCAAACGAAAGGAACTGACAAGCAATCACAAGCAAGCGTAAGAAAATTTCTAATTTCAAAAATGGGAGGGGAGCAACTTCACATAACTCCACATATTGCGCAATTCAATTTTTTAATCATTTTTCCTTTATCATTTATACAGTTTGTCGTCTTTACATGAATACACCCTTATATTTTCGTTATTTTTAGAGGTAAATAAATAATTTCTGGCATAACAATAGATATTCATAATCTTTTGAGGTATCTAGGCCGCGTTTAGATACTTTGCTTAAGCTAAATACTTTAAAAGTTTGAGTTTATGAGGTTTTATTGTTGTTCCAGAAATTATTCATTTACCTCTAAAAATAACAAAAATACAATAGTGTATTCATATATAGGCAACACGTAGCATCAAAATTAAATAATATACAAGGTGCCAGCAAAATAATTCTCGTGCGTTTAGTAGTTAATTCTATACAAAAATACTAAGCATAAATCCTACAAATGCGTATCCGGAAATGATTCCTAATGGAGCTACGATCCTCTAAGGCTGGTGTCAGGTAATGGATATTATTGATTATCTTCGAAACACCATTGCAGATAATCATGAGACACTCCTACGACGTATACCTTATTGTTTTTATTAATACATGACAAGCCTACTTCGAAAATTTATAACGCTCATTACTAAATGAAGCTGCAATATTTCATTTCAATCGCCTTTCTTCAAAAACAGTTTATTCTATTGATAATGAATTATAAAAGGAACTACGTTTATGCAATATTAGTCAGGAAACATAGATTATGATTTAAACTATTGAAAATATAAATGAGAAATCTTGTAGGTACCAACCCCTCTTTCACAGCCCACGAAGAATTAATTTCAAATAATATTATAAAATAATAACAGCTGAAGCGATTTAAGCAAGCATTATTGACCACGTGTATAGGAATTTTCATTACTATTTGTGTATAATGAGCGCCTAAACCGGAGGAAGTTATTTCCCTAACACCCTGTATTTTAGATGATGCAGATTATTCAATGGCTCTTTATTCTTACTTCACCTCGATCTTTTGTGAATTGCCGTATTCGGAACATTTACTGCCAGCAATTCATCGCCGCAAGAATTCAGGCCAATAATTCACCACCGAGGTAATTCATCGCCTCAAGATAAACATTATTATTATATATTTAATTTTTATAATAGTTAATTTTAATAATTAGATTACGTTAGGTTAGGAGATATGTTAGGGTTATAAATCACTTCTATTAAAATTTTTTTTAGAGGTACCGATCAGTTTAATTATCATGTTTGTTGTTATAATGTTATGAAAACTATATTTTGTGTATTCTGGATCATAAAAATAAAAGTTTTCCTAAAACCACCATTTTTACAATCTGTACAATCCGTACAATTTGGTTATCGAGGCCATGAATTAACTCGGGGGTGAATTGTTGGAGATCAATTGTTGAATGTTTCTAGTCTTGTGAATTATTCTATAATTGGTTGATGAAGAGGATTCCCAGAATCTTGATAAAGCTTGTGATTTTCTTGAGAGCTCATTTTCGAATATGTTTTGGCGTTAACCTTACCTTTCTAGTGTACTTTAGACTGGTGATTATTAATATCTGTTCACAAGGTACGATCGGTGGTTTTATTATAGTATCTCTATTATCATCATTTTCAACCTTGCCCTTGTTCAGAACATGGTATCTCAAAGAGCATTGATTCATTAAAAGCCTTGAGTCAGTCTTTTGGAATTCGAGAAATCTGGTAGCATTCTTTGTTAAATAAATGATGAACTTCTCACGCCAGAAGAAACGACCCAGCTGGCAGGGTCCAACAGCCAGGACCAGGGGAGGTTTGCTAACATCCCCAATACCGTCCGCATCTGCGGGGGGATAGGCGAAAAAGCAGGCCCACCCCTTACGAGGCCGGTCCAGGTCTACAGAGATTATTGGGGCAAAGAGCTCAAGTTCGACCCCTAATCATCCGAGACAGTCATCTTTAGTCAAGAATATTGGCGCGCGATGAACTTCTGCACTTTTTTTGGTCTAAAGTTTTCTTCAAGTGGAATTTACCTATACCCATAGTCAACACCGATAGGCTTCTTGAGGGGTGAATATTTAAATAAACAGATTTTTTCTCCGTACCCTCAGGTTTGAGGTATTCTTATTATAAAAATAAGGATATATCAAATAACTGCTAGTAGTTTTTTAAAGCACATTTAAATAATGATACAATATTGTAAATTATTGAGTAATAATAATAATATTTAGATTTGATGTATGCTTATTATACTCTTCGCAAATACAGAACGAAGAGTATCTTGCATTCTAATCGGCACATTTCTGAAAGCGGTAATATCGCTCGTAGAAAAAAAATCATATCACTGTGTTGAACAACTTTCACAATGTCCGGCCGTCTCTCTGTCTGTCTTTCCGCCCGTCCTCATGTTTCTTTTCGGCACGACAACTTAAGAACGAAAAGTCCGACTTATTGAAATTTGGACAGTAAATTAGTGTTAGCTGGAGAAAGAACACTATTATTTTCGAACAAAATCGATCAATAAATAAAAAAGTTATTAATTATTTGAATTTATTAAATAAGTGTTATTCCAGAGACGTAAAATTCAGGGTTGGTTCTGTCGACGCGGACAGATTTTTATGCAAGTATGATACAATTTATCTTAGCTTGTACTTTTTTTAGGGAACTCCGTAATATCTAAAGTGAATACGGTCAGTTTATTATAAACACTCATTCGAAGAGGAGGCAATGGGGGATGTAACATTGAACTAAAACACACACGTGTATTTTTCACTATCTAAAGTAACCCACACATATGTAATTTTTCACGATCTATAACGAATATAAAAGTGTATTATTAATATTTGTTCTAAATGCTCTGAAGTTAACCTTGTCATTAAAAATCCATTTATATTGAAAAAAAGAACGCTCAACGTCAACAGATGTCATCGGAGCGTATTTAAAATATGTGTAATTTCTTAAAGTTGCCGTATTGACGCCTGGTGTAGAAAAGTTACTTCTTTACCGTTTAAAAGGTCTGTTACATCACTTATCTAAGATCGGCCTATTTCCGCTACTAAGACCAATAACGAGAAGTGCCCAATCTGGAAATTTTGCCGAACCTCTTTTGATGAGAAGTGCAGACATTTTTTTCGTGTCTAGCATTTACTAGGCAAAGGACTGAATGCTCTACATACCCTCCAAAGGATAGTATATTCACTATAAACTCTCGCCTGAAATTGCATAGCTTCTACGTGTACGACAAGCCGCTAGCGGTGGAATGAGATTGTTGTATTTTTCTGGAGGATCACCCGCCCAATTACTAACCGCAATTGACGTTGCTTAACTTTTCTTATCGAAATGAGAGACGCCCTTACGTTCACTCTGCGCGATGCAGTAATGAATTTAATTAGTATCTTAGAAGCAAGCGGAATAGGTTGGAAGAAAACAATGTTAAACTCACTTAGAAAAAAAATTAGAAAAAGGGGAGTGTCCACATTACGACCAGTATGATTGATCCAATATTGTTATTTAAATTATCATGTTCGCGAAAAATGAAGAATAGATAAACGAACACTTGCCAATATAAAAACTTAATAACATTGACAAATGCGTGTTTCGCATTAACTACGCCTCCTTACTGTGACACTAACGACACAATACGTGATAGCTTTTATGTTTGCATTGGATATGAAAAATATTCTTGTGTTTCTTTTTTCACTTTATTAGCATCGTCCTATTTCCACAACCGACCAACGCCAAAATCCGAGCTACCCCCAGCCTGAAAATTTTGTCGAAATTCTTCTCTATTAAAATGTAAGGATTTTTTACTTACCTAACAAATAGTAAACAAGAGAATAACTGTTTTATGTACCTTCCGGGATGATACATCTACTGCTGAATCGTCGCCTAAGACTAGATAGCTTCTGCATTTATGCTAACATAAGCCTCTAGCAGCCAAAGTATGTCGCTGTATTTCTCTGGATGTCATCCATGTTGCCTAACTATTCGAGTTGAGTACGAGTATAATCAAAAGAGAGAGAGAGAGAGAGAGAGAGAGAGAGAGAGAGCTGCGATCGTTAAAGTGAAGTTAGTAATATTACTATACCCTTCACAAAGGCGAACTCTGAACAATTTCCAAAAATCCGTCTGTGGTATCAAATTCTTACCAACCAATTGCTATGAGAAGTTTCAATTTTAAACGCCTACCTTTCAAACAAAACGGTAAGCTTACGAGTTACACAATTTGGTTACCTTAAGTAGGGTAATAAAACTTATTAATACCTTTTTGTAGTAGACTTATTTTGGTAAAAAATATAAAATAGTATTAGTTTTCTCCTAGGTGTTTCTAAAAACTTACCCGTGTGAAGTCTCGTGTGCTGCTGGACGTGGCTTAATTGTTTAAAACGACGATCGCAATAGGAACATTTATATGGTTTTTCACCAGTGTGCACTCGAATATGTTGCACCAGTTGATGATTACTACTAAAGGATTTCAAACACTGCTGACATTGATGTGGTTTCACTTCCGATCGACCACTCAGTTCTCTGGCATGCATCTGCATAGCTGATTTGTGCATGAAAATCTGTAATAAACATAATTTATTAATTTCCAAAAAATACCAAAGGTTTGATGTTTCATGTGTAACGTGTTCTGCATGTGTGATTTATGATTTGATGAGATAATTCAATTTTAGTTACTGGTAATCAATTAGCCAAATAATAAGAACGTTAAATTTAAAAGTACGAATGTATAAAAACGACGCAAGACATTAATTACAAAAACAAAAATTAAAATAGCTTTACAACTGCAGCGAGACATTTTAAATGTCTTGTATGATATATATCTGTAGTGGTTTTTAGATATTGCTTTTTTCATTTAGTGTGAAACAGAAGTATAATGTCTTTTTTATCTCTTGGGACAGAAAGGAAAGGGTTGGAACATAAATCATAATTTTAATTCGTAGAGACTTGTTCATTATAGCACAATCGAAAAAAGTGGAACCGCATGATTAAATAAACAGGAAGAGTAATATGTATCAAAATCGTTAATTATTTAGCACGAAATAAAATAATTTTTATTTAGTATATAATCTTTGTAATACTTATATAAGAATATTGGTAATAATACTAATAATAATAATAATAATAATAATAATAATAATAATAATAATAATAATAATAATAAGGATAAGATGAATTTCTTTTCTACTGATGTAGAATACCAACCAGCAAGACTGTGCAATAAAAATGAAAATAATAATAATAATAATAAAAAATGCGCGGTCGTCCATCTCAAGAGAGGACTTTTGGGTCTGGAGTGTCTGCATGGCAGAGTAGCACTAAGTATGGCATGCAACATCCTAAGGAGGAAGCTCAGACCCGCTTCTGCAATTAGTGAGAGATCACGAAAATGCAGGAGTAGGTGCAGGACTGTTTAAGGCGACAAAACGAGCCGCAGATGAACTTGGTCTCGTATTCGATAACAGACGAGGAGGCCGGCGCGGTGCTGACCCAGAGTCAGTCACTGAACTGCAGCCACCTCGCCTGAAGGCCCAAATAAAAGCTGCCGAACAGGAATATCTGTTTAGGCAGCATGTCGATAAACCCATGCACGGGGTGTTCTATAAGAACCTAGAAACACTGGGTTTATCGACTAAGCTGACATTCGCCTTTTTAAGGTCAGCTGGGCTAAAGTCGGAGACCGAGGGATTCATTGTGGCCTGCCAAGATGGTGTAATCAACACTTTGGTTTACCGAAGCCGCGTAATGGGTGTAGAGGTTCCTGATATTAACTGCAGGACCTGTCGCCAGGCGCCGGAATCGCTCATGCATTTACTATCTGCATGCCCGGTATATGCAATTTCCGCCTACATCCATCGCCATAACGCGGCGTTACGGGTGCTGTATTACCATCTACGGCACTCGTACGGAGTAGACCAGACACCAGTGCTGCCTTACGTCCCCGGAGACATCGAGTCCGTTGTCGAGAACGAGAGGTGCCGAATTTACTGGAACTTCTCGTTTCCGACAATCAGGCTAATTCAAGCCAACAAGCCTGATATAGTCCTCCTCGACCATCAAAACAAGGTGATGTTTGTGATCGAGTTCTCAGCACCTGCTGAGCCAAACATCGCTTTGAAAGAGGAGGAAAAACGGACCAAATATCGTGATCTCCGATACGAGCTCCAAGTGCTGTACCCAGGCTACTCGGTTAAGATGGTCGTCCTAATAATCGGTGTACGCGGAGGTATGAAGCCTACGCTGCTCTCAGAACTGAAGACAATACCAACCTGTCAGAAATCAGCCGAATGACTTGCGGGCCAGATGCAGAAGGTGGTTGTCTTGGGGTCCCTTCGTCTACTTAGGGCACACGATTCAGGAATATACCGTCACTAACCCCACAGGTCGTGGGGAGTGGCCGTAATTATTGCCGGCGCGGCGCGGCTACCGTGTGGTATCGGTCGGAAAACACGGAAGCCCTGTCCGGTAACGTATTAACCGAAAAAAAAAAAGTAAATAATAATAATAATAATGAACTTAAATACATGTGGGGTGTAAGTGAAGTTCGGATCATACCCGTAGTAATTTCTGCCACCGATAGAAAAACCGATAGAACCAGTTAACTAAGGACCCAACATCCGTCCGAGCCTCATCCCTATGAGACTTGCAGGATCGCGGGATAGGTGAAATTTCCCAGGTGCTAACTGAGGAGTGTGAAAAGTCATAATAACAATAATAATAATAACAATAATAATAATAAAATTAGTCGGAGGCCACGGAAAGACTGTCCAGCGTCGGGAAACCGAAACAAAAAAAATAATCAGAATAGCACTGAGCATGGCATGTAACATATTTGGGCGCTCAGACCAGCTTCTGCAATTAGTGAGTGATCACGGAAATGCGGGGGTGGGTGCAGGATTGTTTAAGGCGGCAAAATAAGCTGCAGATGGACTTGGTCTCGTATTCGACGACAGGCGAGGAGGCCGGCGCAGTGCTGACCCAGAGTCAATCACTGAACTTCACCCACCTCGCCTGAAGGCCCATTTAAAAGCTGCCGAACAATAAAGTCTGTTTAGGCAGCATGTCGATAAACCCATGCGCGGGGTGTTCTATAAGAACCTAGAAACACTGGGTTTATCGAGAAGGCTGACATTCGCCTTCTTAAGGTCAGCTGGGCTAAAGTCGGAGACCGAGGGATTCAGTAAGGTCTGTCAAGATGGTGTCATTAACACTTTGGTTTACCGAAGCCACGTAATGGGTGTAGAGGTTCCTGATATTAACTGCAGGACCTGCCGTCAGGTGCCGGAGTCGCTCATGCATATACTTTCTGCATGCCCGGTATATGCGATTTCGGCCTACATCCATCGCCATAACGCGGCGTTACGGGTGCTATACTATCATCTACGGCACTCGTACGGGATAGACCAAACACCAGTGCTGCCTTACGTCCCCGGAGGCATCGAGTCCGTTATCGAAAACGAGAGGTGCCGAATTTATTGGAACTACTCGTTTCCGATAGTCAGGCTAATTCAAGCCAACAAGCCTAACATAGTGCTCCTCGACCATCAAAACAAGGCGATGTTTGTGATCGAGTTCTCGGCACCTGCTGAGCCAAACATCGCTTTGGAAGAGGAGGAGAAAGGGATCAAATACCCTGATCTCTGGTACGAGCTCCAAGCGCTGTACCCAGGTTACTCGGTCACGATGGTCGTCCTCATAATTGTACTTGGTAGGTATGAAGCCTGCGCTTGAAGGATTGAAGATCATACCGACCTGTCAGAAATCAGCTGATTGGTCGGCAGGTCAAATGCAGAAGGCAGTTATCTTGGGGTCCCTTCACCTACTTAGAGCACATGATTCTGGAATTTACAGTCACTAACCCGCAGGATGTGGGGAGTGGTTGTGCTCTTGCTGGTGCTCTTTCCGTGTGAGGTCGGAGGCCACGGAAAGACTGTCCAGAGTCGGGAAACCGACAAAAATAAAAATAAATAAAAACAAACATCTCCAGGCCTACATTGCATGAGCATCAGTACGATACCTGTCTGCCTCCTCAACAATCCATGTCAGAGGCATAAAGAGAGAGGGAAAGCTAGGATGTTAGCAAGTATGCTCCTTATGTGTTTCGTGATAACTCTGTTACGCCAAATTTTACTCATTTGGCAGGTTTCCGATCTTGTCGGCTATATTCTTCAAGTCTCATACTGGCAGTTGCCTCTATTGTCACAAAGGCTTCAAGGGTTCGTTACCTCGAATTCACTACCACCTTGCTTTGTTATGCTTAAACCGCTTGTCGTTCGGAGGTTGTCTAACAAATGTATGAGCTTACGATTTTGTATTTAACTTTACAGGCTCTCGGCTTTCATAAGAAAATGCACTTGAGTACATGAGAGTTCTAGTAAATAGAAAAATAGATTTAAAAAATCAGACGAATTCACCAAGAAATTCAACCTGTAGAGTGTTTCCGTACGCATGTACATATACTGAATAGATTACTTGGCAACAACACATGCGAACTTCGAGTTCGGTTTTGAAATTTAATAAACATTTTTATCAAATTGAAAACGGCTTGATATATAAAGAAACCTCTGCTTAAGGAATCACATCTTGACTACATTTGCACTCGAGTATGTGGTCATAGAATTATAATAATATTTAAGGGGGATGTCATAGAAAAAATTGAGGTGTTGGTTTCTAGCATATATCCTGAAAATGAAGTTTCTGAACTGCTACTAGTTTGCTCTACTTATTTATTTTCCCCAATTACAACACCCCCCCCCCCCCCCCACCATTTCAACAAAATCATTTCAATCCGATGTCAGTACAATACATACGTGTACCAAATTTCAAGTAAACATCTCAATTTTATTTTATCAACCCCTTTAATAATGGAGTGGAGATGTGGGAGGGATGAAAAATATTATAAAGAAATCAAATTCCTTGGTCTCCAGTATATACACCAAGTCTCAAGTTTTTGTACTCTTACCAGCTTGCTTTACTCATGTTCCCTCATTTACCTCTCTTATACGTGTACAAAATTTCAAGAGAATATCTTAATTTAATTTTATCATTCCACTTAATAATGGAGTGGAGGGGTTGAAAAATATAAAAAAATCTGAGACCTTCGCTTCTAGTATATACAACAAATCTCAAGTTTCTGTACTGTCACCAGCCTGCTTTATTTATTTCCCCTATTCAACCCCTAACCCTTCAACGAAATCATCTCAAAGTATAATCTAGTTCCAGATTCCTTTTAATACTAGAGTGGGGGTGGGGTGGTGGGGAAGCTGAAAAATATTATAAAATAATTTGAGGCCTTGGCTTCTAGTATATGGACCAAATCCCAAGTTTCTGACAACTTTAATAATGGAGTGGGGGGATGGAAAATATTATAAAAACATTTGATGCCTTGGCTTCTAGTATATACATCAAATTTCAAGTTTCTGTACTCTTACAGTTTGTTTTTCTCGTTTTCTCTTGTTTACCTTTACTTCCCCCCTCTCTCAAAATATAATCTAGTTTCATATGTCGTTATAATACACAAGTGTACAAAACTTCAAGTGAATATCTCAATTTAATTTTATCAACGCCTTTAATAATGGAGTGGTGGAGGGGGTTGAAAAATGTTATAAAAAATCTAAGGCCTTCACTTCTAGTATATACAACAAACCCCAAGTGTCTGTGCTTTTACCATCTTGCTTTACTTATTTTCTCTTACTTACCCCTATTTACCTCCCAACCCTTCACCGGATATGTTCAAAAACAATCCAGTTCCAGATCTCGTTGTAATACACACGTGTAAAAAATTTCAAGTCAATATCTTAAACCGTTCCAGAGAAAACGTGCGCACAAAAAAAAGTTACAGACAGACCGACAGACAGAAAATATTTTTTGCTAAAACTTAAAATCTAGACGTTTTATGACATTTTAAACCTATTTCAACAATAAAAAAAATATATCTTTTTTTAGGATTACAATACTTGCACTCCACTTCGTGAATGTAATTGAGCCTTCTCCTTATGACAAAAAATATTTAACTTGAATTCATTGCGAAATATCAGCAGTTGCATCGAAGCATCCTGGCTCTCGAGCGCTGAGAGATCATAGAGCCACACTTCACCCTATATTTCGCGTAATGCGGGGTGTGCAATAATCGATATTTTAAACTAGTACCATATATTCCTAACGTATTTTTTTAAGTAATATTATATTTATTTATTTATTTTTACTAATATTCTAAGAATATTTTCTAACAGCTTTTCCAGATATATGTTAAGAATTATTACATTTATTGTCTATCTATAAACGGTTAAAACAATACCTGATATTACTTAAATTGTATTCGGCAGCGCTTGAAAATAATGAAATACATCAGAATTAGATGTACACAGTTTCAAATAAAATTAGTAAAATTTGCAGTTTTCTATTAAAATAGTCTGAGACTATGGATAATTTTGTTCACTGTTTATAATAATAATTTCTATTGAGGTTTTGATTAAATTTTACCTTTATACAACGCTAGCCGGCAAGCAGGAAGTATAATAATTGAGTTCAGAGCCTATACCATCGTGTAGGAGTACCACATTGATCAATATGCGTTTTCACTTTAATTGTTCAGGCTAAAAAAATAACGAAAAGGCAGATGTTCATTGTTAAATACGTCATTTATTAAGTCGTTTAAAGAGTAACCGACAAAGTAGTTTTAATTTGGTGAAAATATAATACCGAAGGTAAATATGACATGTTTTCTATCGACTGGAGAATGTAATTAAAAATAATTCTTTGGCGGTAGTTTGATTTGCACCCAAGTGATGATTTATTAGCAGTACTCTGTTTTAGTTTTATGTTGGTTTTTTACAGATAAAATGATAAAAACCTCTTCTAATTTTTAAACTTAAGCTACACCTGTACTGAGCATTTGTATTTGATATAAAGTAAATTATTTTACTCCCACCGCTATACCAGGAGGAAAAGAGTAAGGTATCTTTTGGGAGTTTTTAATGTTATTTTTAAGTCTGCAGAATACTGTACGTGAACGATTGTAGCTAGATTTATTATTTCTTACATCAAAATGTTAAAATTGTCATTTCCTAGTAAAATTTACGTTATATTATTTTAGGGAATGTTTATTTTATTTATACGACTTCGTGTTTTTAGTATAAGAATATTTCATGTTCCAGAAATAAAATTGACTATTTAAAATTCTATACTTTATCAAATGGATCACTCTACGGTTATTACAGTCACACAAAAAATATTTCATGATAACATCATAGTAATATACAGGGTTATTATTTTAACATTCAACTTGCTTTTAACATTGCATGCTTCGGACAAAAATTACTAAACTAAGATTATGCTCCGGTTTCCTGATTTAAAAAACAGTATAAAAATTTTTGAAGAATTGCCGAACGCAATTTCTGAAAAAAGTCACATAATCATATCAGCGGCAATGTACAGGATTATTTATTATATTTGACCCCCTCCTCTTAAGTAGGGGCGATTTTCTCAATTGAGCACCCTGCTTATTTCCATATTTTCTTTTAGATATTTTTCCCTGATTTCAAATATATACGGTTTGGTCTAACTGTTATATTTTGTACTTGTTGGACATTAAATATGGTCCAGATATGAATATCTGTGGTTACCTACTGATGGCAGCGCGGTGATTACTTACTACGCAGTAGGTGATTGATGAGACTATGACAACATTATTATTGTTACATTTTGTATTATTCAAAAAATATTACAAATCATACGTATTTGAATCCGGGGGAAAAAAATGTGTCAAAATAAATAAGGTATTCGATTAAAAAAAAATCATCTTCATTTCTGTTACACATGTATTTTAAAAGCTGTATTTAAAAATATATCGATACAACTTTTGTATTGACCTTTCTTTAGAACGTTAAAAACAAAGGGATTAAGGAGAGAGTGAAAATATAACTATACTATATACAATGTTTAATATATTTGAAAAGTTTAACAAACTGTTACGTTCTACGAAAGGATGACAAATTATGACACCACTTATTTAATGCCCATGTTCATTTAACAAACGTGAAAATTGTGTTTTACATTACATATTTTTCCATAGTTCTTTCCTAAGTTATTTAATTTTCAGTCTGCCATATCGAGGAAATAACAGTAGTAATAGTCTAAACAAGGATATACATTTGAAAATTCCTAAAGGCCCTTCATCCTGTTTTTGTTAATCTCTCGGTATGGCGGCTACTGATTTATGTGAAAATAAAAAAGATTTCAATTCATAGAAGTGATAATAAACGTTTGAAAATGTTAGATTGCTGTATTTTATTCCTTTTCCTGGTATATCTTCGAATAAGCTGCCTTATATACCTTCTTTAATTTCTTTGGAAGTTTTTAACCCGCTCTTTCCGTTTTTCCTTTTGCCTCTCGTTTTTAATCACAGCTTTCTAGATTTCGACGCTTACCTGCCCGTTTTAATTCGTCATTATTAAAATAATGTTCCACTTTTAATATTTCATTATGATTTGAAAGTTTTTTTACTTCATTACTTTTGCTCGACTTCTGCCCCTTAAATTCAACTTTCAGATTCACTTGATATAAAAGAAATAAAATTTCACTTAGAACTCATCAATTATAATAAATTGGATAAAAATCTCAATATTACTTAGGAATTTGAAATTAAACTAAACATAGCAATTGCTTGTTTCTTTCCAAAATGTTTTTTGTATTTATTTTTCGTTTAACTTACGAGTGTTTTAAACTCATATTTGCAAGTACTTTTATTTGCACAAAATGACATTTCATCATTTGTGCTTTGAAATATATTTTAGAAGCTAATTTAAAAAAAAATACATACAATGACTTGAGTGCACCGTTTGTTATACATATTTATCAAAGTCAAATAAGTGTACAATTGTTTTTACTGTTTGGAATGTTGTTATAGGTTATTAATTATTAGATATTTATTTGAAAAGAACTCGTGAAGTATCAAGGGCTATCTGGCAGAAAATCAATTTCATTAAACACAAAAAAAGTTTAGAACAAAAACTTCCTTTAACTAAAAAAAAAAATTTCTAATATCAAGCGAGGAGCAATAAATTCATCACCGAAAATTTCATTCATAAAGTAGGAATATGCATCACTCTTTATATTGAATTTTGCAGTAGCATGCTTTTTTATTGCATCATTTAACTAAAGTGATTTTAAACAAATTCCAAGGTGAGCCTTATTTTTAACTTTCAAACAAATGTTAACAACTTTAATTCTGTGTGGCTGAATACAAGTGAGATTTTCAAGTACTTTCGTTCATTTTTTATTTCCCCATATTGCGTTATTAAAGCAAACGATTTTGTCAATATTGCAAGGAATAATCCATTTGCTAGCTAGATTCAAAAACTACTGAGCTACGGTTTTCCAGTATTGTATACCTTCCTACATTTTAAAATTTCAAAGATGTCAACGAGATAATTCAGTTTCTGTCAAAATTTATATGTATTATAAGAATAGAAGTAACAACTTTAACCTTTCTCAATTTACAACAATTTGAAATAAGAGAATGTTATATATATTTAGTACAAATTAAGAATTAACTAAACGTTTTAATTACACACATATACAAAGGGTGTAATATTAAGCGTTCTTCGGGCTTTAATTTATTTTTAATTTAATTTCATATACCTACACAAAGTAATCCGACATATCTCTAACTAAATTGTTGTTTACAAACGTTACTTAAACAAAAAACTTACTGAATTAAACAATTTTGTTGCCTTTAGATAAAAGGAGTTTCAAGGAAAATGTATCTATACTAATGTATATCGGCTGAGTGTGTTGATTTGTAAGAGCTACCGAAACTACTAGACCGATTTTAATGAAATGAAATGAAAAATCACTGTTCAATAATAATTTGAGGTTTCGAAAGTATAACAGACTACGTTTGTAGGGGTTGAGCAGTGAGAAAAAATACAAAATGGGCGATAATGGGCCGAACAGCACTTTCATGAGAAAGTAATTAGTAATTTACATGTAAGTATGAGAATTGCAAATCAATTAATTATAAAAAGATTTTTAAGCTGTAACTAGGAATGAATCTTTAAAATGAAGTTAAATCTATTGTTATTTATTTACCTTTGTAAGTTTTGTGTTAAACTCAATTATGTATTGGGTTGTCAGTTGAATAGTGAATAAGTTCTGTGATGTTAGTAATTGAAATATATTTTGATGCGATAAACAAGACAGCGCTAATTTATATATTTTCACATTTTTATCGTTGTAATTCATGGGTGATACGTTTTGTATCATATTTGCAAATAAAATGTTGTCAATTTTTACACCGATCTCAAAATCGATATTACGTAATATGGTTCAACGACGGTGACATTTCATTTAATAATTTTTTGTGACTGTGTTTTTAATGGCGGCTCAATATTTTGAAAAAAAAATCTCCCTTTTTATTGACCGAATTTCATGTAAATCTGTAAAAGTTATGCAATTATGGTAGTCCTATTAGTAGGTGAGCCCTGGACCAAAATTTCGCGTAATCACGGCATGGCTAAATTCATGAAAAGTGTTTAGTTCCAATCAAAATAAACAACTTTTTTCCTTGCAGCACAGCTTCAAAATGTCGCGAAACAGGTGAAAATTTATTTTCAGTCACTTCCATTCTGCGCAAAATTCACTAGACGTCAAAAAACACCTATTTCTTTTTTCATTCGTGTCGAGCTGAATTTTCGATTTTGGCCCTTCAATTTACGATGTCGATATATCACCGATTTTCCTCTTTCGATAGAGACATAGAACGAGCTTCTACTCGAAATGTTTAGTTAGTTACGAACGTTTGAAAATTTCATGTCGTCCAACATTTTAGGTTAAACAACATTTCCTGATAGATCCAAATAGGCATTCTTATTTCACTCTTGCTGAACCGAATTTCCGATTTTGCTGCTCCAATTTGGTATCAGGATAAAGCGCCAATCTTCTCCCTCTTTTCATAGAGATGTCGCGTGCCTCATACTCGATGTATTTATTTAATTATGAATTTTTCAAGAATCCATGTTTTTCAATTTTTACGAGAAACACCATTATTCCTGGATTTCCGGTTCCACCATTGCGATTTGGTATCAGAATAAACCGCCAACCTTCCTCTTTCCATGGAGACCTAAATCGACCTTCCATTCCACGCATTTGCTAAGTTATGAACGTTTGAAAAATTCATGTTTTTAAATTTTCTGCCGGGTAAGGCACAGTCCTGAAAAATCGTCACGTTTACACCATATATAGGATGTGAAAAAATTACCGGAAATTGCATTAAAATGATTTCCTTATTTGTCGTCCTCTTCCACTGAAAATTGGTACGTGCGGGTTTTCGGCATCGTTGATTACGAATATGATATCGGAATTGAGAAATTCAAAATGGCGGCACCAAAATACCACATGGTTTTTATCATTTATTGTTTGATTCCGCTGAAAATCGATATGTGGGGGTTATTGAGCAGCAGGTTACAAATATGAAAACGAAATTGGGAAATTCAAAATGGCGGCACGATTATCTGGACACATGTTATCATTTATTGTCTGATTCGTCTGACAATTGTCAGTTACTATTTTTCCTAGGTTATCTGGCACTAAAAGCATGTAATTATGTGGGAAACTGACGTACCATGATGACAATATTTTCCAAGTGTCGGAAAATTGGAAATTTTCCGCCACTAGAGACGCGGGCGGGGCGGGAAATGTCAGTTATTATTTTTCCTACATTGTCTAATAGTACCTTTAATAGAAAAACAAGTCGGTTAAAAACTGATAGAGGTTAAAATAAATAAAGCATTGTTATACAGCCTTATAGCATTTTTTATGAAATATGTAATAATATAATAGAATATCTATATGTTTTAAATTAGAAAAATATGAATCGCAAATGGTATTCATATTGAGGAAATACATTAGATTCTGCAAAATAAGCTACTAATTATTTATTTTGAACAGTATACAACATTATAAAAACTGCCATACAAATTCGATATCAATTGATAGTATATCTTTTCGATATCTACAGTACCCTGTATAAATATGTGTATTTATTTATGTAAAGTATGAACAAAATATACCTGAGGGTAATCAAATGGAACGTGCATCGTTGGATAAGGTGCAAATTGAAACATTGAAGGTTGTGTATAAACGGATGAAGTGCTCGGCCCTGGGTCAAAGGTGGTGTAGGGCAAAGAAAGATGTCCAGATGCAGACGTATACATAGAAGAAGTAGAATTCGACCAAGATGAAGTGATATTGGCAGCACAAGTTGTATTAGCAGTCGTGGTTTCAATAAACGCGCCGTACATGCTCTTCAATAATTATATTAATTTCACGGATTATAACCTACGCCACTCAACTGCAATCATTTATTTTACTTTGTGATTTTTTACAAACGCAACTTGTCATTGTTTGCATTATGTATGTTTAGCGAGCTATACTTATGTTTTTTTATACTATTTGTACTTTTACTATACAAAGGGAGCAAAAATGTATTATTATATCATAGGTATAATTAGCAAATTTTGTATAATTTTGCTTTTCCAGTGAACGCATTCAAATTATATTTTTAAAGGGCCGATAAATATTAACATCTTTTTATTAAATTATAGTTGTTGCACAACCGATTTAAATTAAAGTTTCTTAGACTGAAACACTAATAATTGACAATATAAGGCTAATAATATCTCCATATTTAACTAATGTTTTTACATTTTAACTGACACACTTTTCACTCCTTGCTGGCGAAAAATGTTCGGTATTTTACATTCACTTTATCTAATTACTCGTTTCACAAACTTTTAGATAATACCCGCAATTTTTCCAGTATTTCATAGTATTTAATTTAACTTTGGGCACCCAATGCACTGGTTAAAACAAATGTTGTCAAACTACTAAACAACAATTAAAATGTATTTCATATTTATAATAAATTAATATAGATTTGTCGAGTAAAGTATAAATAATTTTCTTGTTTTATTTCGTTCATATTTACGCTAAATTCGATCTTATATTAATTGTCATTTAGTTGAAAATACTTTAACTCGGTTCTACTAGACCAAATAAATAATAATAATTTATTACTTGATCTAGTATTTCAGTAATTATTTGTATGATTATAATTAGGTCAATTTAAATGAGTAGATAACAAGTGCAAAATCTAATTCTGTAAAATGCATTCAAATACGCCTGTGATAATGCATGACGTATTTTTCTAACGCAATAGACATTTCTCTGCTTGCACGCACTATGCATGTGGAGAATGATTTTTAAACCCCAATCAAGGACAAGATGAGTAAAGGACATCTAGAAACAAAAGCGCGTTTGTCGATTTTTCTAAAGAGCAAAATTGAATCGATTTAAATAGATATATGTGAAGTTAGCATTCAATCTCTGGCAAGCAAAATACAAATATTATTAACTGTTAAACCGTTAAATATGCAAGTACTACGTGAAGTTAATCAATATGAATGCTTCTTCTGATCGATGGCTCACACAAGTAAATTTTTGACAGTGGAGGAAAACTCAAAAAAAACTTAATTTGAAACACAACAACAAAATTTATTAGTAAAACTAATGAACCTTACTTAGAAGTTAGAAACAGTGAGTGAGAGTGAGAGTGAGTGAGTGAGTGAGTGAGAGATAGTGTACTCTATTTGGAAATGAAGAAGTAGTCCCTTCAAATTAGGAAAAATTAAAGAAATTTTCCCACAGCTATGACACTTGTAAAAAGTGAAGCACGTGGATTGTCTAAACATGATTTTCACCCGCCGCAGTTCTAAAAAGGGTGGTTTTTGAAAAACATAAATGAATTTTAGCGCCTTTTCGACTTTTTCTCTATTTTGAGGAAAACTATGCATGAATGCATGGAAGGCATTGCATCCAAGCTTAAAAAAAAAGGATGTGAGACGTACCTATACCAAAGAGTAGAGAATTAACAGAGCAGACAGTCAGACAAGGAAGATGAAATTGTACGAAGATAGTTATTAACTCTAAATTCAGTGTTGTCAACCCTGTTCAACAAAAACGCTGTAAATTTATTGTACTGAAACAATAGATCTACTGTCTCTTTGTACTTTATTTTAATGATTTCAAATTAAAGGAAAGGGATTAGTGGGACACCACATCCAGTGGAAACAGTTTGGGGATTCGTCGCTAATGGTTTTGACAATCAGCTGATTTCGTTCGGAGTGTTGTCGATTTTTCTCTAATTTTACCTTCTCCGTCTGATTGACACATTGTGGCAACTGCTCGATAATTCCAATGTAAATAGACAAGGTCAATGATGCCATCACTAAAAAATCAAAGATCTTTTGCCGGCTATCTTATATTGTTAATTAGGAAGTTTACACTTGTCTAAAATACTAGTAATATTAACGTAACAATAGTAAAAAGGATAACTAAAAAAAAAAGAATGTGAACGAATTATTTCGATATCTTTAAATTTGACTAACTTAATAAATTTTTTATATTCAAACCACAAACGACTCGGCGCAATGTATAGTCGGCTATTATGGCGTCACTCGGCACGAGCCGGCAAGCGTGGTTGTGTTTAATTTCTACTAGATCATCGTGTCTGTGTGAAATAAATTGTTTTGGATTGTCGTTATTGTAAAATAATCGACAAGGGAGGAAGGTTTTGTTCCTGGTAAAAATGGCAAATGTTATAAACATTTGAGGCCTTGGTTTCTAGTATCATATACACCAAATCCCACGTTTCTGGATTTTTATCAGCTATTAGCTTGCTTTACTTATTTTCCCAATTTCATCCCAATTTACCCTCCAACCCTTCAACGGAATTATCTCAAAATATAATCCAGTTCCATATGGTGTTATAGGTGGTACATGCATGCACTAAATTTCAAGTGAATATCTCAATTTTATTTTATTACCTCTTTAATAATGTGTGGTGGTGGCGGGTGTCAAATGTTATAAAAAAATTTGAAGACTTGACTCCTAGTATATACAGCAAATTCCAAGTTTCTGAACTCCTATCAGCTTACTTTACTTTTTTCCCTTATCTACCCCTATTTACTCCTCAACCCTTCGCCTAAGCAAGCTCAAACTATAATCTAGTTCCAACAGATCTCGTTATAATACATACGTCTACCAAATTTTCAAGTCAATATCTTAAACCGTTCCCCAGAGAGAACATGTGCACAAAAAAGGTACAGACAGATCGATCGACAGACAGAAATTTTTTTCTCTCAAATTTAAAATCTCGATGTTTTATGACATTTTAAACATACTTAAAAAAAAGAGATTTCTCGATACTACCAAATGATAGTTCTGAAACAGCAGGTTGACAGCAAGTACAGGATGTGCAGCCTGACAGAGGAACATGTCAGTCACGTGGTGACGAATATACTTTAGCACCATCGGAGTACGCTTACCGGCGTAACATAATGGCCAGTTATCTCCACTGGGTCATGAGCGAGCATCACGATATACCAGTACTTCAACAATATTGTGAATATACTCCTCAAAAAGTCAACATCGGTGACATCACACTTTTGGTGGGACGTGTCTATTATAATTGGCAGGAAAATTCGTTTGAATCGATCAGATAGCGTCGTATATAATAAAAAGGAGAAATCCTGTTTGGGGATCGATGTGTTCATCTCGAATGACGACAACGAGATGCTCAAGGAAACTTAAAAATTGAGATAAAATAAAGACTTCCAATTAAAAGTGAGCAGAATATAGAATGCAAACACCTTAGTCATGTCAGTAATAGTAGAAACCTTCGGGACTGTTTAAAAAAAGGCAGCGGCGGGAATCTATCATAACTTTCTGGTCAACCATACGCACACGAAGTGCAGAATATCGTACTATTGAGAACGGCGCGCATCCCGCGTAGTGCTTTGGAGTGAAAGACTCTGTAATTGCTTATTGAGGTCTGGACTCTGATCTGTTGAAAGGGACATCCTTAAGGTCGCCAAAAGAGCCCAAGAACCTACCACGTGCTGCACCAGAGCTGAATTCCTTGATGTAACATCAGGGGATAATTCCCCCTTAAAGAGGAGTGCCCAATTCATAAATATAACAGAATCAACAATTTATAGTTACTTACATAGTATAGCATTAATTAATAAATAATGTTGCGCATTTGCGCACCCTAGGTGCTGTTTATATGAGTAGCATGAACTAAGTAGCAGGGATGACAAATCACTGTATTCATTATCATCATGTGTCCACAACTTGATTCGTTCACTTCATAGAATCTTGTAATATCCGCCATCTCTAAGGCACTAGTAGTTCGACATTTTTACAATCTGGAAACTTGTAGAAGATGGATCGAGACTTTGCTATATTGTTCTAGATATCACACGAGAAGGTTACGAACCTTGCTAGAATTTTTCAGATGCATTCTGTGGTGTATATAAGGTGACTGATTCACGGCGGAAGGGAGTTGACATAGATCCGAAGTGTTACAAAGTGAACAGAAGAGTGCAAGTATCTAATGATAAACGTTTAAAGTTATTTTAGTAAATAAATAATGAACGTATTGTGAGGTTAAGTTTTAAGTTATTAAATAAATAGTGTGTTAGAGTTTCTCTTGTTATAATTTTCGAACCCACGGTTCAAGGGAGGTTTCCAACGGATGGAAACTCGTGTCAACAAATATTAATCTTATTTTATTTTTTTTGATTTGCGAAGAAGCGATATTAGAATACATTTATTTTGAAAATTCAGTCTAAGCCAATTCGAACATAATATTATTGGAGAAGTTTTAATTTCGTGAGAAAATGATTTACAAAACTGATACCAAATTGTTGTTTGCTCTATATAACCATTAATCGAAATAAAATAACTAAAATCGTTGTGACTTAGTAAGTACCTACTAACAGATATTAAATATTAGTTAATTTTGATCGATTCTTTTGATAAATTATTAAACAATAATTAGAAATCACGTATTTGTGTGATGTCAACAAATCATGCTAACAAAATATTCATTAATCTAATTAAATTGACATTTGCTCGTGAAGCGAACAAAAAATAGGTGAAAATAAAGACATAAATATTCTACAAAACACAAGAAATTAAGAATGTACTAATTGAATGGCTTTAATTCGTTCTATAGAATAGAAATCGTCATATTAAGAAACTCACATAAAATAAATTGTACATTACGAGTGTATACGTCTTTGTTTAACACATTGTGAGGTAATGAAATGATGAAGAAAGCTATATAATGACATATGTTATAACGAGTTTCATTTAAGCGCTACTTATAGCCTATATAAATTTCTAGATCTTGAGGAAAAAGAAGTCGAGATATTTTAATGAGATTTTATAAGGATATATTGAAAAAATCTAGTCAGAGCCTACTATATGATGTAGTTCCCAAATTGACTATTATTGAATATTAATTATTCATTTATAAATAATAATAGTTAACTATAAAGGTTATTTGTAACATATTTTATTTTCATATTACCAATTATAACTACTGCACACGGACGTTGTCTAGAGCAAATATGTTCGTAAATTAAACATAAAACAAATCTGTAATGCAATAAGAGAATAAAAAGTTCCACTCTTTATTAAGTCATTGGATGATTTCTTCACTTAAAAATGGATTGACGTATTCTCCTAGTTTTATATACAATTCTAGTTCCTAAATAGGCGTAATGGGTTAGAGAACTTGAAATATTCGAACAAATTATTTTTTTTAATAACGTAACTTTCGACGTAAGATGATTTGCTACATATTTAAAGAATTATTTTAATATAGATTTCAGGATTCTCTCTAATCATTAATAATCCTTCCTTAGAGATATTACGGCTATTTTATTGGTGTTTATTTAATATTTTTGTTATAATTAACTTTTTAGTCGGAAATCTATCTTCTCAAAAGATGCTCCTAAAAAGTCAAACCCACGCCTTGAAGATGTAGTTTTGGAAAATATGTACGTTATCTGGAATGACCCTATGCATATAAATATAGAGGGCGTCTGCGATTACTAAAAAGCGCATAATTTTTATTAGAAAATGTTTCTATTACATACTAAAAATTGATTTTAATCTTCTGCATTTGCTGTCTTATTTTTTAATGTTTCATAGTTATTTTTAAACCAGTCGAAATCTTATTCTTTGTAAATTTAGATAGTGCCAAATCATTCTCGATATTGTTGTTAACAAATGCTCCAGAAATTATTTAAACAAAGTGTATCCGAAAAGTGCAATGTAAATTTCAGCATCGAGACACTTTGAAACTAGTACAGATGGATTCATACTTCCATGATATAAAATCTGCAGAAATAAATGGCGCAGTTTTTAGTGAAAGAATTATCTAAATTGTTTTAATAATACAGACAATTTTATAAGGGCTATATTGGCCGATGAGTGACTGACAAGACAATATATTGTGAGTGAAAGACATATAGGTAAGTAAAAAACATAAATGACTTTGGTGAGTGAGATTTTTTAGTTAAAGATTTGGTGAACACAAGAATGACATTAAGAAAAATTAAATTCAAAGATGGAGGATTTGTGAACACGCATGAGAGAACGGACATAGAATAAACTGGGACTCACCAAAAAAGTTCTGTATAAGTAGTAGAAATCTTTGGATTCTGAATATAACACACATATTCTATGAGTTAGGTACTTAACACACACAACACAAAAGATGTTCCAAAAAATGTTTTGAAAAAGAAAACAGAGTAAGTTTTCGAAACGGCAGCTAAATACTTTTTAAATAACCTAGGGTCCTATGTAAGTAAATTCTCATCTGTGAAGAGTCGGATACATATAAGTATCCAACTCTTTACAGATGAGGATGTATATTATATATCCATTGACATTTTCTGTTGGCAAGGAATGTTTTTTGACACATTTGGGTTCTCCAAACGTAACCTCATTTTTCAAATTTTAGATGAATCATTGTTCATATCAATAAAAAGGTGGAATCATGCCAAACTAGATTTCTTTATTTTTTTAATGACCAAGGGTTATATGTATAGGACACTCCAATAATTTCTACTGATTAATTATAATTATAATTTGGAAGTATTCACATTGCAAAATTCTTAATTTGAGGTTTTACTTTTGCAGGTAAGTACATGTAATTATTCTTGTCCATGACTGTGTAAACTACTAATAAGCCAGTCAATCTATACATTCGAGCTTGAAAAAGCTCAGGATGTTCTAATTTTTCAGTATGTTGTCAGGACCTTTGCCAATAATAAGAAACCAACTTTGCAGCTTGGAAAGACTTGGCGAGCTGCGCAATGCCCAGAAAACAGCGACATTTTTGGCGCCATGTTTCTATTTCAGTATATACTGGCCTTTTGTATACTACCTGAATTTTACTACAATCAATATAATTGTTTGAAAATTAGGAACAAAAACCTTCCTCAAGATTTAACGTTTAAGAGCGAATAGCTAGAATAAGGGGCGCGTGTGAGAAAAAAAGGTAGGTTATTTAATGTCATTTGCTCATTTTTACCAAATTATACGCGCCCGAAATACTTCCCATATTCCTGTGGCACCATGTAGGTTTTGAAGTAGGTATATAAGATTATCCTTTAATTCCATTCGCCTGCTTTACATGCTGCATCTTTCAAAAGCTCTTCTCTAAATAATTTAATGGATATAAAGATTCTCTAACTTGACCAAACGTATTTTATAGTTTTCTGCCTGATATGCACATTTCTTATAAGCTGATATGATATTCCCCCTACGTCAAGAAGTTACGTCACGGTAGTATTTACAACAATTACTATGTTTGTTAAATTACTTATGAATGAACGAAATTTTTGTGCAAATAGAAATATGCCCGTTTGCTATTTCCTGTCGGCTTATCTTATACGTCACTATGATATTTATAATTGCACTCCACGAGGTTTATAAATTGTCATGTGTTACTTATCTCTTTTGTTTTAGGAGAAGAGAAGAAATAAAAACCACCTTGATAAGTTAATTGGAAAAATAAATAAAAATCTCAAGCAGAAGCGTTCTTGAAAAATCCAGACTTAAAAATAAACATATTCAAGTATAGAAAAGGCAACCAACTCGCAATGGCCTTGTGTATAAAAAGCGCATATACAACAAAATCAATTTATAAAACTGCATAACAAAATTATTAACTTCAAGGAAATACAATCAACGCCAATAAATAATGATAAAAAATACGTTTTTAAAGTTGCTGACGTATATTTTCAGTTATTAATGTCCAAAGGATATTATTTACTGAAATATTTCAATGGCTATAGTTTAATGGGTAAAAGTGAAAAGAAATTATTTAGGAGTTCAACAAATGTCTTTTGATATCTACTTTTAAGAGTTGCTAGGAAATTAAATAGGTAACTTTATATTCCCCTAACATAGGCAAAATAATAAATAAACGAGGGGTAGGTAACTTGTTTCTACATACTTTCTTCTCATTGATAGTTTCATTAGCCAACGAAGTAAAATGTTTATCATCACTCCTTGAACAATGTTGCGTAAAAAATGGCGACTTGACAATTGACCATATGACAGGTCATTTTTGAGAAAAATAGATTTAAACGAAATGTTGTGACCTTCAGTAATTCTTCTATTCTTCTTTTTGGGATTTGCATAGACATGGATGTATATAGAATATACGTCCAAGGAATATACAAAATAATACAATTATCCAATTATACAGGGTATATTGAATTGAGAATTGAGTTGCCGGACGGGAACATGTGCTTCCTGTGTTCATATTGGGCCCGTATAACCCAACTTATCTTATTCTAAAAATGCATCCCATTCTCTTAAAGTGAGACAGAACCTCTACCCCTGTAACTTTTACGTCAAAGGATCCGTTAGATGTTGTTTTCTTGACAAACGCACGAATAAGAATAAAAATATAAAAAAACTAAATATTTCGCTGTCGTTTCGAAACCTTATTATGTTTCCGTTCTCAGTGTTTTGTGGAAAAAAAAATTGTCTCTAAGAGTATGTTTGTTATATTCAATATCCTTAGATACTCACTACTTACATAGAACTTATGATATAGTTAAGTGTTAATTTAGACAAATTATTATTGAAGTTCTTCTGTTAATATTGGCAACAAGGGTGTACAAATATCTACCCGAACAATTCGACACGTACTTGCTCTCATTCGACAATATTATTGCTGATTAATTAATTCTTTTTTGGCTTTCAGCCTCTCTTGTTAATATTTTTGCCGAATTCCAGTTTATTCTATATCCGTTTTCTCAAGCGTGTTCGCAAATCTTTGATTCTTTTTTCCTAATGTAATGTTGTGTCCATCCAATCTTACACTGAAAGGTCTGGATGACTCACTCCCATAATGTTTACACTCACGCGGAATACTGCAAAAGCAGTTTTTTAAATTTTACTTGTGTTTAAGCCCTGGACCAGTAAATAATCAGTATTGTTGTTGTATGAGGATAGAGTGTAGAAGTGTAGAGTGCAGAATTGTTCCGTAAATGTTTGTACAACCTGGTAGCCAATGTTAAAAAAACTTCACGAATACATGTAAAATAAAACTGTTATAAGTATACCTATATCTGTGTTGTATCTATGGATATAGTCTAGTAAATTTATGAATGCCAGGTCTACCATAAATCGCCAATGAGTCGAGATATATTTCCGTATTCATTTAAACTCATTTATAATTGTAAGCATCAAATTACTGACAGCAGTCGGATGCGCCTCTATTAAATAGTGCGCAGCGTTATCAAGAATTTAGATAATGCGTTGATGTCGTTACTCACTGACAATGTGTTGCAGATTTTGGGAATCATAAAACTAGACTATACTGAATATAACAAACATATTCTTAGAGCTGTGTGTTTAACATACACATACCAAAAGATTTCCCAAAAACGCTTTCAGAAGGGAAACAGAATAGGTTTCCGAAAAGTCAGTGAAATACTTCATTTTAATATTTTTATTCTTATTCGTATCATTTATCAATACACAGCCTCTAACTGATCCCTTGACGTAACACATAAAGTCGCAGGAGTTTTAAGTTATTTCCCACTAATATACTTGACAATTCTAACATTTTGTAGATTCCTCGGGCTTTATTTAGAAGTGAAGATATATAAGTCGAGAAGAAAAATAGAAGAATAAAGAGAATGCCACAATTAACATTTGGACAATGCTCATTCGGTAATGCTCGTTATGAATTTTCAAGGTAGGCCTATCATACATAAATAAAATTGGCAAGTTAGACATCGCGGAAGTATCTTGAAATGATTAATATTGTTATTGGCAGTAAATTTTCTCAATTAAGATGGCCATTCCCTAGAAAGAGACATCCGATAGGGAAATATTTATTATTTTTGGCCATAACTTTTTTTTCTTAGTACGTAGGTATATTTAAAAACAACTAGTAGAACCATAACAAGACTATTACTATGAATTTTCACTCAATAATTTCAGTGGTTTGCAAAATAGCTAGATTTAAATTTAAAAATTATGTTAATCTTCCTATTTAGTTGTTTTAAATTTAGCTATTTTGCACACCACTGAAATTATTGAGCGAAAATGCATAGTGACAGTCTTGTTGTGGTTCTACTTAGGTATTCTTATAGTTTTTTTAAATATACGTACTAAGAAAAAAAAGTTATGGGCAAAAAGAATAAATATTTCCCTATCGCATGCCTCTTTCTAGGGAATGGCCACCTTAATTTTTGCTGTCAATTTTCAAATAAGGTTCCAAAAGTTCGCGTGATAAAATATTATATTTTTCAAAACGCAACTTTATTAATAGCAAATGTTAATAATCATTAAATAGTTATTATTATTGCAACAATTATGAAATATCCTTTTTTACTGTTACTCATTTTTTACGTTGTAATTAATTTAAACCCTGCTTTTAAATAATTTGATTCGCGTAATATAAGATTTCATTCATTTAATAAAACAATAAATAATAGCGTACACGTTAGTAAATCGTAAATAAAAATTATCGATAAAAAAATTAATTAACAAAGCTATTAGAAACTATAATGTTTCCTTTAATAGTCTTAATAATATAACAATTGATTAACATTCTAACGAGCTAAAAAACGGCAATGGTGAAACAATATCTTTTATAATGAACATAGTAGGAATTCTTTTTATTTTTTTCCTAGTGTACCAGATTAAAAGCTATTTTTAAAACTGCAAACAACATTTTCAAAGTTGAGTTAGGTTATGGTTTTACAGTTGCCCATATAAACTATCAGTGTTCTGAATACAAATCATTGCAAGTATATATCTGGTCGAACATAGGTTAATATACTTTGAAAAAGCAAGTCGTTTAAAATAAATAAAAATAATAAAAAAGGAATAGTTGTTTTGCTTGCGATGTAGAGGGCGTTCTGTACCATAAGATGTGTATGCTTTCCTTTGATATATTGCTATTTAATTCATTACTTTTTAACGAGTCAATTTATAATCGTCTTATGAAGAATTTTGATTTTAATGTTTTGAATAATGTCTCCTAACACTTGCATTGTTGAACAGTTTGTTCCAATAATAATAATAGTTTCCCTAGAGTGTTGTCGATTGGCGATTGCGCTTCTTAAAACTAGTGCTTTGCTCTTAAATTGTAAGTCTTGCTTGTCTTACGTTAGAATTTCCTCTACAGGGTTACCGTTTATTACGTCAAATGTTTTTTTTTCTTTTTTGTATTTTTATAATTTAATAGGCGATCAGCAATATATACAAATCGATATCACGTTTTTTTTTTTATTTGGTAGAAAATTTACAGCATGGATATAATAATATTTGTACTAATAGTAAGTATACTTGCTAATATTTTATATATTTCAAGGAAAACATCAAAACCATTTTAAGGTCATTAATCCTCTGAAAAAAATTAAGCTTTGTGTTCATAGTGTTAATAGTGGGATAGTTAACTCTGATGAGTAATTATGATACAGGAGTTGGGTGTTTTTTTCGACACATTATCGTTTTATGCTCATCGGATGTTTTTATCGTTTTACGAATGATACCTTTTGGCGGGGCACCTCCCGCTCCCGTCAGGTACATTACGAGTGGTCAATGTTGTAATTAAAAAAGTGTGAGCATTATAATATTTCTTTAAATTGAGAATATTTATTGAAACATTCTGAACATAGAAAAATATTTAAAAGTGATTTATGATTTGTTTGCTTGTAATTATATTGAAACATATTCTTTATAGGATTTTGTAAACAGCAGAAAAAACTATGTATGAAAACTAAAAAGAAAAACTATCCGCAAAAAAATATTAATGAAATCTTTGCACTCTTTCGATAACCTGAATTTTGGTTATGTTAGCAATTAAAATTCCAAAATAAATTTGTCTATTTTATTTGACAATTCTCATTGTAATAGTAGTATCCACAATGTTGCAATGAGAATTGTCAAATAAAATAGACAAATTCATGTTAGGATTTTAATTGCTAGCGTAATCAGAATTCAGGTTATCGAAATGAGAATTTTCAAATAAAATAGACAAATTCATTTTAGGATTTTAATTGCTAGCATAACCAGAATTCAGGTTATCGAAATAATATAAATATTTCATTAATATTCTTTACAGATAGTTCTTCTTTTTAGTTCTCATAGATAGTTTTTTCTGCTGCTTGCAAAATCCTATAAGGAATATGTTTCAATACAATTACACGCAAACAAATAATAATTCATTTTTAAATATTCCCAGAAAGAAACTCCTGCCAGTTAATTCGCGAAAATATTTCCAAATTTAAAAAAGAATCAGATTTTTTATTGTATATTTTATCTCAGAACTCTAAATTCATCGTTACAAGTTATTTCTGAAATTTTGTACAGGTATGTATTATAACCAGATCTGGAACTAAATTATATTTTGAATTTAATCTATTGAAATGTCGGGGGTGAAATAGGGGTAAATAAGTAAATTAAGCTAATAAGAGAGAAACTTGGGAATTGGTGTATACGCAAGCAAATATCTCATATTTTTTTATGACATTTTACACCCCCATTCTATTATTAACAAAATAAAATTGAGATCTTCACTTGAAATTTGGTACACATATGTAATATATCGAATATGAAACTAGATATTTTGAGATGATTCCGTTGAAGAGTTGAGAGTGAAATAGGGGTAAAGAAGTAAAGCAAGCTTGCTTTACTTACTCTGCTTATTAGCTAGTAAGAGTCCAAAAACTTGAGATTTGGTGTATATACTAGAAACTAATGTGTTAATTTTTTTAATGACGTCTGCCACTCCCACCACTACCCACACTCCAATATTAAAGCGGTTAATAAAATAAAATTGTGATTTAGTGTGTACGAGAGCAAAACTTCCCAAAAAATTTTGGCGACAGCCATCCTCACCCCCATCAAACTTCGATCAGTCAAAAAGGTATTGAAGTTTCACGTCGTTTTACAGGATTTTGAATCAGATTTCAATTTGATGTTATTAAAATTCTATGAGCAATTGTTTCCATATACTGGAATGCAAATACAATATCAAGATGCTCTCCTTTAAAGGGACTTGCGTGGGAAATCTGGACGTGGAAGTAGTGATTCTAGTTGAAGAATTCCCGGAATCTGTAATCCCCCGCTGTTGATGACGGTCCTGTTTATGTGATATAAACGAAACGTATTACAGACAATGTATTCTTATTCACCTTTAGTTTTGGTTTCGACATTCACAACTGCTTAAGTTACTCTCAAGGATATAATTTTCAATTTTTAATCAATTTAGAAATAATACGTGTTTCTGAATTTTGTTTAAAAGAAATAATAATAAAAATGTTCAGCTCAAAGTGGAAATGTGTATATTTCACCCGGTACAAAATATAATTGTGTACGGTCATCGACAGAGTTATAAGGTGTGCCCAGTTGTAGGTGTATAGACGATCACGAGGTCATAAAAAAATTATAAGCAAAACCCTATTTATATTGATCCATTAATAACTTCTCATTATAACGTTTTTCAGTTTTAATTAACGTTACAACAAATTATCTTTTATATAAATAAATAACGGACAAGGACTTGAACAACTTATCTTAAATGTACCTTCAATAGTACTAGAAAAAATATGTTCTTATATTGTTCATGTAAATTACAGTTTAATACCATAGTAATTTATATAATTATATTTATGTATCCACATTAGTTTTATGGTAGACTTTTAATGTGATTTTAGATTACAAACAATAAAAGAAAAAGTGCCTTTTCGCATACACTTGTCTACTAATAAAACAACATAGATATCTACCTATTATGTGTGATTTGTTAAACATTTTATTTATTAAAATTTGGAAATATATAGAGTGTAGATGCGTTACATTGTAAGAAAAAGGTACTTTTGAAATGAATAAAAATGTGTCAGTTACATAATTTTGAGTTAAATAAAAGTGTACATTTTTATTGTACATTTATTGAGAATATCTGTTAACAAATTTCCACCGATTTCTGCAGTATCGTGAATACTACTAACCCCAAAAACGAATTTGAACTTCTGAAGAAGTTAACTAACATACTCATTCAGTAAGACTAAATTATGACAAGGCAAAGAAATTCTTGTAGAAGAGTCAGTACTGTATATTATGAAGAATTACAACAGAATATAAAATAATAATTTAATGTTTCTTCAGTATATCTGCTTATTCCCACAAATAAATCATTAAAAATACATATTTTTTTTAATAATAAATTATGATAAGGCAAAGAAATTCTTGTATTGCGTCGACATGTCAAGAAGTACACATTATCGTTTTCTAAATAAAATAGTTTAGTTTCATGTTTATATCAATAGAATCAAAGTGTAAAATGCCAAAAAAACATATAGTGTTAAAATTTTGTACCAACTTATAGTTGGAAAAGAATTAGTACTTAAGGGTAAAGTATTTTTTGGTTCAATAATTATTGATGATTAAGAAGGCATTTTAATGCGCAGTTAAATACGGCAAGAAAAGCAATAACCGCAAATTATAATTTTTATTGGTTATTACAGGTAGAGGGGATGTGTAAGTCTGTATAATCCTCGTATTTAACAACGTTAGGTCAATCTTGATACAGCAAATCGCAGTGCAATTTTAATAGAAAAAGAACAAAAAGGTATAACTACTGGCATAACTCATTTAATTTCTAACGGAAAATAATCTCTATGTTACCTCGAGAGTAGCACTATATTGGCTTGTAAAACGTAAATGGCTTATTAAGAAATATGAAATGTTCCTTGTATTTACGAAGAAAGAACATACTTTCCTATAATAATTCTTAAGTTTTTACCTTGAATATAATTAAACCGATAATTAAAAAAAAATTGCAAACTGTTTTGTTTGAAATATGCTCATTTAAAATCAAATAAAATGTGAGTGTCTGTGAATAGCAGAATAATAGTCGCGTAAACTAATAATTAATGCGATCGACCACTCTGTATCAAATAATAGTTAATATGGGACTGGTAGGGCTTATTCTTATCACAAGGTATCTGCATCCTGTATATATATTTCTTCGATAAGAATCGTTTGTCTAGAAGTGACATTTATTCAAAATTAGAAATTTTGGTATCAGATAAAATAGCGTTAGAGCTCCTTATTATACTATTCGCAAATATGAAAGTGAAGAGTATATTGCATTTGATCGGGTACATTTTTAAAACTGTAATATAAATATCGCTCGTAAAGAAAAAAAAATCATATTGTCGTGATGTGATTGTGAGAATCTTGAACAACTTTCAACATGTCCGTCCGTCTGTCTCTCCGTCCGCCTGTGTGCCTGTTCGCCTTTCCGTTACGTTTCTTGTAAGCACGATAACTTAAGAAATAAATGTCCAATTGCATTGAAATTTGGATAGTAATTTGTATTATCTGCAGGAATAACCCCATTCTTAATAAAAATAGAACAGTAAGTAAAATAGTGATTCATTATTTAAATAGAAAATCTTATTGTTTATGTTTTGTAATTGAACATAAAACATGAAACTAAAAATGTCTAAAATTAACATTATTTACAAAAAACTCCGGAGAGTATCCCATACAATATGCAAAAATTATATAAAAAAAATTAATAAATCATAGCAAATGCTATGTTTACCCTAGTTTATTTTTCTTTATAAGAATGATTTCTGAATTCGGTTTTGCAATAAATAGGTGACAAACTAAAAACAAATTGAAGGTTCTGAAGTTTCTGACGAGGACAAAGAAAACCAGACAAGTGCAAGCCGTACTTTCGCAATTAATTATTTGTACAATCGGTTGTTTTTAAATATAGATTATAGATTTATATATATTATGGTGATGAAATTGTATCTATTAATGACGTTTTATAAATCAATATTTTTAATTCTAAAGCAAGTTTGTTTGTAATGACTAAAAAAACTTCGTCCAGCTTTCTCTTTGTGTACCTATCAAAAAAATTATCTAAGGTAATGCAATCCTGATAATTTTCGGTCAACCCTACACCCTATTCTCAATGTTCATTATTATTTTCAGATTTTTTTAAACGATACTTTTGATTATAGAGTGAGGCGTTAGCGATATTTAAGCGTTTTTTCGGAAAGTATAAAAAATACATGAAAAACCAAATGACATATTTTTGTATTTGTGCTTTAACATATTTTCATTTGGCACCTCACAGGATGATCCTGAATACACTTTTCCTAACTTCCCATTTTACCCTCCGACACGAACCCCTAAAATCAAAATTCTATTTTTTGTATTTCGTCATAACTTTCTACAACTGTGCCGAATTTCAGTTTTCTTCGTCAAACAGTCTCTAAGAAACATTAATATGGCAGACTCGCGGGCGGACAGACACCGAGGTGATTCCACCATGTGTTCCGTTTTGCCAATTTTGGTACGGACACAATGAAGAGAATTACTTTCATTGTGGAATACATACAGAACAGGAAGGTTTTACTAATATTACTACAGTAGTCTCGCGGAGATTACTTTCTGCGTACAAAAACTTATATCTTTATATAATATTAAGATAGACTAGTATAGATTTGGAAATATTTTTTAATTAAAAACGAGGTTAAAGCTTCCCATTGAGAGTAACTATTCTCAAATTTCTCAGTTACAAATGTCGACCATAATTCATAATCTAAAATATTTGGTTGAAACACTGTCAAGATCTTCTTTACTTAAAAATGTATCTGTATAGTCTGTAATCTAATGGTGGTGAATAAGCAATTGTTATCTATTTATTTTTTACTTACTATTAGAAAAATATCATTTAAATATTAAATTCTTGAAAACCTTTCTGTTTTTTACACCATATGAAACAGTATTATAAGAAAGTTTGACTTAGTTGAAATATTAAACATTTTTCTTCGACCGGGCGGAAAGTAGTTGTTTTGTGAGTGATTTTTCAGTCAACAAGTGACACTTCCAATACAATACCGGAAAATAACGATTTTGTAGACCCAGAAAGAGAATAATTTCCTAGCTTGGGCCAGTAAAAATATTATATTGCTAGGTATTGAGTCAAAACACCCAAGGGTATTTGACAGTTTCTAAATCGAACAGATTTATTGTTAATAACTATTATTATATTTTACCGGTAAGTAGCGTACGTACAATACCCGGAAAGTCATTCTATTTGAATCACAGGCTTCTAGGACGAACCGTGGATGATGATGATGAAGATGGCTGTCAGCAGGATAAGGAATGCTAATCTTCAATACTGACATCAGAAGTGGAAGAAGCTATATAAAAACTAAAAACTAGCAAAGCAGTTAGGATCGAAAATATCACCGTTGAAGAGCTGAAGTTAGTTGGTGGTGATGAAGTGAAAATACTTCGTAGAAAATGCGGCAAAATATCTAAGACACCAGAGAACCTCAATTTTACCAAATAAAATAAGAAAGCGCAGTAAATGTCTGTGATAACTACAAATTTCTGGCATTAACATTAGACGCGAGCAAAATAATGCTATATTGTTCACTTCAGAGTATCGGCACGATAAGGACGATACCTGATAGCAAATTTGAATTTACAACTTAGCGATAAGTTTGTTTCATAGATTACCATAAGATTTTTGACAATGTGAAAAACGACAAACTATTATATCTGGCTGTATCATTGGGGATGGGGACGTCCGAACATTTGTTGTTTATTATTCAATGACAGTGGCGGACTGACACTTGTTGGTGGTTGTGGCGATTTGTACCGAGGGGCGGCGAGGGCACAGGTCACATGTCCACGAAGGTTCTCAATACGTGAGGAGGTCGTTTTGGACCGGGGGCGTTGTGGCGATCGCCACCACGTCACCATTGTCAGTCCGCCACTGTTCAATGACTCAATGAAGAAAACTTTTCTTTGGTGAAAGTTGATAAAATCTGCTCTGACAAATGTAAAGTTAGCAAATGTGTCAGTTAGGAGTGTGTTCCGTGACCAATCATCTTTAATGTCAATAACATATTGTTACGTATTTCCACCTCATAGGAAACACCCTGTATGAATCTGTGGGTTCTAAATAATTTTAACAAGGGGTAAACCACTAACACTTTATTTAATAATTTACTGACTATACAATACTTCAAAATAACCTTTACACTTTGTTTACTTGATATTTAACCTCACTTTTTCGCTATCAATTTCACTTTAATAAACCTCTTCACTTTTATAAAACTTCTCCCTCTGTGCCGGTAATCGCGCCTTATATACTCTGAAATTGCCTCTAGATCAATCAAGAATCTTCTCCCATCACATTCTGGAAAAATCTATGTCTTTTTACAAGTTTTCAGTCACTCACTATTAGGCATAGGCGTATCAGTCTCCAGTTTCAAGGGGGTGTAATACATTACGATACGACGTGTGCTGAAGGCAGGCCTCACGAGAGGGGGCGGCGGCGGAAATTCCCCCGGCTCCGGATTTTTTAGAGGAACCCGTGAATGAAAAGTGCTTAAGTTATCTTTCCTTTTGTACGAAAATCGGATAATTTATGTATATGAAATCATTCTAGTCACAGCAAGCTAGGATGATGCCAGTATGTTTGCTAAGATACCTCAAACATTACGGTTTAAGTATAAACTGTAGGAAAACAAAAATTATGATTCTACACCGAGCGTTTGAAAACCCCTTAGACACGTTAAGGATAGGTGATGCCAGTTGAACAAAATTTGGCCTGACAGAAATATCACGAGATGCATAAAGGGCAGATAAATCGCCCGAGCAATTTTTGTCACTTGTCCTGTAGTGATAGCGAATTTATACATTATTTTCCAAAGGCCAGCACAAGACCTTTCCCATACGATATTTAAAAAAACTTTAACATTCTTAAAATATGCATCTGACTAAACTGAAATGTATGTAAAATGCATCTTTAATAATTTTTAATCTTACTTTAATTTCTCATTCAGGTGTAAGAAAGTAAATTTGTATACATTTTTAGAACTGCTGCTTTAAAAAATACGTACATATAATGCTCAGCATAATAAGCGATAAAAATAACATTGATAAAAGTTCCCTGACCTACCCTACTACGACTACAAAGTAATATTGTAATCTAAATATGTATGAAAGGATATAAATCAATTTTTTCAGTTTTTGTATTGTTAACATTTTTAAATGAATATTCATATAAATAATGTATCGGTATAGTATTGAATTGTAATTTAAATAGAAGTAATGAATATTATTGATGTCACTTAACGTAAAATGGGAACAGATTGGTTTTTAATGGCAGATTGTACCATTTACAAATTATTTTTTATTTTCATAAGAACAACTTGTTACATTTAAATAAATTGTCTTTTCTTTCTAACTTCCCTCGGTTACAGAAGGGAAGAATTGTAATCGTAAAAGAAATCACCATCCGAAATTTCTTCGTTTTTTCACATTTCAGTCATTGTTATTACTCAAATAAAGTAAATTGTAAATGGATTATGTTTAATTTCAATTCTTGCGGTGAAGCCATTGGTTTCATTGTTGAAATTTTCTCCGAAAAAACGAGATAACAATTTTATTTTCATCATAACTCCTTTTTACCCTAACGGCTCTTACTAAAGCTCATTTTAAATGTCTTTTCTAGTACTTTAAAAAAAGTCTGACAAGTTTCCCTCCAAAAAATTCGTCGTCTTTTCGTTATTTAACGTTGAAAGGTTCGAATTCAGTTTTTGGCGAACAATTCAACAAGTCATAACTCGGTTCCTATTGCATCTACAAAAATAAAAAGAAAACAAACCGATTTGTTATCTTATAACTTTCATTTTTGCTCCGTTCACCCCGGATTCGGAATCAGCGTCCAAAAATACATAGGAATACTATGGTCAGTCATCCAGATCCGAAACTTTTTTCTTGTGGGACTGTGTAATGTTTACTCTAGTTTTACTTCCACATTCACGTAGTGGAGTCGAAGTATAATCAAACTTTTGTTGTTGAAATAGGCTTAAAATGTCATGAAACGTAGAGATTTTAAATTCGAGCGAACCAAATTTGTCGATGGTCGGTTCTTGTGCACACGTTTTCTCAGGAACGGTTTAAGATATTGACTTGAAATTTGGTACCCATATGTATTATGATGAAATCTGGAACTATTTTGAGCTAATTCCAGTGAAGGGTTGGGGGTTAATTAGGGGTGAAAAAGGGAAAATAAGGGAAATTAGTAAGAGTACAGGAACTTGGGACTTGGTGTATATACTAGAAGCCAAAGTCTCAGATGTTTTATAATAGTTTCCATTTCGTCACCATCCTCACTCCGTTACTAAAGGGGTTGCTAAAATAAAATTGAGATAATACGTATGTATTATAACGATATCTGGAACTAGATTATATTTTGAGTGATTCCGTTGAAAGGACAGGAGAAGGTAAATAGGAGGAAATAAGTAAAGCAAGCTATTAAGGGTCCAGAAACTTCAGATTTGGTGTATATGCTAGAAGCCAAGGATTCAAATTTGTTTATGATATATGGGTCAAATTCCATGAGAAATCCGGATGTGAAAGTAGCGATTCCTTAGGTGTTTTAAATTTAAATGCTACAAAACAAATTGGGTCCTTGGCCTCTAGCATGCACCAAATTAAAAATTTCTGAACTCTTGCTAGCTTGTATTCCTTATTTATCGCTATTCACACCTTTTGGCCCTCAACCCTTCAAGGGAATAAAATAACCTCAAATATAATTCAGTTCCAGATCTCGTTATAATACATATTTGTACCAAATTTCAAGTCAATATCAAGCTACTGAACGGATTGAAACCCGTTCTAGTGTAATCATGCACATAAAATAAGTTACAGACAGACAGATCGAGAGGAATTTTTCGCTCAAATTTAAAATCTCTACGTTTCATGACGTTCTAAACCTAGTAACAGCAAAAAAATTGAAATTTGTTTACGATTACTCTACTTCCACTTAACTACGTGGATGGGGAAGTAAAATAAATAATCCGATATGATTTTGACTAACTTTACCGGATAGAATAAGTGGTGAGTGTCTATTCAGTTAATGTTTACCCGAATCATTTTATTTTCATTCAATATATTTTATCTTTCAATTTAGTTAATTTTCTGATATGCTGCGTGACATATTTTCAATTTATTATTCAACCTCTTTGGTAACCAGAATTTTGTGACGAAAGTTACGTATATGCACATATGTATATGTTTGAATCAAATAATATATTAGGTATATAGTCTGTGAAAATAGTGTTGTGCAGTTTGACGTCACAATTACGCGAAAATTACAAATAACTTCGCAAAAATGAACCGTTTACGTCTAAATCTTGTAATATCAAAACGATTTGAATAAAAAGCAAAAATTTTTCACAATTTTCTAAGTGGAAAGTGTGCAATTTTAATTTATCGGAGAATTTCAGTAACAGTAAAGTGCGCTAAAAAGTACGACTTTTTACGACAAATCACACATAAACTTACAATAATCTAAAGCATCTACAATTTCAGTTGTAGCATATACAGAGAGTCCCATTAGTAATGGTACACAAAGCAACACCAGACCCCCTACTTAAAAATAATGTGATTCGGCCAAACTTACCTTAGTTCAACAGTTGATATTAACATAGAGACAGAGTATTAAAATGAATTTACAAAACAAAACAAAAAAATAAATGACTTCTGAAGCAATTTACATATTTTAACATTTGGTGACCGGGGACTTTTTGAGGCGACAAATTTAAAAATATTCAAAGTTTTAATGTTATTTGTAGAAAGAGCCATCTGCGGTATTTTACGTGTCATAATTTTTTGGCGCCTTAGTGTTTCTTTCTTTTTAATAAAAATACTTCTTTTTATCGTTTTTACGTAAAATACCTTGTAAATGTCGCTACAAGTAATCGTCTTTTTAAGTAAAAACATAATTAGGGGCCATTTACAAATGACGTCCAGTGATTACCCAGGGGAGGGGGTCTAGATTTTGTGACAGCATGGGACAGTAGGGGGTTTGATGAACTGGACGTCCGCTTGAAGGAAAAAAACGCGCTCGAGCTCCCACGTAGCAAATTTTACATTGCTGAGGGCCGGTTTATCAATGCGAGGATACGTGTTATCCTACGTTAAGTCACAGTTTAATAATACAGTAATAGGGGGGTTGAAACCGAAATTGGACGTACATCTGATGAGGGGCTTAAATATTTGTGACAGCCTCGGATACAGGGGAGGGGGGGGGCGGGGGTCATGAAAATTTTAGATTTTCTATGAACGTCATTTGTGAATGGCCCCTTATGTTTGATTTACAGAATAATTGATAGTGAAACAAATAGTATGAAATTAAAATTAATTTTTGTAGATATTTATAATTTATTATATTCCAAAATTATAGCCATACAAGTAGGAAAAGCAATGACTTTTAACAACAAATGGATGTATTTAAGAAAATATGATTTATTTAAATGCAAATTTCGTTTTAAAAATTAATAAATAACAACAATTAATAATAAAAGTGATCTGTCTGTTACAAGTGATTTCCATGTAACTTTATTTACACTTTTCGACCCGTAAATGACCGCCTGGTTTTAAATGATAAATGTTCGTGTCGAAATGATTCTATGGTATTTTCAAGTTCTTTACCATAAGTCTTCTCGAATGTTTATTACATCCTCATACACAAGAGATTTAATGTATCCCCATGCACAAAAATCCACAGGATTAAAATCGGGCTCCACGCAGGCCAAGGCATCTGGTTTCCACGACCTATCCAGCGATCCAGGAATATTTAAGTAGTTACTGGCTGGTATGGTAAACTACACTGGAGCGCCATCTTGCATGAAAAACATATTGTGTCTTAAATCGAGTGGTAACTCATAAAAAAAATCGACTAGCTGAGTTTGTTGAAAGTTTATGTATAATTCACCGTTTAAAATGGGTGGTACACATACGACCCCCAAACATAGTTATCAATCAACACGAAATATTAATTTTGAATTCATGTTGAAAGTGGCGTTCGGTTACTAAGTGCGGATTTACTATGTCCCACGCATATTTGTTTCTAAAGATAAATACATCTCTAGGAGTAAACGCGGCCTCGTTCATAAACAACACTTTATTCAAAAACATTGGATCGTGGTTTTGCTGGGTACGAAAGAAACGGGCAAGCTGTAACCTGACTGGAAGATCTGCCGCCACCAGATTTTGAACAGGCGTAAAATGGTACGGATAAAGATTTTCTTGATAAAAAACACAGGCCCACAAAAAAAGAAAGTGATCTGTTCTTGGGACCCGACATAGTAATTCCTACGTATTTCGACGCGCTGAACACGAATCCGATGTCCGTTTAGCTCCATCACACACCAATTTTTTGTAAATCGTGAAAACAACAAAGAAATCAGGTTTCCTAGGTTATTTTCGCGATTTACAAAAACATGGTGCATCATGGAGCTAAGTGGACATCGTATTAGGATCCAGCAAGTCCAGATACACAGGGATTACTATGTCGGGTCCTAAAACAGATCGCTTTTTTGTGGATCTGTGAAATCAAAATTGACGACTTACTTCATTAGCCGCAGCCATATGCCTCGAACTTATTTCCGGGTTTTCTGCAACACACACCAAAATTTCCTCTGCCTGTTCTACAGTAGTGGCTTTTGGACGTCCCGCGTTAGGTATCTATGTCTTTTGAGACGAAAGGAACCAGTTTCCTCCTATCTATTGCAAAGGTTTTGAAATATCTTAAAATCTGGCTGCGTCCTGTTTACATTTTCAGTGATTGTATGTAAGAGTAACATTGTTGAACGTCGCTATCTGTGTAAAACTGTTGTGTATATGTTATTTTGTAAAAAAATAAAGACATATTATTATTATTACTATTTTCAAATATCGGAGATAAGTTTGGCCCATTATAATTTTCTTGCGCGTATACGCTGACCATATCTCTCATCTCTACGTTTGAAAATAAATTATACCATGGCATTTTAAACTTAATGTTATTAGATATTTTTTCAAAACACACAAAACGCTGACAAACAAGTGAGTTTGATAGAAATTAAATTTGAAATCGTCTTTTATTGTTACTGTTTTAATCAAAGCCTACTTTGGAGAACTGTACACCCCTAAATCACGATTTAAATTAGTTGCATTGAATATTTTAAAAGTAAATATATCGGAAATCATTGCTTGTAGCTACATTTACAAGGTATACATTTTCACGTACACAATATTTAAAAACAGGTGTTTTTGTTAAAAAGAAAAAAATACTAAGAAGCAAGAAAGTTATGACGTTTTAAAGATACCGCCGTAGGTGGCGCCCTCTACAAATAATAGCAAAATTATGAATAGATTTGAATTCAGTGCCTTAAAAAACCCCCGTCAAAAACTTTTTTCAAACAATTTAAATTCTTTCAGAAGTTATTTTATTTTTTTTTAATTCACATTTATATCCAGAATCTCTGTTAATATTAATTTTCGAACTAAGCTAAGTTTGACTGAATCACTTTATTTTTACGTAGGTAATGAATCTGATGTTGCTCTTTGTGCCATAACTTATGGGACACCCTGTACATTGAGTTCAAACATTTTATATCAAATTTTTGCTTAAACTGTCGGATCAAGATACATCTTTACATTGTCAAATCTAGATTATTTTTCAACTCATCTTAATGAAATTTCAAATATATAGTTTCATTTTTGCATTAAATCTTGTATTCATTGAATTCATTGTTTAACCCCACTCTCAACAGTTTCCAACCCTGCAATTTCTAGGAGGAACTAGTTATGCTATCTCATACTGGTACTAAGTAATCTAATCAAAATTCTCATTTTTTAAATGAATTATTGGGGTGCCACTTTTACATCTGACCACACTTCCCTTATGGGAAAGTACTTGGAAAAGTAAAAATTGTTCTAAATATACCATAACATTTTCCAAAGAAACTAATTTATTTTTATTTTGTGATATGTTTAAAATGTATTTAAATTGACGGAATTGATGTGTCTAGTGTAAGAGATGGGTATGTAAGTATCACTAAATTCATTAAGTTACTGACAAACTTAATTAAGTACAATTATTTATCAAATTCTATAATAAAGTGTCTACTTTTCTATACTGTAATGTTTTTAATAAGAATAATTGCGATCTGTAATTATAATAATACCCATAAATATGTGACTGTATTAAATAGTAATGTTAAGTATGATCCTAATTAAATAAGTTATAAAAAAGTTGTCCTGTTTTCTATTTTACAACTTCCACATACTCACTTATATGATATATATGTATAAGCAGGTTTTCTTTATCTTGCATAAAAGATTGTGGGAAAATATTGAATCGTATACTATTTTCAATAATTTAGTATGGAATATAACTGTATTATTTTGGTATACATCAACTTATGCCGTCAAAGTAATAACATTCTTATTCATTTTAGGATATACCTAATGATTACTGATTAAATTATTGAAATAATTACACAAGGGTAAAAAGTGTATGTCTAAAATAAAAAACAATTTGTAACTTATCATAAGAATCGCAAAAAATTAATCGAAACTCAGTTACATAATTTCTGGTGAAAAACCCAAAATTACCAACAAGCACTCTCTTAATGTTTCTTCAATCTAATTGATCAATAAAAGTTCGGGTTCCTAGTGATAAATTAATACAAAATAATAATTATGGATAGGTCTAGAATAGGATTTTTTTCCTGAACTTGACAAAATTTGCCATTATATTCAATCACTTACTACAAGTTTCCGAAACAATATTGGTATATATCAGTTATTACACTTCGTCATAGTTTTGTAATAATTTTATTGTATTTATGTAGTAAACTATTAATTATAGTTATGCAAAATAACATTTTTAGAAAAATGAAGTCCTATTAATATTCCGCGTTGCAAAGTGCTTAGTAATAAAAGAGTTAAACACCTCTCTAATTAATATAATATTAAATTCAAATTAAAGCTTTAATTTGCAAGTGAAACTGTATTATTAACATTGTATTTACTATTGCCATTTTTCGATTTACTTATTTTTACTTTTAGAAGTAAAACAAATAAATTTTAATTTGGCTAAAAATGAGAATAGATACTTCAGTATACTCACCGCTGTATCAGTCTCCATTATTATTTTCTCACTAAAATTCATTAGAAATTAATACTTAAAAATAATCACATCACATTTAGGGCTCTAAAAAATCACTAGTAATTCTCTTTTCGAACATAGATGGCCTTCGCGAGCTGCAATTGTTTCAAATTCAAATGTTTTGTTTTGACAGTTATCCAGCATGGCCAACTTGAGCAGGAAATGTTGCACTACGTAAACTGTTTTCAAACGTTTTATCACAGAAATTAACCCCGTTTTTTTGCTACAAAAAATAATAAGCAAGTAAAGAAGTTTAAAAAGATCGACACGACATACTACAGTGCAGTTTTAAATGTGCAATGAGAGTCTACACTGCATCAAGTCGGCCTTGCATAGTATGAAACCCTGGATAAAAGGCGTTTTTTTATAAGAGGGGGAACCTCAAGGGTAAAATATGAGATTGGTACAGAATATGATTATTTTATTTATTAAATTAAAGGAAGAAATACTAACCACATTTATTGCCTTATAAAGAAAACTGTACAATACAATTCATTACTGCTTTGTTGGTAAACTCTATGATGCTTTATTTTATAACTAATTTCAGTTTATATTAATTGACTCCCGATGATTTTAATGGAAGAAAATAAATGTAGCCTGATAATTAGTGATGCAAATAGATGAACTGAGTGAGGACTTAAGAGTTTTCTTAAAACAATATAATATATAGACAAATCCTGTAAATTAAAAAAGTTTTAATTTCAAAGTGTTGAATAATAATGTCATTACGGCGAAAATATTTCACAAAATTGATTTTCTTAATTAAAATATATATTTATATACCTAGTTTCCAAAATTTTGTTTATAAATAAAATAACATGGAAATATTGTAGGTTTGATAAGGACTAACCGCAAAGAAAATCTGGTGTACATCTAGAAGGAAATCTCGAGAAAATCCCAGAAAATTTTCATCAAAAACAAAATTTAGTGTACAAAATTCTTGAGGGGTTGACTCCTCGATTATTCACAACGCAAACATAGCGAACAAGTCGACGAATCATCATTTGATCATTTGATCATATGCAGTAATAATATTAAACTAATACGCTTGTAAATATATTTTTTTAAATTATTTTTAGAGATTAATTTGAAAATTTTGATAATTTGTGTTTAATCCGCCAAAAAGAAAAATATGTACGGAGATTAAAACAAAATACTCTCAGTTTGGGAATGCAAAGTAGTACACTTAGTTTTATCAATAACAAAATATATTTTTACTTATATCTTAACATGAAATGAACGTTATTAGTGGTCCGTTGGTACTGTGTTGAATTTTTAATTTACAGGAAAAAGTATCCGAATTTCAATTCTAACGATATTGTACGTTTTACAAAAGCAGGGTCAAGGTATATATTTCCAGAGCTGTTTATATATTCAAGGGTGTCAGAAATTAGAAAAAATCACGATTGTACTTTTCTCTACAAACACGATAATTTGAAGCAATTCTTGGATTTATTCGGTCAATTAATAACAAATTATAGAGGAGAGGGGGGGGGCAGATTGGGCTATGGGGCAGATTGAGCCAGTTTGAATTTCCCGCTTATTGGAGAACATAAAAATCTAAAATAATTCACAGAAGTAGGCAGTCCCAAGGCGGGAAATAAACAAAGAGTGTCGTGTGCACTAAAGTTTTATAGCAGCTGCATCTGTGTTTTTTGTTCTGTCTTCAATTTAAAAAGCTGTGATTGTAACCGAAGGCAAGTAAAGTTTAATTTATTTTATGATCTCCGTTTTGTGCTTACAATAAACTATTGTTATTATAGAAGAACTTCCAATGATTTACTTAACCTAAATGTATGGTTAATTTTTCTGGCATGCCTTTATCTTTAACAATGTCTTATGTAGCAGATTGGGCCAGCATATAAGGGACAAAGTAGGTCTGGCCCAAACTACCCCATATATGTTAAATCAAGTGCAACTATTCTGAATTACTGTAATAAGATAAAAATTTGTTTTGTTAATGTCACTTCTTTGTTTGTTTAAGATGGTTCGAACCTATAAGAGGAAGACTGACAGGTGTGATATCAGAGAAGGCGATATGAAAAACACTGTGAAGGCAGTGCTTTCGAAGAGAATGTCTCAGAGAGCAGCCCGTGTGACCTTCGGAGTTAAAAGGTCAACTCTTCAGCATAGAATTAGTAAAACACTGAAAGAATGCAATATAAATGTGGAAAATTTGGACGATTCAGGAAATGAGAGCGGTACAGGTGATGATGTTGAATTATCAAAAAAATCTAAATATGCTTCTCGTCAAGTTTTTTCAGCTGAACAAGAAAATATGCTTGTTATTTACATAAAAAAGCATCGGATGCCCAGCATGGCTTAACTTAAAAAACATAAGAAAACTTTTAAGCTTATGATTTTGCGAGAGCCAGTCATTGTAGTTCTCCAGCTTCGTGGGACAAATTTCAGGTGGCAGGAAATGATTGGATGAAATTCTTTATGCGAAGACATTCCACATTATCATTGCGTAATCCAGAGAACACCAGCATAGCACAAGTTGCTGGATTTAATAAAGAAAGTGTCGATGAATTTTACTCCAATTTGGAGCAGGTTCTTCGCAAATACAAGTTTTCACCCCAACGAATTTTTAACGTTGACGAGACAAGTGTGACAACTGACACCTAAAGTTGTAGCGCGAAAAGGTAAACGACAAGTACGTCAGATCACATCTGCCGAGAGTGGAAGTTTAGTAACTGTAGTATGTACGGTCAATGCCATTGGAAACTTCATAACACCCTGTTGAATATTTCCGAAACAAAAATACTTGCCGCATTTTATAGAAGGAGCTCCTTAGGTACCCTAGAATTGGAAAACAAAAGTGGATTGATGACAGGGCCGCTGTTTATCGAAGCTCTTCGTCATATAAAAAGAAACATTAATTGTTTAACTGAAGAACCAATCGTGTTACTAATGGATAACCATGAAACTCATGCAAGCTTGGAAGCAATAAAATGTTGCATGGATAATGGTATTACCATGCTATCCTTCCCGTCGCACACGTCCCATTGCCTCCAGCCATTGGATGTTTCTGTTTTTGGCCCATTCAAGACCTATTGCAATGTTAGCTACAGTGACTGGCTGATCAACCCAGAAAATAGTAATAGAAAGATTTTGATATTAAATATTGCCAAATTGATATCAGCATCTTTTTAAAAAGCTTTCACCCCGCAAAATATTGTAAAGGGTTTCAAGAACACTGGAATTCATCCGTTTAACAAGCTTGCATTTTCAGAGGATCAATTTTTTGCAGTCGAAAAAGATGAACACAGTCCTATTCAACAGGATGTTAACGAACCTTGCAACGAACCTAAGCCCAGCACCTCACAAATTTCTTCGAATTCTCTTATTCCAGAAAACATCCGCCCTCTAAAAAAAATTTATACAGCATAACAGGAAAGATAATAGGAAAGGAAAATCAGGAATTTATACTTTCACAACTGAGAAGACACGAATTGAAGAGTTGGTACGTGCTAGACAGGAAAAATTGGAAAAAAAGCTTTAACGAACCGGAATAAAAGTCTAATTACAAAGAGTTCTAAAAATACCGTAAAACGAAAAATCGTGAGTTCAAGTTCATCGAGTGCAGAGTCATCGGATGAAATTAATTGTCAGGATTCAGGCTTAGATGTCTGCAGAAGAGTCTCAAGAATTATGTGATATTGGCACATTAAACGTTAATGACTTTATATTGGTGCAGTTCAAAACAAAGTCTTCCACGGTCCATTACGTTGCGTTGGTCAAATAGAAAAGATGCTTGGTCAAACTGTTTGAGGTAATGTTTTTTAGAAAAAAAGAAGGCAATACAGTTGTTAAACCAGTGAGTGATGATGTGGCAAGTGTGGATAGGCAAGATGTAGTTTTAAAGCTGCCACCCACTAGTGTGGCTAGAGGAACTGAAAGAGCGGCTAGCCATATTATGTTCCAAATCGATGTTTAATTATAAAATGTTAAATAGTTTTGTTTATAATAAAATATTGTTTTTCCCAGTTAAATATCTAATATATATTATATGAAATAATCTATTTTCAATGTGTTTTAGTAGATAAAATCCTGTCTGCACAAACTGTCCCAACTGCAGGCCCAATCTACCCCACTAATGGGGCACATTGAGCACAAAACATATGTGTATATTTTTGTCCTTAAATATAATGAGTTTAAGTTTTGTAAATAATTAAAGCTCATTATATAAAAAACCCTCCATGGGATATACTGTATCATTTGAGGAATTATCTGTTTAAAAATGTCCTATTTTGGTCCATTTATGTAAAAGTCGCCCAATCTGCCCCCCTTTCCCATACGTGTTTTCTTATAACTTTTTGTGATTTAGAATGCCTCTTAAATTTTCACCCTCCCTTTAATTCTCCAACCAGATTTTTTTCCGATAGTAACTACCTTTTGACAAGTACTTGCAATGAAGATTGTAATGAGTACTGGAGTATAGTTAGTTCTTTAAAACAAATATAACTGTTTATATTACCTATATAGAACGAACAAATTGTTGTTAAGGTGAAAGAAACTGCAGTTTCCATGACAAATTTCAATTCGAAAACGACTACGAAACCCTATTGTGTGTGCTTGATTTAACTTTTTTCTATAAAATGTTTATCATTGTTCCTTTGACATAAAAGTCGCAGTCCTAGAGGGTATTCTCCAGTAATATACTGGATAATTGTATTATTTTGTAGATTCTTTTTGTAGATTCTAATATTTTTAGAAGGGATATATGTGGTAGACAATCCTAAAAAGAAAAATAAAAAGAATACCACAACTAATGTTTAGATAATATTAGTACCAACTTGCAAATAAAATTAAATAAAATGAAAAGTAATAAAATAAATTAATTTTATACTACGACTACTAGCGAATTTTTATCAAACTGTACACATATTTAAGTAGAGGCAAACCATGAACTGACTAATATTTACATACGTTAGTTAAGAAAAGTACTTGTTAAAAATGATAATCAAATATAGAAAGATACTAAATTATTGTGCTTAAGTGTTATAATTTACTATTTAACATCTTCAAAGCTTGTACGAGGATTAAAAGAGTTGTTGTCCTTTTTCCATTGACAACTTCGATGGCTTTTAAAAGTAAGAAGAGCCACAGAAATGTTTTGTAATTGAATTACCTTTAAGTGCTCTTTCTTTTATTCTTTAGACTTGCCACTTAAATACTTATTCTTTGTTTTTAATCCGAATTTTCTTTAAAGATGAGGATAAATGAAACTTTTAAATATTTTAAAACATCACGAGGTTCTAAACGTATATTAAAAGAATATTTCATGTTTGTACATTCTTCTTGCCTTTTATTCTCATTTTAATGTATTTAGAAATTTCATATTTGTTACCCGAAGTTTGAAAGATGATAATTTGCTTCCTAATATAGAAGATATTGACATGCGATATTATAAAATTATATTTCAAACTTATAATTTGAAAATTTTTGCTAATAATGACTCCATAACACGCAATAATCTCGACATTTTCCCCCTTATTTAATCAGGTTTTTATCATTTTAAATTAAAATTTATATACTGCAAAATTCCTTTCTTCCATGCGAATCGCCATAAATCCATTTTGATTATAAGCTATATTAATTTTCGTGTTACATAGATAAAGAATGAAAAATATTTTAGCATAATTTGAATTATTTTCATGAATATATAACATATTACACAGTTTTTAATTTGGTGATATCCTGTGTGTACGGTTTCAAATATCTCCTAATAATATTTTTGGTAATAAAGCAAAACATGAGAGTATATAATTATGGTAATTATAGAAATTCTTGATGTATTATTCCGTTTTTTTATAAATATACATTGTCATTATTATGAGCAGTAGTACCTTCTGTGTTGTTTAGTGATTTGAAATTAATGATTACATTTAAGTTTTCTTAAAATTCATTCTATTACGCTTTATGGAAAACATGATCGTTCTTTGTGGTTTAAAAACGAAAAAAGGAAAATTTGTAAAAAATAAATAAATAACTTAAAACTGGCGATTTCGTAAGTACCATCACATAAATATTTTAAAAAAAATCAAATTTAACTTAGTGTCCCCCTTTTTCTAGCATTGTCTGATAAGGACGTTATAAAAATACTAAAATGATTTAACATTAACAAACCTCTCTTGGATTCTCGTAAAACTGCATGACTTATCATAGAAATAATATATTCCTTATTTTAGAAACGGGGTCTGTGGGGTGTCGGACTCATTTCATTATTTGTTTTCTAGACGTTAACAAAATGACTAGTTCTGACTTACTCTGTATCGGAGGAATGGCGAATGTCGTTGCGGGATGAAAGTTCTTTAAATGCTCTGTTTTTGTTTAAGTCCTGCGCACTGCTTCTGTGGCCTTCAGGATCCCGGATTTGACTCTAATGGACTGTTATGTATGGGATACGATGAAAAAACTTTCGTACATTCAGAAAATTCACAACAGTGCTCAATTTTCATCAAAACTAGAGCAAAATGTCCTACAATTACGAGCAGAAATAAGACTAAAGACGACTATGGTTAAAATAAGAATGGATATCATTTCGAATATAAAAAGTAATAGATCTGTGACCATTTAAATAAAGTCTCTAAAATGAGAGCCTTATATTTGTTGATAAACTATTTAAGTTTCGATTAAATGAAACATTACTGCCGATTTATATTCTTTTTTTTTTAGTAATTGCTAAACTTTAACAGTATGTATGTACTACATAGAGAAGATATAACAGAACTGTTTTCAAAATATCTAACATCTGGATAACTTTTTTTATATAAGACTTTGAATTCCGACGTCTTAAATTACAATTACAGTTTCTTCAGTCTAAATGTATTTTTCTTTAGTCAAAAAACTGTTGGTTTCTTTGGTGAAAATGTACTTATTTCGGGTAACAAAAAAAACGATTTCAAAATATCAAAAGTTATATTAAGTGTGTAAAACTTACACATATGTTAAAAAAATGGAGATTTAGAGAAAAATTATAAAATCGCCGATATAAGGAAAACCATAGCATTTTTTATGTAGGTGTGTTTATTTATTTATTTATTAAACAATACGCTACCCTACAGAGCATTCCAATATAGGGCAGGAAATAATAAGTACCTACTTACAAATAAGTAAGTAAGCTTAAGATAGAAGCAATCTATTATATTATGTATTATTTTAAAAAGAAAAATTGGCTGTGAAATAGAGTTGCCTCCAGGCTCGAGAGTGAAAATCTATTTAACAGTACAGTCTGAGTAAAGCCAATAGCAGGGTAGACATCACCTTATTTATTCTGACTCAAAGTGTTCAAAATGCGCCTCTGAATTTTCTCTATGGTCTATATATATATGTTATAACGGAGCGACCAAATAATTGATGAATATTCCAAGAGAACATCGCATTATGAATCCTGGTGACAATTAATAGCAATTAATTGATAATGGTGTCAAATGTTACACCTAGGTCGCGGAATGTTGATGGGCGTCTAAGCACTAAATCTTCTATACGGTAATTAAATTCTACATATTGGTGTTTATCAGTAAAAGTTAGAACATTATACTTCTTTGTACTCAACCATTCAATTAATTTTATCAAGGGCACTTTATAATACCACACAATCACTCACATAATTTACTTTATTGTATAACTTCATATCATCTGCATATAAAAGACAATTGATACCCGATTCCTATGCGATATCATTAATAAAGATACTGAATAATAATGGGCCTAAAACAGAGCCTTGAGGTACACCAGATGTACGCAGTCCGCAGATCGTTGTCCACGGTATTCCATATGGTGATGTCTATTTTCAAGATATGATTTGAAAAATAACAACAAATTTATTGAATAGCCAAATTTTTGAAATTTAGAACATAAAATACTGTGATTTAGTCTGTCAAATCCTTAAGTAAAGTCGGTGTAAATTATGTCAACCTGTGAATCAGCGTCGATAGCATTAGATGCCAAATGATCTCCTATAATTAACTGTTCAGGGTCGGCATCACTTTACCATACACTCTGTGTATATAATAATAAAAAAATTAAATCACAATAGGGTTCCGTAGTCGTTTCGAAATTGAAATGTGCACATGAGATTTGTCATGGAAACTGCCATTTCCTTCACCTTGACAATATTTTATTAATTCTATTTAGGTAATAAAAACGGGTTTTCATTTTTTTACAGGAAATAACTATGCTCCAGCGTACGTTGTAATTTTCATTGAATTTGTTAAATGGTACTTATTATCGGAAAAAAGTTCAGATTTTTTAAAACACGAGGTTGGAAGATGAAAGGGGGGAAACAACTTAATTTTACAAGACCTGTTTAATCACACCCCATTCGACGGAATGAGTATAAAAAAATTCCCGATATACATATAGTGGAAACAATTTTTTTTTTTAAGATTTTATTTTATGATTGTGTAGCAGTTATAACAATCAAGATTTCAGTCATGTGGCCCAATACTGAGAAAATCACCAGTGACATACCGATGGACATGACGAAATTATAAGGGTCTACGGAATCATAGAAATTAGTGTTCATTACAGCATATAGTATATTACTCCTCTGAGGTTTTTATTTGCTTCATTTATCGCATGTATATATCTATTATCTATACGTACAAACATTTGTTGTGATAGGTACTTTTGCAAAAGTTAGCAAACATTTTCAGGCAGAAAAATTTTTCTTCTCGTTTATAATTTACAAACAGCTCTCAATTAATTAATATCACGTATTAGTATTACATTAATAATTAAATACGTTTTGATATTTTTCTTATTTTTACACTTCCCTCTTACGAAACTGACTATAAACACCAAACTTTTTGAATCACTACTTAACAGTTACATTTAATATTTAATAATACTGAGTATTTCATAAATTATGCATATTTTAGCACCTTTTATTATACGAAAAATGTTCGAAAAATCATCGGTTTTCGAGATATTTGAACTTCAATATAATTTTTGTAGGTAACAAAAATGCCATAACTTTTTTAATATAAATTTTTTTAAATTGTATTATTAGGTAAGTATTTCTTTTCAAATGGAACACTATACATTTTCATGAAAATTTTGAGAAAATATAATTTAATTTTTATATAATAATAAAGTTAATCAAACAGTTACATAGATACATTAAATTGAACTTAATTAAAAAAAATATGGCGATTATTGTTACAGTGAAATATCTCGAAAACCAGTGATTTTTCGAAAACTGTTCGGTGCTTCGAATGTATTGTTTCATCACATACACGTCTTTTCAGAGTTCCTGCTATCGAAGAATGTCCGCATCGCAACGCTATACCTCCATTTGTAGAAAGATCGTTTTTACTAAAAATGGAAATCATTTATATGTTCTAGTGAACACTATTTACATAATTCAAATGCCTTTTAGTTATCAAGAAAATGACCCAGGGAGTTTTAAATGGGACATCCTGTATGTTTACTATTTTTTTTTATCTCTATAGATAATTTTACACTAATATAAATACTTAACATTAATATGCAGCTTGTAGTAAAAGCAAATATTTTTTAAATTTTGTACGATTTTTTGTATCAACAATTTACGTTTCAAGTGAATAATAAGATAAATAACTATAATGGGGTAGTGATGTTTATATTACGATTACTTGAACTGTTTTATGATGGTCATCTTCTTCAGTAGCAGTATCTGAACGAATAAAATGGATATGGATACCTATATAAAGTTTTAATAGTTGAGCACCGCTAAACATTGTGTCGTATCAGTTTGTATTTTTTTAAATTATGGTGCATTACTTTTAAAAATTTGAAGAAATCTACAATAAACTACTCATAGCAGTGTATTTTTGGTGCAAATTTTGTGAATGCAAATCATTATTTTCATGAATTAATAATTATTTAATTTTTTAAATACATTTTCTTATTAGAAAGGGGCAGCAAAATCAGTATAATTTTATACTTAAGATGTATTTTAATCACATTACAATTTTAATTGACGCATAACTTGCACAGATAAAAAATTAAAACGAAAAATTATATTTATTATAGGGTACAGGGGTTCCTAGTGGCGACAGGGGGCTAAAACTTAAGGAAAACTTTTCTTTTCCTATTGTCGACATACTGACATCGAATTAGGTCCAAACACTTCTAGGGTCATTTTACCTTAGGTACTTATTCTGCTTCACCCATTCTTTTGAAATTTTGGTAATTGGTTACGTAATACATTTAATTAAAATTAAATTATATTTAGAATAATACCTAATTTGGCACATATTATGTAATAAGCATATTTGAAAAACTGACATCCCTGTGTCAGAATAATTTTACGTTACAAAACGTAATATAAAATTATTAATTAAGGGTGTCTAATTTTTAGTGAGCATTATTGAAATTTATAAAACATAAGTTTCAATAATGCTCATCAGATACCTTTACTTAATGATTTTTCATTTATTCTTACGACTTAATTAATTTCCCCGCATTTAACTATAATGAAAAATTAGAAATACCCGTGCTACATCTAATTTTATCTTTATACCGTGACATGTTAATACATTAAAAATACCATCTGAAAAAGAGAACGGGTTAGTAACTTCAACTGTATTGGCATTGAAGCTGTTAATTAATATGACAATAAAAAACTGACTCATTTGTGTAGACGGTATAATATATCCCGCATAAACGCATGAAAATTAAACAAAACACAATCGCCTGGCTCAATGACTTCAAATATAAACAACGCCACATAAAGAAATTCCTAAGATAATATCGCCGTCTTACTTTTTTAACTAGAATAGTACATGCCGCGATAAAAATAATAAAAACATTACTGACCTGCACAATATAAAATTGCGAGACCAAGTCGCTAAAGTCAATGTCTGAACTGAAAAGCAGCAGTAAAAAACCGGTTGGTACATACTAAAAATCAGTCTCTACCTACGGCTGAAAAAAAGAGAATCGAAAATCTTGAATGTACACCGCCAACGAGATCCGCCAATTCCTACATGCATTTATTATTTTATATCAAGACCGTCTATTAAATCATTTCTTTTTGTAAAAGTACATTTCTTATAGTCTTATATCTCTTATACGAATTTTGTAACTCGATTGATAAAATTATTAGAGTATAACAAATTTATATTAGGTGGCATTTAATAAGAATAAACTAGTTTTATATGTAAAAGGTATAAGACCGTATTGGTTGTTTTTAAATGGTAATAGAACTAATTAATAAGCAAACAATATGTGTTACTTATACATGGTGGTTCAAAAGCAATCTACCATATGTTAACTATAGGCAGATATACGGACAATGTTAATAATTAAATAATTTATGACCAAATTAGCTTTGTTACGGAACACGGAAAAGCAGTTCATAGGGGTTTCAAATTTTTAAATTTAATATAAAATCAGCAAATTTGGTGTAAAGTTATAATTTTAGTATCTTATAACCTTATAAAATGATGGTAAAGTATTTACAAAATATTAATTTAGATAGCTCGGTTTTATATTGATTATTATACATATTTGATTTAAACAAACATGTATATTATAACCGGATACAATTTTTAGTAATTATAGTGAAATAAAAAAATTGTGCAGAAACTTTCTTAACAAACTGAAATCAAATACCGAATAAAAAAGTTGTCTGTGTGTCCGTTTCTTGTAAGCAGAATAACTTCCTTCACTCTTATTTCTTTTTCAAATTTGGCATGTATGTAAATAAACAGCATAACGAAACACTCCCTAACGCTAGTAGCACCAATATTGCACCAATATATAATCCATATGGGACCAATAGGGAATTGGGCCATATGTGTTTTACAGGGCGATCGTCAGAGGTGTGTACAAGAATATGAAGTGCAAGATACAAAAACTGTATAACATACCTACAGTGTGTCTCAGGTTCGAAGAAATGTTACGTAAATTAAGAAATATATTTTATTTTATGTTAATGACGATTTCTTTAGAGTATTTTCTCCAAATTTTGAGATATATCAATGTATCTTCCAAATGTTTTAAAAGTATTTTTAATAAGACTTACGAAACCCGATAATTTCTTATAGACCTAAAATTCTTATTTTAGATTTGTAACATATGCAAGATATCATGGTGGAGCATTCTCTACTAAAATCGGGTCATATCAGATATACAGGACGATCGCCACGCCACGCCCCGCCCGACTAGAATTTCTACTTGTTGAGGTAAACATTTTAAAGTGTAACTGTACAGAAAAGTAAAACTTGAAATAGCTGAACCACTATGCAGTCAGTTGATAGTTGTACAACATCCCAACAAACACAAGAATTGGAATTATAGTTCAATATACGTGTATTCAACAATATTTTGGTAATTTTTTGGTTATAGTGTATTTATTAAATGTTTCTCGTCAACGTCTATGTTCGAAAACGTGTAATAAACGTGTACGGTATACCATTTTTTGAGGCTACACCATAAATACTGTGTTTTTTTCTGTGTATCTTACTACATAATTGTTTATTTTTGTTATTATAAATTTTTTACCAAATAATTATCACTGAAAGTCTGACGTGAAAAAAATTAAGTATTTTTGTTGTTTACGATTTTCGTCTTTTATACCGAAATCAACAACTGTTTTTAAACGTCTATGACACATGAATAAATTTTGTATTATCCAGAAGTAAAATATTCAAAGGTTGCCGTTTTTATATAATTTGACAAACCTTTTGGCGACGACAACAAAAAAAAAAACAATTAACAGTTGGTGTCAGTAAAATGAGACAATTTCAGTATTTCGTAGAACTATAATTTTAATATTTAATTAACCTACATATTCAATAAATAGTTCCACTTCCAATAAACGTTTACAGTAGTCATTAAATCAACACAGAACTAGCGCTGCCAGCTGAGCTGCGAGTAATTTTGGAAGTACTTGTCGGCCCACGTCTCGTCTTACGTCCAACGTTGTCAGGTCTGGGAAAATTACCCATGCAGACACATGTGGCAATTGTCGGTCAGTACTAGGAACCAAGGAAAAACTCATAATCACCCAAATTCTGGCGATTTTCCTGCATCCGCCATATTACATAAAAAAAGAAACTGTAATCACTTTTTAATAACTAAATACAGAACCTACTGTTTTTATTTTGTATTTAAACATTTCCTTATCTTATATGCTTTATTTCTTATGAAAAAACTTAAATTTAAAGACAATTAGCTCCTCGGCTAATATTTATATAAAAAAGAAATTGGGAACTTTTTATCCAAAGTTATAACTTTTTCCTAGGAATCTAAGTCTTTGCATCTGACAACACCGCTTAGGTTTTTGATTTCAGAACGGTGAACATAGTGACAATAGTGGACATGTTTTATTGTTTTGCCGTGTTTTGTGGTCTTTTTATGAACAATCGTCAATATAAGGTAAGAATATATATTTTTTAGCTTTAATCTCAATTTATTTAAACATAATGCCTTGGTCAAATTTACTGTGTGCCATTTTGCTTTAGAAACCGTTGGGAAAATCACATATGTACTTGTACCCGCCCATCTTTTATCTAGTATAAAGCTCTTCGAATTCTGATTTTGGTTAGGTTCTAATATTTTTGATATCCGGTATTACCTAGGTATGATAATAACTTTATTAGCAGGTTAACAAAGGTAAAACAAGTGGGTGGCGTACCTAATACTTATTATTACCCATAACCTCTATTAATCGGGAGTGAAAATTATAGTTGAATAAACGTTTAATAATACTAGTATCTAGTACTATACCACCACCTGCTGATAAAGTGGAAATAATAGTTGAATAAAGGTTTAATATTTGTTCACATGCTAATATCGTCCAAATTACTTTTAATCTTTTGTTGGTAAAAATGTGGCGGGGCTATTCGAATTAGAGGCTCACTAATGGGATTTCATAAACGCAGCTAGTAAAAGAAACGGGTTTGTTTAAATTGGGGCAAAGTTGCGTGATGTTAAGCTTAATTTGGCGAGAAAACACTTGAAAAAATAATTTTGGTTTTTGAGATTTTTTCAAGAAACAATTTTTGCATTTTTACTTCCCTCGCATACCAAAGGGAAGTATTGTATTCGAGAAAAAATCACTTTGACAAAAAATCACAGTTTATGTAGAGCACTTTCTTAACATGCTATGCGGTGGTTAATTTTTTTTTTTTTTTGCAGAAGCTGCCAAGATAGCTTTTCAGGGGAAAGAGCAGGGATATGCAATATTTGGAGAAATAACTGATAAGGCCATAAACCAAGCATGCCAAGATTGGCTAAAACAAGCCAAACATAGATATGAAAAGTCTCAAACTCAGTAAACATTTGTATTGTAGGGTAGGGTAGGTTTTAAATAAGCGAGTATTTAAAAAAGGACCCCGCACTAATCTTATGGAAATTGGGTTTCGGTCAAATTTGCTAATATTACAGGATTTTGTAGACCTTGGCATCCTGATCAAAAGTTCTCATGGACACAAGGTCGAAAATTGAACAGTTTTCCAGATATCGGGAGTGCAAAGGGGGCTGCTCATTTCTTGTGGGAAGTGGCCCCCGATCCGATGAAATTCGCTGGTACCGACATATGTGTCATCTCAACTTCCTGATCAAAAGTTCCCAGGGTCACAAGGTCGAAAAATTGACAGTTTTCCAGATAGAGCGGGGGGGGTGCAAAGGGGGTTCTCATTTCTTATGGGAAGTGACCCCCAGAGAAATTCACTGGAATCGACATATGTTATTCCTCTCGACCTCCTGATCAGAAGCTCTTATAGGCACAAGGTCAGAATATGCACAGTTTTTCAGATATCGGGGGTGCAAAGTCGACTTTTCAACCCCCGATATCTGTAAAGCTGCATTTTCCGACCTTGTGCCCATGAGAACTTTTGATCAGGAGGTTGAAAGCAATAACATATGTCGATTCCAGCGAATTTCATCTAGGGTCATTTCCCACAAGAAATTAGCCACCTCTTTGCACCGTCCATATCTGGAAAACTGTCCATTTTTCGGCCTTGTGCCCCTGAGAACTTTTGATCAGGAGATCGGAAGGAATAACATATATCGATTCCAGCGAATTTTACCGGGGCGGGGGCTACTTCCCACAAGAATTGAGCCCCCTCCTTTGCACCCCTGATATCTTGAAAACTGTCCAATTTCCGACCTTGTGCCCATGAGAACTTTTGATCAGGATGCCAAGATCTACAAAGTCCTGGAATATGAAGAAATTTGACCGAAACCCAATTTCCATAAGATTAGTGCCGGGTCCTTAGCTTTACATATTACAGCATCTCGCATCATATCCTTTTATTTTTTTACTACAAAAAAATATTTTTTTAACGTTTATTTAAAAGATGGATGGATGGATACATAAACATTGAGTTAGGATACTACTTTTTTTTTAGTGTCCGCAACCTTTACAATTTTTTATATATATTTTTTTATATTTTATTTCTATTTTTTACCCGAGCCTCCCCTACCTATCAAAATACATTAAAAATATTCCGATTCAAAAATTTATTGTTAGTAGTGCTTATTAAAAATAAATGTTTTTACACATTTATGTTCTACATTCTAACGTTTAATTTATCTTAACCTATACCCATTTTAGATTAAAACATCCGCATTTGGATGACGTTTAATTTATATATTGTATATGCAGTATATACATTAAGTATATTATGCTAAATTTCAAAGTTAAATAAATACGTTAAATAACCATTTTAAATTATTGTTGAAAAAACGTACCTTAAAGGAAGTATATTATACTATATTTCAAAGTTAAATAAGTACGTTAAATAACCATTTTCAATTTATTATTGAAAAAACGTACCTTAAAGACGTTTATTATTCTTACTCTTTATACAATATAATAACCATTTTTTGTCAAAGGTTAATTAAATTGTTTCGTAAACATTAATAATTGGTGTTTGGTATACTATATTTAAGCGTCGAATAGATACCAAATATTTTCATTTCTTATCAAAGATTATTAAACATAAATTGTAAACGTTGATATGTTTCTTCAGTATACTATATTTAAACGTTGTTGAGGCGGACATTTTGTCCTTTATAAGAGGTTAACTAACAACCATAGTTATACTTGCGGTATTAACGAAAATTAGACGTTTATTCAACCATTTTGTGTTTATTGGGATCGATATAAGTTTTGAAACGATAAATATACAAAGATAAGAATAACTGATTTTGTCAAGCAGAGAGGATTCCTCGTTTTCATAACATCTTCACGGACATTCTGTGATCTATGCATTATTCTACTTAGCCTTCCTTTGCTGTGTAACATGTCTGACAGCACACGCTGCCTGTCATAGAAACAAAGGCTGAATATGGATTGGCCGGTTAAAATATTATAATAATATTGTTATGTAAGGCTCCAGGGCTCCAACAGCTTTCGGCAGAAAGTATATGTAAATTCTTCAATAGCCATGGAGTAGAGGAGTAGCGTGCATCGTGTCCATCTTAAAGGCATATTTCAAAGCAAATATTCCTATGCTACAGTTACATGTCACATCTACACTCAATACAATAATCGCCGTGTGACTGACACACCAAGTGTTAATTCGGTAAAATTATAGTTGACAATGTTCGACAGTGGTTCAGCAGTCAATATTAGGCCTCGAGGACAAAGACAGTCAACAAGAACATCTAAGATATGTTGACTCGTATAAAATTTAGCTTGTTCAAGCACTTCTCGAAGCAGATTTTGAAAAGAGAAGAAAACACTGTACAGCAATGATTGAAAACCTCGATGATTATCTTAGTGGTGATGCTCAATTTCTTCTCGAAAGATATATTTAGAAACATAATTGGTAATATTGGGTATTAAATAATCGTAAAAATAGCAACGATGAAAGACAATAACACAACCCTGAGGTTACAGTTAGATGTGCAATGCCAGGTATCGGCATATTCGGTCCATATTTTGAAGACAACGGTTATGCATTAACCGTGTACAGTCTTCGATATAGCGACTGCTTCCTTACTTTTTCAAATTCGTTTTTAACAATGGTGTAATGGTGAAACATCTTTCAGCAGGATGGAGCCATAGCACTAACGACAAGAAAGTCTACGGCCACTATCAGAGACCTGCTTCCGGATAAAATAAATATCTAGTCTCCAGGGTCACCGGAACTCACGCCCTTAAACTTTTTATGATCATATCAAAATGGCGAAGTTCACACGGACCCTTCAAAAAATTAATCAAATAATATCGAAATGACATTATTATATAATTTGTGTGGTAACTGAAATAAATGCAATAATTGTACACAAATACGTCTAAGTTATAATCTCTATTTGCAAGTAAATTCAAGAAGAAACCAATAGTTGTTATTTGAGTGTGTCGCTAATAATTAATGAAGAAGGATTGGAATATTTAGAGAGACTGACATTAAAATTGTTTTCTCAAACAGCAAAATATTAAATATGACGGCGCGGCGTGAGTTTCGCCAATAAACTTGATATTATCTCCAGATCGTTGGCAAGACGTACGTTAAGAGTATTGTTTTCGTGTTTGTGATCCTAGTAATAACGCCCCAAAGTATATAAATTTTTTGTGTTCATGCGTTCCACGTTGGGCTGATGTCACCAAAGCTAATGGGAAAGATCTTTGATGAGACCGAGTCTAACAGGCATAGGCAGCGGCGATAGTGATAGATGACGTGAGGCTGTCGGACATGCTATACAACAAAGGAAGGCCAACTAAAATTATAAAATGTATCAAAGCATTGTAAATAAAAACATATGTTCATATATCTTCTTAAATAATAATAAAGCAGTTGTATAAAATTATAAAATTGTTAAAAATTATTAATATCGATTTTGAGTGTAAAAATGAGCATGTAACAAATTCGAACAAATTTTTCACCGACATCAAAATCGATATTTGGTACTTAGTAAGGTTTAATTAATGCAACGACCGTGAAATTTTATTCCATAATTCTAGTGCTCGTTTTTTAAAAGTCGACTCATTTTTTCCAAACATTTCTTAAACATAACTTTCAATAACAGTGCACGTTTTAAACAACTATTATAAATTAATGTGGCAAATCATAATCAAATCAGAAAATTCCAAGGCTACCTTGTATTCCGAAAACTATTATATTAGATAACGGTTGGGTCATTTTGCCAATAAAGTTTGATTTAGTATTACTGAAACTCTTTTGTAATGTTCTTTTTACGATTTTATCTATTTGTGTAAGATCCCAAAACTAGTTATGTTCAGTATGTTGTTATACAATGATTCTATTCATTTTAATCTTCAAATTTAATAAGTAGCATTTCTGTGGATTGTTTAATATTATATAACAATGCATAAAAAATTTGAAATCAAACTTGACAAGTTTCGGACTGCCAAGTACTTTGTATTTATTTTCGTTATTAAAATTTATGGGACAATTTACAAATATTACATATGAATTTTATAAAAAAGGCTATAATTGCGTATATTTGTTTGAGTAGAGAATTAACATAACTTAGCAAATTAGTAATTTTTATTATAAATAAAAGTTTACATAAAATTTTCTATATATCGAACGCTTTGCATTTGTTTTACGATGGTACGAAATGGTACAACTTACAACATGCGTATTAATCCACGATAAGACATTACATCTCTGCATAGATCTCTTTTCGATACATTTTATTTCAAATTAGCGATCTCTTTCCCTTTTCATTCTCAAACAAAAAATGATGATTAGGGTTGTGCGTGAATATAAAATTTAACATAAATCTATCCGTTTTGTTTTTTGATGACAACCGTTTTTAAACTGACAAAATCGTATAATTTATGGATTTTTTAATGTTGAACAATAAAACTTATTGGTCTTAAATTTTGTAGCAAGTTTAGATTCGACATAATTTACGAAAAGAAAATGTCTAGTTGACTTTTATTATTTATTTTATTACGAAAGTTTATTGGTTTGTTTATTATTTATTCATCTATAAAATAAAAGTTATCTTAAAAAATGCATTAATAAATAATATTTTCAATTGTTTTAAAAAAGTCGTTGAAAGATAAAGCGGTAAGTTAATCACATGTAAATTGCATACGATCAATGTTATTAACCTTCTTAGTACAGTCAATCTGTCATTTGAGATCGAAAATATTGCGGGTAGGCTGAATTTTTAATATGTTGTTTCTGGTGATCGGAATCGTAAAATCCTAAGATGGCGTATCCCCATCTATTTCGAAATCGCTGCCATCTTAAAAAAATGTAGGAATCGATATATCTCGTTTTCTGTTGGTCAGAGGGAAACAAGTGTAGACAGAAATTATGGAGCTCGAAATTTGCAATGTTTCTTTTAATTTTTTTACTAATATAAAAATCATAATGATTTTTCTTTATATTGTACTATTTCAAATAAATGTCATTTCCTCATGAAAATGTTCAGTTTCTCATTATAATTTCGAAAGTACTTGTATCTAATTCGCAGTTAACTGAGATGTATAAGATCCAACATCTATACAACATGGCGCAGAAAGTACTTAAGTGTGAAATACATGTCAACGTGTTACACAAACTTCGAGCTCTGGAATTTCTGCCTTTAAACTTTTTTCCTCCGACCAATAGGAAACGAGATAATTCGAAACCAAAATTTTTTCAAGATAGCAGCGACTCCGAAACAGGTGGGGATACACCGACTTGGAATTTTACCACTCTGACCAGTAACCGCAATTGTTTCGATCTACCCCCTTCTTTTACAACAGATTAACTGTAGTATCTGAAAATATTTGAAAATAGCGTCGATCTTTAAAAATTTCTATTTTGGATTCACTTATTATAATAGAGTCAACGGTCTTTTCGCCAAACAGTGTGAGCGAAGTAGTCTAATAATGATGTCAATACTCCCATTTTAATAATTTTTAATTCCTCCTTCCAACATTTTAACCTGGGACATTCCGCAAGGCGTTATTGTGTGTAAGTACGTGTTTATGAGTTTCTTTCTAGCCTCTATTTTGCCTACAAATGGTTCTTGTCATATTATTAAGACTGCATATTTACCTGTTCCATGAACGTTTAAGTGAGTATAGATACAAATAAAGAAACTACTCCTAAAGTAGGCTTAGATGTTACAAAAGACTAACTAGAATGTACAGCTTTTTGTTCCTCCCTGTTGCTGCTATGTTCTCTTTGGACAAGCTCCTCACCTAGCTCAGGCAATCCATTTGTCCAGTTTAATAATCAGCTTATGTCATTAAATACTAAAAATGTATCTACTTAAGTGAATTATGTGATTGCATTTTAATATTTTTCCGCATTAATTTTAAAATATGTGAAAGTAAAATCCAGGTCCAGTGCTTATGTTTCAAAATAATTCCAGATAGTCCTCCCCCCTGGTATTAGTAATGTGGACATTCATGTTTAGAAGAATCACTTGTTTCAAAAATAAACAAATAATAACGCACCAAGGTCCAACGGAAACGGAAATAACAAATTTATTTAACCTTGGAAACAGTAAAGACATCATCTCATAGGAAAATAAGATATATTCGAGGTGATTGCATGACAACCACAATCAATAAATACATCAAGGATATTAAATCCCCATAGTGATATTCCCACTGAAGAGGATAACAGTGATAAAACGGCCAATTGCAAGTCGTACTTCCTCGATTACTGTTCCGTGCCATCAGTTGTATAATAAACGAAATACATATAGTGACACAAATGAGTAAAATGAGCGACGGTGTCCATTGTCGGTCGCTTTGGCGGCTTCAACTGCTTTATCAGCATGCTTTTTGATATATCACTATATCTCTTACGCCTACTATATTTAGGTGGAAAAGTACTAATATGTAAACATTATACGTGTTTGACTTTTAGCTCTTCTCGACACGGGGTAAGTGTTAAAACATTTATTTTCCAATTATTTTTCAGTTCTGTTTAATTATGAAAGATTGTACCACTAGGTTACGCTACAGTCGCATAATAATGATACTGCTGCTGTAAAGACATAATAATACCTAGTTGTAATAGTACTGTTATGTTGATGACTACAACAATATTTTCTTGAAAAAAACAGCTCTTGATATACTAATTATTATTTTTAGAGGTACCTCTTGTTTTATTATTGACAAATTCATAAGTATTTCAAGCAAATGGTACTAAATTGCGAATGCTCATTAGAGCACTCTGATAAAATCAAGATGCGGTGATGTCAAAAATTATCTGGGTCAAAGACGGTCATGGATTTAAAAACTATTGTAACGATTATGTCAAAGTTTTCAAGTTACGTCCCACATATGTGTTTTGTTTTTAGAAATAAAATAATAACAAATCAATGAAAGACTATTAACGTTTTAATTATAACAAAAAAGCGAATTTAAAGAAACTGTTGAAATCGTCCCTGCCGTGTTCATTTCACAAGTTACGCGCCTCCTCGTGATGAGAAAAGCATTCCACAGCATTAACGCCGTTATGGTTGCACAAAATTAGGTACATGAGTTCTCAAAATCGTATTCCTCAAGTAAGGAATAACAGAACAGTCAATACGTGAAACAAGGTGACCTTCGAGGAAACTCAATTCGTGTATGTAAACTTGTCAGCCGGTCAACAGATAGCTTATGCGATTGATGTTGCTCCATCCTGCCGAATATAACCATGCTGATGTTGATCATCGTGTAGTTGTTGAACAAATATAGAAAAATTTTTGTTCTTGTACGTCTCAGCATTGGCTCAAGCAAACAACTTTTTACAGTCGTTTAGAAAAGAGTATTTTTTTCTTAAGATTAGTAAATAATTGTTTGAATCGGTTTAGAGTTGTAAGAGAAATTGTCTCTGAACGAGATATTTCAGTAATGGGCACTTTCTACAGTAGGTGCTCAAATCTTAAACTAAGTATGTTTGTTCGAAAAAAGTTTAAACATTACAACCCATTTTGAGCCATTAGGTTTCATATAAAATGCAAAAAAAATGTTTATTTATAGAACGCATTTCAAATGCGCGCGTATCAATGACGTCACCGTCACTTAGAATGCAGAGTAAATTTAAGTTACCTGCATTGATTAAGACAAGCCGGCAAATGACGAAGTGGCAGTCGGCTTTTGTCTTCATAGCAGATAATGTTCCCAGTCTTAGACATTTTCTTTTGTACTTTTACCATTTTACACTACGATTTTATTATATTTTCCACTTTGAGTAGGTAAAGGAATATTTTATTTGGGATATTAACACTATTATTTGAACAACTGGGCACAAAATACTCCTTAAACATTATTTTTAGCTGGTAAACACAATCCTAACCTAAGTTTCTGGCACCTGATATAAAATGACAACTGACAGATATTGTCAAAACAGCAACTTCGTAAAAATTAAGATAGTAGTAGTGACGTCATCCAAGTCGGCGTTTCTCTATGAATTAAAGCTGCAAGAACTTCATTGAATACTCGTCAAAAATGAAATAGAAAACCACTGAAACAGTCCGTTTTTCCTAGATCTCAACACCGACTCAAACCGTTTTTACGGGTTTTTAGGGAAATCAATCTCTTTTCTAAAACACTGTGAAAAAATTGTTTGAATCGGTTTAGGAATGTAGGAAAAAGAGATTATGTTTTATAGCAAAAACCACGAATCCCCCTCCCCCATAAGAAGGTTTCAAAGGTTTTACAGACTTTTGTTTCATATGTCATATGCTGACAAACGTCATTAACAACTTCTTCTGTATTAAGTGATGGCCTTCCAGCATCGTTTTTATGAGTCACGCAGTCAGTTTCGCGAAAATACCAACACAATAAGTAACACACAACGTATAACAATTTTTTAGTATTACTGCTAAGTGTTGGAAGTGCTCCTGAAAATCGTCCAAACATAAACGCTGACTATTCCTAAATTCTATTAACTATCACACCAGTTCGAAAATGGGCTTCAATTATGTAAGTCTTGTGCTCTGTAGTGAAAACCATAGTTATAATGATTCAAAAACTGACTATAAAATTAGGAAAGATAGAAAACTTCAACAGAACTGCTTGTCATACTTTGACAATCAAAGAATGATTGAAATAAGTACCACAAAAGGATGACATAAGCTAAGATAGCAGTTTCTAATTCCATGATTATTTTTTACCAATATCATTTTTGATATCACGGTATTAGACTTGAGGTATAAATATGATCTACAGTGAGGTGGTGAGCCATTAGTTCCTCGATGGCGATACCTTCATAAGCTGCCACCCATGACACAACACGGAAATACTGACCGAAAGATAACAAGTAATAACCATAAAAGGCTGACACTAATCCAAAAGTAATGTATTAAAAATTCCTAGATCCAGAGGGACACACATTATTACAAACTATTTGATTGGACACGTTAGTATCGGCCAAGTCAACGTAATAAAATAAATCCTATAAACTAAATCGACCTTGATATTAATGAATTTGGTTTTTCTACATCTTTTCAATATCACACACACATTTGAAAAAAAATTGTGACTGTTAATTAAAATGAATTTTTAATTTCCTCTTCATTCATATGTAACTGGTCAAACCACTTACAGGATGACAGACTAAAAATATTTTAGAAAAAAAGATTCACACGGAACAAAACTAAAACAAAAAACTCTTAAAATATGCATATCATTTTTCAACCCTTCGACGCGTTGAAGGGGTTAAGGAACCCTGTTGTTTCACGATTGTTTCAAGCAAAAAATTAACCCCAAATTATTTTAATATGCAAATCAGGAGGCAGGTAATAAGAATAGCACCTTTTAGTGTTATTTGAATATGTAAGGAAAGAAGTGAAGATTTACCTGTATACGCGGAAGTGAGATTTGAGATCATTCTCACGAAAAAAATTATAAAAATGTACAGGTTTTTGTCTTCAACGTATCTTTAAACTTTAATTATATTCGGAGGACAAACAATGATATTTTAGTAGTTAAATATATGTGAGAACCCCGCTGGGATTTGCAACTACTCTTGTCTAGTAGGGTATGTAGGTGTTACCTACTGCAAATAATAGCAAACAGTATATTAAACGATTTAAAGTTGCAGTCGGGCGTGGCCGATTACAAATACCTATTTGGTTACGATTGTGTATATGGTGCCACTGAAATTAAGTACACAGCCAGTATACTTTCTGTTTTTATTTCTAAATAGGCAACATCCGAGCGTAACTTCCAGTCAGTTGTTATTGTCCGAGTATACTATCGTGGACAATAAATAATAGGACAAGTCTTACAACGTATTTTGCCATAATTTAGTTGTGTACATTTAACTTTAATATTTGTGACATTGTCATTTATTTGTCAAAATATACTGGAAGTGTATAAAAACCAATATGCCTCATATATAAGACGGTTGGTCAACGAGACAAATTGCACTGCGTTATAACATTAACAAAAATTTGGTTTTTAATATTAAAAAAAAATAGAGAATAAACGGCACGATTCGTAGAAATCCTGGATCAGGCCGACGAAGGATATCAACTGAACAATAAGATTTGCAATTGATGTATACATTAAGACAATCGGAGCTGCGCTGTCGTCCAGCAGCACAGAAATACTTATTTAAAGCAGAGCAAAAGTAGCTGGAGTAGAATCTGCTCTAGAATATATAGTATTTGGTATAGATTCTTGGAATAATACAGACTAAGAATGTTTCCAGTCAACACATTGCGTTCATATTCGTGTTTACCGACCCTTCAATACTCGATTCGATGAGAAATAAATGTCCAACAACGTCAAAAGTGGCAGATTTTCCGTTAATATGTGGACCTTGATATCGGCACATGATCTTGTTGTTTTGTGGTATATTGAGGAATGATTTAATAGTTAAACGTATATTAGGCTTCTAGATAATATTATGCTTCTTTCTGTTTTACATTATTTTCTATGAATGAGTCTATATTTCAACAAGATTTACACTAGAAAAGAAGTCCTATTAATTATTGCCCACGATATTCGATTAAATCAAATAGGTATGATAATATTTTATCCAATTATCTTGGGGCGTAATGATTCTCCTAACTTTACTTCTTGTACCAACTACTCTGCAAAATATTCAAAAAACAATGAAAATTGGACATGCTGTGATCATTTCAAAATGCCTCACATCTAGCAATATACGAAGATAAAATAAAATTGGAGGGTAAAATGTAATTCCATTATTTTTTGGGGAATTTTAGATTTATGGTAATACTAGTAATCATGTATTTCTATTCTACTTTCCTGTAATGTATATGTGATAATTATATGTTAGCGTTAACTTTTACTTCAGCAAATGTCTATCGCTGAACTTCCACTAACTGTGATGTATGCCTGCCTCTGGACCTCCACTAATCGTTATGTATGCCAATCGTATTCTTGTATTCACTAAGTGGTAAGTAAACGATAAAAATATACTTGCTTTTTTCAAATACTCGCACCAATTGCTAGAGACATTTAGAATCTTAGTGATGTTTGCACTATTAAGAAAATTTCTCAAATCGCTTTCGTTGTGTGCCATGGAAGAGGCTTAGTAATGTCTCTAGCCGATACAAATGTGTTAGGTAATTACACCTCGGCTCCTATACTACGTTTTTGTAACATTTTTGTACCATATGTAGGTTAAACTAATTACCAAAAATCCATTTTTGTTGGCAATATAGAAATATTTCATCATTCCTTCGCTTTCTATTGTTTCGAAATGTTTCATACACTATTTGCAATATTATATTCGCATAAAGGCCATCTTTGGAAAAAAAATCTGTCCGGACTCTGCCAATTACTGACGTATTAAACTGATGAATTTACTAAAACCAAAATGAATACAATTCAGATTATAATAAGCGATTTTATATTGAATTCAACTCAATTATATTTCATATAAGCCGAGTAGCTATGACTCTATCAATTCATCAATTCGATATAGCGTGAAATATGTTACTCGCCAAGGGTAACAATGTCTCACTAGCACTAGACAATAAGCACTTATCCAAAAGCAAATTCATTTCAAAGAGTTTATGTTTCACTTGACGTTTTTCTTTGAAATGAATGTAAAATTTTATCTTTGCAGTATATACGTATGAATAAAGTATATTTTGGACAATAGTACACAGTTCTTTTCTGAACAGCTGTCCTAGGTAATGAATTCAAACAAAACCAGAAAATATTGATTTTATATATCTTAGTAGTCTATAGGAAAAGTTAAATCGGAGATATTTCATTTTTACGCGTTACGAGATGTGGGATAAATATCCTAGTGTACTCTATGGGAGCCTCTGTAGTAACATATAAATAACATAATCAATCCTCAACAGATCGGCTTTTATTGAACCTTTTAATCGGTAAATACCTTACTGAATCTATATATTTACCCATCAAAACATGTCATTAAATCATAACATATTATTTCACTAAGATATCAATAAAAAAATGGTCAAAAATCAATTTTCGAATGCTTGTTTTGATTGCTAATATGATTTTTTCTATTATATGAAAGTTAAAATAAAGTTGGGTTAACAAAGAAATGCAGAAAGGAGTAATGAACATGAAACTAATATCGTTATGTTTATTTAATTATGTGAGCACTAAAAATCAATAAAAGAAATGAGCAATCGTTGATATCGAGCACATGTCTTGGTTAGGCTATTATTACTGTAACTTAATTCTTATGTTAGATTAAAAGTTAAAGTAAAGATAGATTAGCAATGATATAAAAAAAGAAATGTGTAATGAGTAATGAACATATAACTAATATACCGAGAACAATAACATTTGAAATGTAGTTGTTGCAATTGTCATGGAGGAAACCTACTATAGGTATTTTTGGTGAGCATTATCTTTAAAAACATAAGTAAAAAACGACGGAGGACAATAATATATGGACTGTAGTTGTTGCTATTGTCAGAAAAATACACTTCTAGTAAAATTATACAGGGTGGCTACGCTAAAAAATAATGAATTAATACATGACCGATGAGAATAATGGTTGGAATGCTAGAAAGATTGCTACGAAGAAAACGTCAGAAAATACCTAACTATGGTGAAAAATATTTTAAGTAGTAATAGGGAAGGTTCGAAACCAAACTTATTTTGACTGAAAAATGTAGATATTTATTTACGTTTTATTTAATTTTTACACATTATTCAATTTGTTATATTTTCGATCATTCTGTTCATTAAATGTAAAAGTTAAAATTATTAATAGGTATATAAACTTGTAAACTATCTCGAAAACTATTTACGCCTCAAGTTTATCATTTTGGTTTAAAAGAAAATCTATATACCCAGTATCACCTGCGCGTTTTAACGAACAGGTCATTTTCCAAAATAGGTCTATCCATTTAGGTTGACATGTAAACCATAGTCACATACATATATACATAGACACAGATATGTTGAATATATTACTCTTCTCTGGGTCGCGTAACCTCGTGAATAGTTATTTACACTACTAGACGCGAAAGTTCTTAGGTGTGAAGTGATTTTTTAATGACCGAGATGAAGCCGAAACCTTTCAAAAACACCGAACACCTAAAAGGGTTTTCTCATAGTTAATATATGAAATTTCTTCTACTACCGAAAGATATTCTGAGATTCAATAATTTAAAACTAATTATTTCATGATATTATTTGATGTTTTTAATAAATTTTATAGGATAGGAGGCTGTGACAACTGTTTACATGCCAACGAGATAATGGACTTGTTCCATGATATTCTTTTTATATGGTTTTTATACTTTTTTATATAGTACTCGATATTCTCATTATACACTTAAAATTTCGTATTATTAACTTTTTCCGTTCTCGAGATATAAGGAGTTGAAATTCGTAATAGTTGCAAAAACCGAGCGCTCATTTGTGACGTCACTTTACGCAAGTGATGTAAGAAAAATGGCTTTCTGGGACCTTTCAAATTTAACCTGAAAAGTCGAAAAACATGTAATTTTTAAACGCTGGTAACTAAATAAATACGTCGAGTGGAAGTTCGTTCTATGTGTCTACGGAAGGGAGAAGGTCGGCGATGAATTATAATCGTAAATTGCAGGGTCGAAATCGAAAATTCGTTCTGGCAGGAGCGAGAGAAAATTGTAATTTTTTGACATTTCACCAAATTGTTCTCCCCTACTGTCAAGTAGTAAGCAAAACAAACAATACTTCGAAAACACTTATAATTATAACCAATAAGGAGCATCAAGTCTATTGAGATCGCCGAGTCTATGCGTATAGTGACGTAGCGCCTGGCCACGCCCCATTTTCGCGAGATGGAAATTTGTAATGGTTTTTAAGATACTAAACGTGCGAATAAGATTCTGATTTTTTGTAGATCCATTAATTTATACTTGCACTTTCGATTTATGAAATTTAAAAAAAATGCCGAACAAGCCCATTACTATCTGTCACCGAGGTTTATGTTAGACATTTTAATTTCTGGCGGTTTCAAATTAAAATAAACAAATATGTTTAGTGGCGATGAAAATGGGATACAAGAAGCAGTCAATATTGCTTGTGCTTCGCTGTACCCCAAGATATCCAAAGCAAGGTATATGCAAACTTATGAAGCGTTTTTAAAATGGTGTATGGTGGTTTGTTGTTTTTTTTTTACTTTTCTGTCCTGGCCGCGAAAGTTCTACTTTCATAGCTAGCAACGCCTTAGCAACCAAGTAACTCGAATGTTTACTTTCGTCATTGCGCGCGTCGCTAGGGTTGCGAAGTTTATTTATATAAACGGTAGTAGAAAAAGTAATGAGATATATCGAGAGCCGATCCTTTCAAACCTCTTAAATCATTTTCAACATCTGTCCAGTCGTTTAGGCTCTAAAAGATAGCACGTATACAGAATCCTATATATACACATACATATACGTTTATATATGCAAACATGTCAAAAGAAGGGTTCCTTTTGTTTTTTTTTTAAGTAAAGACACTGTCATTTTCTGGAAGCCCTCATGCCTTCTCTATCGGAATTGAAGCGTTATTAGATACTTATGTAAAGGAACCTATTTTGTATTCGTGTTAGAAATATTACAGATATACGATCAGAAATTTTCATTCATTAATTTTAAGGAAAAAATAAGTTTTTATTTTTTTGAAATTTTTACTTACACATAAATATGTCACAACAATAAAGCTTCAACTGTCAAGTGTTACATGGTTCATATATTGGACTTATTTACGAATACTAAAATTAGCATATCAGTATACAGAACGTCTCAAATGTTCTCTCAGTGTTCTTACTTGCACTTCCACTGTATGGCTATTTACCTGAGGAACAACTAATAAATGAAAGCTTCTTACAGCAAGCTAATACATGTTGGCCAACAAACAAAAGGGACACACTAATACAGGACGTTGAAACGGAAACGCTAGTTTCTAGGAAACATGAACCACATTTGGACGCAAGCGGGTAGGATGACTATTCAGGTAGATCACCCAAGAAACTAGAAGAAATAATAGAAAAAACATCTCCCTGCTACAGAACGAAAAAATCGAAACAAAGAATATAATAGAGAAATATCAAATATGTGCACACCCCTTGAGTCAGAAACATTCTATATTGTTACTAGCATGTCCCATGTCCAATCCGGCGTACGTAGCTGGTCCGGCGGTATATAAAAATATCCACATTTGATATTCGAAAGTGGCAGCAATGCCTACCGTACGTTGGCTAATCAATCAAAAGATACATTCACGGAATGTATGTGCGCGAAATATGGAATTCTAAAGATCATCAGGGTGATTATTTTCTTGACCACCCTCCAATGGGGAGAAAGGGAAGTAATGCATGTTCATTTACTACGTAGATAGTACCACTCCTCAACTATGCTTCATCCTTGCCTTCTTTGCACATATAATAACATTTATGACGTACTACAAGAGCAGATTTTGCATGAAATTTTTATCATATATATTTTTAGCCAAGAAAATATCAGGTTCCTTCCTTGTTAATAATGTTACTTGAATGTCAAATATTGTTTTCTCCGTGAAATAACTTCTTAAATTTCTCAATAGAAATGCAGCGAGAGATCGATATACTGATAGAATTGAAAACTTTGTAACCGATAATATCTAAAACATTAAGTAAAAGAAAAATTTCGAATTTTTCTAATGCATTTTGTCGCATGCCCTTACAATCAGGAAAGGAACAGTGGAAAATTAACAAATTAGGCAGAAATTTGTAAAATCAAAACAATTCTTTTACAATAAATTCTAGTAAATATGAACTAAATTAGAAAATGATTGCGATAGTTTAGTGTACTAAAACATAACTACCTAGAAATTATTAAGCATTATGGTAATGCCTTTCTAAAACCTATTACTCGACTTGGTCTTAAAATTTTAATAATATTCGTGTTTTGAAGTAATTTTCAAGTGGTTTCAAATAATTTCGAATTATGAGCCTAAAATTACACCAAAGCTTAGCAATTTTCTAAATAATTTCAACTCTCAAAACAAACTTAAATGTTAGATTAGTTCCACCAGTCAGGAAGCACCTCAAAACACGATAAAATATCAGTTAAAAGCTGTACACTTTTTCAAACACTACAATCTAGGGAAATATTGAAAGTGTACCTCTGTTAGTATCTTAACATATATTCGAATCATTTTTACTAATAATCTCTTTCAAGTTTTATCTTCGATGTGTGTAAGGGTGGTTCTTCCCCAGCACCTAACCGATACTTATTGACACCCTTAATATTCACCCTTACAAATTGGTAACACCCTATTCGTTCGAAGTATTAAAGTTATTGAATTGTGTTCTATTTCTATGGGGAAAAATATGGACGACTTCAGTTGATTACTGTCTTTAAAAGTTTTTCCGATGCACCATTACAATGGACCATAAATATGACTGACTGTCAAAACTGTAACTAAAAATTCGAAATTCTACTACGTACCGAGTCTCCGAAATAAAACTTAAATTTAGATTTATTCCACGATTAAAATAATTTTCGTTTGTTATTAAAGAATGTTTTATCTAGTAAATAATATTTACTTCAGAAAGACACTATATAGTATATAGTAACTAGGGGGTATTGAGCTGGCTTCAATGAATCCTTATGTGAAATTTTGCACAGAGGTAGGCCCTTGCTAGCAGAAATGTATGAAAAAAGCTTTCAAGGTTACTTTGGTTGCAACATAAAACTGACGTCAAACTTCAAAATATATATTTTCTTAAAGAAACGTAGAAGAGAAAATTAAAGGGCACAAAATTCGACACAAAAACGAACTTACAAAAAATGTCGTATATGTAACCGTTTTCGTGTAAAATAAAAATCAAAGTTATAGGGTTATCAGCTAACGCGCGAATGTCAAAATAAGTTTTTCGAGATACCCCATCAGTCTCTTTAAACGAAGACAACATGATACTATATTTGTACTTCAGTATGTGGAAATAATTGCTCATAGAATTTTAATAATATAATGTTTGAAATTTTCTACCTCAGGATAATGATGCCAACATTTTTTTTAGAGCTTTTGTTGTTTTATTTATTAACTCCTTTAATAATGTGGCGGGAAAATTAGATATGGCGAGGGTGGCAAATATCATAAAAAAAATTGAAACCTTGACTTTTTAGTATATACACCAAACTCCAAGTTTTTGGGCTCTTACCAGCTTGGCTTACTTATTCGGCCCTATTTACCCCCCCAACTATTCAACAGAGTAACATCAAATCATAAAATCTAGTTCCAGAACTCAACATAATACACACGTGTACCAAAGAAGAGACCGTAAAAAAGTGAAAATATGGCCCCACTTGGGGAACCTCTAAGGTCAATTTTATCTGGTTCTAATGCATATAAATAATTAGAAATAAGAGTTTCACACTACTACTATCACTACTACAGTCCCTCATTTCAAGTCAACATCTTAATTGTATTCTGCTGCCTCCTTTAATAACGGAGAAGAGTCCAGATGCCACAAGAGACTTGAAGCTCTAGTTTCTGGACTGTTGCTAAAATACGATTCAAATGTATTAACCGCTCACTTTAACTGCGAATATTTCAAAAACAGAGGACCGGAAAAAATTTATAAAATTATAATATGTTCGTGACATGTCAATTCTAAATCACTCACTAAAATTTTAATAATTTAAGTTAAAACGTTATGAGATGTACTTAATTTACACCACAAAATGTACTCATTTTTAACGAGATTCTCGTTACGTTAAATTTTAAGTGGTCATGTTTCGAAAACCACTTATAATTTTCTTACTTTTTGTTGGGTATTTTGCCACTGAAAAATATTTAAAAATTTTTAATGAAAATATCTCTGCGCCAAACGGATCAGACAGAGGTTGGTTCATGAATACTTGACTGTTTTTAAAAAGTCTCACACCTAAAAATATAAAAAACTAGAACAATGTTATAAACTAAAAAATGAAAATGAAAGGTATAGGCAGTTAACGTTTCGGAAGAAAATCTATTTCCGTTCTCAAAACTTTTTTGGCCGTCAACCATGACAGTTCATTGTTTATGTATTTCCATAGTCACGTGAGACATTAAATTATATTTATCTTATTTTTACTTACTTCGTCTCTAAGGATGGGTAACCAACTAGTACAAAAATCTATTGAATAATTTGACACGAAACTATCCTCGTTTAATAAAACAATCGCGGATTCTTCAAGTTTTTTTTTTGTTCCGTTACTCTCTTTTTCTAAAATCTTCACCGAATCCCATTTAATCCTGTGATTATTATCCCACGCGTGTTCACAAATTTTGAATTTTTCAAATTCTCCCCTTCTAGCGTAATTTCTATGTTCACCAAGCCTTACGTTCAAAAGTCTAGATGATTCACCTACGTAATGTTTTCCGCACTTACGCGGAACACTATAACCACATTTTTTTTAATTTTGAACAATATTTAGAGGTTTGGTATTTGATAAAACCGTTCTTAGCGTGGAGCCCGTTTGAAAAACCGTTCGTACAGAAAACCTAATTTTTCGTAATTTATCCGATAAACCATGTATATATGGAATTACTGCTATTGACCAAAATACCCCAGGTTGTGATAGTATAATTTTTCAGTGGCAAAATACCCAACAAAAAGTAAGAAAATCTGAATATGCCACAAATAAACAATTATAGACAACACTTATTATTTTTATGTAAAATTTTGGTATGGCATGAATACTTTTTTACATGTGGCAATTTTTTTAAAACTTCTTTTTCCAAACTCTTCGTTATCATTTACAAAAATGTGCCGCCATGTCTGTTCAGTTATCTTAACCGATGAGACGAAAATTCTTTTTCGGATGTTCACTTCTAATTAAATAAACAGTTAGTTATTTCGAAATAAAATTTTCAAAATATGAATTGTTAATTAATTACAGTAATTGAAATAAAGAAAAAAATTATTCGATTCCAAGAGGTGAGGTGTCGTCATGCAGTGGGGCTTGTTTAGATTATGTAGCCAGGGTGAGACTTAAAACGGCTTCGTGCGCATTTTTATTTGACACTATAGTAGTAATCATGGCAGATTTTTTAGATGCCTTGAAAAATAACCGTATAACCATGAAGTCACGTTTTTGACAATACCTCCAACATTTCAAAATAAAAAATTAGGAAAAAAGTTCCTCGTACGAAATATGCCGTACTTTATTGATATCTAAAATATTATTTACTTAGTAGGCGTATTTTCTGAGATATGATGGATTTAAGACTGGTATGGTTAAAATCATCTAAAGTACGACATTTTTCAATATAACTTAGCAGAACTTCAAAATTGTCCGACGTAAATTTGTCCAATTTCAGTGAATAATTTGGACACATAATAAACACATAATATATTAATTTTTTTTAGCTCCTCCGTTTTCGAGATAATCGCAGTTAAAGTGAGGGGTCAAAACATTTGAATCCTGTATTAGCTTGTTTTATTTATTTTATCCTATTTACTTCCCAATCCTTCAACGGAATCAGCTTAAAATATAATCTACTTTCAGATGTCATTGTAATACAAATGTGCACCAATTTTCAAGCAAATATCTCAATTTTCTTTTATTAACTGCTTTAATAATGCAGTGGTGGGGGTGCCAGATGTCATAAAACAATTTGAGACCTTGGCTTATAGTAAACATACCGAACTCCAAGTTTTTGGACTTTTATACGCTTTACTTATTTTCCTCTATTTCAAGTCAATATTTTAAACCATTTGTGCGCACAAAAAAAGTTACACACCGACCGGCCGACAAAATACAGGCAGACATACATATCGACAGACAGAATTTTTTATTTCGGTAAAATTCAAAAACTCAATGTTTCATGATATTCTAAACCTATTTCAACAAAACGAAATTTTGAAATTTCTTTTGACAATTGCTATATATCCCGAGACAGAAATTTGTACTATTTGTAAATAGACAGAATGTGCCTTAATAGGTTGTCGATGATTCATTGAATACCCGTCCATCAGCCTGCCGGGCTGGGAGCGGTGCGTTGAGCAGCTTTTCACCGCTAAGAGACAAACTACTTACAGCATAGCGCTTCAACCAAAGTTTTGACAAGCTCTCAACTGATGTGGCGAGGAAAGAAATATTTCGCATGCGCAAGGTCCGGAGTTCGAATCCTACGGGGAAAAAAAATTACTTTTTTTTACATTTTCGGCATTAATTTGTTGCTCAGATATTACCTATATATCACGCCTATAAATAGTTTTCGATTTTGATGTTTCTAAATATCTATAAATAATAAGTTTGCTTAATCAAATAAAAAGAATATTTTCAGCTCTTTGTCGCTAAAGGACAAATTACTTATAGCATTTCAATCAAAGTTTATCCGAGAGAAAATCAATATTAGGATCTCCAGCCAGATTTGCATAAGCATAAGTTTTCATTACAAAATCAAGACATTGGGGGGGGACTTATGAAAAAGGTGTTAGCATTAACAGAAGGGGGTCTATAAACGACAAGAATACATATTTTGAACGCTTTTTACTTGAAATCTAGAACTGATTTCATTACTAACATATATTCCAACACCACCGTCTAAGTGATCTGCAAAATTGTGAGGTGAGTTTAAAGTTAGGTAGAGAGAAGGTATTTCATTATAACTAGCCCAATGTTCAGAGATACAAAGTATATTTATTGCTTCAGTATAATTAAATATGTCGATTTCATTAAACTTATTACGTAAGCTTTGGACAATAACATGGCCTACCTTAACAATGTTTGTTACGTTATCTGATTTTTTTCCCAGGTTCGCTAAGTAGCAAAATTTATTTGGGTTAGTCTTGGGTATAAAAAATCACCTTCATTATTACACTCACAAACACTTCCGCTGTCGTTGCAATTGGATTTATTAATCGAGATAATCAAAGATCCTTCACCACTATCGCTGCATCCTGTTGATCCACAATTGTAACTGAAGCAATGGCTTCTTGGGTAGGTGTGATATCATGCTGCTGAACTGTATGGATAAATTTTAGGTATTTTATTTGATGTTTTGCTTAACGAATGGCGTCAGATAATATTAGAGCAACTGAGGCTTTCGTACATTTCTTTGTTGCTCTAGGGTTAATTTAAACGTAGTTAACATGTCCTTCCGTACAAGTATTAAATTTGCATAAAAACGTATTTAATTTCAAATTGCATTTAAAGATATGCCTATTATTTGCTGAATTAGAATACGGTACTGACGTAAATATAATATTAGTATGTGTACAAAGTTTCAGTTTGTTACAGATAAATCTGAAAGATGGTGTTTCCGTATTATTTAAATCATTAAATCCTCCAATTATTATGAAAAATCATCTAGTGTACAGTTTTCTGTTAACATTTCAATATACTCTATTATTTGATGTAGTTTCGCACCTAGTTTAATGAAAGACATTATGTTATAACTATTTAAGTTAACGTAACTACTCATTAATTTATTGATATGAGTTCCATTATCATCAGACAATAGCAAAATTTTATTTTTATTGCTGTTCCCTAAACATTTTTTACCATCTTGTAAATGTGTTTGAGTATTTGATGTATTAGTTACATCAGTCAGTAAATTCATGTCCTTATTTTTCTTATTTGGGTCACCCTGTACATATACTTTTGATATGTTTACCAGTTTATCATCACATTGTTTAATTTCACACATTTTAATTTCAGTAGTTATTGACTAAATCGCCGATCGCTGCTCAACGCACCGCTTCCAGCCTGGTAGACTGACGGGTGGGTAATTCAATAGATCATCGACAACCTATTAAGGCACATTCTATCCATTTACAAATAGTACACATTTTGTGACGCTAGCTCTCCGTCTAATACTTCCACTCCACTCTACGGTCGGTCTGTCTGTAAATTTTTTGTGCGCACGTTTTCACTGGAACGGCTTGAGGTATTCACTTGGAACTTGATACACGTATGTACTATAACGGCACATGGAACTAAATTATAATTTGGGATGATTCCGCTGAATGTTTGGGGGGTAAACAGGGGTAAGTAAGAAAAATAAGAGTCCAGAAACTTTGGATTTGGCGCATATTCTAGAAACCAAGTCCTAAATTCTTTATTATAACATTTTCCATCCACCACCACTCCAGTATTCCATTATTATAGGAGTTAATAAAATAAAATTGAGATGATATTCCCTATTTACCTCTACTTAGCCTCCACTCCTTCAACGAAATCTTGTCAAAATGTAATCTAGTTTCAGATGTCGTTATAATACATACGTGTACCAAATATCAAGTGAAAATCTCAGTTTAATTTTATTAACTCTTTTAGTAAGGGTGTGGGGGTGGTGGAGGGATGGAAAATATTATATAAAAAATGGAGGCCTTCTCTTCTAGTATATACACCAAATCCCAAATTTCTGTACTTACCAGTTTGCTTTACTTATTTTCCCCTATTCACCCCTATCAAACCTCAACCCATCAACGGAATCATCTCAAAATATAATCTAGTTCCAGATGTCGTTATAATACATACGTGTACCAAATTTTAAGTAAATATCTCAATTTTATTTTATCAATCCTTTTAATAACGAAGTAGAGATGGTGGGGAGTTGAAAAATATTATAAAGAAATTTGTGGCCTTGACTTCTAGTACATACACCGAATCTTAAGTTTCTGTACTCTTATCAGCCTACTTCACTTATTTTCCCCTATTTACCCCTATTTAACCCCCAACCCTTCAACGGAATAATCCCAAAATATAATCTAGTTCTAGATGTCATTATAATATATACGTATACCAAATTTCAAGTGAATATCTCAATTTTATTTTATCAACCCCTTTAATAATGCAGTGGGGGGTGGTGGGGGGATGGAAAATATTATAAAAAAAATTGACGCCTTGGCTTCTAGTACATACACCGAATTTCAAGTTTTTCTTACTCTTACCAGCTTGCTTTATTATTTCCCCCTATTTACCCCCAACCCTTCACCGGATATGTTAAAAAAACAATTCAGTTCCAATCTCGTTATAACATATACGTGTACAAAATTTCAAGTCAATATCTTAAACCGTTCCGGAGAAAACGTGCGGACAAAAAAGTTACAAACCTACTTCAAGAAAAAAAAATGATTTTTTTTTTACGATTACTATACTTCCAATCCACTACGTGGATGTGAAAGCAATACGATGGTCCGCAACAGAGCCCGGAAATCCAGGGTGAGATTGAAAGTCAAATGTGCTTATATCTCGACCGAAAAATGATACTGTCGACAAAAATTATTTTAGTGCTGGTTTCATCATATGCTCTATTAGATCATTCATAAGTAATTTCAAAACTTGTTAATTTGTCCTGATAGTGGACAGATGTGGAAGTAATAGTCATTACCCAATATTTGGAACGGAGTCATGCAGTCCATCAACTTGAGAACTAATTTGTTTATTTCTACGATATGACAGACCAATATATAAATCCACAATAAAATAACTCATGGGCGTCATAAATGTTAAATAACAGACATATGCAATATATGAATGATGCCTTTTATAAAGGAAATAAACGAAAAAGCATGAAGAACATATTCTTGGGGGTCAATCAAAGTTTGTGTTATTTCGAGTGATTTGGAAACCATTTGCAAGTTCCACCTCATACAGGTTCCAACGTAGTATTAGAGTATTTCATGCTCAAGTGTTTTTGAAAAGTCTCTATTAATATATATTTCTCCTTTGATCGCTAATTCATGGGTAGCATGAAAACTCTAAGAAAACGCACTGGTATAATAGCAGATTTGTTTTTATTTATTCTAATAAATTTATTGTAAGATAAAATTAATATGTAATATGCAGCAGTTCATGGAACTATGATATGTTCTTGGTTTCTTTTATAATTCCATCTAAGATCTAATCATTCCATAGCCTTGAAAATATTGTCACGGATTTTAAAATAATGTATGACAATAAAACACAGATTGTGTGTAATCAAGGATATCACATATATTCCAAATGTAGACACTTATTGTAAAATAAGCAGGTCTCAGAAATTCATAAGTCCTTTCATTCTCGGTTTTTGGGGTGTCTTTCCCGCTTAACTTCCGCTTCCGGTCGTATTTTACCCTTTCACCAGTTTAGATCAACACGTTATATCTTCGGATATAAATATCCAAGTTTAAAAGAGAGAAAGAAAAAATAAAATTTCCTGGCAAAACAGAAAAAGAATCCGAATAAAAAGAGAAAGTTGTATTTAAAATAAAATCCAATATTTCCACCCTTGAATGCTTTTTAATTTTGTTTCAGTTCAAATAAAGGGTGCAAAACAATTTTTTAAATCCATTTGTTTATTTTTCACACCGATTTAATCGACATTATAATCCTCAGATAAAAGGATATTCTAACAATATTTAAGTTATTGAAAAAGCTAAATTTGTATTAAAAATTAATCTTCTTTATATAATTTTAGGGGATATCATAGCCTTTTAATGCAGCAAATAAAAAAAGTCCCCTGTTTAATTCAAATCATGAAGGGGTAATTTTTTATAAGGATTACAAGCACTTTTATTATTGTCTACGTTAACCTTATGAATTTTGATATAAAAAATTTTAAAATGCTCTTCGCATGACTATTCGAATTTGTATTAGAAATAATGAATATTTAAATTGTCTTTATGTTTTTAATGTAGTAAATGTTGAGTGTTAATATGTTACAAAAATACTTACCAAATTTTAGACATGTTAAATCCAATACCCCAATGTCATGTCATTTTTTAAATATATTAGATGCAACTCACAAAAGAGGCATGCTTTATTAGGGAATGCTTAAAATAAAGGATTCGTGCAATAAGAAAAATAAATAGACAGAATTATGATTTATAGGGAGGAAAGACGCTAAAAAACTATCTAGCTTTGTTGAATAAAATAAACTTATATTCTAGAAATCAGTGGAGTATTTTATCTGACTATTCCGGACTTATAATTAAAAGTTCATTCAATAGCCAATACTTTTATGCAAAATTTTTTATTAAAATTATGTAATTTTAAGGGTGCGATTTTGCATAGTGGAAGGGAAACATGCGTTTATTTTTAGTTTATTATTATTAAAACGGTTTTAGACGCTTGTTATTATTCTAACGAGTACAATATAATTGTACTCGTACATTTTGGATTGTACATTTTTGTTATAGTGAAATTCCGTGTTCTAATGATGAAAATAAGTAACTATTTTCATTACCTGCGTATGGCATTTAAGTATTGCAAAAATTTATAATAAAAATTGTATATAATTGTATTCGTGAGAACAGCAGCAAATGCCTAAACCTGATTAAAAGATCATACTATGACGGGCTTTTAAAATATTTATATTAAACCAAAATATACGCCTGTTTCCTCACTCTGTAAAACCAACCTTAAATTGGCTTATTTGTATCATCTTGCCTATTCAAATTTAATTCATGGCTTATCGTAAAGTGTAATCGATGGATAATTGTTAATGGTAAAATTTTGCAAATAAATTAAAGAAGTTACATCCTTAAAAACTAATAAACAATTTTTTATGGTTTTTCTTTGCTTATCATTCACGATTAGAGAAACATTATTATGTCCTTTGATTTCAAATGAAATATAAAATTAGATTACAATTTACCAGTTTACCAATTTAAATAATGTTTCTCAAATTCCATCTAAAATATGCTAAATAGTTTTTTATTATTCGCTTGAATAAAGAAGTCTTAGACAATTATTGGTGAAAATATTAAGGCCAACTTAAGTTTATGGTAAATATATAAGGAATTTTTATAAAAATGATTAAAGTAAGTAACTAATATTGGTTAAAAATTTCTCGGTTTACTGCGTCTTTAAGAGACAACTGGAAGTAAATTTCTGACAATATTCAGGAAAACATTTTTGGATACAGTTCTAAATATTGCAGTTAAAATTATGTTCTGATTTTTTGCATAGCAAAATTCTGTGAATATTTTAGTCCGTATTGACTCCAGCTAGTAGAGAAATATAGACTTATAGATCACTTCTATGACAGAGTACCCTATAAATTGTTGAAACGCTTAAACATGAAAAGTAAAAAAAAAAAAAAAATAGGATATTGGCTGGGAATGTACCAAAAGCATGGAAGATTACTATACACGGTTGAAAAGAAGCCAACTCACACGCTGCAGAGTGGTCCAACATTCTTCTAGAGTCCTTTCGGAGATTGCAGAAGAGTTCCTCTGAAGTTGATTGAAATCCGGCAGCGTTAGTTGGGAAAGTAACTGTTTAGTATTATATTAGTACAGCTCGATCAATGAATGGTTAATTTTTAACAACTACACAAATACTAGAACTATCTCACATTACATAAACATGCGTGGCAAGAAACAGTTTTGTTTTGGTTATAACTTTCTTAATTTTTGTATGATTTCGATAAAATATAGCTAAAAGGTTGGATCTAATTTTATTAAAATTACAAATGTTGCTAATAACTACATTTACGACTTTAGAATCCGTCGGAATTTCCTTATGTAAAAGTAATGAAAATCAATTGTGTTTATTGGGTTATATAATGATTCCTTTAAGATGTTTTACAATAAAATGCTCAGTGAACTTTAGAAATTATAAAATTAAAACCCAATTTTATAGCAATTTGTTGAGACTATTCACTGATACTGATTTAAGTTAAAATTGTATTAATAAGTAACCGACCATACAAAAGCCCCTTTAGGTCTAAATTATTTTATTATAGGGTGACCTCGTATTCTTTAAAGTATCTACTTTTTGATAAATTGTTTTAATTTTTCATCATTTGACTAGGAGATTTAATTGAATTCGTACCATGGATGAGCTAATTTGGTACCTACTTAATTTTACAGATATCTTACAAAATATTTGGTCAATAACACTCTTTGCTTCTATGCTAAAACTGAAAAAAGTCCAAGACATTTATTTTCCTTTAATTCTAAGTAGTAATAATCTTACTATGTCCAGTGAACATTCTAACATCAACTATTATTATTTGAATGCTCTTATCTACTTTTCTTGTTTTTAAATCAGCGTATAAAGAAATCATTTTTGACGTAATTATTTTAATTATGATGTTTGATCCTTTTATGATGCCTAAATTAAATTTCCATACAAAGAATTTTATAAAATATGTAATAATTACGTAGGAATAAATGTCAATTTAATATTCATTTAAATACATTTTTCGCTCTTTTATGATTCTTGTTTTGTTCTATATTGGATTGAAATATTTCTGTGTACAAACAATCGCAGTAATATTCAAAGTGGGTTATATCTATAATATAACTTTAAACTCCATTGGTCGCCTTTGATTCATGAATTTTTAAAACGTTGACAAAATATGATTAATTTATTCCACTCTTTTATTCATTTTTAGAAAAAACTTCGAATGAGAAAGGATAAAATAATAAGTATACACTGCTGGTCATACTACCTGTCCCATTCAAGTGTTTATATTACATAAGACAGATTTACCCTATGAATAACAAAATTGCATCGCACTCGCCAGCTTCTCTTTTCACCTGATTTTATTTTGTGATATGATATCGTTCTGTAGGTCGTGAAATTCAAACACACCAACCGGCGCGGCGCCGGCGTAAAAAGAGGATCTGTCAGTGAGGATCCGCGGAGATATTACTTCTTTATCTAACATCATTTTAAGCATTGTTATCTTCTTCTCTGTAAACACTTTTCAACAGCTGCAGCATGGCCAGCAGTATACAACTAACTATGCCAAATTTTAACAGAATTCTAAATATGATTCTATAGCTATAAACCTACTAATGAATTAAACATTTGTTTTTTTACTTGTTTTCATGATTCAAAAATATTTAGCTACTAAGCAAATAAAAAGCTTTCACGCTTTTTATGTTATTATAAAATTACCTACTCAGTTTTTCGTATATTCCTTTACTTCAGTTTGGGCATCCTATTAGTGTTAGATAAAGATAACTTAAAACACACATTATTGGAGAATCAACAAAGCAACTACTCCTAACCAATACTAGGAACTATTGAATTATGTGATATAACACAGTATACCTACCTACCAATAATTATTTATTTTGACTTGAATTCGATGCCGCCATCAGGGGTTTTTGTCTTAGATTTTATCTGAAATAACATTTTTATGTTAGATAAAATCTAAGATAATAGAAACCGACGATGAAATGAAATTCTGATGACGGCATCGAATTCAGGAGGTTAAAATACATAAAGATTGGCAGGTCTGGTTTCTGGGTCTGAGCTTTTTGTGTGGTGGTGTAATTAATAGTACTTTTAAGCAAACAAAGACGAATATAAAGTTTTCGCAGCAGTCCGTCATGGCTGTGTTCTGCCACCAATCCCTTTTTAGCATGTACAGTAAACACGTGATGTGACGTGTGCTGGTAGACTGACATGGTCGCTTTGTTCTTAGTGGAAGCTAGATTTCTAACTTGAGATTTGTAGATGATACTACCTTAGTTGCAGTAAGTGAAGATTGGCTCGTACACTCACTCACAGTTTTGAAACAATAAGCTCTGAGTATGCTTTAGTATAAATAACAACGAAATCACAACTATGTAGTCTGAGCAAATGAAAGCATTTCAAAGCGTTAACAACTGATGAGTGTGAGGTTATAGACAACTTGGAGTTCTTATTAGCAATACTGTAACTGCTAAGGTGTTTGGATTGCGAGCACGGAGTCCCGGGTTCGAATCCTAGCCAGATATGGATGATCAATGTGTTATCGAGACGATGGCAGTGGGCCAGACCGATGTCGAGTGGCATCTCTCCCGAGTTCGAGTCTCAGCTGCGGCAGATGGCAGTATCTCAGGGAATGGTTGTTGGTATCTGTGTGTACGTGTTCTGGTTGAGTGGTGGAATAGCAATAGCTAAACTCGACCAGGAGAATGTTAATATAAATAAATAAGACGATTAAAAAAAGTTCGATCTCTCTGAAACTTGGACAAATTGGAATAAAGACAGGACATACGAAGTATTGATGCTTGATCTCAGAAGCTTGCACCACTCATCGCCTTAACGACTCGTTTCTTCAAAAATCGTGTCCATCAAAACAACTAATCAGCATTGTATTCTTCCACATCTTAACCTTAACCTCACATTGTGTTATCAAATAATGTCAACCCCAGAAAAGTTTTTTCGAGTTCCTTAGTTATATTTCCTTAATACCTTAATAAATCTATAATAATGAATAGTGAATAAATAGAAAACAATTGTTTACTACAGCAAGAATGGACTTTTAAAGTGCATGAATGTTGTTTGTTTAAAACATTTAAAAACAATTTTTTTCATCCTTCAATTTCTTAGTTGTTCAATTTTATTTACCATTTTTGAGCAAAAGTTTCTATACCCTATCGAGGAGAACTAACGAGCTCGAAAAAGCTTTTATAAATAATTTATTTGTTACTAATGAAAATAAAAGAATATTCCTTCATTTCATTTTCAATGCTATGAATTATAAAATTCATGTGTCAACATTTCTTACTATTAGCTAATAGAGTAGGTAGTTGAATTGATTGAATCTCCAAAATTGCTTTTTTAAAGTATTGCCTAGGTTGTGGATAACTAACTAGTACGTTAGCTTGCCAAGATTGAGGCAATAATATACAAGACTTGACCAGTTTAGTCGTAGTTTTTTTTATAGAATTTTTGATGATAGAAAACATGTAAAAATTAGGAAAGTTAAAAGCAAAAACTCGGTTTATCTTGCAGTTATGAGGTTTGTCTAATACTGTAAATTCAATGAGAAATAAAAAATGCAAGCAAATGAAAACTAACAGAAACCATTTAATGTAATATAACCAATAATATATAACGATAAAAACTTTAAATTTCAATAAAATAAGGAAACAGTAACAATCAATATTTAATGGACATATTTTTTATGGACATAAAAAATATACGTGATAGCATATCTTTGCTGCTGGGGAGTAATATTCTTTATATTTCAGTGCCATAATGAGCTGAAACTCTCTCTTAGTTGGTAATCAAACCTTACTGTTACAATCTTAGTTGCGCACCCTCCTTAATTCATTTGGAAACAGTTGAAAACCAATGCGAAAACTTCAAGGCGTCGCCTTCTAGATGGCGTATGAGGACAATGCTAGATAATTTATTTCTTTTTTAAGAGTACTTATAAATGCGGCAAGACAGCTAACATAAACACACGTTTTTGGTAAAGCTCAAGAAAAAGGGTATTCGTTTTTTTTTTAAGATACAAATTTTCAACACGAGAATAATAAGAATTTATTTAAATTCAATAGCTGAGCGTTAAAATTTTATTACGAGGATTTTATGGTAAATACAAATTAATGATAATGCATGTATTTATGGTAATAATGACAATTTTTCATGGGAACAAAGACCACTTAACTGATTGACTATGAAAATTTCTAGTTGTAAGAAAAACTAATTATATTTTATATTCAAATAAATATCTAGAAAATAATTACTGCCGATGGATTATTATTATGACAACTAGGCTCCCGCCATAAACATTTAAATTAGCTGCCGATTGTGTACGAAACTTCTGCTGCAATATTTTATGAATGTCGGAAATACCAATTTTAAAATATTAAATACAAGATATTATTCAAATGATTTTTCTAAATAGGGACATATTAGTGAACGCAAATAATTAGATTGTCGTCTTAACTGATTATGATTAAGTTTATTTATGTAAATTTTACGTATTTTAATCTAAGTACTTCGGTATTTTATTATTAAAAATACGCAATGCAAACCCAAATGTATCTCTGGTATAATATATATTATTATCAAAATTAACTACAATATACCTAATATTCAATGCTACAATGATTGTGCTAGCGATGTTACCGAAAAAAACATTATTTTTTCTCAACGCGTATCTATTATAATTTAAATTTTTTCAAATAAACTAATAAGTACAACTATTCAGAATTTTAATTTTAATAAACTGATTAAAAATTGAATTTAATGAATTACTTGCAGTTTACAGATAATGTAAGTAATTGATAGGTTCTTAGCAATTAAGCATATCGTGGAAATATTAGCCAAGTGCTTCTATCTCTAAAAGAAAATTATTTTACCAGCTTTCTATCCTTTATGAAATATCAGTTAAAATAATTAGTACTACAATTTGTTTTCATTACGCATTCATCAGAACAATAATTTAGGAATAACCGTTATTACTCAAAAAATGACATAATTAGGTAGGTAAATATATTTTGTATATAATGAACTAACCCAAATAAGAAAGGCATTGTTACTTCCCTCGCATACCGAAGGGAAGTATTGTATTCGAGAAAAAATCACCCTCCGAGATTTTTTCGGATTCTGACGTTTCAGAACACGTAGATTCCGAAAATATAGGTTTTTCAATTCCGTCAGTCTGTCTGTCTGTCTGTCTGTCGGTCTGTCTGTCTGTCTGTCTGTCTGTCTGTCTGTTGGTGTATTTACTAAAAAACTACTTGACGGAGAGCAGTCAAATTTGGTAGGTAGTTAACCCTACTGTCAGCGAAGAACTGGTAGAATTTTCACTGAAAAATATACAGGGTGGACCGTCTAAACGGAATAAATAGTGAAAAAAATTTTTTTTTGCTCAAATTTAAAATTTCCACGTTTCATGACGCGCTAAACCTGTTTCAGGAAAAAAAAAATTTTGAAAATTTTTTTCAAACATTTTTGAAAAAATTTTTACCAAGATGAAAAAAATTTTTTTTTGCTCAAATTTAAAATTTCCACGTTTCATGACGCGCTAAACCTATTTCAGGAAAAAAAATTTTTTGAAAATTTTTTTCAAACATTTTTGAAAAAAATTTTTACCAAGTTGAAAAAAATTTTTTTTTGCTCAAATTTAAAATTTCCACGTTTCATGACGCGCTAAACCTATTTCAGAAAAAAAAAATTTTGAAAATTTTTTTCACATTTTTGAAAAAATGTTTACCAAGATGAAAAAAATTTGTCTGTCTGTCTCTGTCTGTCTGTCTGTCTGTCTGTTGGTGTATTTACTAAAAAACTACTTGACGGAGAGCAGTCAAATTTGGTAGGTAGTTAACCCTACTGTCAGCGAAGAACTGGTAGAATTTTCACTGAAAAATATACAGGGTGGACCGTCTAAACGGAATAAATAGTAAAAAAAATTTTTTTTTGCTCAAATTTAAAATTTCCACGTTTCATGACGCGCTAAACCTGTTTCAGGAAAAAAAAATTTTTGAACATTTTTTTCAAACATTTTTGAAAAAATGTTTACCAAGATGAAAAAAATTTTTTTTTGCTCAAATTTAAAATTTCCACGTTTCATGACGCGCTAAACCTATTTCAGGAAAAAAAATTTTTTGAAAATTTTTTTCAAACATTTTTGAAAAAATTTTTACCAAGTTGAAAAAAATTTTTTTTTGCTCAAATTTAAAATTTCTACGTTTCATGACACGCTTAACCTAGTTCAGGAAAAAAAAATTTTGAAAATTTTTTTCACCAACATTTTTCAAAAAGTTTTTAGCACTAAAATAGATCGAATTTTTTTTTATTTGCTCAAATTTAAATTTTTCACGTTTCATAGCATTCTAAACCTATTTTAAAAATACAACTTTTTTTAGCACTACTATAGAACAGAAGGAAACTTTCCTTTTTGCTCTAATTTAAAATTTCTACCTTTGACATTTTAAACCTATTTCAGAAGAAAAAAATTTGAAAATTATTTTACCATCTTTTGAAAAATTTTTAAAAAATGAAATTTTTTAACCACGACTATACTTCCACTCCATTACGTGAATGTTGGAGTGAAAATGTGACAGATGGCAATAGCATCTGGCATATGCACCTATTATACTTTTATTGAAAAATGTACAGGGTGGTCATCCCAAGAATTAATTCAGTCATGGTGGACATTTGTAAAGGTATTTGCGCAAGCCTGCCATATGTGGCACCTGCTATTTAGTATTGAACTTTTGCTGTTGGATGAGCAATCTGTATATTTTTTTGACCAAAACTTATCAAGTTTTCTTTGTAATAATAGCAATAACTCTACTACGATTATTATTCTCAATGTCATTTCGTAATTATTATTTTTTTAGAGAGACTGCCATGAACGAGGGAAGTTCTGTGTAAATACCTTTACCGATTTTTGTAATAGTATTTATTACTTTACAAATTAATTACAGGTAATAGTCGTTTAGGATAAAGTAAAAAAAGAGTTTAATTGTACGTTTTTAAACCAACATATGCTCCTGCACAACATGTGTGGGTACACTTAACATTCGATTGTCTTGGTACAAAAAAGGGCCATAACTTTGAATCACTTGTACGCAAGTCTTAAAATTGATGACAATTATATTTTAATAAAACTGTTGACAGTTTAATAGAAAATATAATACTTTATCAATAAATTATAAAATTTATAAAATGATTACAAGACTTTCATCGACATCCATCTTTCCGCAAAATGTAAGTTTAAAGTGAGAAAGAACAAATTTTATTTTGTAATTACGTTCTTACGCATTGCCTACACCCTATACCTATTTATTGTTACCGTATTGTTACCTGCATTCAATACTAATGTATATATTACATACAAATATGTTATATCTATAACGTTCTCTTGTCAATATTTCCAAATATTCTTACTAATTAATATATTAAGATTAATGACGGGTATTTTTTCCTTTATTGCTTTATTGTTTACGCTGGAAAATGGTGTTATATCAATATCCTCTATAACAAAAGGGAATATATTTTTTGTCCACTTTTAAGACCAATTACTCAGATTCCAATATCGTAGAATGTTTTATGTACATGGTATTTAAAAAATAGGTAGGTTTAAATTGTTAATGAATGACTAAGATCGATAAATAAATAATAAAAACAATAAAAATATAAATCAATAGAAACGAACATAAATGTATACTTGTCCTGTAGTTGTTTAATAATTCAAATTTTTGTGAGGTACCCATCAGTAATTTAATCTTACTTTGAAAGCTAGGTACATATTGCCGTCATTAAGTTACAAGACAAATAAACAAAGCATTAAAAAGAACTTTAGTTATGAAACAGAATATTAGCAACTACATATTTACTCTTTACGCAATTAAAATGATTTCAAATAATTTTCAACCTACTGACATCCAGCATGCTTTGAAAATATGTAATCAATCATAAAAACCTACCTGTAATTCATTAACAATTTTTTCTGTCATTAATTTATCCGGAGAATTTTGACCACTACTAAGTTGTTGGTGCATGTTGACCATTTGTTGTTGCTGATGTTGAGCCGCTTGTGCAAGCGCATGCGCATGCGCCGCCTGGGCATGTGGGTTTGGACTTCCCAAATGAGGAGATTGTTGTGGTGGTTGGTTTTGCTGCTGATTTGGTCCATTATTTTGGCCCTGTTGCTGCTGGTTAATTTGTTGTTGTTGAGTTATTTGTTGTTGTTGATTGGATTGTTGTTGCTGTTGATTAGCTTGTTGGGAATTTTGCTGTTGTTGCGAATGCGCTTGTTGTTGGTTATTTTGACTTTGCTGTGGGTTATTTTGTTGTTGCTGTTGGTTTGCCTGTTGTAAGGCCAGCGCACCCGGCGTAACTACATGAATTTGGCTGCTGTTACTTTGCTGACTTGGTGAATGTGCAGGTATTGAGTTTGTTGAGCCAGGAACCGGTGAATTTTGATTGGAATTAGATAAGTTTTGCGGCATGTTTTGGGGTGGACCCCTTGCTTGATTCCAAAAATCGTTATTCATTTTGAAAACAGGTCTGTTATTTACTTCCGCCATTGGTATTTGTAAAGGCGTTAATGGCGTCGCCCGTAGATCCAGGGCGGTATTTTCTTGTATTTTGAAGGAATTTTGTAACCACTTTGCTACAAGATTCTCATGTTCTACTTTTAAATTGCTAAGTATATTTTGTTCCTCCGTTGTGAAAATTTTGAAAAATTATCTTACAAGAATGTTAAAATGTGCCGTCTCTTGGCGGCGTTATCTTCGTTTTGTAACGAATTACTTTGTACTATTTTTTGGATATATTGCACTTTCTTCTCAGCTGACTATGAAATGGCGTTCTGTCAGTAGATTCAAAGCCAACTGAGATGTGTGGTAAATGTACAAGGAACTTATTCGTGTTTGAAGGGTTGATTCCCTGTCTCTCTCTTCGTTTTTTACGGAGCAGATGTTTTATAGATGACCCTTCTTTCGTATATTGGAATATTTGTAGGTATATCTGAAAATAATGATTTCATGAGTAATCATAACAACTAGTTTTTAATAAATATAAGGTAACAGGCAATCAACGAAAAATAAAAATGTGAGAATTAAAGACATAAAAATTGCAACATTCACTATTATCTCTGCCGTAGTGTTATTACATGATCTACTAAAATATTTCAAATTATAAATTATGATTCAATATTAGTAAATACCCTGTTTTTTCAACTAACATGTAAAATTTATCAAATACTTGATAATTAATGAAATTATATGTATTATTAATTAGTCCCTACACTAACGTAATTATTTTAAATCATGATTTTATATCGATATACGAAATTACACGGTGTAACTAATATTCACGATATAGGTATGTATATATTTAGGTATTGATAATTAATAACTTATAATATATGTATATAATAATATAAGTAATCGCTCTAAAAATGTATTTATTCATTTATTCTTTACATGCCTCATTATTTATTTATTCTTAAAATATGAAATCAATTAGTTTTAAATTTGTAATTCAAGATATATGTATAGGTAAATGGTAAATTTTAAGCGATCCTAAATTAAATTATTCTACTAAAGTATGTTAATATATTATTATAACTGTTATATATGACAATTAATGTTTTTTCATACATTTTTTGGAGAATGTAATAAACTGCTAATAATTTATATATGTATAGACAAATAAATTGGCGATGGTCATTAAGTACCTACTGCATAGTGCAACATCATGAAATAGTTTTACTCGTAATAAGTTTTTGACATATGTGCTGTGCTTGAGACAATAATACAAAACGTCTAGATAATACTCACGTAAATAAATTTTTAAAATATTGCACAAAAACAAGTATTATAACACTTGAGATAAGTCCTCTTTGGAGTAAATCACATGAAGTTCGCGCCAAAAATTTCGAAAATAATTTAGCAAAAAACCACTAATTAATATCAACAAAAACTTATTATCAATTAACTATTTGATATATAAATAAACACCCGTTTAAATAAGACCAGGTACTAAAAACTTGTAAGCAAAATTTTCAAAGTGGTGAAACGGCACTTCGCGTTAAAATTTTAGGCGTCCCGACGCGTCTATACTATAAGAAAGTCCGTAGATAACTAAGAAACGCGTCGTCGTCGCCAAAAGACGTCTAGCGTCTAAACGCGACGCCTTTACACTAAGAATATAAGGGTAAAATCTCACAGACAGGGACAGACTTATACAAGTGCAATGTATCTAAAAGAGACAACATAAAAATACTCGCGAAGTAAGACAAAGACCTCGATATACAAGTTTAATATTTTGAAGTGAGATACAAAACATTCGCAAGGGATGAAAGTGAGTACTATTTACACAAGAAGAACGAGTGGAAGAGAGAACGGCAAACCTTAGAATTGTATCTTAGTTAAAACGCATGCGTTCGGCTTTAAGGAGTATCGCGTCTATCCCCACCACAGGGGTTGAGAAAAAATTGCTCCTTGTTATTTTTTCAACCACCCCACCACTATGAGGGGAGTACGAGGCAAGTCGCTGGAACGGTGAGGGAGTTTTTATGCGAGGACTTGGCGATCCTAGGAGTGGACAGCACGTCAGTACGGACTTTAACTCAGGGTAGAGTTAGGGATAGATATGGTTTATTACTAAAATATTATAGTGTTACATTTGAATTATGTGGCGTGTTAAAAAATATTTGTTGAAATAAATATTCTGCAATAGTAAATATTGATGTGAATTGTTATGCTGTAATTTAATAATACGTACTTACATGGTGTAAAAGTTTTAACAAGTATTTGTATATTTAAACAATATTTCTCAATTAGCAAGGTATTTTTTTATCTCTTTATAAGAAATTTAAAACAATACATTTTATCGGTATATAATTAAAAATTAAAATATATCTCTTAGGTATGACACATGTTTGAAAAAAATGCTATTTATAAATAAGAATAAAATTGCATGTTACTGACTTCTCTTTAATTTTGATACGCTTAATTATTATGTCTGAAAATTTGCAAGATTTTTCTTATGAGGAAAATATACTAAACACTTTCATTTTAAAAACTATATCAAAATAACAAGATTTATAAAATATTAAATCCAATCTCAATTTTTATTTTAATGCGGTTTTGTAGTATTCATTTATTCCCGAGTAAACTTCCTTATTCTAATTATTTACGTTAAAAATCTTTTTCATATAAAATAATTGTATCCAGATTATACCAACAATTTTGAGGTATAGTTAAATAAAAATCAAGCTAATAACTACTAATAAAACGCGTTTATATATTCAGCAGTTTAATGTATTATTTAAATTTACTAATTAAATATTTTTTAAAGTTATTAACTGACATAATAATTTAATAATTTTATAACTGTGAGTACTTGTAAGGTATTCTGTCAATCATAATGAAAAATTTTGAGTATTATTATTTAGAAAATTTATTTATTTGCTGCAGGTTGGCAATAATCCTATTAATATATTTTTAGTTCTTTTTATTTGAAAGGATGCCAAGAAAAGTATGTAAATGAAATGAAGTTTTAGCATAAAATGCAGTTTGCATATTGCAACAAAGCGAAAAACTAATTTTTCTAAATATAATTTTTAAAACATATTACCTACTTCGTTCGCTAGGTCTTAAAATATTGACAATCTATGTCCATACGTTTAATAGTATCTGAAAATAACACATAAAATATCGATATTTTTGCATTCCACATATTTTTATAAATTCACATTCTATTATGTACTATTATCAGAATAATTTTAATGAACGTAACACGAGTACATTATCTCAGCCCTCGAAATATTAATGATTTCAATAATCTTGTCTTTCAATGGATAATTGGCCAACCCACATATACATCCCACAGTACGTTTTTATGAATCACCTTTCTCCCCACTAATTTTTTTGTTGCCTCTCTTTCCCTTGACCTAGTCTTACATCCCCTCCCCTAACATCACCCCTACCTGCATCTTAACTACCATAAAAAATGTGCCCACCCCCTACGGAATTTTTATAAATCCCTCCCTAATAAATAAGAATGACCTGCCCGCTTTTTTTCTGGTCGTCTGTAATAGGGTGAATAAATACTAACTACCCTCCTTACTACTCCACGTAGTAGGGTACATTCGGAGGCATAACTATGCAACATATGCTTCATTCATTAATTTAAGCCATAATATATCACTGCAGAGTGATGAACGGTAAATCTAGTTTGTCATTTTAAATTTTATAATCTATTGTACGATTAACGAAAATGTTCTTCTTTTTAAAACCCTAATTTTTTAAATTATAAATAACGTTAGAAATAATGAAAAATGGCTACTAGGTAATTAAGAAGAAAACTTAATATTATTTAATTATTTAATTAATAAACATCTGAATTTGAAATGCTCATATTTAGGGCTTAGGCTTGTAATACCCATGAGTTATCAGGAGAGTAGAAACAATTAAGAGAATATAATTAGATGTAGAATATTTTAAGAATAATTAATAAATTAATACTATTTTTTAGATCAATTATTATGTTTCAATGTTGTGTTTACAGTGTTTGGCATTTTCACATTTTATGTCTATTAGAATTTGATTTTTGCAGAAAATTTCAAACATAGAACTGCCTTGAATTTAATTTGTGTTGTAAACAATGTTATAATAGAAATTAGTTATAAAACCATGGCAGATTATATATTCCATAAGTGATTGTGAAATAAATAACCAAAACGTTTATCATATATTCTTCAATTTCTTGCATTTCTCATTATTAGAAATAATCTGCAACTGCCAATAATTGAATAGAATTATATACAAACATAAATCAAAATGATCTAAAATGCATATCTATCTTACTAATGCATCTAAGCTACAGTTCGTCTACCGGAAACACTCCATTAGTAAAAATTAATACAGTTTAGCAATGTGTGGTATAAAATCATTATCTCGTCGTATATCTAAGTACGTATCTCCCAAAAAACGAAAGGTACAGGTAATTTAAATTATACCTTGAAAGATAATATCACCCCTACGCAAATGCCGCATAATTACACCGTACTACAGAAGATTTTTTTATCTTATAATTTTTCAAATTTTAACATGCCCCTACATGTTTGATTTATTGGTTGATTAATATTTTCTAGCAGTAAGAAAATACATTATTCATAATAATGTATTCTACACTCTTAGGTCTACGAATTAAGAAAATATTTGACGAATTCTATCATTTATAAGAGTCGGTTTTTTATTCAGAACATCTGAATTAATCTAAGCTAGTCCTCTTTCTCCCTGATTCTGGAGATATATGAATATGCTAAGACAAATAAACTACCTAACTGAAGTCAGCCAACACAAGACAAAAGGAAAAATGCTATAGACATAAAAGTAAGGAAATTAAGAGTAAATTTTGAATGGTATTGAAATGAAAATATATTTTTGTTTTACTTGATTAAAGTCAAAGTGGTAATATACAGGGATATTGGATATTTTTTCGCCTAGGCATAATATTAATTTTGGTTAATACTGTAAATCAGCCAGCCTTAAATATTATTAAATCGTGAATTAAGTTTCATCGAGTTCGCAATATAGTTTCTGGGATAACCGGTGAAAATAATTGAAACAAAATTTAAAAAACGGCCACCAAAAATTATGAAATAAAATTGCACTTTCGTTGCACTAATTGAACCTTATTACTTAATATCCATATTGAGGTCGGTTAAAAATACCTTCGAATTTTTTGTTTGTTCATTTTTATATCGACCTCAAAACCGATATTAGGTAATAGGGTTCAATTAACCGAACGATGGTGAAATTTTATTTCATAGTTTTTGGTTCCCGTTTTTTTAAAGTGATTGAATAAAAAAAATGTTTTCTCCCTTTTTAGTGGCCTATGTAGTTTTCACAAATGTGAAAAAGAAATGTCTCCATGTAGCAAATGTAAAAGTTATGCGATTATGAAAATGCTGTTGCATTAGCCATTTTTAATTTTTAACTGTTGACATCAGATTCTTTATCAGTTGCTCCGATAATTCCTCACTGCTAATTTTAACCCGATTTTGTCTATGGCACAATTGCTATAGCACCTTTTTCCAATTCTTTCTCATTTTATACTAGACATAGCTTGATGAAACTAATATGGAACCACAGCTGAGCCATTGCCCGTTATGTTTTCGATAAGAAAAAACCGTTGCAGCAGTCAGAAGTTAAGTCTACAAAATAACGCATTTTCATAAAGGAGGGAGAGGGGGGTGCACTTTCCATTGAAAAGCGGCCAATTAAAATAGCCTTGTTTACATTATGTTTAATTGCCACTCGGTATAACAAACTAAAACAGGATTTTAATTTAGATTTGTACGAATTACATTTTTTTCATTAATTTTAGAAATACTGATACAAGATTAGTCCAAAATTAAAAATTAGTGACATTTTTTACACATTTATTGTAATAATTAAACTCTTTTATGTTTTCACAATTGCAAAAGATTTCCATAGAAATCACTTGAGCTATTTCAGAATGTTCGAACAAACATAAAATCATACATACTGGTTGAATTGAGAACTTTCTCATTAAAAAAAAAATAAATAAAAGTCGGTTAAAAACCAGTATGTTCAAACACACGTTTATAGGAACTAATTTTAAGTATTGTGCGTATATTATATCGTAAATAGACCAGCGGATTTCGGAACAATATACAGAGTGAGTCACTAGGGTGCGGACAGTCTATATCTCCTCAACCGTTTGAAATTAGAAAAAAAAATTTCGAGACAAATATTGTAGATCAAGGCATGTTTTAAAATTATTTTTAAATCTATAGAGCGTTTCACATAGTAAGTGGCAAGAGAATAAGTACTTCAATTTCTTGAATAGAACACCAAATCTTTTTTTATAAATGTATGTTTGTCTCTTAATTCTCTATCTGGACATATATCATTTTTTGACTTACACCTCGGCGTTGCCACGTTATTCCACTTTCTTCTATAAAAAAATGCATATCTAGCACTCAAGAGTATGATCTGCAAAGAACGCATTTTTTCGACTTGACTTTTCCAAAAACCGTCGAAAAAGTTTACAAAGATGTAAACATTTGAAGCAAAACCACACACGATGTTATTTGAAAAAAATGAGTTATGATAGCTTAAAAATTTGAAACATGGTGGGGAACAACCTGTAGAATTGTACATGCATGCACTTGATAATTATAAATACATTCTATAAATGTTATTGAAAGAGGAGTTAAACTTTGTCTACATGAAAAAATAAAAATTATGTATTTGTGTCTTTGTAACTGAAACCAAATTTTAAAGTTGGCCTATTTCATGGTTTTATGCATTTTCAACATATTTTTATGATTTTCATACACAGCGAAGGATAGTAACACTTTTTTATTATATTATTATTGTATTAGAAGGTAAAATTCTTAAATGAGTCACTACCAGCTTTTGTTCATATTTAAAAATAAACTTTTGTAAGTTTCTCTTCATTAAATGGACAACAAAATATCAGCTAGAGGGAAAACTTAATAGATGCTGCTTTAATGGAACAGTCTGATATTGATCAAAATTGTCATTAATTTTTGTAAAAACAAAACAGTTTCATTATTACAATGAATGTGTAAAAAACGCCACTAAATTTTAATTTTGAACTAGTCTTGTATCTGCTTTTCTAAAATTAATGAAAAAAATATATACATATATATATATATAATTCGTACAAATCTAAATTCTAATTCTGTTTTAGTTTGTTATACTGAACAGCAATTAAATATAATGGAAATCAGGCTTTTATAACTGGCCGTTTTTCTATGGAAGTGCACTCCCTCCTTTATGAAATTGCATTATTTTGCAGATTTAACTTCTGACTGCGGCAAAGGCTTTTTTTATCGAAAAAATAGTGGAGCAGCGCCAAAGCGTAAGCTCAAATATAATACATGCTTAGATAGAGAATTTAGAGACAAATATAAATATGTAAGAAATGTTGCCTGTTCCACTTAAAGAGTATTTGCTTGCCACCACTATGTGAAATATCCTGTGTATTTAAAAATAATTTAAAAATATGTTATTCATGGCCTCCTACAATTTTTACCTAAAACATGTTTTTCAAATCTCAACCGGTTGAGACATTGGCCGTCCACGTACTAGTGTCTCGCCCTGTATATAATAAGTAAAATAAAATAAATCACATTTTGGTAAAAGAAAAGTTTGATACTTTAAGATTTAATAAAACCGAATATTGCAGTGTTTTTCTAAAGCATCAAAATTGTTGGTACAGAACAATTTAGTTCAGAGCGGCGCCGCTCCGGCGCGGGGTAGCGTACGTTCTGTTACATTTTAGAACATTCAAAATATAATAAATTCATTTTTTTGACGATTTAATTTTTATTTTAATCGAAAACTATATTAAATTTATTATTACCCGACCATGTATAAGTAGATTATTTATTCCTGTAAGAGCATAAAAAAATTGCGTGCTCAGCAGTATGACATTCCCCATAATTTTAATTCAATACTTAATTTTTTTTTAAAGGTGTTCCCAATAAAGAAATGAATATATTAAATCATGATGCTTAACAATTTAGTGTAAAAGTTGCGTAATAACAAATAAGCAGGTGAAACAAATAAGAAGGTAAATATTCAACGCCCCATACGCATAAAATTACATAAGATTATATTCATATAGATTTATATTTAAGCGGATATTATTAACTAGAAATAATTATGTAACATTTTTTAATGTATTTAAGAAATTCATTTTAGAGAAGTTAACGATTTTAATCACTTAATAAAATTATACCAAGAGTAAAGTCAAGAATTATTAAAAGTAGGACTAGACATATTTGAAAGTTTACTTTCTTAGAGCACTGCTAGATGGCGATGTAAGTATCTACACAATTTATAGCAGCTCTAACAGCAGTTTAGTTATCCTTTAGGCGGATTGTCGAGTCTAAAAAGCGTCGATGTGCAAAGCCGGTAACGTTTGAGTTTGATTTCGTAGTAAAAATAATTTTATGAATATAATTTTGGCAAGATTTGTCGACATTTATGAATTTATACTGATTTTAAAAATACGTTTGAACCATAAATATGTTGGTCGACTAGCGTGGCTCAAAAAATCAAAATTTTTTTTTCGTCTCGCCCTCAAGGTCTCAAAAAAAATGATATCCGAATTTGAGTATAATCCGTTGATATTAACACGTGCCTCTGAGGTCATGGAGTTTCCTATGCATTTTCTATGGGTAAAATATATTTTTTGTAAAGCGAGAGAATCGTTAAAATCGCGTCAAATAAAAATCGCACACAAGTTTCCTCTTCAGAATTGACCAGAAAATATAAATTAAAATTTATTTTTTAGCCAAACCCTCATAAGACCCTCTTATAGGACCCCTAAAACTGACTGCGTGAGGGCAGAAGTCAGAGTATCGCGTATTTTTGACGTTTATTACCTATTGTTTATTTGAGATTTTTTTTACACAAATTATTATTAATTAGTCATATCCTAAATTGTCTTAATATTTTAATAGTATTCAATTTGTTAAAACAATTATAATTCATTCAAACAATTGTATGCTGCTATAAATTTGTAACAATTTTTTTTTCATAATTGTGCAAAGAATACGAATTAATTATTTTTTAAATTTAACTCTCATCAGAACTCTTGGGTCTCAAAATGACCTCATTAGGACAAAAGGTATCGTGTATTTTTGACATTCCAGGTTGTCTATACAATTATCAATTGTTTAAGAAAAAAATATACTGTATTTTAAATACGTACAGAAAGTCGCAGAAAAGCAGAAAAGTTTTTAAAAATCGCAACTCTCTAGCTTTATTGCAAAGAAAGATGGTAATAAACAATAATAATTTATTTAAATGATTTGCAGGTTTTATTAGTAAACTTTTAATAAATAAAATTAAATAACTAATTTGTGAAATTAAAAAAAGCTGGAAATGTTACTAATTAATAATAAAATGTAATTGTTTAAACAGTTCCAAAACTTTCAAATATTAATTAAACTGAAATGTGACCAATTAAAAATAATTTCTGGAAAAAATCTCAAGCAAATAGCTAAGTTTACATTTTTCATTATATTTACGTTTTACCCGGTGTCACTGATAAGTTGTGATATTGAACTAGAAGAATATTAACTATAAGAAAAAATATACCCATCGCAGTTTTTTGAGAATAACTAATATGTTAGGTGTAGTTATTTGTAATTTTAATTATCTCCCTGTGTATAGTCCTATACTTATATGACATAAATCATAATTTATGCAAAATTCAGTTTATCTGTAATTCCGCAAGGAAAAAATGATTTATCAGCAGACATAGGTTTAATTATAGGGAAAGACTCACGATATTAGCAATAAAGATGTTAATTTAACTGTTCTATCTTGTATATATAGTATCAAGTTTACTGTATTAACACTAATAAAATGTTGCATGTCAGTCAGGAAATTTTGAACCAGAAGAAACTATACCACATATGTTATAATTATACTCTTCGCAAATACAAAACGAAGAGTATATTGCATTCGATCGGCACATTTCTAAAACCGGTAATATTGCTCGTAAAGGAAAAAAAATCATATCACTGTGTTGGTGATCGAATTCTGAACAACTTTCAAAATGTCCGTCCGTCCGTCTGCCTATCCGTCTGCCGCTCGTCTGTCTGTCTGTTTGTCCGTCCGTCACGTTTCTTCTAAGCACGGTAACTTAAGAACGAAAAGTCTGATTGTATTGAAATTTGGACAGTAAGTTAGTGTTAGCTAAATGAACCCTATCGTAGTTATAAATTTTTTAAATTAAAAGTGTCTAAAACTAATATTATTTACAAGAAAACTGCAAAAGTATCCTATAGAGTGTGCAACAATTATATAAAAAGTGCAGTAAATCGGCGAAGATTATAACGGTTAGCTTGTTTTGTTATGTTTGTATAACAAAATATCTCACCTGAAATGAAATTATTAAAAAATCATTTTTGGTTAATAATAGAGTTCACTATATCTGAGATCACTTACTGTCTTCAAAAATCGCCTTGACAGTCTCAATAAGCTGTTTCAATTATCTTCAAAATTTATAAAAAAGTCTCCTAAAAGAACAATGTGTGAATATCTCTGTCTGTCTGTCGGTCTGCCTGTCTGTAACTTTTTTTGTGCACTCCTTTTCTCTCGAACGGTTTAAGATATTGACTTGAAATTTGGTACAAGTGTGAATACATACGCGTACCATTAGATAGTATCAAGATGTTTTCGTTTAAAGAAACTTTGATGGAAAATCAGGATGTGGAAGTAGTGATTCCATAGGCAGGGATTATTTTAAATAATGAGGTGAAGGTGGTATGGGGGTAGCCGATGCCAAAAAATGTTTTAGGAGCTTTTATTCTCGTACACACACTACATCACAATGTTTTATTAACCCCTTTAATAATAGAGTGGAGTGGTGGTGGGGGTGGCAGATGTCAAAAAAATTGACACCTTGACTTCTAATAGATACATCAAATCCCAAGTTTCTGAACTCTTGCTGGCTTGCTTTAATTATTTACCCTCAATGCTACAACGGAGTAAGTTCAAAATATAATTTAGGGTCTCGCTATGATATATACGTGTACCAAATTTCAAGACAATGTCTTTATTTTATTTTGATAACGCCGTTATTAAGAGAGTGGCATTGGTAGATGGAATAAAAAAATTGAGACCTTGGCTTCTAGTATACCGGGCCTCCACGAGATCAGATACACCCCCACTTTTTTGTTTATTTTTCAAGATATAAATTTAAAATTTCTGTTTAGGATATTTGACACAAAAATACATTTTTTGACATAACTGAACCCAATAATTCACTTCCGATTTAATTGGAAGTACTAGTAACTTTCTTATTTCAAATAGCATTCTATATATTTTTTGACCTTATCCGATATGGGTTTAAATTACGTTTACAATGGTTTCTTCAATATCAAAATCGAATCAGAAATGACTATATAAAATGCTGATTATCAGTTACTGCCAAAAATGCTGAATTCTTATTGTATCATCTCCAAGTTCAACCCGTAGTTTCACAACTATTTATGGATTGATTTCAAATTTAAAAATTGCATTGGAAAGCTAATTTAAAACTCTATCAAAAGAATGTAAAACATGTCCTGGGCGCCATTAAAAAATGGGTTTTGGACCGCTTAGTTCTTATAAAATACTTATTTGAAGAAAACACTATAAATTAATCAAATTGTCAAAACAATAATTTGTCTTGGGTAAAAAATGTTTCAAAACACTTTCTGATTAAGTACTGTGGGTATTTACTATAGTAGTGTAGTACTAAATTAATGGTTTAAATTCACTTTCGTTTGGCATTTAGCTATCTTATAGATATATTGAGTTTATTTAATTTAAATTATAGCATAAATGTTTTTATTTTATTCAATAAGAATGAACTAAGAAATCTGTTCTGATTTACTAATTTCCCTTGCGTAAACTTGCCTTGCAAATGTACCAATCAGAGACAGGGATACACGTTCCCTGTCTTTAGAAGCACTGCATTCTAATCTGAGATCTACTTTAGGTATTATAAACTTTCATGATCACTAAGTAATTATGTACAACTCCAATTTTAAGGTTATTTGTGATTCGATATCGATTTTGAAAAAACTATTGTAAAGACATTTCAAACCTCTACCAGAAAAGATTAAAACATATACAGGCTGCTGTTTAAAATGAAAAAGATTGTAGCTCTTCCAGTTAAGTTGAAAATGTTTTTTGAGTTCGGTTCTGTCAAAAATGTATATTTGTGTTAATTATCCTGTACCCGAATTTCAAGTTTTTATTTTGAAGAATAAAGAAGAAAGTGGGGATGTATCTGGTCTCGTGGGCACCCGGTGTATACCAAATCCCAAGTTTCTGGACTTTTAAGTTCGTTTTACTTATTTACCAGTATCTACTAGCTCAAAATATAATCTGGTTCCAGATCTCATTGTAATGCATACGTGTACCAAATTCCAAGTAAATATTTTAAACAGTTCCAAATAGAACGTGCGCACAAAAAAGTAAGAGTAATAATAAATTTCTTTTAATTTAAATTTCTGAAATTTAAAATCTCTACGCTTCATGACTTTCCAAACCTATTTCAACAAATAATTTTTTTTTACGATTACTATACTTCCACTTCACTACGTGATTGTGGAAGTAATTTGGGAGGAAAATTTAGAATGTAGTTGATACTATTGCTAAGGAAGAAAATCTGATGCACTTTTAATGAAAAAAGTACAAGGTGGTTATGAAAAGGAATAAATAATTTATGAATAAAATATGCTACATAGAGAGGAAAATCTTGTATAAATACATGTACTTACAAATTTTTTATATATAATTTTCTTTTTTGTGTGCGTGCAGGTATGTAGACGTTTCTTGTACGCACTATAACTTCTTTTATGCTTACATTTTTTTTTTAATTTGCCATGTATGTAAAACAACAAGGTATAATATTTTCTATTGAAATTGGGCCATATCCGTCATACAGTGCGATCTTCAGAGGGAAAGATTATTTATCTATCATGCAATCTCTTGGAAATGCTTACCCTTTGAAACGTTTATTGTCCTTATTTTGGAGCTCTTCAGAAAGATATAAAGCCCCTCATAAGGCGTTTCTTGCAAAGACCAAGACAAAAGTTTACCAATTTTTCTTTAGAAACCTCCACAAATATGAAGTTTTTAAAATTAGACATTAAATATCTATTTTTTGCCAAAATTTAGATCGGCCGTATTTTTTTAATGGCTGTAGCAAATTGTACCAAATTGAATAGATATGTTTTACTAATAGAGGTCTACATAATTCAGTATCGAAAACAAAAAAAAGTCAGGACCTGGGTCATTTTTGAAAATTTTGGATCTTACCTAAAAACATCATCCTGTATATGGATTTTGGCAATGTACAATACAGATTTTCAAAATAGTCTAATAGTGTGCCTGAACCATGTAGTTAATTTTTTTTGGCACACTTTTAACGCCTCGAGAATTAACAGTTGAGTTTCACAATAAATCCATTTAAAAAATATTTGGGTGACTTTCGGTCACAAAAACATTAGTAACTACATGGATGACATTAATTTTGTGGGGAAAGATTTAATTTTTCTCTCTGTTTGTTAGAATTTGCTACAACGATAGAAACATGTAAAAATATGTAAATGTCAACAAAAATAAAAAAATAAAATATGTAAAAATACAAACTTAATTTTTATTTATTAGAACGAATACGAAAGAGTAAAAATTATATGGAAGTGAAATAACTGAGTCAATAAAGCTCCTAAATAGTTAGTACAACTAGTTTTTAAAAAATGATTCAATACAATTAGACAAAATTAAAATAACACACATAAAATGTAACGAGCAAAAAATAATTTGAAGAAAATGACTACAACAGATTTTCAAAATGTCTGCCTCCAACCTGAACATAATATTATATATAAACTGACTAAATAATTCAACTATTAGTCAGTTTTTTTACACAGTTTCAATGATTCGAGAATTAACAACCATATAAATCCATTTAAAAAATCTCCTGAGCTTTGATAAACATTTGCCACAGACAATACTCAAAGTACCTGTCAAAGACTTTGTTCTTGTTTGTTTGAAACAGCACTCGAACTACTTTTTAAAGTTAAAATGTCTTATTCTAATGAAGAGTACGTTGATATCAGTTACAATTACGGTTTTTGTAATAGGAACCACAGGGCCACCGTTAGAGAATATCGTCGACGGTTTCCCAATCAACAAATTTCCAATAAACCAACATTCTCTTCTGTTCACAATTATGCAAAACAACACGGGAAATTTCCTTCAGCTCCTTTACGACGTGAACGTCCTATTCGACAAGATGTAAATGAAGAAAATGAAATTCTGGGGATAGCGCAGCAAAATCCTTAGTAGATGCAGCTTTAGAAGTTCCTCATGTAAGAGTTTGGAAAACTTTAAAAAACAACAATTTACATCTTTCCACTTACAAATTGTTCAAAGGCTTGAAGAAGGAGATGACATTTCCTGACGAGCGTTTTGTCGTTGGGTGTTGAATCATAGAAGAACAATTTCAAGAGTTTTATTTACTGACGAGTCTCAGTTTACCAGAGACCGTATTTATAACAATAGAAATATGCACTTATGGACAGAAGAAAATCCTCACGACATACCTCAAAAGAATTCCCAACACAAATTTTATAGAAATGTTTGGTGTAGACTATTAGATAATAATTTAATTGGACCTCATTTATTCGAGGCTACTTTGAATGGTGAAATGTATTTAAGTGTTTTGCGAGATACATTACCAGAACTATTACAAGGTGTAAATATTAGAGGACTTCATTACCAACACGATGGTGCAGGTCCTTACTATTCACGAGAGGTGAGGCAACATTTAGATGACCATTACCCCAATAAGTGAATCGGTCGCATTGGTCCAGTTTCCTAGCCAGCAAGGTCCCCAGACCTGACTCCAGTGGATTAATTCTTATGGGGCCATTAAAGTAAAAAGTGTATGCAACTGAATTTACTACTAGATAGGAATTAAGAGAACGCATAGAACGAAAATGCACTGAAATAAAAAATAACCTCAGATGATTAGAAATGGTATAAATAATTTACAGTTTCGCGCAAGAAAGTGTATTGAGGTTGGAGGCAGACATTTTGGAAATTTATTGCAGTCATTTTTTTAAAATTATTTAATTTTCGTTACATTTTAGGTGTTATTTTAATTTCGTGTAATTGGATTGGATCAAATTCTTTTTAACTAATTGTACTAACTATTTAGGAGTTTTATTGTCTCAGTTATTTCACTTCCATATAATTTTCACTCTTTTGTATTTGTTCTAATAAATAAAAATTTTGTATGTTCGCATTTTTATATATTTAATTTTTTTGACTTTTGTTGTCATTTACATATTTTTGCATTTTTTTATCGTTGTAGTAAATTCTAACAGACAGTAAAATTAAATCCTTCCCCTCGAAATTAATGTCGTCCATGTAATTACTGATGTTTTTGTGACCGAAAGCCACCGAAATATTTTTTAAATAGATTTATTGTAAAACTCAGCTGTTAATTCTCGAGGCGTTAAAAGTGTGCCAAAAAAAGTAACTCCATGATTCAGGCACACTATTAGACTATTTTGAAAATCTGTATTGGACATTGCCAAAATCTATATACAGGATGATGTTTTTAGGTAAGATCCAAAATTTAAAAAGTGGCTCAGGCCCTGACTTTCTCTTTGTTCTCTATACTGAATTATGTAGACCTCTATTAGTAAAACATATCTATTAAATTTGGTACAATTTGCTACAGCCATTAAAAAAATACGGCCGATCTAAATTTTGGCAAAAAATTGAAAACACGCTGTCTATCAGAAACGAGAGGCATTAGAGATCTAATAAAGGTCATTCTTAAACAGTCGTAGGGTTCTGTACCACTCACTAGCGTATGGCCAGTTACTCACGAAACACCCTGTATATGTTTAAAAATGAATTATTTTCTGTTTGCATGTAATTGTAAAGCAGTTTACACTATTGTCAATGAAGAAAAAAATTGTTTTAGTGAAAAATATACACGGTAGACTACATAAAAAAAATGAAATAATCCCATGGAGGACAATAATATTTGGCATGCAGCTATTACAATTACCAAGGGAGAAATATGCTGTATTTTTAGTCAAAATATACAAAGTTGTCATCTAAAAAGTTAATAGTTAATTAAGAAAACGATGGTGGAATATAATATTTAGAATGTAGTTGACAATATATCTAATGGGGCAAACCTTGCATACTTCTAGTGAATAGAAGAATATATAGCGTGGAGGTCCAAAAGAAAATATGAGAAAGTACAAGATATCGAAACTACAAAATATACATTGTGCCTCCCAAATTCGAACGACGTTTACGTAAATTGAATCATATACCTGTCAGTTTTGCCTTAAAGTGGCGTTAAAAGATATTTACAATAAGGCTATTGCAAACAATTGAGAGTTGTGCTAGGAGGACTACAAATATCTATTCTAACAATTAAAACAAATTGCGCGTGTACTTAATCCCAGTGACACCACGTAAAATTGAGACATATTCGAGCAAAATGTTATTCAAATAAGTATTCGCAGTCGGCTACGTCCGATTGCAACTTCTTTTCCTTTTAACTATTTGTATACCGAAATTGGTACTTTATAACCGAAGAACTATTTTTAAGTCATCTTAAAAAAAATTTTACACAGAAATCCGTTTCACTTTGTTGAAGCTCAATACTGAATGAAGAATGTTTGTGTACGGGCATGTATGTAAGTGTGAATGCATGTATACATGTGAGTAAATCGTTTCCTGTAAACACGATAAGTTCTATTAGATTTAAAGTTTATATTTCATTTCATACATATGTAAAATAGTATGGTCTCTATTGAAACTAGGCAATATCCAACATTCAGGGTAATTGCCAGAAATGTGTACACTGTCATGTTTTGTATAAACTATGTTTTTTTATAATTGGGGAGCAAATTGTTACCAAAGTTCTTTGTTAAGTAGATGTATAAGACATTGAAACTGTAATATACAGTATGGCTGCGCCCGTCGGCACTTCTAGGCGTTGAAAATCATTATTGTGAAAAATTGCGTTGCCACATTATATTCAGATTAATTAACATTTATAATCTTTCGCATTTACTCTGCATATTGATTCTATTTCACAATTTACATAGGTTAATGACTAATTATTGAAATAAAACTTGTATTAATGTACATCAATTGATCGGGAAATTGTTAGGCAGAGAGAAGTATTTTAATAGATAGACGTATAAGTGACAATTACTTGTTTTCCATTGCAAAATTTGTATCATTGGATCCAATATGTTTGAAAACATTTTCAGTAAATTAGAAAACTTACTGATAATTAAGTAATAAGAGAAAATCAAAAGAATCAAGTTATGAGTAAAACATTTTTACGATGTTCTTATTGTTATTGTTTCTTACCTTATATTGTTTTAGCAACAATATTGTTTACTGTGTATCCATCTATAGTAATTTATACATTACACATTCATTGCGTCCATATTGCAGTTTCCCTTTGAAAATGTAATATTTTAAGTCGTTTTTCCTACTTCGGTTTATACTATCGCCATATTGTAGTAAATCTCCATAAACATAAGTGAGGAAATATTCATATAAAATTTTAAAAACCAAATAATTTCTCCATGACCTAGACTGGATTTTCTATGTTATTAACTGATAATTACATTAAAAATCACAAGATAACTGTAGAGTTTACATAGTCTGCACAAACAATTCAACGTTATGAAAAACAAACACACCTGATATTTTGTAAAATGTCGCTTGACTCGGAACTTTTTCAAAAAAAGTGGTAGACGCTGCAGCAATTGCAAATGTACTAAAAATGATTTTTTAGGTGAATTTTTCATTGCTGATAAAATGAACTTGGAACTTTGTTATCAGTGATAAGTATACTACAATAAAAATCATCCCCGTTTTTATTAGATTAGAGAAATAAGTTTTGATATTAAGCGATGTGACCTTTATATAACATTTTTACGTCTATTTTATTCACAAAATGAATTATTTTCGATTTATCTAATTATTTATGCAACTGCTCCCAAGTTATTCAACTTATGCAAATGTATCGAGGATATTTTTAAATCTCCTAATCTAACGAATTTTAATGATCCGATTTGAGTTGCAAACTTATTTCACACTCCATTTTATGTTTTCGTCAGAGAATGCATCGTTGTGTTCATGACATTGTCAGAAGTTGTTTTCAGTTGATCGTCTTTATTTACGCTGTTTTATTCACACCTAAGTTTTACGACAATTATAGGGTATAACAAATTAAAATTCAATATGTATGAACAAATAAAACAACTATTTACTTTGTCTGATTCATTTTTTAAATTTATGTTCTCCTGATGGTCATCGTGATATTTTTTTTTTCAGTTTGTATTTCCGAATTCGGGGAATATGAATTGCTAAAATTGAAAGGAACCGGTAAAAGTTGCAATTGGGTGTTGTCCAATATTGCACAATTGACTTGAACCAGAGTATCACTGAAAATTAAATTTTCTCGAGGATATTCTTGATGATTTTGAATTAATGTTCCTATCAGTTTTAGGAATTCGCCTGAAAGTAATTGAAAAACAGTTTTTAGAAGCACAGGATAACGTATCAGAATATGGAATAATCATTTTAGTATACAGTAAGTGTGTCGCGAGTTTATAAACAAAAATACTGTTTTTTTCTCGCAAGTTGACTAATAAATCTGCAAACAAATAAAAACTTTTAAGTACTGTATGTACTCTTTCAAACTTCCGATAAATTGTGGTGTATTGAAATATACATTTATCATTTATTTAGAACTAAAAAATTACTTAACATGTTACTTTTAATTTACATGAATTGTGAGAAAATCTGTAACTTAGGTCATACAGGTACAGGTATAGGAGTATCAAAATTAATTGTAATTATAAATTGTGGCGGGATTGTATAAATGTATGTGTACAAGAGCGCTTGGTCAGACTGCCAATCGTGTACTGGGTTCGATCCCCAGCGCCGACATTGGCAATGTTGATTGGTAGTGGATGTTGTCTGCGTTTTCTCAAATGTGTAACTCCCTTCCGGATAGCTTAGGCTTTGGATTCGGGGGTTGTTTACTATATGTGGTGTGTTTATATCTAAATTTCGGGCAATAATATTCATATAAATTTCACTTCAGAAACAATTGATAGAGATACACTTACGGGGAAAATAATTATCAATATTTGAATTCGAGAGTTTTGAAAGGAATTTGTGTGCAAAAACAATTTTTTGTGTACATAATAAATAATTTCGAGCAAATTTTAGTGCATTTTTATATATTTATTTGATTCCTATCGAACCACAAGTGACACATTGACGTCCACATGATCACTTTAACCACAAAACCTCAATATCAATATTTAGTACTAATGGAAGTAAAATATACAGTTAACCGGGCGGTCGCGGTCGGGTGACATATTCAGTAATTTATAGTAGGTAATTTTGTTTTCCTCTTCTCTGTTACTGGGTTTGAACTTGTCACGAAACAAATATACCTTCACTAAATTCAGTTCTTTTGTCGCGCATTTAGCGTATTGGGGTTCAGTGCTAGAATAATATTTATAGATGAATGGATCATCAAAGATCTGTCGAATCAAGTTTTCATCAAATATGACCATTTTAATATATCTTTTAGAGGATGCCGCCAAGAAATATAATAGTAGCCGTCTGAAGACCCTTGTATCTGCAAAATAACAGCTTACAACATTATTCTCGGGATGTGATGTCTACACATCATCTATAGTAGTAGGTCTATTTCAAGTTTAGCCCCAGTAAAATGAAAACTTTATGCCTTGATCTCAGTAGTGGTGGATGTTGAGTCAAAGCAGTTCATTTGGTTCTAAAAAACCCATTTTTAGGTAATCTGTGGCGAAGCTGCGGCTTGCTCTGTTTCAAATTGTATATTCGGAACGTTTTCTATGTTCGAAATTAAAATTGGAAGACGATTCATAGTTTTACGTCTAACGATGTCTTCGATCAGTATCCATACCAATAGATGACAGGAAAAAACGACGGAAAGTTTATGTTTATAGACACTGTCATCGTTTCATGAAATTTTATTTAATGAAGACTAAGGAAGTGTTAATATTGTACTTGGAAAGATCACAACCCCCTATGTTAGTGAGTATGACCACTGTCATCTTATTATCTCCTTCTTACTTAATTGGGGATAACCAGATACAAATTATGAGTGGATAATTCATTATTTTCGATCTTTTTTCAGACTCTACAGGGCGGTAGCCTCATTAAAATTTTACACACGTTCGTTTCTCATCCAGAAAAATAATTACTTGACAGAGTAACCAGACAAAACTGTGCCACATTTCCAAGTGAATCGTAATTTGCTGAAAATTATACCAAAGTTAACCGTACCAAATCAGGTACAATACTCATTCAAGAACCTAACTGGTACATTTCTAAATGGTTTGTCTGAAGATTCATAAAAACCCGTTCAGAGATTTTAGAGTTATGAGCGGACAAAAATACACACATACAAGTGAAATTGAGAACTTTCTATTTTCTTAAATCGGTTCAAAATCAACATACATGCTACATGCTACAACCAAACTCAAAACCAAATTTGCTTGATATATCTTAGTGTGTTACAACTGAATTAAATCTTTTTGGCTATTGTATTCTCAATTAGAATTCTATCTGATTCTCGAATACCAACACTCGTCGTGCGTTTCGTTAATCACAAGGCAACTTCACTTTGCATTTAGTTTTTTAGTTTTTACTTCCCTTGCATACCAAAGGAAGGTATTGTATTCGAAAAAAAATCATTTTCCGATATTTCTTCGGAATTTCACGTTATAGACCATATAAATTACGAAAATAAAGGTTTTTCAATTCCGTCATTCTGTGTATCTGTTGGTCTGTTGCCTGTCTGTTGGCGTACTAACTAAAAACTGCTTGGCGGAATACAGTCAAATTTGGTAACTAGTTGATGCTACTGCCAGCGAAAAAATGGTTAGACTTTCACTGGAGAATATACATAAAATTTATTTATTTATTTTTTGTTCAAATTACCATGTTTCATAACAACAACAATCTGTTTTTTTCTATTCAAAGAAAAAAAAAACATCTTTTAACGAGCTATAAATGTTTCCACTCCTACGAAGGCGTGGAAAGGACATAGTAAAAATATTTTTATAATTGCCAGTTTAAACTTGCAATTATCTATAATTGCAACTTTAAACTTGCAATTATACATAATTGCAACTTTAAACTTGCAATTATACCGAATTGCAACTTTAAACTTGCATTTATACACCTAATTGAAATTATGTATAATTGCAAGTTTAACGTTGCAATTATACCTAATTGCAACTTTAAACTTGCATTTATACCTAATTGAAATTATGTATAATTGCAAGTTTAAAGTTGCAATTATAGATAATTGCAAGTTTAAAGTTGCAATTAGGTATAATTGCCTAATTGCAAGTTTAAAGTTGCAATTATGGATAATTGCAAATTTGAAGTTGCAATTAGGTATAATTGCAAGTTTAAAGTTGCAATTATGGATAAATGCAAGTTTAACGTTAAAATTATAGATAATTGCAAGTTTAAACTGACAATTATTAAAATATTTTTACTATGTCCTTTCCACGCCTTCGTACACTCCACTACGTGGATGTGGAACTAAAAATGTGACTGTTGGTAATACTGTTTGGCATATAGTTAACACAATTGGCAAGGAAGATATCTATTGTAGTACTATTGAGAAATATACAGGGTGGTCATCCTAAGAAATTTGTAAAGGTATTTACGCAAGCCTTCCATATTTGGCATCTTTTATTTAATATTTATTTTTGCTGTCAGATGACCACTCTGTATATTTTTTTCACCAAATGTTCAGATGTTTTCTTTGTAATAATAGTGATAACTGCATTCCGATTATTATTCTCATATGCCGTTTCTTAATTATTTTTAGAGTGACCGCCCTGTATAAATAAAGAGCGAAGTTCTGTGTAAATACCTTTACCGATTTGTTAATAAGTGATTAAAAATCATATTCATAATATAGAAAACTGTCCAGAACGGCTTCACTGTACGACAAGTCGTATTTGTGGAACGCCAATTAAGTTTTCTAACTCTTGTCGGTTCCCTGTACATCAAGCAAGAAATAGTTGGAAGACAAATAGTTTGTTTTCTCTTCTTTATTAGACGGCAAAACAACAGTATAGGTTTAGTGAAATAAATCTACTATTTCCTTTGATATAAATATTTTTTGCTCTACTTTTCACTCTTTGTGAATCTACTTATATACATATTAAAAAAAAAGAATGACATACTTTTCTAATCGTCGAAAATAACGTTCATTTAGATACAGTTAATTTGCAATTTGAATTATGCATTGTCGATAAGTGATGGAATAACACGGTTCTTTCACTTAACGCTAGAATTAAGGAATTATTTCGAATATGCAGAGGTACCAATTTTAGCACAGATCTTAACTCGAGATAGTAATACTTGATAAACACCATGTGCAAAACTGCAAAACAACAAATGAAAATCAAGGCACTAGCATATATTGTTATATTTACGCTGCGTGTAAAACTTACAACACAAAAAAGTAAAATGTTCTGCTTTTCTAAGTGCTCCACGCTTTTACACTTATTAACATTATTATTATTATTATTATTATTATTATTATTACTATTTTTATTATTACTATTAACATTATTTTTACCTTTTAGTGTGTTTTCAAATTTTTTTTTGTATGTTTAGGAAGGGTTCGGCTAGTACTCGTCTTTCGAGCAGCCTCGTCCTATGTGGCGACTACAGTGTTTGTTATCTTGAAGCCTCCATTTTGAACTATTGAATTTCGACTAAATGTGTATAATCTACGACCTCAAAAATCCTTAGATACCGATTTTCAGATAAATCAAACCATAAGTTACAACACTTATCCGCCATATTGACGGACCATTTTGAATTGTTAAATTTCTATCAAATACTTATAATCTGAAATCTCGGTAAACTTCAGTCGAATCAGAGGATAAATAATAAAACTTATTGTCGACGCCTTCATTTTAAATTTTTGATTATTTATCACATATTTATAAATCTGCGAACTCAAAAACCTGCAGATGCCAATTTTCAGTAGAATGGCATTTGTATAAAAATGTCAAATTGTATTGTCCCGTGAATCATATACACATGCAAAATTTTAAGTCATTACGAGATCTGGAACTGGGTGAAAATTGAGTTGCAACATTTTCTTGCATACAAAGTTATTGGTCAAGCTGCTAAAAGCGTTTTAAAAAATACGATCGTGTTTTACCGCGGTAAAATACAAAGTTTTCGAGAAAATTAACTTTAATTTCACAGTACCATAACGCGAAACATAGAAAATGAGACATAACAACAACACGAAGACAATGAAAGATGATCCTTTTCAATCAATGTTCAATATGAATTCTTTCAGGTTCTATGCAAATTGTAATTTGAAAGTTATTAAATAAAAACCCAAATTAGGGAATTAGCCTAAAATGGCATAAAATTGCATGGAATAGCAAACATAGAAACATAACTCAAAGGAAAATATCTCTTACATATTCTGTACCTCATTTCTAATTTTTTTTTTTATATTAATTGATTTTGCAAAATTCAGTCACTTCCTGTACTTACGTCACCTTACGTTAACAACTTGACTAATTAGATTGATTCATTATGGAATTGTTAGAAAGCTAATACGGGATTTCGACCATTTTATCCACCTTCTCATAAGTGCGTGAGATATCGATCAATCAAAATAACAATTATTATCAAGATGATTGAAAATTGTCGATTGATCTATTTTCCTTGTAAAGCAAGTCTTCAAAATTTTTAAAATCGGATAATCCTTTTAAAACGGTAGGTATATCAAGTTTTCTAATTATGAATGTATATTACTTTTCTATTCAGATATCAGGTACCTAACCTTTCCAATTTGTTGTCATTAAATTATTATTCTACGTATATAGGTGTATATAAGGCAATACCAAGTCATAAATAATTTTAGAGGAGGATGAATAACATAAACATATGAAAAATATGTTACTGCCATCTCCTACTAGGTTTGATTTAGTGATATATGAGTAATTTGGAAGGTATAGTTGTGGGGCCAATAGGCGAAAGTGGGTGTCGCGATTAGTGTGAACCACGAAAAGTGATTGTCCCCACTCTACACATGTGTGTTTTGATAGGCGTTTTACTAGCTAATCACAGTTTTCGGCTATTAAAAACGCATTTAGTTAAATATTTTTAATTATCAATATTTTATTGCTTTAAACGTGATGTACATTTTAATTAATTTGCATCTAAGGTGATCTATCGTTGCACTGCCTGTTAAAAGCCATGTAAAATGAAAGTTTACTTATATGTTTCAAACAAAATCGACCACACGCACACTACGAACAAGAGCGGGTTATATATAACCAAAGTTTATTTGATTATCCAGATTAATTATTTAAAAACAATTTTCTGCCTTTTTAGTTTATGTTATCCGGCTCACCTTTGTAAAATGTTAAACAATTTATATTTGCATATAAATTAGTGGAAAAAAATGTATTTTAAGTTATTACATAAGTAAGAATTTATATTTTAAATATTAATATCAAATGAACGATACAATTTCTTACTTAGAACAGGAACATGTTTTTTAGACCACATAAAATTGAAATTATAAAACATTTTTACAGTAGCATTTATTTAGATATATAGGAGCATCAAGTCGATTAGAATAGTTAAATAATTTTAAAATTTACAACGTAATCACTTAAGTTTTCAAATTGACGGGCGATTTACTATTCAATATATTTTATACTTCTTGGAATCCTTTCTGAAACTGTTTGCTATATTTTCGTTTATCGGAGAAATTTCTTCTTTTAAAGAAATATTGATCAGTCTTTGAATACTCTACAAAGTTCTATGGCAAATTTTCTTGTTGAAAGTTTGAGATTCTCTTCTATTGACAATGAAATATGAAAAGCTCTGTTTTCGCCGATTCTTATTGTAGATGAGGGTTGAACACTTTTAGTACATCCTTTGCAATTTTGTTTTGACCGAGCACTGTTGAATGTGTGTCTTATCGGAATATTGTGACTTTTTTCTATCTTAATCTTTCAAATCCCATCCTCTCTGTTTTACTTAATTTTGGCATTATCATATTCCATGAACGAACTGAATGAGTTAATGTTTGAAGAAAAAACTTGTGTTATAATCATCAAACAAAAAAGCAGAATCTTTGAAACTGGGAATTGAGTTTTGGGCCATTAATTTTTTTGTAAAATACTTATTTGAGAAAATCGCCGTAAATTAATTAAATTGCCAAAACAGTAATTTGTTTTAGGTGAAAAGTGTGTAAAAATATCTTTCGATTAAATACTGTGGGTATTTACTAGGTATTATAAACAAACACGATTTTCATGACCATTAAGTCTTCATGATTCGATTTTGATTTTGATTTTGAAAAAACTGTTGTAAAGACAATTCAAACCTCTATTAGATAAGGCTAAAAAATATACAGGGTGCTATTTAAAATAAAGAAGTTAGTAGAACTTCCTTAAACCGGAAGTATTTTTTTGGATCCGGTTATGTAGAGAAACGTATTTTTTTTATTGGTGCCCGATTTTGCCTCAGAGTGTTTAAATCCAACGTTTAAAAACGCGCGAGTTTTAAAGTTACCATGGCAACATCAATAACCCGACAAACGTGAAGTCAAAATGTCAACTTTTTAATTATTGATCTGACAGGAATTATTGCAGGATTAACCGCGAATCTACTTTTCTATTTAATTAATCAATGTTAGAACTCATTTTAAAGCAATATACAATCAGTAACAACTGTAGTGGCAATAATTAATCCTATGTGACAGATGGCAAAATAATTTTTATATTCCTCATTTGACACTGACAGGTATCCTGATGTCACATCACGAATTCAACCATTTTACATTCTTAATTCTTATTTCCATTTTTTGTAGTAGTAATACCAGTATTTATGATTTCAAAGTGTACCAATAAAAAAAATAGCGTAAAGTATTCGTAACTGGTCTTTAAAACACTTGCTCTATTTCGAGCACTTCGGCTGCGCCGTCGTATTCGAAAAATCACGACCTTAATATCCACTTATACGTTAATATATTATTTTGTGTCAAATATCCTGTATACTAATTTCAAATGTTTGCCTTCAAAAATAAAGAAAAAACTGAGGATGTTTCTGATCCCGTGGGCATATATATTATATATAAAACCGTCTGAATATTCAACTTCTTATTACAGAATTTGTCCATCAACATTTTAGGCATTGCAAATTGTATCCCAGGAGCACCAATACATAATAATAAACCGACTACACACTCGTTAAAACCCATTGCGGGTCGCGTCTATTCGAACGTTTTATTGCCAATTCTCCAATAACATATCATCGGATCACGTGTGTCTCACGCTGTTTACGTTGTTTACTCGCGCCGCATCTTGGAACTAAATAGACCATAAGTGTTACAGCATAATTTAACATTACTTCCTATGTTTAAGAGACATTACTAATTTGGGCATATTTTTTTACAATTCTCAGATACATTTAAAAACTGTTACAAGATTACCACCTTGAGCTTGTTATTTGGGAAGCTAACATACGAAAACGAAGAGTATATTGCAATAACCGGCCCATTTCTAAAACCGCAAATATCGATCGTAGAGAAAATACTTTCATATCGTTGTGTTAGTGATCGAATTCTAAACAACTTTCAAAATCTCCGTCCGTCTGGCTGTCCGTCTGTCCATCCGTATGTCTGTCCGTCCGTCCGTCCGTCCCTCACGTTTCTTGTAAGCACGATAACTTAAGGTGGCCATTCCCCTAGAAAGAGACATCCGACAGGGAAATATTTACTATTTTTAGCTATAACTTTTTTCTTAGTACGTATATTTAAAAAAAACTATAAGAGTACCTAAGTAGAATCATAACAAGACTATTACTATGAATTTTCACTCAATAATTTTAGTGGTTTGCAAAATAGCTCGATTTAAATTCAAAAATTGTGTTAATCTTCCTATTTCGTAGTTTTAAATCGAGCTATTTTGCAAACCACTGAAATTATTGAGTGAAAATTCATAGTAAAAGTCTTGTTATAGTTCTACTTAGGTACTCTTATATTTTTTTTAAATATACGTACTAAGAAAAAATAGTTATGGGCAAAAATAATAAATATTTCTCTATCGGATGTCTCTTTCTAGGGAATGGCCACCTTAAGGAAGTCCGATTGTATTGAAACTTGGGCCGTAATTTAGTGTTAGGTAGAGGAAGAAAGAGCCTTATTGTTTTGAAGAAATCGATCAATACATAATAAGTTAATATTTGAATTAAAAAAAATGTTATGTTTTATAATTAAACAAAACAATTATAAAACTAACTTTATTTACAAAAAACCTGCGAAGAGTATCCCATAGAATGTGCAACAATTCGATGTTTTTATCTTATACATATTGGGCCAGAAATTCATGATAAAAAAGTGTGATCGAAATTTCCCTGTAATTAATCTCAGTTGATTAAATTATAACAGTCACTTTAATATTATTGGATGACTTTAAATATGTAAGTATATATTAGTAAATCAACAATTAATGTTTTAAATATAAAATAAGCTATGGACAGTTGTTTATGCATAACCATTAAAAGAACTAACTGGTTGTGTACAATAAAAAGTCTCGAGTCTCGAGAAACTCTGCCCTTCGTGGGAAACTTTCTTCTAGGTGTTTATATAGATCAAATACCATACATACAAAACAAATACTACTATTAAATTAATTAATTACGTCTTATAATTTATTCAAATTAAAATTGTAATTTTCATCGATAAATATCTCTAATAAATAAGCCTATAGCTAATATTGTAAAAATAATTATATAATGCATGATATACAGTTAAAATAAAACAAAAAATATCTAAAACTAGTTTAGTTATTCATTTTATCGTGTGAATTTCTATACCAAACGAAATGCTTTTATACAATCTATGTTGCTTTATTTAAATAATCTGAGAAAGAAACAGTTATAACCATCAGCTAGATATTAGCTACAAAATTTATACCTGAGTTAATGTTGTATGTAATAATATAATGTTAAAAAATAATTGATTAATTATATAAATTTAATGTAATTATTTTGTTAATTATCTGCTTGTTTAACACTGTTTTTTGTTGTTTTTCTTTATTACAATTGTTTATTATTCTCACGCAAATACTTATTTTTGCGCTTAGAGTGCGAAATGCCACTTTTTCTTTTCACGAGCTAAAAGACTCATTTCAAAACGTAAAAATATTGAGAAAAATTGAGATATTCAGTCGATCTAACTGAAGAAAATATGGCGTCATATAATAATTAGAATGCAATGTTTAATGTTAAAACGTACTTTTCTTAAATAACACATTAGCTTGTAACTTTGAAGGTACGTAAAAAATATTTCAACTCAATTTTCACCCACTTCCAAATGTCGTATTGACTTGAAATTTTAAATGTGTATCTGGTTCATACGACATTACATTTTGACATTTTTTTTTTTTAGAGAAAAGTCAACAATCAGTTTATTATCATTTAGTATGTAAATAAATTGGTAATTAAGGATTTTTGAGGTCGTAAATTAATTAAATAAATATGTGATCGCAATTAAAAAATTTAAAATATCACATCGGCGTGAATATGGCGGATAAGTTTTATCATTTATCATCTGATTCGATTGAAAGGTTGTAGATTACAACAACTCAAAATGGTAGCGTCAATATGGCTAATAAGTTTAGTAATCAACGATCCGATTCGGCTGAGAAGAAATCAGTATCTGGAAACTTTCGATGTCGCAGATTTTATATATTTAGTGTAAATTCAGATATTCAAAATGGTGGCTTCAAGATGTCGAATAGGTTTGATCATGTATGGGTAGGGAATTTTATTAAATAACACGTGTTATTTTTGTATTTGATCTGTGCTACTGCTTCCGAATCGGAAAACCAACTGGAACTTTAAAAAATGTACTAAAATGAAGAAAAGAATAGTTCTAATTAACAAACCTAAAAGGGCAGGGTACATGGTGGGTCAAATTTTCTATTCCTTTAAGTATTTTGAGCGCCCCACCCTTTTATATTTATTTATTTGAACCATTATTTTCTTCTATTTATTGCATCAGTTGGTTTTTCAAAGAGTGTTTTTGAATTTCTTAAAATTATTTATTTATCTTAATATAGTACAGAGAAGCCTGATGTGTTATGGAGATAAGCAGGGAGTACAACAAAACCACTTTTTATTAAGGTGATTCATGATAACAAGATTTTTCATGCAAAATAGTTATTATCATATGAACTTCAACCATACACGTTTTCTTTTTTTAATCGTCTCATTTATATTAACGTCCTGGCGGAGTTTAGCTAATGCTATTCCACCACTCAACCAGGACACTTACACATAGACATTGACACAACAACCATTCCATGCGATATTGGCATTTACCGCAACTGACACTCGAGTCCAGGATAGATAACATGCAGCGACTAGACATGTTGTGCCACCCAACAGTAGTCTACTTCACTGCTACCATCTCGGTAACACATTAAAGAGGCCACTAAACATCCATACCCCCGCCAGGATTCGAACCCAAGACTCCGTAGTCGCAAGCCAAGCGCCTTAGCATTCCGCCACCGAACCGGTCTTCCTATTCGAGATACAAGGCACACTATTCTTTTTAATTTATTTCAGTTTTCTTTTAAATGGTTGTAGTATAATTTAAAAAAATTTCAGGGTCAGTAATTTTCAACATTATGCATATTTTAGAAACTTTGGTTTATTTATAATATTATCGTTGCGCAGCTAATGGGTCAGCTTTTCAAAAATAAGATTTACAAACCATAAGTAATCTAGAAGCGAGTTGTGATTTTAAGAAAAAAATGTTATAAGCCAGTTTGGATCTAATAAATTATTTTTCCGATAATGTGGTTCGGACTCCACTATAAACTGTAGGACCTCGTTTTTCTTTACCTAACACAAAATCATTCTGGATTTTCAAGGAGTTATCTCGGTGACTTGAGAAGCGGTTAAGAAAACATTTAAAACAAAAACATTTAAAGACTGTTGCATTTTACAGTTTTCCGTTACAACAATTCATTTGAAAGTAGATTGTGGAACAGTAGATTTTTTTAAATCTGTGGAACAGTAACTCACACACACCCTGTTTAATAAGACCTATTAACTGACAATATAGTTGGAGTGGGACGTTATCTTAATATTTTAGTAGTTATGGGATTGAAAAGAAATAGAGTGTGTTCAAAAATTTGACTAAAAAATGCTACTTTCCAACAGAACAACTTCAATAAAAATAACAAACAAGGAAACATTGATAACAATAAAACGATGACAAAAATATATTAGAAAACCTAGGAGAAGTTCTGAAGTTCATGAATGCAAGTATTGGCCCGGTGTTTGAGAGATATTTGCATCCGCTGGCGCAATTAAAAAAAATTCAGATGCATCTTGAACAGCCTTCTTCTTCAATTTTGTTTTAGGGTTTCGATGTAAATATTAATTACATCAAAATCTTCGAGTTAATATTGTCACGGAATCACCTCGGCAATTCATCACCGTGAAAGACTTCTGTTAAAATTAGTAGGTGAGGTGTGAAACTTTAGACACGCTGTTTTAAATGTTAAGTGAGATATATTCCATTAGAGTTGGTAAGATTTCAGCCTAATTTGTTTACAACCACAAAAGGCACAAGTTTATTTGGTGTGAAACATTTATGAAAAATTCATGTCATCTTAAAATAGGATAATATGAGATTTTTGTCAAATTTTTGAGTACATTTTTGAGTAAATATAAACGAGAATATAAGTATATTTACGCAAGAATTGTTAATAATGCAAATATAAAACATAATTGAAAAATAAATTTAAAAAGATATCTTTATTGTAAACTGAGCTCAAACAAATACAGCTGTAAATAAAAAATGGACAACCTCATTTTGACGTAAAATGACACCTTATAGCTACAAGTGCTTTTAGGGCTATATCCTTCAATTTCTAACGAACATTCGAGGAAGAACCTTTAATTGAAAATTTTCCATCTATATCTACCCTGGTGTTGGTTATTACATAGTTATGCATCAGAATATTTATTTTCGGATATAACAGGATGAAATTCATACAAAATCGTTTATTGTTCACCTATTATACGAATTATCCTATTTGAAAATGAAGAAGAGTAACAAAAGCTCATATAAATGCAAATTCGCAAAGAAAAATAGTCAGCGATAAAAGTACTGTTCACCAATGTAATACATAATAGAAAGAAATTAGTATGAGCCATGTTTTTTGCATTTATAGTGTTTTTATTACTCTTCATTTCTAAAAAGACTGTAGCCTGAAATACAGATGCTTTTCCTAGTCCACATGTTGAATACATTGGAAGGGCAATCAAAATTACCATCGCTAAAATAGGTAGTAAACATGCATATCGTATTACAATACATTAGAAAATAAAAATAGCGTTACCATCAATTTAGGGACATTCTAACATCCCGGGACTTCTCCCTTGGTCCTGCGACCAGTTTTTTCTGTAGAATTCCCAACACCGGAACTGGAAACCCCAATGAGCAGCTTTGAAAATTTTATATCATAGCATTCGTTATGATTATATTTGTTTTATAACATCTGTTTTAACCATCATTTAATATCCATGATAAAAGTATAATTTTAATAATATCAAGTAGTTGGTAGAAATAAGTATTAGTTTTTATATGTGTTCTTCTAATGTCGCTTACAAAGCATTCGAATACTATACCCCCATGCTAGTACGCCAATCCTGTGTTTTTGTCGCCAGAGGAATCAACTCTTTAGAATTTAATAATGTTAGAAATGCGTTAAAAGTAAATTTTTATATTTCTCAGGCAAATCTCGGAAAACATTTTATATTAAAAGGAAGATTTAACAATAAAAATAAAAATATATTTGTTGTGTACTTAATCTCGGTGGCATCATGTAAAAATGAATTGTGCACTATTCGAGCAGAATGGTAATTAAATAAATATTAGTTGTAGGTCACGCCCGACTACATATTCTATTTGCTTGAGAGCTGTAGATGTAGATTTGTCATTTTGAATTTCGAGTTTCTCTTGTCAGATAATAATAACTTGAAATTACATCTGCAGACTATTAATTGATTTATTTATGTCTTTGACACATGATTTAAAAAACTCTCATATTATATTTGCTATAGTTTTTGTGTTAGTGGTAGTAGAAAATAAATAAGAAACTTGCACCCAATGCCTTCTCTACATTGTAATTTTGAGATTATTTATAGGTATGATTTAGATAAAAATTACACGTTTAATTTTTAAAACAATGTGTAATATTTTCAGAGGCATGTAAGTCTAGTGAATAAAATTTTACTGAAGGCTACTGTTATTTTTTTCCTAATAAAACATCAATTTTCTTTATCCGAAATTGTTTTTGTATATCTTTGATTCTTACATCCAGTTTTATATTCGTATTGTTTTATAAATTTAGTTTTACCTTTAAGAATAAAATAATTTGAATGAAAGAACATTTCTTTTTCTCATATTAAGTACTTAATGGATGGTATGTCATATCTTTTTGGTATAAAAACTTCAGAAAATGTTTAATAAATACCAATTCGTACACGCGATTACCTATTTACACCTAATATTTATAGCAAATACTTTGAATACTTTGAATCTGTTGAAATAAATATAAGTTTGAAATCTGCATCTACAAATGAAACAAGCGAGGGTAACCTAATATGGTGAAAGTAATTTTCTTTGTATATTTACAGGTATTCGATAGATTAATTGATAGCATTTGTAAATACAATATATTAGAATTTTATTGTTTCCCTTGAATTAATTATGGTGAAGTAAATAACAAAAAATATAACTATTCAGATGTATACGATATATTGCATACTTCACCAATTTGAATTTTATTATTTGAAAATGTCTTAGGGTACATATAATTTGGTTTTATTCTATTTGAATTCTGTCCAAATCTAGGCTGAACTACGAAAAATGATGTCTATAAGACTATTAAACATAAAATATAGAATTTAGAATTAAGTTCATAATGTGCAATATAACAATATAATTTTTCGTTTTGATAGAAAGTGCAAATATTTGGTGATTCATCATAGATCATTATATTAATTTCCGATTTTAGTTATTTAAAGTCCAAAGACATTTTTCAAGAACAATTTTTCTTTTAATCGAATAAGAAATTTTAGAGTTCAGAACTTTAAAAACACGTTCAATAAATTTTAAAATTTATTAGGGCATGTTTAGATATCACTTAAGTATGAACACTACCTAAGGTCAGTGGGGAAGGGCATAAAGCGCCAAACGAAGAGACACCTCCCTAATAATCAAATTTTAGCCATAAATAGTCCTCAACAATCCTGTAGTATATATTTATGTACAATTTACACATATTTTCCGTTCAATAACATCACCCAATTTACAAAAGACAGCTTATTGTTAACCATTAATATTGTAATTAAGAATAAGCTGTTTTTTGCAAATTGGGTGATATTATTTAACTGAAAATAAGTGTAAGTTGTACATAAATAAATATTACAGGATTGGTGAGGACTATGTTTGACTAAAATTTGATTATTAGGAAGATATCTCCTCATTTGGGGTCTTATCCCCTCCCCACCAACCTTAGGTAGTGTTCACTCTTAATAGCATATGAAGTATTTGCAAAGTTGACATTTTTAACAATTTTATTTTTTAATTAATTTTTTACTTCAATGTGACTTTTTTATGCAGTTAATTTTACAAAATTGGCGATTTTTATTATTTTTATATACCGTGTACATACACAGTATTATTTGCATTAATTAATTAAGCAGAAGGAAATGCATTTTAATATAATATAGGTAAACTAATATCGACGAAAATAAAAAACATAACAAAAATAAAATAAAAATGTTTCCTTTATCTGTATATAATGCAACATAATAATTAACTTTAGAAAGTTTACAGGCATATTTTATGCAACACAATTATTAAAACAAGCAAAGATAAGAGAATAAGCCATCAACTTACATAGAAAAATGCTTTCCTTTAATTATATTGTTCCAAAAGTTTCCAAATTTAAAAAAAGTCCGTGAAAAATAAAACAGCACTTTTCCTTCTTCTGAGTTTTTTATTACACCACTTTAATTTAAGTTCTGGAAAATATTTAAGTTTAATTTTCAACAAAAGATATCTAAAAATAAATCACGAGTTTAAGTTTGCCAACTTTAAAAAACGGAAAAATTCTCCATGTGGCTAAAATAAAATAAGCACGATGTTATAATAAATGATTTTTTCTGTAACTTGACTGCTTATAACAGATTTTTAAAAACCAGATAAGAGTTAAGTAAATATTTGATAAAAAATGTGGGAGGGGACTGGCTAGATCCTCAAAAAATGGTTGGCTATTTTTTTCCGCTGTTAATATAAAAAACAAGATGGCTGTACAAATAGTCTATTTTTATCCCTAAACCTCAGCAATATTCTTTATACTTTGTAGCCATTTTTTCATATTATAACTCTGAATATTAAATATATTATTAAGATTTTATTTATGTAAATTTTGAACATGCAAACTATGGATTATTTTTAAGTATAAGCTTTTCTTTCGTGCTGCACATGGGTTTTCATAATGAATTCTACACACCATTTAACTATATGTTCTAGTTAGTTAAATATATACATAAAAATAATAATTTCAATTCAATAATAGAAATATTACTTTGACAGTTTTGCGCGGGTAATTTTTAACAGTTCTAATATTTGATTTATAAGTACTTTTTGATGTAGATAAAAATTGGAGGTAGTTATTGGTTCATTTTAAGCACAATTTAACATTTTTAAATTATCACAAATCAGTGGGGAGAAATTAATACACTAATACACATTTTTCACATTTTCTAACCTCACTAATATATTTTGTTTTCACTGAAAATTTCCCCAACGCGTTAACTCTTTGCACTCAGATGTAGATTTTTAAATTATTTTCATGTGTATTTGCAGGTAATAAAAAACTTTAGTTATTATGATCATTTTAAACCATAGATATCTATGATTTCAGTTTGAAACAGTTGAGAATCTTAGTAGTATGTATAAGAAAGCTATGTACGAAGGCGGTTGAAATAGAGGGGGAAAGAACAAAATTGCATAAGGACGATATATTGAATTTGCAATGCTAAGGATAAAGATGCACAATAAATGCATGGGTATATATAAAATAGTTCTTATGCAGGCTAGTACGTATCTACATTTTTTTGAGCGGCCGTAAGTAATTGAACTTTGTGAAATATTGTATTAATAACATGAAGTTGGGTTTTTCTTTTTGTATGCTGGTGCGAGTGCGATTAGAACCAATTAATTGTTCGTTCCCTTTTCTATTTTACTAATAATAACTCCACTATATTTGCGTATATATTTTATCATTTTATATTATTTAGATTACAAAAATAACACAAAGTAATCATTATAAATTGTATTGAACATGTTACCTAATGTGCGTACTCTTTAACATATTTCAATTACGGAGTCTGGAAAAAATTTTGACTAATTTTATTTAAGATGTAATCATATATTTGTAGATAGTTTATCAGTTCATATCATGTGCGGTATAAAAATAATAGATTGTTAACTGTAGTTAATCATTATATATTTTACTGGAAATATTGTGTAATGCATATTACAATAATTGTTAACTGATGTACATTTAGTTTCAGGAGTAGGAAAAAATTATATAGTTATCTCCATAACTTTTCATAATTTAATAATTTTACTGTATTCTTTGGTGTATCAACATTACGATTAATTTTATAATCATTTCTTTAGGACTAATCTTCACGTCGAGTTGATATTGTGAGAGGGATGCAATAGGTATTTTGAAAATTTTTATATTTATTTGAAAATAAATACAGTAACGTCTTTAAATAATTGGATTACCTTTTTAAGTGGGGTTTCTATATATCGTTCTTTGTTGTTATCCTATTTGATTCAATCAAATAGGTATATTATAACCGGACAGATATTTTTTAAAGTTTATGGTAAAAAGAATGTGTGAACAAGTTTTTTTACGAAAAACATAAATGCACTAATAAAAATTCATCAAACTTGATGAAAATTTTATCTAGTTTCAATAATTTGCTTCAAAACTGACTTGTTCAATTTGTTATTAAGTAAATAGAGACGAAAAACAGAAATAATAAAAAAAATGTTTATTTATTTTATAAAAAAAATCTGTAAAACTGGATATTGGACCAGATAAACTTTATAAATATTAAATAATATTAAATAACAAATATTTAAAATTGTGTTTGACCACAAAACGCATGTAGGTGATGACTACTAAAAATAATTTACCTATGCTGGTTTGTTTAAATTCAGTTAGGTTAAAAATATATTTAAGAAAATTGCAGAGAATAAAAATTTTATTAAGGGGTTGAAAATGAATATAAATGTGTACATGTAATTGAGAAATAAATAACTTTTTTTTTAACATGTTTTGAGGAATAATGCCAATTTTTATATTAAAAAAAGTCAAACATGTCAGGTAAAGAAAATCATGGGATCGCTTTAGAGCATGGGATTTAGCATTATTTTTTTAAGCAAAAACTATTAACAAAATCAAAATTGAATTACATTAATATGAATTCTTATTGATGAGACTGAATTTATATTTGTGGGTAGACCTTCTCTTAGTTGTTGGAAGTACGCTAATTTCTGATAGTTTTTTTTCAATTTAGTGCATTCGTAAAATAGCAAGGTTCAAATTGGTCTGTAATCTTTTATACAAAATAATACTTTTATTTGAATATAATATAAAACATCACGTGGAAAACATATCTAAAAGTATTGGGTGATATGTGAGATTCAAGTTTAGAAATATACGTAATCTTCGTAGTCTGAAGTATAATACTGCCAAACTAAAGTCCACAAAAACAAACAATGGTTTAAAAGTTTTTAAGTTTTAAAAATTATTATATTTAATTAATTTACATTCACGAAAAATCATAGAAAATTTGTATTTAGGTTTTCAATAGTTTAAATGAAAATTATAATTTTAGAAAACACTAGTGGTCTAAAAATGATATCCGAATATGGTAGAGACGTAACCTACAGAATATTGGATGATCTTACTTCTATTTGTAATTAAAAGCATATAAATTTTTTAAATATTAAATTACACGAGTATATTTCATTTCTAAAAATTTGAGGACAAATAATTAAGTTATTATTTTAAATTAGGTACTTGAATTATTTAAAGAATTAATTCAAGTTTTGTATTTTCCTTTCAAAAACAAAAAATGAAGAATAACATAGAAAATTCAAATAACTAAATAAAATCATATATTATCTGAAATTAACATCGATATTGATTGATACTACGTTTGGTTACGTTGTATTTTAATTTTTTTTGCCTACTTCAAATCAATGTTATGTAATAAAGTTCAAATAATTGTGTGACTGGATGAAGTCTTATCTCATAATTTTCATCGACCTTTTTTTGAACACATTTTTTTTCAACATTTTTGGTGACAGAACGTTCAGAGCTCCCATGTCAGATCGATTTTGCCTCAAACTTCCCCCCCCCCCCCAAAAAAGAAAAATTGGTTAGTGAAAGTTTCATTAAAATCGAATTTTAGAATATTGTTAGTAACATATTATGTAATTTTCGAGATTATTTCTTTATATACATTTGTTTTTAAAAAAATGGCGGAGGATCCGGTAATGTTTGAACGTAATATTTTCACTTCTTTCTCTGCACACTTTTCTAGTCGTGGTCGTGCGGATATAGTCTGTTACCTGTCCAAGCTGATATCCGCCATAATTGTGCTTTAAAAAACCGTAAAATATACTTATTGTTATTAATTAGAAACAAACTGGCACAAGAAAGAAAATATGCACATTACGTACAACGTTACTGTCACAATAATGTTATTTTAATTTAAGCCATCCTGTTCAATGAAACCAAACGCAATTCAAACAAATACGCTTACACATTTGTTTTTCGTTTTATTGAACATGGTAAAAATTACATTATTGTGATAGTCATGCTGTACAAGATGTGCATATTTTCAATGTTGATCGTGGCATGTAGCCGGAAAAGTAGTTGCTGAGAAATATATATGTTTTCTGTGATAAGTTTTTTAGTAAGAGTTGAAATAATTACTAATATTTTTGTGAATAATATAATTATTTTTTAAATTTCTATTTTAGAGAATTTTATATGGAAGGAATCTGCATTTGTATTTAATTTAAGTATTATTTAATTTAGATTAATTTATATTTTACATGCATGTAAAAAAATAAGTATATAGGTCGAAAATAAAAACATTAAATTTCAACTGTAGAATTTCTAGTTCATTTAAAATATGATTTATTGGAAAGTTATATTAATGCGTTTATTAGTTAAATTAAAGTTATTTATTTTTGGTTCGTCAATAATCTTCATCAGGGCTAATAACACTGACAAAAGGAAATACTACGCTCTTATAACATGAATGTTTTATTAAATCTCCACTTTATTTCAATAGCGTCTGTCACATTCAAAAGAAATTATTATATTTTATATAAAAACGGTTGGATGAGCGAAGTCAGTGCATTTACTGAATAAATCTAATCGAGGTTAATAGATTTACCCAGGATTCGAACCTAAACTGTTCGGTATAAGAGCGTGACACATTCCCGTTTTGAAGCGAACATAGTTTTTAAAAATAGTTAAAAACACGTGCCAATATACATAGTGCAATACGTGACCTTAAAGGTATGTACCGAATAACTTTAATAATTTTCCATCTCTAACCCAAAGAAATATACTGTTAGAAATGTGTTGCAACTTTATAGATTATAATCTCAGTAGAATTAATGACGTTTCTAACATTTTTATTTGATTATTTTATAAACAGCTAGAATATAAAAAATATAAAAATAGCTAATTCCTAGCTTTTATCAAATTAATATACCGGGTTTTTCACTTGAGGCTTACAGCTCACTTATCATTGCTTTGGTTAAACAATATTTATGATAAGCATAATCTTTTTATCGTATCGTATCATTTCGTAAAACTTATATCAACTTTCGATTTTTTATTAATATGTAAAATTTATTTAATTTCGGTCAAAAATAAATCAATGATATTTTCCGACGAAATCTGCATGTGATAGATTAAAAAATATTCTTAATTCAAAAAAAACAAAAATTTGTTTTTTGTTAATTTCGAGTTCTTCTAATTTAGTTCACTTTAGATTTTTTCTTTTGTTACTACTTCCACATCCACGTAGTGGAGTGGAGGTATAGTAATTGTAAAGAAAATTTCATTTTTTTTTTGTTGAAATAAGGTTAGAATGTAATAAAACGTCGAGATTTTAAATTTGAGCGAAAAAAAATTTTTGTCTGTCGACCGGTTGGTCGGTCTGTAACTTTTTTGTACGCACGTTGTGCGCACGAACGGTTTAAGATATTGGGTACACCTGTTTGGTACACCTATGAATTATGACAAAATCTGAAACTAGATTATATTTTGCGCTTATTTTCGTGAAGGGTTGGGGGTTGAATAGGGGTAAATAAGGGCCATTAAGTAAAGCAGATGGTAAGAGTAGAGAAATTTGGGATTTAGTGTATATACTAAAAACCAAGGCCTCAGATTTTTTAATAATAAATATTTTTCAACCCCCACTACCACCATCATTCCACTATTAGAGGGTTGATAAAATAAAATTGAGATATTCTCTTGAAATTTGGTACACGCATGTATTGTAATGACATCTGATTGAGACGATTCCTTTGAATGGATGGGGATAAATAAGGGAAAATAAGTAGAGCAAACAAATGGGAGTGTCCAGAAACTTAATTTTTTGCTAGAAACCAAAGCCTCAATATATTTTTTGACATCTGCCTCAAATATTATATTACTGAAATTCTATGACCAATTATTATTTCCATATACTAGAGTGCAAATATAGTCAAGATGTTTTCCTTTAAAGAGACTTGGATGGGAAAGCTGGATGTGGAAGTAGTGTTTCCTTAGGTAAATTTTCTTTTCATTTATAGAATAATGGTGAAAGAAGCATTGAGCAATAAAATAATATGTGTAGAGTTGTGATCAAAGGAGTTCGATTTACTGTACAAGATCATTACAAACGGTTGGTTGTTACAGAGCACTCAATTCAATTGTTGAACTCAAATCTTCGTTCGCATTTATCTTGCCTTTTACATTACACTATAGAACTTATCATAGTTAAGAGCGAAGATATTGAGACGAGGAGTGGAAAATGTTGAGTATCTCTTCTGTTTATAGGCACGTGGTAAATAAAATATTTTTCGAATTGAACAAAATATATTACAAAAACATCGTAAAAGTAATAACTACACTATAAAAGTGAAGAGTAGATATTTAAATAAATTATAAATATGGGTAGAAAACTACAGCAATTGCTCACTTCAGGAGAATCGGGTGTATGATAAGTAAGTTTGTAATTATTGTACCACTTACATTCTGAACAACACGATGTCATATGTGGAAATTGTTCAGCTTAGCTTTGTCAATGAGGTGAAGAAAGAGCGTGTTATAGATCTTCGCAAAACGAGACTATCCATAGGGGAGCTAAGTTGTGTTGTGCCACATGTAATGAGCATATGGTACAACACAACAAGGTCCCCTATGGATAGCTGGGACTAACTTGGTTGGCGAAATGCGGGTTTCCAGTATGACGTTTAGTATCTTGGTCTTTGTAATATTAATGTATTTTTAGCGCGATGCAGTTAATGATTAAGAAGAGTAAATACGAAAGTGATATGAGAAATTTTTTGCAAGCACTTTTATCAAGCGAATGTTTTCTTTGGTCGATTAATTAGCACTTATTGAATACAATGATACGATTTGCATACATTTCGAGTAGTGGAGGTCCAGAGACAGACATTTGAAACCTGTAAGTTGTGTCACTGAACAAAAAGATATCCATCTGATCTTTTATTATCGATTAGTTACTTCTTAGTAATTACAAAAATATATTCGACATATATCCTGGTTAGTGTTGGTACAGCGGCAGATATATTGAACTTGCAAGGTGTCTAGTTTTAAGCCACGATTAACAAATATCAAGCTGATTTTTTTTTTAAACAATTAATTTCATATACTTATCAATTAAGTTTGTACCAATAAGAAAAATTCTCATATCACTTTTGTTGTCTGCCATGCTCCAAGGCAAAGGATTAATCATGTCTCTAGCTGATACAAACGTGCCAGGTAATTGCGCGCTGGCTACTATACTACAACTTCATCATTCATAAAGATTGTTTTTAACATAAAGAATAACATCAGTCAATTACAATAGCTCTAAGTAAGTTTTTAAAAGTGAAATATAATTTGTTTGCTTAATTGCATTGAAACATATTCTTTATAGGATTTTGCAAACAGCAGAAGAAATAACTATCTATGAGAACTGAAAGAAAAACTATGTGCAAAAATATTAATGAAATCTTTGCATTCTTTCGATAACCTGAATTCTGGTTATGCTAGCAAATTAGAATCCTAAAATGAATTTGTATAATTTCTTATCTGAAATTTTACATTCAACAACTAGCATCCACACGGTCCCCTATGGCCATGTAGATTAGACTAGTATCTACATAGCCCACTACGGTCATGAAAATTCAGTTAAAAATGAGAACAAAGGCCTACAATGAATTTATTTACCTGCCTTGTCTTAAAAAATGTTCATTCTAATGGATTACATTTTCATGAAATGTATCATTCTGTTTTTGGAAATGCTTAACATTTGAAACGTGTTTCGCCTTTATTCTGGGGCTCATCAGAAAGGCACAAAGTCAGTCATAAAGATGTTCCATGCAAGTTTTAAATAAGAAATTATACAAATTCATTTTAGGATTTTAATTTGCTAGCATAACCAGAATTCAGGTTATCGAAAGAATGCAAAGATTTCATTAATATTTTTAGACATAGTTTTTCTTTTAGATCTCAGAGATAGTTAATTTTTTGCTGTTTGCAAAATCCTATAAAGAATATGTTTCAAAGCTCTAAGTAATATTTTTATATTGGAAATTAACGATGTGTATAAAAATTGACAAATACACAATTTATTACAGGAGACTAACATCTTACTTACTGAGAAAAGTGTATCCGGAGGAAAATTCCAAAGGTCTATTTAGTAAATCATCGATAGTTTGACAAACGTAGTTTATCGTTTATTATAAATTTATTAAATACTAAAAATATAAAGTATATTATATTCAGAAAACCTCAAAACGATAATAGCAATAATAAAAAGCGCCACGTAAGGAATCACTACCTTCACATCCAGATTAACCATTCAAGTATCTTTAAAAGAAAACATCTTACCTATACTTGAGGCAATGTCATAAAAAATTGAGATGTTGGCTTCTCGCAGATAAACCAAAAGTAAAGTTTCTGGACTCTTATTAGCTTGTTCTACTTATTTTCCCCTATTTACCAGCCTCCCCCAACCCCTTCAATGGAATCATCTCAATCAGATGTCAGTACAATACATACGTGTACCAAATTTGAAAAAATTATGTCAATTTTATTTTATCAACCCATTTAATAATGGAGTAGAGGTGGTGGGGAGATTGAAAAATATTATCTAGTTACCAATGTCGTTATAATACATACGTGTACCAAATTAAGTGAATATCTATTTTTATTTTTTGAGCTTCTTCAATATTGGAGTGGGGGTAGTGTGGAGGTGGACAAATATTATAAAAATATCTGAGGCCTTTGCTTCTAGTACATACATCAAATCCCAAGTTTCTGTACTTTTACCAACTTGCTTTACTTTACCCCCTATCCTTCAACGGATTCATCTCAAATATAATCTAATTCCAGATCTCATTACAATACATACGTGTAACAAATTTCAAGTAAATATCTCAATTTTATTTTATCAACCCATTTAATAATGGAGTGGGGTGTGTGGGTGGTTGGCAAATATTACAACAAAATTTGAGGCCTTGGCTCCTAGTATATACACCAAATCCCAAATTTCTGTATTCTTATCAGCTTGCTTTGCTTATTTTCCCTTATTTACCCCTATTTAACCCCCAACCTTCACTGCAATTAGCGCAAAATATAATCGAGTTCCAGATCTCGTCATAATACACATGTGTACCAAATTTCAAGTTAATATCTTAAACCGTACCTGAGAAAACGTGCGCGCAAAAAAATTACAGACCGACCGCGACCCACAGACAGAAAGAAATTTTTATTTCCAATCAAATTTAAAATCTCGATGTTTTATGACATGTTAAACCACTATCTGGATGTGGAAGTAAAACTATTTGCTTATATGGTGTACTAAATTATAGTCGTGATTATATCGTATATCTACGTATTAGTATATAGTTTTAATACAATAATTGGAAAATATAATATTTAAAGCATACGTGCATTTTGTTTAATTCATCAAGAGTTTGATACCGCTTAATACTTGCAAGGATTATTGAAGATACTCTTTTATACAATACTCTGTATATTTCTTGGACGCTCTGATACTGTAGGAAGAACTTTTGGTTTCTTATAATAAACTTCATGTAGAAAAACACAGCAGTACAATAAATGTAAAAACATTGAAGGCGACGCCCATGACAGACGTAAAAAATTGAGACCTTGGCTCCTACCATATCTCAGCTTTCTGGACTCTTATTAGTGTGCTAATATTAGCACACTGAAAATGCGATTTGTGAGAAATCTATGGGGTAGAAATTTTTTAAAATAATGTCATCGACTTCAGCGCATCAAAATACTTGAGAAATAATGGTTTCCGTGCATAGATCTAGACTCTTTTTGTAAGCATGTCACAGGCTTACAAAAAAGTATTGATCGCATGGTAGCCATCATTTCTCATGTATTTTGACCCGCTGAGCTGAGAAAATCATATAAAAAATTTCTACCTCGAGATTTCTCACAAATTGCGTTTAAAGTGTGGTAATATTTTATAATATTATCAGCTTCAGTGCGTCAAAATACATAGGAAATGATGACTTCCATGCATAGATCACGACTTTTTTTTGTAAACTCTGGATATGGTTGTTACGATATAGAGTAGGACTAGGAACCCCAAATTTAATTTTGGTGCGATCACAAAATACCAGAAAGTAAAATATACTAACAATCATGTCTAATTATGTGTAAAAATAAAACAATCAATCCCATTAAATAAACTATTTCTATTTCTATCTTTTTGTAGACTTTCAAATATAATAAAATTATAAAATATTGTTTTTCTGACTGCATTTACATTATAAAAATGTGTATGCATTGTTTAGGTTTCTTTAAATTATTTACCTTCAGAGTTCGGAATAAAATTTAAAACGAAAGAAATTGTTGAATTATTAATGTGGCAGTGGCAGTTTATAGCATGCAATGCGTTGTTACATAACTTTAAAAATATATTTGCACTCTTTTAGTTCCGCAGTATAACGTGGAACACATGTATAGTTGACAACGACTGTGTACTAATGAATAATCGTGCATTTTTTAACTCCAGATGTAGGGGGTTATTTTGTTGCAAATAAAAGTAAATATTTCTGAGCATTGCAAAATAAAATTAAAATTATGTATATTTGTATGTATTTTTTACTGACGTAATAGAAAATTCATTCCAACGTATATAACGTGATTTATATTATAAAGCGTAAGGCAAATAATGGATTTAACAGTAATATTTAAATTACGTATTTTCCGTATTTTAGAAATGTTGAATTGCGACTTGAATAAATTAGTATATACATTTTCTAATTTCTATTTTTAAATGGGGAATCAATAAAATTAGCAGAAAAATATACTGAAGACGGCAATAACTTTACAAGGCACTTAAGAAAACTCAAATCCTCTCTTAACGTAACTGAAAACAAGTTGGAAAGATAAGAAGTTAATAAATCTATATAAACAAATAGGCAACCGGTTTCGTGAACTAAATGATTTTCTTCACATTTTCAGGTGAATCTGATTAATAATAAATATAGGCAGCGGCTGCGCCGACTGGGAGTACGGGAGAATTTTTGAAGGGCCCGGCTGGTCTGACGATACAAAATAAATCATAATATAAAATTTGTAGAGCTAAACTGTGTCAATGAAAAAGAAATTGATTAGACGAAAGGCAATAATGATTCCAAAAGTTGCAAAAATTGAGCTATAATCTGTTATTCTATCATTTTAAATATAACATATTTCTTGTACTAGAGTTGTATAAGATGCTCGGGGCGGAGCTAACGTGCGCGAATATTTTTACCAGTGACAGCATCATCTGGGGTAGAAGGATATATAGTAAATGTAATCAAATTTTCGAGGTCCAGGAGCTGTGTAATGTAGAATATTAAAACTCGTTACATTCGTGTTTTCGATGAAGACATTCTTCACTGAAAGTAAGGTTATATCACTTAATTCAATCAAAAACGGCGAACGCAACAAGTATACTGCAGCACTGATCCTGTGACTGCAGCTTGACGGTGCCACTGGCTTCGACGTCAAATATGACGCAATTCGTTCTCATTGGCCTAAAACAATGGAGGAACACAAACTCGTTTCTGCGCATTATTTTTTCCAAGCATCTTCTCATAATAATACTACTCTACATACCGATTTCTTCTAACGTTTCCCACATCTTAAGTAGGATCTTAATTCTGAAATTTATAAAAAAAAAAACGTTTGAAAAGTGGTCTGATAACAGACTGAAATCATTTATGTTTAAGATTATTGAAAGTTCGGCATTAAATAAAATTGACAACGAAGAAGTTATAAACAATGTGTGGTATAGAGCAGTTTATTGAAGCATGTGCTTATTATTGCCATTAAAATTTTACTCTTACTACTTTTACTTTACTAAATATATGTACGGTATATTGGTAATTCTAGTTATGTAAATTTTCAGTCAAATATTTTTAATTTTATGTTTTAACATTGGAAATGTTTATGTTCGTATATGGGGGTCGAGTTGCCAGTTTTCGTTCAAGGTAAAAAGACAGCGGTGTCGCGGTCGAGTGTGTCTTATATGTAACGGCTGATATATGCAAATGTAATATGGGTTGCATATATCACAGAGGGTCAAGTTACCAATTTTCATTTAAGGTCGAAATACAGCGGTGTCGTAATCGAGAGTATGTATGGTGTTATCATTTCCAATGTCCCGATGGTTGCAAGAATTGCGAAATCTGTGAGTTTTTGTATGAATTAAGGAACCATTAGCAGCGGATTATTTTATTAGTGATCTCTTTGTCGTCTGTCGGTCTGTCTGTAACTTTTTTGTCCGCACGTTTTCTCCGGAATGATTTAAGATATTGACTTGAAATTCTATACCCATATATACTATATCGGGATCTGGAACTGGATTGTTCTTTGAATATATCCGGTGAAGGGTTGGGCGTAAATAGGGGGAAATAAGTAAAGCAAGCTGGTAAGAGAGTACAGAAACTTGAAATTTGGTGTACGTACTAGAAGCCAAGGCCTCAAAACTTTTCATAATATTTTCACCCCATTATTAAATGGGTTGATAAAAAAAATGAAATATTCTCTTGAAATTTGGTATACGTATATATTATATTGACATCAGGAACTAGCTTATAATTCGTTGAAGGATTGGGAGTTAAATTAGGGGTAAATAGGAAAAAACAAATAAAGCAATCTGGTAAGAGTACAGAAACTTGAAATTCGGTGTATGTACTAGAAGCCAAGGAATCGCATTTTTTTTGTAATATTTTTCAACCGCCCACCACCCCTACTCCATTATTAAAGGGGTTGATAAAATAAAATTGAGATATTAACTTGATGCACGTATGTGTTATAACGACACCTGGCACTAGCTTGTATTTTGAGATGATTCCGTTGAAGGGTTGGGGGTTAAACAGGGGTAAATAGGGGAAAATAAGTAAAGCAAGCTGGTAAGAGTACAGAAATATGGAATTTGGTGTACATACTAGAAGCGAAGGCCTCAGATTTGTTTAAATAATTTTTGCCACCCCCCACCACCCCCACTCCCTTATTAAATGATATGATGAAATTAAATTGAGATTTTCACTTGAAAACTTGTACACGTATGTATTATAACGACATATGAGGAGGTAGGTTGTGAATAGCGCAAAATAAGTAGAACAATCTAGAAGTTTAATTTTTTTACTTCTATATCCACGTAGTGAAAAAAATTTCAACAATATTTTTTCTTGAAATATGCTTAGAATGCCATGAAACGTCGATATTTTAAATTTGAACGACAAGAATGTTCTGTCTGTCTGTAACTTTTCTTTGTCCGCACGTTTTCTCCAGAGTTTATGGTATTGACTTGAAATATTGTGCACGTATATATTATAACGAAATCTGGAACTGAATTGTCTTTTGAACACATCCGGTGAAGGGTTGGTAAATAGAGGTAAATAGGGGGAAATGAGTAAAGCAAGCTGGTAAGAGTACATACACTTGAAATTTTGTGTATGTACTAGAAGCCGATGCCTCATTTTTTTTAATTTTCCATCCCTTCACCACCCCCAACTCCATTATTAAAGGGGTTGATAAAATAAAATTGAGATATTCACTTGAAATTTGGTATATGTATATATTAGAATGACATCTGGAACCAGATTGTATATTGGGACTATTCCGTTGAAGGGTTGGGGGTAAAATAGTGGTAAATAGGGGAAAATAAGCAAAGCAAGCTGGTAAGAGTACAGAAACTTGAAATTCTGTGTATGTACTAGAAGCCAAAACCTCAGATTTTTTAATAATATTTTTCAATCCCCCACCACCCCTACTCCATTATTAAAGGGATTGATAAAATAGAATTAAGATATTGACTTGAAATTTGGTACACGTATATATTATAACGACATCTGGCATTAGATTATATTTTCAAATGGTTCCGTTGAAGGGTTGGGGTAAATAGGGGAAATGGGAAAAAATAAGTAAAGCAATCTGGTAAGAGTGCAGAAATTTGGGATTTGGTGTATATACTAGAAGTGAAGGCCTCAGGTTTTTTTATAATATTTTCCATCCCCCCACCACCACCACTCCCTTATTAAAAGAGTTGATAAAATTAAATTGAGATTTTCACTTGAAATTTGGTACACAAATGTATAACAACATTTGAAACTATATTATATTTTGACATGATTCCGTTGAAGAAATGGGGGAAAGTAGAGGTAAATAGGGAAAAATAAGTAAAGCAGGCTGGTAAAAGCACAGAAACTTGGGATTTGGTATATACTAGAAACCAAGGCCTCAGATTTCTTTCTAATATTTTTCAACCCCCTCCACCCCACCACCCCCACTCCATTATTAAAGGAATTGATAACATAAAATTGAGATATTCACTTGAAAGTTAGTACACGTATGTATAGTAATGACATCTGATTGAGATGACTCCGTTAGAGGGGTGGGAGGTAGTAGGTTATGAATAGCGCAGAATAAGTAGACCAAGCTCAAAACTTTATTTTTAACGTATATGGTAGAAACCAACGCCTCAAATTGTGCTATGACATCTGCCCCAAATATTATTAAAATTCTATGACCAATAATTTCCACAAACTAGAGTGCAAATATAGTCAAGATGTTTCCTTTAAAGTGACTTGGATTAGAAATCTGGATGTGGAAGTAGTGATTCCTTAGGCAGCGGTTTTTTTTGAGAAGTTTAGTTTTGTTTTTTGCAGTAATGATAATATTGATAATTCGGTATTTTTAAAGAATTCATTTTTGATTTTTACCCCTTTGCTTACCAATAGGAAGAATTGTAATAATCTAAAAACACAGTCAGAGATGTCTTCGACTTTTACGTTTTTAATACCAAAACTCTTGAAAAACTCTACTTCCCCCGTGATTTGTTAACCGTGTTTTACTAACCTAGAGATGATTAAATCAGTTTTGTAAGGACGGATTCAGGCAACACTAGTGTGGGGGGACACAGAAAAATATTTGAACTTATTGTCAATATCTATGGAAAATCAAAATAGAAAATCGTTTCGTTTGTGCATGATCGGAATCCGCAATCTGACAACTGTGGTTTTGCCACATCTTAGGATACCGAATGGGGCATATGCGGGTCATGCCCCTCTAGAAATGTTTCAGCAGACAATTTTAGTAATTCTAACTATTTTGAAATTGAAGTGATAATATTTCAACTCTATCCGATATAATCAAACTTGCGATAAAACAAATTCTGCCAGTTCTGAACAAACTTTTTAAGTTGGTATAAGCAGATAGAATATCCACTTTTAACTTTATTCCTGTCTGTATTAAACATTTGGGGAGGAGATCCCTTTCCCAAAAATATTTCTATAGTCAAGAAAATGTTCTGAAAGAAATTGGTTATAATGGAAAATATATACTTCTGAACAGTCATTTGGTTATAAAACATATTCGTTATAGGATTTGGCAAGCAGCAGAAAGAGTAATCTATGAAAAATAACAACAAAAACTATATATAAAAATTTAAATTTTCAATCCTTGCATTCTATTGATAACCTGCATTCTGGCTATGCTAGCAAATAAAACATTCTAAAATAAATTTATCTATTTCTTGTTTGACACTCCTCACTGTACCACTAGTATCAACATAGCCCCTTACGACCATGAAGAGCAAAGTCAAAGATGAGAAAAAAAGCCTATTTATTCAATACAAAAATTAATTTAATTAAATATCAAAAATCAAATTCTTATGGAAAATGGTTCCCAGCTAAATAAGCTGAAATCTCAGTATATTGTAGATAATATCTTCCTGATCAAAAGTTCTCATGGGCATAAGGTCGTAAAATGGACAGTTTTCCAGATATCGGGAGTGCAAAGGGGGTGCTCATTTCTTGTGGGAAATCATCGGGCTAGATTTCTGTTTCCCATATTTTTTGGCATATTATGTGAAAGATTCTTACTTCATCTTCGCCGACTAGCTTAAGCGCTTCAGCTGTAAGATTTTCGACTCCAGCTGCTTTTTCGGCATTCAGTTTTTGTATGGCTGCCGCAACTTCTAATTTCAGTATTGAGGATTCGCCTGCGTAGTTCTGCTGCCAATGATCTTCTGCCTCAGGATGGTCAACCTCGAGCAGTTTTTCACAGTATTGGCGCCAAACTTCAATTATCTGATCCACCTCAATTCTCAGTGTACCGGTGGAGTCCTTAATTAACCACATTTTGAGCTTGAATATGTGTGATCACTCTTATCGTTCGGAAAAGGTCCTTGTTATTATTGTGATCTGCATGTGACTCCAGATCTTTATAGATGTTCTTCTCTCTTCGACAAAGAGTCTGAAGTTTCTGCGTTAGTATTTTATATCCTCTCGATTCCAACGTATTGTTGTCACCTTGAGCCTTTAAATGTTTCCCGGCTTGTACTTCAGTTAGAGTTTCAGGTTTTTTCATGGTTGTTTCAAATTTCTACGTGTTTCGCTTAGTGTCTCTGCTGGCGCTCGTGTGATATTCTCTTTTAGGGAATCCCACAAAGTATTTGGTGGGTTGTTTCTATTAGTCAATGTCAATCATTTCAAGTATAGTAATCGTAAAAAAAATCTTTTTTTGGTGAAATAGGTTTAGAATGTCACGAAACGTCAAGATTTTAAATTTGAGCGAAAAAAAATGTGTTTGTTGGTCTATAACTTTTTTTTGTGCGCACGATATCTCTGGAACGATTTAAGATATTAACTTTTTATAACGACATCTGTATTTAGATTATATTTTGAGATGATTCCCTTGAGAGGTTGGGGTTAAATAGGGACAAATATGGGAAAATAAGTAAAGCAAGCTGGTAAGAGTACAGAAACTGGGGTTTGATGTATACTAGATTCTTTATAACATATTTCAACCCCGCCATTACCCCCTCCATTATTAAAAGGGTTAATAAATTATTTTTGAGATAGCAAGCTGAACCTTGAAATTTAGTGTTTAGTAGAAGCCAAGGCCTCACACAGTTTTTAAGGGGCTATGTTGATACTGATTTAGTCTTCATAGTCGTAAGGGAGTATGCGCATTCTAGTGTTACAATGAGAATTGTCAAATATGAAACAGATAAACTTATTTCAGAATTTTTTAAGTGCTAGTATAAACAGAATGCAGGGTATCGATAGAATGCAAAGATTCGAAATTAATATTTTTTAGATAGTTTTTCTATTCATTTTTCAGAGATTACTTTTTCTGCTGTTCGCCAATTCCGATAAAGAATATGTTTTATTAGAATAATATGCGAACAAAAAATAATTAGCTATAATAATAATTCATGATTACGTTATAAATAGGATATACTTTAATACATATTTGTATTTACGAAATATTTGTGTGTATGTGCGTATATAAGTATGTATATCTATATATGTATACAGGCATATATAATTACATATGTATGTAGTTTGTCATTTGGAGTTTTACTTGTTATAATGTTCTTGTCTTCTATCATAAATGTACCCTATTTTGATGAAAATTATATTATAATGTAATTACAAATATTGTATGCTATACTTTTCCTATCCTGTAATTGATCATTGACTATTGGATAGTTGCAATTAAATAAACAAATAAATTCACTTTAAGTAATTTGGTTGTTACTGAGGCTGATAAAAAATCAGCGACATTAACTATACTTGCGTCCGCATTGGATCTGTATTGTGGTGTATTTAAATGACAATCTTAGTTCAAAAGAATTCATCTTCAGAAGTTTTGAAATTTAACTTTTTAAAATACAAGTTTATAGATAATTAAACTTAAACCGACAACTTATCGAAAAAACAAGGGAATATTACGTGCTTTGCCCTGTGGACTACCGTGGGGCTTTTCATCACGTAGAATGGGACAAACTATGATCTGTATTATTAGACAGGGGGGATACCCAGTCAGATGATCTTTATTATTCGTATGAAGAGAACTCTGCTTAGGTGAATGTTGACAACAGTAACCCCGACAAATGTAAAATAGACAAATGAGTCAGATAAAGCTGCATTCTGTCACCAATCCTCTTAAACATATGTAATGAAAACGTGATGCTACATGTGCTGGAGGATTGGCGGAATTAAAATATCTGTCTTGAGATTGACACATGATACCACCTTAGTTGCAGTAAATAAGAATGTGCTAAAACTTGCGCGGCAACCTCCAAAGAATAAACTATAATTTAAGTATACCTTACAATATAACGAGAATTATGTTTTTAGATCGAGCAACTGAAGACCACCCAGACACTTGTGAGCTAGTAAACAAGATGACCTTGAAGCCCTCTTAGTCAATGCTGAAAATTGAAAATGAGACATTCGATGAATAATACAGATGGAAAGATTGGTAACTTGCTAGTTGTGCAAAACTTCTACTGACAGGAATATCATGAAGATCAGACTAGCTAATACTCTAGTTTTCTCATTTCATGGGAAATTAGTGAAGCAAGCAGATGGCAAATTTATGCTTTCGAAATGCGTGAACAGCTCGATTCTTCGAGAAATGTACCCCTCAAAGCTACTTTCTAGCACCGTATTCTCTCGAATTCTCCACAACAATCAAATTTTTATTTGATTTATTGCTTTTTAGCAATGTAGATATAGAAAATCAGATTACAAGAGGAGGAGAACACGATCTCCAAAGCGTTGGTTTGATGTCAGCAACGAGAGAGAGAGAGAGAGCTTTATGCACCTTGTTAGGTGCACACGTCTTCTGTCACGGCTATACCTGTTGGTAGCCGTGACAGAAGACGTGTTATATAGCAAATGGAGGTCAGATAAAACATTGCACGAATCATAAAACGTTTGTGTTGTCAAGAAAAGGAAAAAAATAATGGTTCAAATTGACTCCCGTTAACTTCAATGTAAACATTGCACAACTGTGTAATTACACACATTACATTACACACATCAGTAAAGATTCTTGGTGTGACTCGGACGTTATCAAAGGCTATTGCAATTTATTCCCTTAGTTTTTCCACATAACTCAAAAAGATCAAGCGATGCGTGGTCTGGCGACTCTGTTGGCCACGTAATGATATCTCTTCTCTCAATGTATCTAGTCTAAAAATTTGTATGTGACTTATTGCAGATGTTTGCAGTAAAATATTGTGGATATATATGTATATAGCCTTATAGCCTTGTATTAAGGGCGGTGACAAAAATTGTGGTCCCAGTAAGTAACACATGGTTCTAAAGATATCTCATATAAACTTAAGCTTAATTTTGGAAAAATAGGGAAACAGCCTGAAATTCTTTACATTAACTTTTGTTTTGGCAGAGTAGTAATTGTAAATAAAGTAATTCAATTCTCATTCAAATACTTCATTAAAGATAGCTTTATGGTGGTAAAGTAACGTTTTTACCTATCAAACGTAATTAAATATTAACATTTAAAAGTAATTATTAATTTTATAACCAGAAATTAATCATTACAAAGGTACGAACGATGTACTAAATTGTGGTTAGTGTGTTAAAAGTTAAGGTTTAGTAATAAACGAATAACCTCTACTTAAAACAATATTCAATTTAATGAGGGAAATAATTTAAATGAATATTGTTTACAGATAATTATTAAATTTATCTTATCAGGTATATTTTAATGTGTAATTTATATGTCGTAAATACTCAAGATTACAGAAAATTGAAAAATATGTGAAGGAAAAATGTAATGTTACAGAGTTATAATTTGAATATCACAAACTAATTCTCTAAACAGATAATGTCCCTTAAATATTTTAATATTGCTAAAAATTAATAATAACATAAAATAGTAATAATAATAAGCAGAATATGACATGCAAAGACTGCACACGTACCGGAGATTGTAGAATTTCTCAGAATTGTTAAGAAGGGCCATGACCGGAGTCTGCAAAACTGCATTGCCAACCGAGAGGGAATAATAATAAGCAAAATGTGAAATGCAAAGGCTATGGTCGGCCCCGTGATTGTAGAATTCCTCGGAATTGTTAAGAAAGGCCGTGACCGAAGTCTAAACTACATTGCCAACCAAGAGCACAATAAGTGCAGAAGATCGCGCTATTGGGAACGGTGTATATTTTACTGACAGGGCTTGGAATAGGAGTTTCTGTTATTGCTTGTTGAGATCTGAACTCTAAGTAGTTGGAGGCGGCATCATCAACTTCGCTAAAAGAATTAAAAAACCTGGACCGAGCTTCAACAGAGCTGCATTCCTTGGTTAAGTAACGCAAAATATGTTGGAACAACAACTGGTGAGGATTTTACGCCAAAACTGTGGCGAATAGCAGAAGAGGGACCAAGACGCTAACACCACACTCAAAATCTGGCAGTGACGCTTACAATTAAACAAAGCTATTTAGATAGAATTCGACCACTCATGGCTGTTAAGAGAAAGCTAAAACGGCGGGTGCGAAGTACGGAGCAAAATACAGCGGATCCGTAAGAATCTATTTCAAGAGCCTGATATACTAGCAGCATTTTTGTGTCTGTAGATTTTATTAAAGGCTACACACACCACATGTCCTTTCCTTTTTGAAGTGAAACTTCTCGTTTGCCAGTGTCACGATATTTATAATGTCTGGAGTGGGGATTGCAGAAGACGTAAGAAACCCTGCTTTGGGTACTCAGTATTATGTTATATCATGTGTATTCGTAGAGTGACATTTGTGTGTGTGCGTGATGTCATGGGAGCAGTAACGTTTGATGCTAGTAGCGCATAATATTTGAGAACATTATACGAGAAGCGGTCGAGTTTGTGTGTTTGAACACATTGTATTTCCACATCTACTACGTGGATTGGAAGTGTAATAATCGTAAACAAGATTTCATTTTTATTTTCTAGAGATAGGTGTAGAATGTCACGAAACGTTGAGATTTTAAATTTGAGCGAAAAAAAAAAATTCTGCCTGTCTGTCGGTCTGTCTGTAACTTCTTTTGTCTCCAGAACGGTTTAAGATACTTGAAATTTTGTATTCGTATATATTATAACGAGATCTGGAATTGGATTGTTTTTTGAAGATATCCGGTGAAGGGTTGGGAGTAAATAGAGGGAAAAATGTAAAGCCAGCTGGTAAGAGTACAGAAACTTGAAACTTAATGTATGTACTACAAGCCAAGACCTCAAAATTTTTTGTAATATTTTTCATCCCCCCACCCCCCCACTCCATTATTAAAGGAGTTGATAAAATAAAATTGAGGTATCCACTTGAAATTTGGTACACGCATATATTAAAATGACTTAGAAACTAGATTATTTTTTGGGATTATTCTGATGAAGGGTTGGGGGTTAAAGAGAGGTAAATAGGGGAAAATAAGTAAAGCAAGCTGGTAAGAGTACAGACACTTGAAATTCGGTGTATGTACTAGAAGCCTAGATCTCAGATTTTTTATAAGATTTTTTAATCCCCCACCACCCCGACTCCATTATTGATGGGGTTGGTAAAGTAAAATTGGGACATTCACTTGAAATTTGGTACACGTATGTATTATAACGACATCTGGAATTAGATTATATTTTGAGATGATTCCGTTGAAGGGTTGGGGGCTAAATAGGGCTACATAGGGGAAAATAAGTAAAGTAAGTTGGTAAAAATACAGTAACTTGAAATTCAGTGTATGTGTTGAAGTCAAAGCCTCAAATTTTTTTATAATATTTTTCAACCCCCCACCATCCCTACTCCATTATTATAGAGGTTGATAAAATAAAATTGAGATATTCACTTGAAATTTGGTACACGTATGTAGAGGTGTTTCAAAATCTCATGAGCTGTGACCTTCATATGTGCAGAGACAAAATCCCTCTCGTGGGCTCAGTTACACTTCTTAAAAATATTATATTTATTGTTTAAAATTTATCCCGAGCTCTTGTTTATGTATACAGCAAGGTAGCTGTCAGTGTTTTCAAAATAGACTTATAAACCCAAAACAAACTTTATCTTTTGCGCATTTCGCGGTTCATAAGATTCTGAAATACCTCTATCATGGGGACATCTGGAACTAGATTATATTTTGAGATGATTCCGATGAAGAGTTGGGGGTTATTTAGGGGTAAATAGGAGAATATAAGTAAAGCAAGTTGGTAAGAGTACAGAAACTTTAAATTTGGCCACGGCCGGCCATTGAAATACCAAAACTATGGTTATTTATTGCCAACTGGCGCACGGGATGTTGCAAATATTACTGCCTATACCTAATCCGTAGCTACACATACTGTATTAGGATTTATTAACTTCTGCGTCAACGGTTTTCTAAAATGGAAATCCGTTTCAAATTTGGTACGTATATAAAACAGAATGATAAAATAGTACGTACTGAAGTTGAGTCATAACTATTATACGAGATATTCAATATTTACTCGTTTATAAACTTTACATGCAAGAAATATGCCTGGTATATTTTTATTAAGTGGGATATAGTTGCTTCAAAATATATGAGAGCTATTTGCTACTATATTAAATATTGTTAAAGATAACACTGCTATCCATTTATATGTACAACCTACATTATTAAATATTTACATTGAAATATGTTAATATAGGATGGCCCAATTTACCTTTCTTTATACCATAGCTCTAACTACATCGTTATTATCTTTGGTATGTAACATCCCTAACGCCCCTAATGTTACATACATGGCAAAATTACGATATAGTGAGAGCTGTGATATGGAAAAAGGTAAATTGGACCGTCCTACGTTCAGTACGTTTACTATTGAAGAATGGTTGCAGTGCTCCACTCTTAGGCTAGAAAGACGATAGGCTAGAAAGATGAATAATACAATATAAAAACCCGTTGCCCAAGGAATCGCTACTTCCACGTCCAAATTTCCCATCCAATTATATTTAAATGAAAACATCTTGATACTATGCACTCCAGTATGTGGAATTAATTGCTGAGAATTTACTAATATAATATTTGAAATTGTCTGCTCCAAGGTGGTACACTTTTTCTCGTACACAAACTAAATCACAAATTTATTTTGTTAACCAATTTAATAATTGAGTGGGGGCATCGATGCATTCGCTGATTTGATAAAAAAAATTGAGACCTTGACTTCTGGTATATACACTAAATCTCAAATTTCTGGACTCTTAGTGGCTTGCATTAAGTAAATAGGGGTAAATAAGTATTTAGCCCTATTTACTCCTCAACTTTTCAATGGAATAAGCTTATAATATAATCAAGTTCCAGATATTGTTTTACTTAATGCTTTATTAACGAGATGAGACTAAGGCTAGGTTAATCTCGTGTCGGTCTCGGATTCGCATGGTATGTATCGGTCTCGAGTCCTTATGGTAAGTATCGGTCTCGGAATTGATCTCGTACTCTAGAATTTCGGATCTCGGTGCTTTCAACATTGAATCCAGAATGTATCGACTTGTGCACGCACGTGTCACCAGTGTCGCGTATCTATCAAACTGTAGTAAAAATAAATCTGATCGCGATTGTGATGCAAGAGGATACAATTTATGTTTATGTAGTCCGCGCGTTTATGGAATAAATTAGATAGACATATGCGCTCTCAGCTACCTTGAAGGAGTGTAGAACTTACCTCAATTTGAAATTAATCCGTTTTTTAATTCCAGAGATACAAGGACTTACTCATGAAAAGTGATACACAGTGTATACACCAAATCTTAAGTTTCTAGATTCTTATTAGTTTGCTTTACTTTTTTACCCATATTTACCCTATTTAATCCCCAGTTCCATGTTTTCGTTATAATACATATGTGGACCAAATTTCAAATCCACCGTTCCAGAGAAAATGTGCGCACAGAAAAAAAAGACAGACCGACAGAGAGACAGAATAATTTTTTGCTCAAATTCAAAGTCTGCACCTTTAATGGCACCTTCTACACCTATTTCAACTGAAATATATTTGAAATTATTTTTACCATTACTATACTTCCACTCTAGTACGTGGATGTGGTAGTAATTACATTCTAAGAAATCATGAGTTGGAATAAGCTTGCCTTTATCTGTGCAGAATAAGTCAGATCCGAAAAATTTTGGAGGTGATTGTACGTGCGAGAAAAAGTTTCCATTCTGACGCCCTTGTAAAAAAAGGTGCTGAAGTCCCATTTTTTTAGCCCGAACCCTTTTGTAGCCTATCCAAGGGACACATAAGGGAGGAGATCCTAAAATGGGAAAAGACACAGAAAGAGTCCAACTGGAGGAATACACCAGGCCAAAAACAAGTGAAAAAGTTCATCACTCATTTGATAAAGAATGCCACAAGCCTTTTCGAATTCGAAAAGTCCGACTTAAGGTTGATAACAGGCCTCTTGACAGGTCATTGCCCCTTGAGATATCTTCTTAAGAATATGGACAAGGCAGACAATGATATGTGCAGATACTGTGATACTGCAATAGAAACTGCGAAATATATTCTTTGCAAATGCAAGATGTTTGTTAGTCCGCACTAGGATAAAGAACCTAGAAACGGTAAACTTAACGCCTGAAGACATAGGGAAAGTCGCCTTCAGGAAAATCACAAGTTTTGTAAAAAGCTTGAGAGTCCTGGGCAACAACTAATTGTAGGATAAATCATAAAAGATCTTTTAGGTCGGTGTGAGGAAGGGCTGAAAGAGCCGAGCGACGCCCTAAACCATCTACAATCTATTCAGGGCTTTCTTTTGCAAACTTTGACATTGGAAATGAGTCCCTTAGCGATTAGGACTAAAATAGGTCCTCTAATTAGTCAATCGGAGAAAGGATGCATAATTGTTAGGAAAAATTGGATTAAGTAAAACGGTGTACAAATTACGTGAAGACATATTATGAGCAGTTCTTCCGCAGAGACATCACAATTGTTGCATTTAATGCTTAGAGAACATTTTATTGGGAAACATTAAAGTAGAAAAAGAATTGAAAAAATATATACATTATAAATGAAGGTGTTTAAAATACCCACCTATCATTTCTACGCATGCATTAATAAGTTTCGCCACCCATCATTTGATCATGGAATATTGCAGGTTTGTTCTGATTAATCTTCATTCTTAATGACTGTCTGTTTAATTCTTCGACATTTGTTCTACTTATTGGTATAGAGAGGTTTAGATCTAGTTAGCGAGGTGGTCTTGCTAGTGGTTCATCGCAACCTATCCATCGATAGTGGTACGTTTAATTTAAATATTGCCTAACTCTAATTCACAAGTGACAACTACCAGTTACTTGCTCTTAAAAACAGCTTCAAGAAATTCTTGATATGTATAAAACGCATTTTTGAGCAATATATATTGCAAGCAAAATATTAAAAAAAGTTTTTCGTAGTAATCGAGTAGCATTTTTAACTCAACAGACTTTAAAAAAAATTAAAAGAAGGAGGTTTTCAATTCGAAATGTATGTATTTTTTTTCATATTTGTGTATTGATTACTCTGGAATGGTTTAAGCGATATCTGCTAAATCTCTTGCAAACTGTTGAGTATGACACGGCAGTGGTTCTATATTAGCTTCCTGAAGCTATGTGTACTTTAAGTTGCGCAGAAATCAGAAAGAAGTACTTACTATTTCAGAATATGAGGTGTCATGGCGGACGCACCGGTTAGAGTTAAATAATCAGATATATTTGGAGGAGCTGTTACTGAATATGTTAATAGTTAAAGATTGAAAATGGCTAGTCCAATAGGGTTGCTATAATTGCATAAATTTTGTAGTACCTAGATGATTGAGCCATTATGGTGAAGATATTTTTTTTTTGGAAATTGAACGGCCTTTAAAAAACAGTCGCTAACTCATGAAATAAAGTTTCATCGTCTTTCAGTTAATTGAACTTTATTAGTTGATATCAATGTTGAGGTTGATGTAAAAAATGATCAAATAACAAAATCGAACGATTTTTTTTCAAGAAATTTAAATAAGTCGATTAGAAACTGAAATTCACCATTTAATTTTGTAATTCAAACAAGAAGAATTATATGTAATGATTGTGTATATACTGTTGCAAGTGTTATACCCTTGAAAATAATAAAGACGTTTATTATTACACGAAATTTCGCACTCCTCTTTGGGGAATACATTTTATTTATCTTTTGGCGTTACACTAAGGAATGTAGCTCTGATGGAGCACGTTCTAGGTTTTTAGTTCCTTCTTGCGATATTGTTCATGTCCCCTCCAATAGATCTCAATCCACGTCTCAACATGGAATCACAGAGACTCCTGCTCTAAGATTTCCCTTAGAATGTGCACCGCGCCTCGTTCCCAATAGTGCGATCTTCTGCATTTGTTGCGAGCTCGGCTGACCAGGCAGTTGTTGTAGACTCCAGTCATGGCCGAGGAACCCTACAATTACTGGCACGACTGTGGTCTTTATATTCCACATTTTGCTCACTTCAATTTAGAGGTCTTTATATTTGCTCATTATTTCTCTTCGCAAATACAAAACGAAGAGTATATTGCATTCGATCGGCACAAATTTTCATATCGCTGTGTTTGTGATTCAGAACAACTTTCAAAATGTCCGTCTGTTCGTCCGTCCGTCTGTCCGTCACGTTTCTTGTAAGCATGATGGAAAAGTTCGATTGTATTGAAATTTGAGCAGTAAGTTAATGTTAGCTAGAAGAAGAACCCTGTTGAAACCCTTTTTGAACAATATCGATCAATAAATAAAAAAGTTATTAATTATTTGAATTTAAAGAAAAGAAATTGTATCTTTTGTGATTAAACTCTAAAACCAATATTATTTACGAAAAAACTGCGAAGAGTATCCTATAGAATGTGCAACAATTATATAAAAAATGCAGTAAATCGGCAAAAGGTATAATGGTTAGCTTGTTATTATTTTAACCTCTACTAATTTCAAGAAATAGGGAGGTTACTGCAATTGATAAAAAAAAGAAACGCGAATGGATTTTGATGAAATTTGATACAAGAGTGATATTAGGATAGTACATGATCTGAAAAGGTTCTGGTGCAGATCGGGTGATGTTTAGTGCCCTTTTGACTTTCTTATTTTCCACTACAGTATGAGTTTCTATTTTTGAAAGTAGATGTTATTCTTATTTGAACAATATACTTATCACACTTTGCACTTTTCCGTTCATCTTCCGTAAAAAGAGGATTGTACAAGTTTGGAATATTATAAAAAATAACTGTCAAAAAGTTAAAACAAAAAAGTAATACGTTACAGGATTCGAAGCTGAGAATCCTATAGTAGTCGTCGTTTAACGCGCTCGATCATCGAGGAATGTCGTTTTTTTCTAATAATTTCATGGGAGATGCAAGAACTTCAAATTTTTAAACGTTAATAACTAAACAAATACATCAACTGGAAGGCTGAATGATGCATCTATTGAAAAAGGAGAATTGGCATTTTGTCGGCATGGTAAATTGCATTGGTGAGATCGGAAGTGCAGCTCGGCATTGCTCAGTCATAGAAAAGACTATAACTGAGACACTAGGATTGAAATTTGGTTGGCAACGAGTACAGTCAAAACTAAAAACTTTTGGTTGATTGTGTACTAAGAAAATAAAATATGTTTTCGATATGGTGCGATATTCGTACTTGTTCGTTTAATTTAGTTTTAAGATGAAAGCTCAAAGTATTTATGATATCAATGCGAAAAATTCATCAAAATGGCATTGTATATTTCTTAACTTTTTATATTGGGCTCTAATGAGCGTAATAGTATCTTCGATATCACTCTGTTTATAAAAATAACACAAGAACTGTTAAATTTAAAGGTTGAACTATAACTCGAACTTAATTATGATTTTAAATTGATCTATAAATAAAAATGACATTATTAGCAAGTAATGAAATCTATTAATTTCTTAAAATTATGCCTAAATTAAAATTGACTTTGCAATTTTTAAATTATAATTTAAATGCTAATTCTAGTGGGGTACGCCAATTCCGAGTCCTACAACGGCGGGTTGTTAAGTATACATTCTAGTACCCACGGAACGGAAACCCGCATGGCATATATCAGCGGTAACAAGTCTGGTTATTAACCAAATCAAGGAATGTTCGCAAACATTTGGTGGAGAGGTTCCAGCCGCTTACAGTAGTTGCCCATTTTCCCCTCTTTTCTCGACTTTGCGTTCATGCGGGATTTATTTTTATAATAATTATTATTACTAGTGGAGGCGCATCTTAAGAGATAAATAAATACATAAATAATAAACGCATAGTTACGAAAGTTGTTTAGCTTTTTATATATTATTCTTTTGCATTATAAAAGAAAATGTATATAGTATAAGATTTTATAGCATTAATTTCATTGATTGTTGTTTATCCAACTTATTATGCAAATTAAAATAAACTTAAAAGAACTTTTACTTCTAAGTATGACCTAGTTAATAATATTTAACACAGAAATAATGCATCAATTTGAATATATTTTGCCGCTGCGTATTAAAAAGATATCGACTACAGAAAAAAATGGCCGTTAATAAAATCCATAAGCGCCCACAATAACTAATCACTGTAAATAAGTCAAACGACAAATTGTTAATAATGTTGTAAGCAATTTGTTTGGTTAAGTCCTCAACTGATAAAAATAGAGGAGGATACGTTTTCATATTAACTAATAATAATGATTTTCGATAAAATTGTTTGGAAAATATGGTACCAAATAAAAATTATCTTAAAGAGAGGATTATATAAATAATTTTAAGGTTATCTATATATTTGACATGCTGATATTTGTATCCAGATAAGGAATAAAAATATGGCTGATATTTAATAGAATGAATGAGCAATATCGATTATTATGGAAAGTTTTTTGAGGGAAGTTTAAAGGTCCTATAATTAGATTAAACATACTATAAAATACATATTTTCTGATTTCATTTTTTGTATACTTCCTTCCATTTCGTTGGATTCCTTCGCAGAAATTAATATAAACATAAAAAAAGCAATATCTGATAATTATTTGGTTATTCATGTTTTAAATCTTTCAATTCCGGCCGCTTGTCTGCCTGTTGGAGTGAAATTTGAAAAACTTTTTGGCACAGGAAAATTATATTGGACAAATAGTTGACTGCATCGCCAAATAATCCCGTGTTTACATCAAACCAACAGAACAAAGCCGAGACAATAATAAGACTTTCTGGATCAAAACATAGTCGAAACTCGCTTCCACACTGCCGAGACAAAACACTGACAAAATATTTTTGCTTTAGTTCTGATTTTTGTTTTGTGCTCTCTACAGTAAATTAGTTGTTTTATTGTATTTTAATTAAAAATGCAGCGATACCTATATTACATGTCCTGCTGGTGTTCAAGGGCAAGAAAATGATCATAATTTTTACTGGTAGGTTTCAATTTTTTCGTCGTTATTGTAGAAGTAGAAAAGAGGAAGTTTTTGTGAATGGTCAAATTTAAAAAAAGAATCTCAACATAATACACCGAATTTATTATCGGGCAATTTACGAAAGAATGACGTTGAATTAATGGCCGACTTACCAACTTTTTGAGAATGTTCAGCGTAATGTTCAAAATATGATGCAATAGTATCCTCCAATGAAACTTAATTTATACGTATGGTGTTCTCCCGTGTAGTTGGTAGGCTCCTGTTGGAGCCATGGTTGTTTAAACGACGTTTCGGCAGAATCTCATCTGTCATCATCAGGTTCTAGCTGAAAGCTGCCTGCTGCTGCTGTTGCTGCTGCTACTGCTGCTCCTCGTTGCTCGAACTGAAGTGTTCAGTTCTGACCATTAGATCTAAAATAAATGATATTGTATTCCAACCGCGCGAATCGCTTATGATGTCACAACACGGTTATACATCTTGATTATGATCGCCTAAGCTTTATTCTTTTACTAGTCGGCGTCAAGCACAATGGGTGCAATTTTATATCTGAAACATACTATTTAAAATGTGTTCGGTAGAAGTTGAATTCATTATAGCAGATTCTAGTAATTTACCAAAACTTAACACATTTATGCGATAATGGACTATTTTAACAAAAATAAATATTAATTGAAGCGAGTCTGCGGTAGGTTCTTGATGAAACATATAAAATAAAATAAGTATTAAGAACACTTGGTAAGACAATTTTTATTCAGATTTCTCTGACATGTTTCGGCCTTCCGACCATTATCAAAGAGTTATGACAGCATGACAGAATTATGGGGATAATTCAATAGGATATGTACAATTGAAACAACAACAAGCACTTCGTGAATTAAAGGCAAAAATAACACCATAGCACAAAACAAAGGCAAGGAACTATAGCGTTTTCTGTATAATTAGCTTTGGTGGAAAAAGGACCCTAGAAACGAAATGTTACGATAGTGTCGCATCTGAACGGGGTTGTAAGCACGCTGTAGCTTTTCTCATGTGCTGCATCGGCGAAGCGAAAATCCCTCACCAAGAGAGAAGAAATGTTACTGGAAAAGGTCGGTGTTGCCAGCAGCTTCGATTACAAAGTTTATTTCTACTACTGACTTCGGCAAAAGGAAATTTCCCTTTATTAATGATGATGATGACCCATTACCAAAGGAATATATTCAGGAAGCTAAATTATATAAATTTTGTTTAATTATATTACTTTTTCAGTAATTTTTAAAATTATTGTAAATAACTGACGTTTAAATCGCACAAATTTTGACGTCTCAAATCAGTAACAAAATCACGTTTTGATTAATAAAATAATGCATTCGATAAAACTGTGTTTTGTAAACAGGACGCGAGCATTGTATGACTAACATAACCTCAAATATTACATTTTTGTAAGTTCATACTCATTTTTAATGTTTTTATTCGCATTTCTAGATTGGTACCTGTGTAACATTAATGAACTCTCTCGGCTAGGACGCATATCATTTTTTAAATCATTGATTTTTAAAAATATACTGATATCTACAGGTTGGAAATCCAACCTATAATTAGCGGCCTATTTTTAATACACCAGGTGGTAAATCCTGAACTCAATAGCTGGTGAATAGAACATCACGTGACGTGAGGAAAAGCGATCTTATGCTTTTCATTTGCTTTGTTTTTTAATTTTTTTTCACGGAAACCAAATCGAAAGGGTGCAAGTGTGATATATCGTTGAAATCGGACTTTTAACTGCTTTTTAATGGTTCGATGACAAATTGTAATTGATTATACAATAAATAACTTGTTGTGCCAAAACGGTATAAAACGTAATCCGACCTTAATCAAAACCTTTTCAGATCTTCTGAAGCACCAAAGAAACCCTCATGCAAAGTTTCATCCAAATTTGTTCAGTAGTTTCGCCGCTATCGTGCACACATACACACATACATACACATATAGACGTTTTTTAAAATCCACTTTTTTGGATTTCTGGGACTTCAAAACGTAAAGATTTGATGTTAGCTCAATTTTAGTTTTTGGACCAATTTTAGTACTCCACAAAAAATTTTTTGTGGGGAGGTTAATTTGTGGATTGGATTATTGCAATTTTATAATTGATCTGCATTTTATTTAAAATGCACTACTGTCTCTCTTTTTAGTCATCACCAACCGAAATCTTAAAAGAGATTTGCGTTTTATATTGAATATCTCAATAAAACGCCCTTTGAACAATTATTACTTGATTATCATACCTTCAGGTACCAATTAGAGACGACTGTTTTGAGCTGTTGACTCCTTTCTGTATTGCATAAATCTGGAAATATATCTCGAAATTGGTGCAACTAATATAACTTCTATGATAAGTAACGAAAACAACATAAAACAACAACATTCTTGATTATTTCGTTTTGAAAATTATCTAAAAATTACGTACAACTAAATTAATAACAGTTGAAACTGAAACTCCTTTTAAGAAAATCGCTCTTGGTGTCCTTGAAAAGAAGATAAGGAAGGATTAACGTCGTGAAGTATATGAATCATTGAGAGAACGATTGAAGGAAATGCTTATCTTAGAATTATGTCCTGAAGATATGGTTTTACTATATCGAGGTAGGCTGAAAAAGAATAGTTAGCTCTCACAAGATGAAGTAAATTCAATAACTCATTTTCATCTTTTGAATCTAGATTTGATGATCATCTTTTAATTCTTCATTTAAAATTCCAAACACACATAAAATACCAAACATACATCAAAATGAATGTTTGCATGATTAGCCTGGCTTCTTTCTTTTCGTCATCATCACATGAACACTGAACGTTCATAGTGCATTACTAGATCTTGGATCCCATTGCTGGATTTTTACTTCTAGGCTATTAGAAAAGTCAGATTTTCAAAATGGTATTGTATGCTTGCATATTGCTAACGTAACAAGAAGGTAAACATTTTAAATTAATTATAGTTTTAGATCTCTACGAAAATATTTTCATTTCTCAAATATTTTAGAATATACTTATTGTACTGATTCATCAACATTTTCAATATCTTCTTTCTCTGCGTTTCTAGCACATTAGAAACAATACCTATTGTACTGTTTAATTTCATAAATACTTTTGGCTACGCTAGTGTTATCTTTTAATTATTGTAGATTAAGATTTTAGCCCGCATTTTTTGATAGTACTAATTACTTTTCAAAAAACTTCATCTATGTTATATTATGCAAATATTGGTAAAAAAATATGTGCAAATATAGCCAAGCCTGAATATTGAAAACACCGAAGCAGAAAACCGTTAAACTAGTGATCATTTTGGCAAATAGTCAATAGAAATATTTAGTAATTAAACTTGATGGCAATGAAGAAGCTTTCGATTTGATATCTGATTTTATTAGATATATATATGTACAGTGTTTTTATTTAAAACAATGCCTTATGCTTATGCCAAATTTTCATGCCATTTTTTGATCTTGTAGTTTAAATTCTTGTTGTTAACTTTCATATAGTATAGAGTGATATATTGAAAGTAACAAAAAAGTAAATAATATTCTCAGAGAAGCATCTACTGTGGCAAACATTTTCGAGACGATATACTTCACTGTTTAGTTTCCGATGAACCATGGTTCTTATCTATATCTTCATAACTGTAATACGAAATTGATATACTTGAACCACAATATTCGGAAAATTCAGTACTTTGAAATGCATCGAAACTCGTTTAGCTGATGAAATTCTTAAGTATCTTAGTAACTCCTAAGCTCTGTTGGCTTTGATTCTAGACTGATCTTTAATAATTTTTTTTAAAAATTTTACTATACAATGAAGTAAATTGTGCAATGACTTGCTTAATTCACTACTGGAGGGCATTGTCAACAAGGTAGTTTAACTGAGGGTTTTTAGATGGTGCAATTTATTACACAATTCGACGCACAGCCAACCAGAGTATTTCTCTACTATTTACATGTAAAGCAAAAGATTCAAACGCATGAACATAACCTAAATATTTCTATATTACGTAGTTATCCACTGATAAGCAGATAAAAAAACGGAATGAATAAAAATATCCAAGTCTCTTTAAACGAAAACGTCTTGACTCTATACTTGCACTCCTGTATGTGGAAATAATTGCTCATAGAATATAATAATATAATATTTGAAATTGTCTGCCCCAATGATGCAATGGGGGACTCATGCACAAAATTTTTGAGAAGTTTCTGAACTCTTACTAGCTTGCTTTACTTATTTACTTCTCTTTACCCCACAACCCTTCAACGGAATAATTCCGTAATATAATTTAGTTCCAGATCTCATTACAATACCAAATTTCAGGTCAATATCTTAAACCATTTCGGAGTATTCGTACACATACAAAAAAGTTAGACAGACAACAAACAGATTTTTTTTGCTAAAATTTAAAATCCTCATATTTCATGATTTTCTAAACCTTTATTAGCCGGTCCGTCCGTCATGTTTCTTGTAAGCATGACAACTTAAGAATGAAAAGTCGGATTGTACCGAAATTTGGAAAGTAAGTTCTTCTTAGTTAGAGGAAGAACCTTATTGTTTTTTAACAAAATTGATCAATAAACAAAAAAGTTATTAATTATTTAAATTAATTTGTAATTAAACAAAAACTGTCTAAACCTAATATTGTTAAGAAACTGAGAAGAAGATTCTATAGAATGTGCAACAATTATATAAAAAGTGCAGTAAATCGACGAAGCTATAATGGTTAGCTTGTTTTATTATTATATCTCTAATTATGAGATTCTAAAAAAAAAAACAATTAATCTGACTTGGAAGCCTAGCTATAGCAAGTTATTAAAAGGAAATTGAAAGAGGGACAATGATGGATCGTTACAGCAAATAAAAAGTAAAATTCCTTTTTCCTTTGTTTGTAAATATAACATTTTATTAATATTGGATGACTAAAAACACTTTTACTAAACCGCTTGCTGAAACCTCTTTTTGTAAACGTAGGTTTCTGGTTATTGCTGGTGGTATTGAAATTGTGTGAAATGAACAAAAAGTTTACAGAAAATATAGTTTGTCCGCTAATTTATTATGCAATAAGTATATTGTATTGAGACAATGAAAAATGCTGCAATTTGTATCGAAAATTACGTCGAATGGTGCCACGTCCTGGATAGCTGGCTAAAATTTAGAATTTTCAGTATGTACACTAAAACTTATATCTGTATGTTCTTGGATTTGCTGGTTACAAATTTGGTGTTAGAAATTTCAAAGACAAGATGGTGGATTCCATGTGGCGGACCAAGACCATGAAACAGTATATCCAAAACCTGAAGAAATGACCTTTATCCATTTAGTTGAGAAGCTCACATAAATTTCCAAGAATAGATTGGCGGTTTTGATATTGTAGAACGCATAGGTGACCATTTGAAAAACAAGTTTTAGTTCACTATATTGAGCTGTTATTTTATTTTCAAAATTACATTATCAAATTAACTAACGAGTTAAAGGACAGGATCTTTTTCAAACATTTTAAATAATTTTTGTAAGGCTGCAATCTTTCATATTGAAAACATCGAAACACATAGCTTTTGAAATTTCCAAAATCGGATTCGGAACCAACAAGTTCAAAACTGACAGAAATTAACTTTAGTGTATACGCTGAAGGTTTAGAAATTTGATTAGATATTCGGGAATATACTCCACGCCTATAGCGGCATTTAAATTTATTTACTGATGCTTTGGGTCAAATTTCAAAAAATTATCTAATTACATATTAAGTGTGTATCAGATGTTAAAAATATACTTTTTTGTGTTCATTCTTAATTTGGTAAATTAAAATTAAAAATTTCACATTTACATGGTGACTTAATGTATAAATATTAATTTTAAGAAAATATGTATGAATAGCATGATTTTATTTTATCTATTTCCTTATGTAGCATAAACATATATAAAGAGAAAACCCAATAGATCTTGAAGTTATGAGAAGTAACAAACTTAAGAGTTCTAAGATTTCCCATCTATATTATAAAATTTTCCGGATCCATCGTATATTTCAAAACAATTTGAGCAAAGCGTTTAGGGTTACTAAATTAAATTGTAATCGCGAATATAAACACTTTAATTATATCGACAAACAGCAATAAGGTAATAATACAGTTTCTAACCATAAATAAGTTAATATGCATTGCATTCATATTCATGTAGGATATAAACTAATAAATATTATAAGCAGTAATTATTCAGTAATGTAATAATTAATCGCGCATATGGAATTCTGTTCTGGATAGTGGCCGGTGATGTTCTTTACCTGTTAAGCAATGGTAGGGCGATGGCAATATAACTAGAAGTAGTTTGACACTAAGTTTAAAGGTCTCGAGTTCAAATACCGTATGTTTCGTATTCTATTTTGTTTTGTTCCGCTATAGTATGACTTAGATTAATAGGGAGTTCATGTATTATAAATGCGTCCGTATTCTTACACAGTATTTCATGTATTATGTCAATATATATACACTTATTCTATAGAAAAAATCCGTTCCATATCTACATGAATGTCAAACAGCAATTTTTCTAATTTATGCTTAATATCTGCTACTTACGTAATAATCCCGTAGAGAATATTGTGTTTACTCTATTACAACTGGGCCTTATTAGATCTCATCCAGAGTAGTTGCCAGGATCGTGCAAAATTTCAATTTGAGAACAGTGTTTATAGTATAGGAGCACAGTTCATTTACCTCACAAATTGGTATCAGTTATAGACATGATTAGACACTAGGCCTTAGGTAACAGCAGACAACAAAAGTCATGTGCGAATTTTTCTTAGTGGTGGAAACTTAATTTATAAATTAATTATTAAATAAAAAACCGCTGCCTAAGGAATCACTACTTCCACATCCAGATTATTCGTCCAAGTCACTTTAAAGGAAACATCTTGACTATATTTGCACTCTAGTATGTGGAAATTATTGGTCATAGAATTTTAATAATATTTGGGGTAGATGTCATAGAAAAGTTTGAGGAGTTGGTTTCTACCATATACGTTAAAAATTAAGTTTCTAGTTTACCGTACTTATTTTCCACTATTTACAACCTACCACCTCAATGGAGTCATCTCAATCAGATGTCACTACAATACATACGTGTACTAACTTTCAAGTGAATATCTCAATTTGATGTTATCAATCCCATTAAGAATGAAGCGGAGGTGGTAGAGTTTGAAAAATATTAGAAAGTTATCTGAGGCCTTGGTTTCTATATACACCGAATCCCAAATTTCTGCAGTCTTACCAGCTTGCTTTACTTATTTTCCCCTATTTGCCCCTATTTAACCCCCAACCCTTCAACGGCATCATCTCAAATTATGATCTAGTTTCAGATGTCGTTATAATACATACGTGTACCAAATTTCAAATGAATATCTCAATTTTATTTTATCAACCCTTTTCATATTGGAGTAGGGGTGGTTGGGTTGAAAAATATTATAAGAAAATCTGACGCTGTGGCTTCTAGTACATACACCGAATTTCAAGTTTCTGTAGTCTTACCAACGTTTTACTTATATTCCTCTATTTACCCCAAATTAACCCCCAATCCTTCAACGGAATCATCTCAAAATATAAACTAATTCCAGACGTCGTTGTAATACATACGTGTACGAAATTTCAAATGAATATCTCAACTTTATTTTGTCAACCCCATTAATGGGGTAGGGGTGGTGGGTGGGTTGAAAAATATTATAAAAAAATCTGAGGCCTTAACTTCTTGTACATACACCGAATTTCAAGTTTCTGTACTCATACCAGCTTGCTTTACTTATTTCCCCCTATTGACCCCTAAATAACCCTCAACCCTTCAACGGAATCATCTCAAAGTATAATCTAGTTCCAGATGTCGTTATAATTCATACGTGTACCAAATTTCAAATGAATATCTCGATTTTATTTTATCAACCCTTTTAATAATGTGGGTGGGGGTTGAAAAATATTATAAATAATCTGAGACCTTGGCTTCTAGTACATACACCGAATTTCAAGTTTCTGTAGTCTTACCAGCTTGCTTTATTTATTTTCCCCTATTTACCCCTATTTAACCCCCAACCCTTCAACGGAATTATCTCAAAATATAATCTAGTTCCAGATGTCGTTATAATACATACGTGTAAAAAATTTCAAATGAATATCTCAATTTTATGTTATCAACCCTTTTCAAATTGGAGTAGGGGTGGTGGGGGTTGAAAAATATTATTAAAAAATCTGACGCTTTGGCTTCTAGTACATACACCGAATTTCAAGTTTCTGTACTCTTACCAACTTGTTTTACTTATATTCCTCTATTTACCCCAATTAACCCCCAACCCTTCAACGGAATCATCCCAAAATATAATCTAATTCTAGACATCGTTATAATACATACGTGTACGAAATTTCAAATGAATATCTCAACTTTATTTTATCAACCCCTTTAATGGGGTAGGGGTGGTGGGGTTTTGAAAAATATTATAAAAAAATCGGAGGCCTTAACTTCTAGTACATACACCGAATTTCAAGTTTCTGTACTCTTACAAGCTTGCTTTACTTATTTCCCCCTATTTACCACAAAAAAATTTACAGACAGACAGACCGACAGACCGACAGACCGACAGACAGACAGAAATTTTTTTTTCGCTCAAATTTAAAATTTCGACGTTTCATGACATTCTAAACCTATTTCACGAATAAAAATTTTTGAAAATTTTTTTGCGATTACTATACTTCCAATCCACTACGTGGATGTGGAAGTAAATTAAATAAAAAATCATCAATCGAGAACAAAGAAATCATGATACTTGTTTGTCATACCCAGTGACATAGCTTCTAGGTTTGGAGTGTCTGCTTCTGAAACTTCACTAACCGGGGTGTATGCCAATCGTATTTTTGTATTGACTAAGTAGTAATAGTTAATCACCAAAATAATATTCGCTTGATAAAAATACTTGCACCAATTGTAAAAGACATTTCGAGCCATATCACTTTCGTTGTCTACCATGCTGTAAGGAACAGAATTAATAATGTCTCTAGCTGATACAAATGTCTCAGCTATTTGCACGCTGACTCCTGTTCTATTGCCTATTCAAACAGTAATTGTTTAGGACGGCAGCTATATTTTATTAAATTAAAGATATTTTTGCGAAGTATGACTATATTATTTGAAAAAAAATTCATAAAATTATTAATTTTTAAAACCATTTGTTTTAATTTATAATGTGCTAACTGTCCCTATTTAAGATAAATAAAATATTTATTTATTTATTTATTTAACAATACACTACTCAACAGAGCATTCCAATTACAGGGTAGGAAATAGTAAGTATTTACAAATATATAACGTATGAGAGTAGAATACAAAGTAAACAGATGAAAATAAAGATAAAATAAAACAAAATTTTTTAAATTATACACTTAATCTTTTTATCGCAGCTACATTGCAGTGGAATATATCAAACTGATCTTGTAGATTATTATAATTCTCACACATTTTGTATAGCGGCGAAAATTTCTGGACGTTAGTTCGGGGAGTCGGCAAATAGAACAATGAGTTATGCCTAGAACCAGGTCTAGGAGTTGACGAATATTCCAATGTGGATCGAACAAACGATTGATATAGTAGTTTCAGTGTGTCAACGTCGTTAAAATCGCGAGAACATCGTATTATGATTCCTAGCGTTCTGAAACTTTCATTAGTTATGGTATTTATATGGCAAGTAAATGATAGTTTGGTGTCAAATGTTATACCTAGGTCGCGGAATGTTGATGGACGTGTAAGCACTGAATCTTCTATACGGTAATTAAATTCTACATATTGGCGTTTATTAGTAAAAGTTAGGACATTACACTTTCTTATACTCAACTGTAATTTGTTCACATTACACCATTCGTTAATTTTATCAAGGGCACTTTGTAATACCACTCAGTCACTCACATCATTTGCTTTATTGAATAACTTCATGTCATCTGCGTATAAAAGACAAGTGATACCCAATTTCTCTGCAATGTCATTAATGAAAATGTTGAAGAATAATGGGCCCAAAACAGAGCCTTGGGGTACACCGGAGGTAGATACGAATTCCGCAGATCGTTGTCCACGGTATTCAACATGGTGATGTCTATTTTCAAGATATGATTTGAAAAATAACAACAAATTTCTTGAGAAGCCAAATTTTTGAAATTTAGAACATAAAATACTGTGATCTAGTCTGTCAAATGCTTTAGTAAAGTCTGTGCAAATTACGTCAACCTGTGAGTTAGTGTCGATAGCATTAGATATATATTGAGTTATACAAAAGAGATTAACCTCTTAAGACAAAATCCTCCGTGATTAACCTGACAATTATCTCGTAATGGCATCATTGTAGTACTTCGTCATTCAGTACCGAAAAGAATTAAGAACTGTTGAGTACCTATAGGTAATAAGGAAGTTGGATGAATCATTAAAATTTAAATAAAATATTTGACAGTTTCAGATTTATATTAATGATGGTTTGTTTTTCATTAGACTTATGAATTAGCTCTCCATGAAATATTGTGCAGAAGTATCATTGTTTTCTAGAGGCAGTATTTTTTAAACTCCTGTCAGAAAAGAGATAATAAATCTGTTAAATTTTTTAAAACTAGCACCTCCATCAAAATATGCATATATTAAATGAAACATTCTTAGCTTCATTTAGTAATAATGTACTTATTGAATATGTCCCACTAAATATGAATACATTTTCATATTTACGCACATTTTACATAGGAATACAGTTTCACAACTTTTAGAGACATAAATAATTTCTGGTACAACAATAGAGCTACAGAAACAGCATCTTTTGAGGTATCTAGCTCAAGCAAAGTGGATATCCCCAACGCAAAGTGAGATCGCGATTTCGCTAAAGATGCTTAAGCTAAATACCTCAACAGATCCAGTTTATGAAGCTCTGTCGTTGTACCATAAATTATTTATTAACCTCTAAGAACAAGGGTGTATTCATATTAAGTGCGACTCACTGTATAATTCGTGTTCATAACATTACTCATCTTAGCTATGAGTTTGTCGTAAAAGTGTAGAAATAACCTTTTTCTTAAAACCATAGGTTGTAATGACATCTACGTTTTAGGTCAAATGTATGGATGCTTTAAATCTCCATAATTAGTGAGCCTAGTGTATTAATATAAATTCTAGTGTACTCTTTACTTTTAATGGATTTCCGTTTATATTTGTGCGTATTCTTTTTTTTTAAAGACGTGCAGTATAATTTGAAGAGTAGTTAGTTATTTTAATTGAAAACAGTTAACTACAAATTCTTCAATGGTAAAGCCTAGTCGTATTCAAGGTATGAATTCTTTCGAGATAATTAATAATGAATCCGCAAATAAATAATTTGCAAAATAATTAAGATCATTTTAATTTCCCGGTAGAATATTTAACAGTTATATTATTGATATTGCTAAATTATAAAATTTTGTTTCGAATTCTTTAAAGTTAACGAACCGAAGCAAATAATATTGCAGTATAATATTTTACTTTGAGAACCCATGTTAAACTAACAGCGCAAATAAGAAGCAAATTCACCAGTAATGATTTATAGACACATGAAGAGTTATTTAGATATATAATTTATAAACACATATTTTTTTATTCTACTCGCATCTCTTCCTAAAGTGTGTTATAATTAAGCCATCGATGTGACTTTCAAATAATTTGTTCCCATTACTGCAACAGATATTTAAGAGTATTACGATATAAACAATTTCAACAAATTTCTATATGTAGTATACTGAAATTTTTAAAAGCCGATTAAAATGCAAATCGGTATAATACAATTGATTTGTCACATCGCTCCACAAATATACAGTTTTGAAAATACATCCATATAACTGGATTAATTGGATTAACTGGATTAAGTCTTAATTATTAGGTAGAAAAAGGTACTAGGGATCGATGGAATTAGGTCATACGAACGAGATGTTAAAATAGGTGTGCCACAAAGGACCATTCTAGGACTTCTGTTAATTTTAATATTCATTAATGACTTGCTAGAAATTGCTGTAGATAAAAATCTAATAATGTTTGCAGATGATAATAATTACTTATGCACAGACTCTAATACCAAGGACGCTCTAATAAAATTGCAGGCTATGTTTAACTGTTTCACCTACTGGTTCACATCTAACAAACAACATATCTAAGACACAGTTTATTAATTTTACTCCAAGATCAAGCATAATCAGTGAGTCACATTTAATTAAAATTAAAAATGTGTTAAAATCCATTGAACAAGCAACTTCAACAAAATTTCTTGGGACATGCATATATTGACAATAAATTAACTTAACAGGACCACATTATTTATATAGTAAAGTTTCCCCATTGTTACGCATCGTTTCAGCTCAGAGATATCACAAATAGATCCGTTTGTTTAGTTTTTTATCATTCTCATGTCTTATCTAGGATGAGGTATAGTATAGTATTTTGGGGTACGTCAGGTCATATTAACAGACTGTTTAAATATCAGAAAATAATCGTTAGAACAATCGTCGGCCCTTCAAGACTGCAATCATGTAGGACCCTTTTAAAAGACTTAAGTTTATTAAAGTTAAGAGTAATTACCAAAACAATGTATCAAACAACTGTTTTCAACGAGTATGATACCAGGTTTTTATATGGATTTAATTATCTGGACTGACGATATCTTTATAGGATTTGCATTTATAATGAACTTTTATTACTCCTCCTCATTTCCAAATAGAGTATGGGTCATAATCCGAAATTTTCGTAGAGTAGCGAATAACTAAAAAAAATCACCTACGATATCTAAGAACTTCCAAATGCCTCACGGTTCAACCTTGGAAACTCAGATTATACTAGTTTACCCCCAATATTAGCACTTTCTGACAAATATGCCGCATGTAAGTTTTCCTTATTATTCAAAATATTTGTCGTCGGCGCTTGGTCTAAAAGGTACTATTTTACCTTTTTAAACACAAATATAATCGGATCCCTAGTAGCACCAATATTGCACCTATATAAAATCCATATAGGACCAATATATGAATATTGGTCCTATATGAACTATATATTGGTCCAATATGTTGTGCTACTAGGGATGTCTTCTCTGCATTACTTGCAATAGCAAAATATTGTTGTCACCGGACAATGATATACTTGTTATGAAATATGTTGAACAATTGTCGCGCTACAAATAAATGTGCTTGCTACGATTGTAGTAGGTGGCCTTTGGAGTGCGGCAGTAAAATTCATTATTGTACAAACAACGTTCAATTTGAAAAGAAATATAAGCGAGAAACATACATCTTTGTCGTTATGGATGATTATTTCAACTAACTTATTTTATTTTCCTTTGTAACTTTCTCTTGAAGTAAATTAATTTATTTATATATAGTGAATATAAATAATTAGTTTGTTTTGTCTGTCTCCTTTTTCAATAAAAAATGCATAATTAAACTTTATCAAAAATAACAATAATAAATATATAATCTATTATATTATTTATTTTATATTGCGAAAATAGGAAGCGCCTTGTCCTTCTTTAGTACACAAAGTCAAACTGCGTTTAATTTTTATCTTACATAGCAACAATCATAATTATCTACTCCTAATTCACAGGGCAAATAGAGACTTATTTAGCTTGCAAATTCTGTAATAGTTATCCGATTTTTTTAGAGATATCAGTTTTTATCACTATAGATGTATTATGCTTTTTATTACTGTAGAGTTGAGTATTTTTCCATCCTATACAGTATTTTAGCCATCTTCAATAACTGTTCTAATTTTTAGATTTCTGTGAGAATATTAGAATGCCATTTCTTTAAATGTTCCAATAACGTAATCGATATTTTCAACATTTTCAATTTTTTTTATTACAAGGAGGAAATGGTTAAATGTTTTATAATATAGGGTGTTTCTCTTAATAAGTCGTGTTTTTTATGGAGCAATAACATTGGCATCGTTTAGATATACGGTTAATGATATCAATGTTAGTAGAAGCTTGGACCGTTATTTCTCAAATTTTAGTGAAAATTTCACACGTCATTTCACACAGCATTTCAAACATAATATACTTAGAATGTGTTTAGAGTTACATCCCTTTTCCCACACAATTGTATTAACATTTCAAGGCAATTGGTGCAGATAGGTGATTTCCACTATTTTCGACTTATACCCCTTTTCGCGAACACCAGCCAATTGTTATATCGAACAGCCTTTCTTATATTCTTGAAATTTCAATTCAAATAGTCCATTCCAAATCAGTAATAAATAAATCTCTTTTAGGTCAAGTGCTTGTTACTTCATTGGCAAAAATGCAGACAGAATCTAGAAGAACCGACGTTTGACAACGGAAGACATAGGCCAGACGTGCTGGATATAGCCCTGCTCAACGAGATGACCTCCACCGCTAAACTTCACACACAGGCTGAAGGCTCCTCGGATCACAACCCCATCTTTCTAAAACTAGGAGATGGAGTGTCTGAAGAGGAAACCTTCACTAAGAGAAGAACAGACTGGGAACAGTTCCGAGCAATTTTGCAAAGGACATTGCACACATTCCCAGAATTGATAGCGAAGAAGAAGTAGAAAAGGCTATCATCTCCCTGGAAAACTACATCCCGGTAGCGCTAATGGAAAGCACGACGGAAACTGTAACGAGAAGAGTTGCAATGCCGATAGGAGAACTCCCTGAAGATACTATGAAGCTCATTCGAGACAGAAGGAGGGTTAAGAAACTGGTGCAGAGAACAAGACTTCCTGAACACCGAAGGGAATACAACCAACTAACTCGAAGAATTAAAGAAGCCCTGCAAGAATACAGGCAGAACAGATGGCAACGACACCTAGAGTCGCTGGATCCTCAGGATAGAAGCATTTGGACCACCCAGAAGGCTTTGCGTTTCAAGCGAAAACCAGTCCTGCCCATCCACGGAGAGAATGGCATTGCCTACAGACGACAGGAAAAAGCTGAGGCTTTTGCCGACAGCTTGGAACTGCAGAGCAGGGAAAACCAGATCGACGACTAGGACGAGGACTGGGAGGACGACGTAACACGTAGAGTGAGAAGGCTGCGACGCATGCCAGATGAAGAAATAATCCCCCAACTTCTCCAGAAGAAGTCAGGGAAATCCTAAGAAGACTCAAACCCCGCAATGCGCCGGGGTGTGACGGAATAGGAAACATGGCACTCAAGAAACTACCCCTGAAAGGAGTAGCAGCAATGGTGAACATCATCAATGGCCATCTTGAGGATACGTTATTTCCCCACCAAGTGGAAGAAAGAAGGTCTTCTACCGGCGATGAGTAAAGTAGCAGAGAGGATCATCCTGAAGAGACTTAAAGCCCTGACCGATGAGCTCCAGATCATTCCAGACGAGCAGCTCGCTTACCGAACCGAGTATTCTACCGAGCTCCAAGTACTTCGTCTAACGGAGTACATCACGGAGGGTTTCAACCACCGCCAAGTCACAGGAGCGATCTTCTTAGACGTAGCCAAGGCCCTCGACAGGGTGTGGCATGAAGCTTGTGAGATCCTATCTTCACCGGAGGCAACTCCGTGTGAAGATTGCCGAGAAGCTGTCGAACTACAGGCCCACGGAAACAGGTGTACCGCAGGGATCGGTACTCTCTTCCCACCTGGTCACCATCTACACCTCCGACATGCCAAGAACAGCAAGGACATCTTTGGCGCTCTACGCAGACAACGCTGCCATAATCGCAAGATCATTGGTCACTCCATGATCTTGCGATTATGGCTTGCCACCCGCAACCTCCATGAAGCAGCATTTCTTCTGGAAGAGCCAAGCCATCCTATTCAAGAGAGTCACAAAGCAAAGTCCCATAGGACCCGTCTCCATGAACGGCGAGAACGTCCAATGGCAGGATACCGTCAAGTACCTTGGCGTTATCATGGATCAAAGTCTGACTTGGAGACAGAATACGTAAACAATAATACAGAAAGCGAGGACGAGGAGGACTCTACTCTACCCTATAATAGGTAGACATAGCCAATTCAACCCGAGGAACAAGCTCACGCTTATCAGAACCCACATTGCACCTATTCTGACCTACGTTTCCGTAGCCTGGGGATACCAAGTAGCCACCCATCTGAAGAGGATATAAGCCGTGGAAAACGTCGCACTTAGGTGCGCCGTGGATGCACCATGGTTTGTCAGAAACACCGACATCTTCAGAGACCTGGTATACACCCCGGTAACTGAGGTCATCCGGGACAGAGCGAAGAATGTTTACGCCCGCACAGCAGCGCATGGGAATTCGCTGGTCAGACAGGCCACCGACTACGACCCCAACGACGCTGCGAGGCACAAGAGGTCGAAGCTCCAGATCCTGGATAACTTCTGTTTTAGCCCGACCTTCAGGCCACGCCGCAAGTAGACAACGACCAAAAACACCCAAATCACCTGATCCCGGGGGTACCAAGCAAACAACCAGCTTGGTGCCCTTACCCTAGCCTGTGCCGGCCTCTGGCGCTAAAGTAAGCGTCTTAGGCCGAACACAATCCTTGAGCTACACAGCCCATACTTCCTTTCGACGAAATCGGAGCATATGAGGCCAATTGGCACTCTGGGCTTCCTACTAGTCAAACACCCCCAAACTCTTCCAAACGACTCTCACGACAAACGAAATACGCTCCAGGGATTACGAGACCGATCCAGGTCTACAGCGATGATTGGGGCAAAGAGCTCAAGCTTGACTCCTAATCATCTCAGACCGTCAACAAAAGTCAAGAATATTGGCGCGCACAGATACAAGCTGCATGCAATCTTTTTATACTGTATAGTCGCAAGAAGTATCAATTACTAATTCAACTACTAAATTAAAGAAATCTAGAAGTAATTATCGCTCCGAACTCAATATTTATTCTTCTCAAAATATATTAACAACCTACATAATATTGTATATGCACGATAATATTTGCAAATGATTCACGTTACAACTTTTAGGGAATATAAAACCCGAATGACGAGTAATTTTCTTGTTACTTATAATGTCTTAACTGACGTTTGGTGGTCCATGATTATTTTAGTCGAGCCCCTCTTACTATATGACACGTCATACAGCATCACAACATCTGTCACTGTTGTCTGTCGGATCTACGGCCTCACCGAAGCTCTTCAACTCATCAACTCGTTGAATTCTTCCTAGAGTTCTGGAGAACGTCCTCTTCGACTCTAACCATCTGGTCCATCCTGAACTATCGACCATTATATATTGTCTTCTCTACAAAACATTAGAGGTTTCGGGAGAACACGATGTTGTAAAGTCATCTTGGAGTACGCATTTCAGGGAAAATCGAGCTATTGTTGTGATGGGCTGTCTAAGGATTTCGTAACAATTGTCTCCACATCACTTCGAAAGGGTATTGATGCTGCGACGTCCGTCTGCCTCCTTAATGGCAATGGCGAGTAACCTAATCTTTTTTTTTCTCAATTTTCCAAATGCAGTATTGTAATTCAACGACTAGTAAGTGCAAATTTTCACTGATAACACTAGAAATTCTTGTGTGACAGATTCAACCAACCGTAGATCATCAAATATCTGTTCCGGAATAGAGATCTACCAACTAATTCATTAGTCTAATCGCCTTCATAATTTCTATTTGTATCTTTTAGTTAGGTTAGGTTAAGTTACTTTAGATTTCCATCCTATAAATGGTCTTATACTGTTGGATGATGTATGATTAAATAAATAAATAAATAAACATTGTTGATCTAGTTGGTTGCCCATCCTTAGAGACGAAGTAAGTAAAAATAAGATAAATATAATTTAATGTTTCACGTGACTATGGAAATACATAACCAACGAACTGTCATGGTTGACGGCCAAAAAGTTCTTGAGAACGTAAGTAGATTTTCTTCCAAAACTGCCTATAGCTTTCATTTTTATTTTTAAGTATATAACATTGTTCTAGTTTATATATGTTTAGGTGTGAGACTTTTTGAAACAATCAAGTATTCAAGAACCGTTTGGCGCAGAGGTTTTTTCATGAAAATTTTTTAAATATGGCAAAATACCCAACAAAAAGTAAGAACATTTTTGATCTAATTGTGAATGCTCGATATTCAACAAAAAACAGTGCACCGTTGGTGGTGAGGAAATTAATGAAAGCTATTTTGTTGTTAATTAATTTATGTTGTAAGTAGTTTTAACGTATTTATTAGGTAATAACACAGGGCGACAAAAAAATTGATGTTTTTTTAACCAAGCCTACTGTTTTCTATGTATTTTGATGTGCTAAAACTCAATTTAATAAAAAAAAAAAAATTACCTTGTCAATTTTTCTCCACAACGCCCATTAATTCTCTAAGAGGTGCAATTTTCAATTAAAAAAATGTAATAATTATATATAATATGTATAGGGATTTCTGGATATGCTGAGCACGAATCTGAAGTTAGAATTGAATTTTGACAGTGACAGATGCAACAAGCTGTCGGAAAGGTGCACACATTTAAATTTAGTATTAATTTTTAAGTTTTTGGGTCTGCTGAACACAAATCTGAAGTCAAAATAGTCAAAATAGGATTTTGACATAATGACAGCTGTCAAATTTTCTGAAAAAGCAAAAAGAGAGATTTGGTACGTGTTCTTATCTGATTATAATCAAAATAATACGGACTACAGAGCTGAACACCAATAAAGAATTGATACTAATACAGAATGTTTTTAAAATAAATACAAAAATAAATCAAGCACATGAAAATATAACGAAAAGTATGAAAATAGTAATATAATAAAAATGTTTTATCTTTTTGACCAAATCTAAAATTTCTTACACATTTTCCATAAAAAAGAGGTTCCACCGTGTAGATTTTTCAGAAAACAGGTTTTAAACTATCAAAATCTCAACTTTACCCTTTTCTACACAAAATTGACCCCACCATTTTATACCTGATCGATTGGAAATTAAATTTCTAATACGATGATGTGGGGCACGATATGTTCTGATATTTTTTAAGTAAGAGGTCCAAGGATTTCGCTTCTCCAGCATCACGGGTCCGCTTCGAAAATGAGAGCTGATTGCTCGCTGTTCTATCAGCGCGCAGGCTGACCATTATTCTTGAATAAACTAATAAATAAATAAACTAATAAATAAATATTAGATTTTACAAAGCTTTTTTACCCTCGGTGTCGTGAGCTCTCGGGCTATATAGGTTATTTTCTCAGTCCGTTAATATTTTTACATTTTCTGTAATCCTGTATTTTTTCTATATAAAACAAGATCGTCAAAAAAATAGTACGCAAAAAATCTGTCAATATGCATGTGTATTAGCGTTGTATTAAAAAATATATATATATGATCAGAAGTGTTAATTTTAGGCGAAGCATTTATTTTTGAGGTCATGAATAGAAGAATTATAGCACTTATACAAACTATATCAATTACATCAATTATAGCCAATTGTGATACAAATTACAAAATTTATTACCTACTATTATATTTGACAATTACATATTTTATCAACGATTAGATGTGAAGGAAATCTCTAAAATATGTTTTATAATTACCCATTTGCCAATAATTTCTAAACTTTAGTTACTTGCATACTATTTTGGGGATAAGTTTTTGTTAGTTAATACCTTAAATGCAATTTGAATACAAATCTTAAAGAACTCTGCCTTGTGATAACAGCTTTCCCACTATGCGTTCTCACACATGAAGTATGTTAGGATAATAATATTTACAAGAGCAAAAATAACTATAATGTGAACAAACTTAAACAAGTTGAAAAAAATACGAGAAAAAATGAAAGATAAAAATGACATAAAAATAAATTCTTAACAACCATAACCTATCTCAAGTTGAGTTATTTCAGTTAAAGTAGGCTGTAAAAGAACGCAATAAGATAGAAAAAAACACATGCAAATAAAGTACTGGAGAAAGAAAACGCTAGGTCAACGAACTAAGATATGTAGCTGTCTTTGTCCCACGCATAGAATGACTTAGGCACTACCAGTGGTAGCGATGCGAGGGTGTATCTACCAATATAAAAAATATAAGATTTTAATTGATGTGCTTAGTTTAATAATTATTATGTTTTTTTGATATCCTCATTGAATAATATAATTTCAAGTTAATCCAGGAGAACAATTAAAAATTTAAATGAAAGCATATACTATCCAATATTAAAATCAACCCTGAATTAAAACTAAATTGAGTTTAAAACGCATAATAGAATCTATGGATTATGGATAAATGGATGTAGTAGAAGCTTAATTGAATACAAATGTTGCCGAAATATATCTAATATTCGCCAAGGAATAATATTAACAAGGTGAAAATTAAGAAATTAATAGATCGTATCTAGTTCTGATTAAAAAATATTTTGTGACAAATTCTATGATACATTATTCTAAATAAGATAGCTGTTAGTTAGAATCAACAAAATTAATTGTTTACTTTAATAAAGGGAAGATTTCTTATGTTGTCTTATTAGTTTTACCTAGTTTAATTTCTTTTCTCCACCATAGGATTTTCTATTGAGTTGTTAGGTACTCTATTTGTTTTCAACATAAAAAATTACTGAATTTTTCATGGATAGTGATAAAAGAGTAGGGTATATTAAGGAAATACCTAAAAGTAGGTTAACTAAATATTTTTATAGCTCCTATTTAATCTGTTTTTATAATCATTGAAATGAGCATTACAGTTACTAGATAATATACTACACGATTTGATAACTTCTAGAAAAGAGTTTTTTCTAAAAGTCCGTAAAAAATTGTTTGGATCAGTTTTGGTATGTGGGAGAAATTGGTAAAATACCTCTTCGTTTTTAGACAATTTCTCCTAAAATACCTCGTATTTCGGCAATTTCTCCTATATCTCTAAACCGATTCAATTCATTTAAATAATCTGTTATAAGCTTTCACAAAAAACTTTTTCCTAAAACACTATAAAAAAGTGTTGAATCCCAAAGCATTAAAAGCATTTATACTTGAGTAACAATATATTAATAACTACATAGAATAACCATAAAGATTAACGAATTTAATCAAATATATATTTTTTTATTCACTTACTTAACGTCGGCTAATTTTCGCTACCAAGACCAATCACCGACACCAGGAGACGAGTTACCCCCAACCTGGAAATTTTGCCGAACCTCTTCTCTGTCGGAGAGTAGGAATTTTTGATTTGCCTAACAATTACGTCCCCCCAAAGCATGGTATATCCGCTTTGCAACCCTAGCCTAAAGTTACATATCTTCTGCGTACACGTTGATAAAATATATATAAATTAGCTAACTACCATAATATAATATAAGAATTATAGTGGAAATACTTATGTTGTATGCCTAATATGCCTATATTTATAAACGGGGTAAATTTATTTTTTCTTAATAAGAATGAATATTGTCTTAACAGATTTGAGTGAAACTGTATAATTTAAGTCATGAGTCACCATATTACTACTTGTGAACTATTCAATTATATCTGATTAGGAAGACCAACATAAGTTTGGTTATCTAGATTTGCCATTAAATTTGATAGTCCCTACTGAAAAACCTAGGACGATTATTGTTATTATTATTATTATTATTTATGATAATCCCAAGTATGCACTAAAATATTACGCAATTACAAAGCTGCTTAGAAACTTTATATGAAGGTACTGAAATAAATGTTTGTGTATTTAATATATGCAACCCTCAAGAAGTGTGTCCACAATTTGTGTGGAATATAAGTATCTTGTCAGTATTCCATACTTGACTATTTCGTTGTTAGCGTCGACTGATTGTAATAATGGTTAGTAGATGACTCTTCTTGCAAGTTGTGTGAATACATTTACTTAATTTGTATCGGGAGAGAAAACATTATATACCTATTTGTCGTAGTTACCTAAACCGAACTGACGAAGGCTAGAAAGCCGGCAACTGCGATATATGAATGGTATAACATTCGCTGCAAAAGATAATTTTTTTCTGTTAAGGCTTACTGCAATCAATTTATTTTCTATCGTGTATTTTATAATATATTTTATAACAAGCTAACATTTTTCTAATGTGCTCATAAGAAACCACTAGCGGCAGTTATATGAGGGTATAGAAAGGAAATTTTGTGTATTCAATTAATTAATGACTGGAAAATATAATTTGAATAAAATTAGCTTATAGTATTCATGCAATTGATGTAACTAATGAAGTTAATATTTTCCAAACATAACGAAAATTGTGTTTCTAATGAAAGTACTAAGATTTCATTTTTATGAATTTAATAAAATAACTAATGTCTTTACAATATTTTAAACAGAGAGGTGTGACTATAATGTAAAAGGAAAAGTTAAAATTGATATATAATGTGAATGCTGTTCTCTTCCTCAATTTCGTGTTTATTTTTATTCGTACAAAATTGTACGCCTCTGACTTATATGTATACATGCACAGCCTCCTATACTTAACAGAATCTGTGTAGGGTAGGTCAATGCATTTTATACTTGTTTTATTTTTCGAGTTGAAACACTCTTTCGTTTCTTTTATACACTTTTTAGTTTAGTTTACACTGGAAAATATAAGATCTATCTTTATATATTCGATATTTATAATTCCAAGAGGTATACTTAGTATAGGAACGTTACATTTAATGTTAAAGACATCTTTTTCGATGTTTGGAGTGATGTAAACGTAAGAATAATTTCAGCTTATTACCTGGTGTGACTCACACTTTAACGTAGTGTTTAAGTTGTACTCTATTATATTTTAAATATAAGAAAATGTTTGTGGCTGTGATTGCCGTAGACCGTAAAAAGTTTTATGTCTTTTCTCATTATTTTATTTAAATTTCATATACAGATCATGGTGCGAAAACATTAAAATTTGTTACAATTTACGCCCCCTAATTCATAAACTCGACAGAAAACTAATTTTTCAAACGAAGTGAAATATAAAAAGACGTATCAAAATTTTGACAGTAGAAACCATTCAGTAAGCTATAATTCACAATTTAAATGTATTAGTCGTTTTTAATATAATGTTGATAATAATGATAATACACATACAAGAGAAATTAATTAAAATTGTATGAATGACAAATATTTTTTAGAATTACGAAAAAAACATGTTATTTAAATGTTAGTTGTGGCATTCCCGAAATTCTTCTATTTTTCATTTTGAGACTTCCTGCCACATATATTTTTATTTCTAAATGACACCCGAGGAATCTACAAAATAATACAATTTACCAGAAAATAATCTCTACGCCTGCCTGTGACTTTACACCAAAGGATCAGTTAGAGGTTGCTCTTTTTAGCATGACACAAATAAGTTTAAAAATATAAAAATATTTCGCCAACGTTTCGACAACCTATTGTTTCCTTTTTACAAGGCTTTTTTGAGAAATCTTTTGTGCTGTGAATATTAAATACACAGCTCTAAGAATATGTTTGTGATATTCAATAGATTCTTACTACTTATACAGAACTGTTGATATAGTTAACAGTTAAGTTTGTGAAGTTATTAGCTTACCATTGTACAAACATCTACGGAACAATTCGACACGCATCTATCCTCCATAGATGGCAGAATCGATCTCAAAGTGGATTTTTTGTTTCAAACATAGTATTTGTGAGATGGTTCTTAACCGCGTTTGGTGAAAGTAAGGTATGCCGTTTCATTGCGTCGAAGGTTTTTAAAATTTTAACGTTACTCTATGTTCGTTCTCCCAAGCGTGTTCGTAAATCTTCTGCCTCTGAATTTCATTTTTCCTGATGTGATTCTTGTGTTTTCCCAATATTACGCCGAAAGTTGTGGATGACTCACCAACATAGTGTTGTTACACTCACGGGAAATACTGTAAATTCAGTTTTTTGAATTTTAGTCCTGGTTTGGTGGTTTTGTTTCTGTTGGAATAGATCTTAAAGTGGTACTCGTTTGAAATACCATCTATAAAATTCAGTTGCTATTTTATGTTTCATTAGTTTCTCACTTGAAATTTATAGAGAAAATTTATTTGTAGTTATATCTGCAATACCTTTTGAAATGATCTTCAAAGTTCGACACATTTTTAGGTTTTTAGTATTCACCCATTACATATCTGTATATTTTTTAGATTCACTATCATATGATTCTAAAAAATCTTATTAGTTGATATCTTCTTGGAAACTTAGTTTCAGCACGCTGCAACTACGTTCTCTTCAAATTAACTTTACAACTGCGAATTGTGTTTTCTCTAGTTCACTTGGCGTATTTTCGTTCGACAAATTAAATAATAATTTTCCAGATTGCATTTCTTCTTCTAGTGCTTCCTCTGTTGTAAAAGTGCAGAGCTGAAACCGCATCTGCTTGCTTTAAATTTAATTTCAATATTTTGGTGGTATCAAGCGTTGTAATAAGGTATGCACTGCATGGTTTACTCGCTAAAATTACTTTTATTCAATAATTATAACAAAGTGTCTAATGAACAAATTAATATTATCATCGAGAATGAAGCATCAAAAATATCCAGGATATGACCACAATTTCTTTTTTATATACATTTTATAGTAATATGGTGAGTTTGTAACTCTTGCATATAGGTATTTTAAACTAAATGAAACACAATATTTAAAATAACTGTACTCGTGTAAAATTAACTGCATATTATTTGTATCACTTTAGGTATATTAGAAATGATTCAAAGTGCAATAAACGAAGTACATGTTATTGTGAACTCATATTTCATATTATAAAAATCCAACTGTTTTACATTAACCTATTTTAAAAATTTGCTGTACAGTGCCATCTTATTTTACATAAGTGATCGACCTGAAGATGAAAGCCCGAATAAATTTTGAACATGTATTTGGTTCTTTTATTATTGAAATCAGTTTGTGCAATGCAGACAGTTGTACATTTGCATTGAAGTATTTTTAGAGTTTTAACCTATTTTTTAGTCTGCCAGAAGAATAACTACGAAATAAGCATCAAGGCAAATTGCTAATCCTTTCATTTTCAAGGTAATTACAGTATTATTTAAAGCGGGATTTAAATATATTTTAAAACTCTTAATATTAGTAAACTGTTAGTGATATTGACTCTTGTAATATATTTAAGTATCTTCGAAAATTATTATACATGGCGTGGTTTATTATCTATTATAGGAAAAATTTTTACTGTTGAGTGTTGAAATAAAATATTTGTATTTTTTAGATATTTGAGAAATAAGGGTAGAAAACATAACCACTCCTAATAATGAAAGAAAGTGAATGTATTTGTATTGTAATTAGTATTCTTAAAGTAAGGAGGAATTTCCAAATAAAAAATAATGCAAGAACTGGAGGCTAAAATCATGTACGTTCTACTTGTAGAGATATAAAATTTGTAATTGAAACACTTATGTATATAATTTCAATGAAGAGCAAAAATACGAATGTAGCTTCAGGGTTAGCTCGCAAGCAGGCGACTGTTGTGCGAATTTTCTAAGGGAATGTTAGAAATAAATAAGTAAAGAAAATGCTTCATTCATAAACTGAATGAAATAAGGTGAAGAATCCTGTAATGGCGTGGAAGCTTGGTGGTTTTTTGGAAATTCATCGTTACAAGAAATTTGTGTGAGTTATTCAATTGTGTCTAACATAAATCACGATAAAATAGACTTCTTACATATGTCATTGCATCATAGTTCAAGATAAACTTCTTTTTCGCGGAAAATTGTACATTTTCTCGTTTTTAAACACGAATAGAAATTATTCTGATGGGAATTTAGTTATGAGATGCATAATTTTATTTCTGGAAACTTATAAAAATTATTAAATATAAAAGATACGAGACATCTGAAATGCGTTAGAAATTCATCTTGTTAAATTCTTCTGCAGTTAAAAGCCTGTAGTAGTACTTCTGTTTACAACCATAACTTTCTGGGAATGTTATTTTGTTAAGATAGCATATACTTATATTTAAAAAAGTGAAAGAACTTATGACGATGAGTTTAGAGTACTAACATAAAATATACAATAAAATTCTGATTTTTTTGTAAACTTTTTTCTTTCGGGCTAATTAACTCTCAGGAGTTTCTTTCCGGGAATATTTTTTTGTATTCAAAATGTGTAGATAAACATTCTCAATCTAAAAATCATGTAAGTACTATAATTATTTTTTTTTTTAACTTTAATAACTCGTGACGTACCTACTTGACGAAAGGTGCCCAATCGCTCAGTCAGACGCCGATTTGGTGAATGGTTATCATTCATAAAACGATAAAATTATCTGATAGAGCATAAAGCGATGACGTAGCAAAAAATTTACCCAGTTCCAATTCTATAATCACATTCTGTAATACGAGAAAATTGATATTTATACCATGAAATAAAAAATTATCTTGGTCAAAGATGATAATGGAAATAAAAGTGCTGTCTTCGCTCATGTCATCCTTTTTTTGTAACGAGTATGTCAAACGTCCCACACTGCCATAATCTTCAATAATATGCACATATGTTTTCAATTCTAGATGTAAAGTAATAATGAACTAAATAACAGACTATTAACGTTTCCATTAACAAAAAGGCGAATTTAAAGAAACTGTTAAATTTTCCCCATTCGTATTCAATGCATAGGTTTACGTACCTCCTCGTGCTATGGAAATCATTCTGAAGCATTAACGGCATGGTTGCCATTCTTCAACAGTTGTTTGTTCCAATTCTTGCAAATTAGGTATTGAAGATCTGAAAATTCTACTTTTCGGTAATGGATAACAAAATAGTCCATAATGGTCAAACAACTTGGAGGAAACTCAACCTTATGTGTAAAATTATTAAACACATCGTGAAAAAATATTCTCTTTTGCGCATGCTGTTGCTACGTCCTCCGGAAAATGACTATGCTGAAATTCATTATCGTGTAGTTGTTGAACAAATACAGATAAAATGCTCTTTCTGTAGATCTTTGAGAATTGTCGTACGCCTAAGGATGAAAGCACGCTCATGTCAAGTTCAAGAAATGTCAAATTTATCAGGTCGTCATTCATTAAATTATTGACAACTACTGGCAGTACGCAGGTCGTCTGGGGTGGTCTCTTAGTAAAAGATATTGACCCAAATCCTTCCTTACAATTGTTCGGCATGTTCCATAAGAAAGTTGAACTTCCTGAGAGTGACGTTTCTAAGATTGTACAGGATCTTGCTCCATACGTTGCCGCACATTATTAACAACTTCATCTGTACGAGCGGTTGGAGTGCCCGACTCTTTTTTTTGAGTTCCACAGCCAGTTTCGCAAAACACACCAACACGATTAACACATACATAGAAATCTTTTAGCTTACTGCTAAGTCTGGAAAGTGCTCTTGAAAATAGTCCAAACATAAACGCTGTTTCTAACTGGTGTGCTAGCCACCAGTTCGAAAATAGGTTTCATTATGTATGTTTGTGCTCTGTGATGAAAACAATAAATAAAATGATTCAGAAAGTAATAAAAAAAGAATGAAGTTTGTCATACTTAGACAATCAAAAAATGACTGGCATAGTCATTACAAAAGGGTGACATAAGAAGTAAGAAAAGTTTTTAATTATATTCATCTTTGACCACGATAATTTTGTATATCTCTGAAATTGAAGACAGAATTTTATATGTCAAAAATAAGTTGTGCAATGGTATGAGCAAGAAATAAAGGGAGAACAACATGAGTAAAATAGAATTTAATAGATGAGTTTGGCTGTTTGAAAAATTACCCTAATGCAAATTCAAAAAGTATACCATATGTTGCAAATTGGATTGAAAAAACATACTCGTAAATTGAAAAAAGAAAATGACAAAAACAGAAAACACATTATATTTAATTACTTCCACAACCACGAAGTGGAGTGTTGTAGTAATCGTAAAAAAAATTCAATTTTTATTTTGGTTAAAATAGGTTTAGAATGTTTAAAAGTGAATTATTTTTTTATTTTTGTTTGCTTATAATTGTAATGAAACATATTGTTTATAGGGTTTGGCAAACAGCAGAGAAAACTATCTATTCGAGTCGCTGTATCGAAATTTATAAAAAACCCAAAAGATGTTCAATACTTTACCGATTTTTTTGAAACTTTGGAAATATCTTCTTGGGTCCATAAGTCGAAGAGTTTCTTTTTTGTCGGTCGAACCCCCGACATTGTTAAATAAACAAATTAAGTTAACAATTGAATAACTTCCTGTATAATTATTCGAAATGGTGGAATTTTTTTTAGGGGGGTTTTGGAGGTCGCTGATTACATACATAAATTTAAAAATTCATAAAAAGTATTTGTTTATTAACAAAAAATTTATTAAGATACAAAGATCCGCGCGCATTTCCAAATAAACGATGATTTTTACGAAGTATAATATATTAATCATCATATATATCAGGCATATATTATGTGAATCTTATAGATACGTCGTATGTAGGTACACACCAAAAACAGAATTCCACATATTCTGGTAAATATATAAAAGGATTTTTTCGTTGGAAAAGTGAACTTAAATAATTAAAGAACTCAACGTGATTTTGGACTATAAAAACAAATGATAAAAATCTGCTAGAAATTAAGAATACTCGACGGTGCGTTCATTAGAATCATTTTGTTTTTTGTTTCACTCAAAAAATCGAATCCGTTTTCCAGAAATAAAAAAAAACGGGGCGGTTTTCCAGCTGTACGCTGGTGGGATGTGTGCTTATGAGGGATCGCATTTGAAAACAATTAGACGTATTGGCTCCAAACAAAAAACAATCGAAAAGTACGTTAATTGACTTCATTCAGCATTTTATTTAATTAAAAAATTCGAAACCGTTTTCTAGATATTGAAAAAAAAAAAAGAGCAGTTTTCCGACCTCACGCTGGTGAGATAGGTGCTTGTGAGGGGTCACATTTGAAAACAATTATAGATATCGACTTCAAACAAAAACAGTCGAAAGGTACATTTATCAGCTTAATTTTGCAATTTATTTCATTAAAAAATTCTGAACCGTTTTCCAGAAATTCGAAAAAAACGGAGCGATTTTCCGACCACACCCTGGTGTGATAGGTGCTTGTGAGGGGTCGCATTTGAAAACAATTACAGATATCGATTTCAAACAAAAAACGGTCGAAAGGTATGTTTATTGGCTTAACTTTGCATTTTATTTCATTCGAAAATTCTAAACCGTTTTCCAGAAATTGACAAAAAACGGAGCGATTTTCCGGCCGTACGCTCGCGGAGTAGATGCTTTTTAGTCACGGCCTTTATTCAAAGGCCGTTATTGTATTCACAATAACTGATTTGGACTGTAAACCAATAACATTTGAAACGCACGTTAAGCATGGTCATATTTAACATTTTGTTATATTAAAAAATTCGATTTCTCTGAGAGTTATCATTTTACTTCCACATCTTTTTAGAATGACATTTACAAAAATATTTAAAATAATGGATGATATTTCGGCCATTTTGAATCCGCCATTTTTAATTCTGTCTTTTCCATGTTAATTTAATAATTCGCAACCTAAGAAGCTTTTCCGATAGAATCATGAATATTCACAGAGAATATTCCAAACAATTAGTGTCACAACCGCCATTTTGATTTTGGACTCTTTGATATCAAATTCGTAATCAGCGACCCCCCAAAACTTAAGTGTCTCTATTTACGAAGTAATGGAGAACTCTTGGAATATGGTGAGAATTTTTTAACAGATTTGGCTGACTGAATTTAGTTAAAGGAAACGAGAACAATCCGAAATATTAGATAAAATAGACTTGAAAGAATTAACATAAAATGGTAAAATTTGTACACAAATATGTATGGTTTGATGTCAGTATAATATGTAAATGTAGAAGCAATCATGTAATTTAAGCTAGTTACATATTTTTATAAGTAAATATTATTTCTTTTCGAATTATTAATAATATTATGCTTAATGGGCATTTAAGATGCTGTGTGAAGAGCACGTGGAGTAAGACCATGTGTCATCTTAATGCAGGAAGTATGGAATATGCCGCGAAATTGCCTGTTACAGACATTACCATAATATCGCTAATACACGCTAATCTATCGATAATTTCTGTGAAAAATGCATACGATATGCAAAAATTTTGAATAATATAATAATTTACATACGTGAGATTTATTAAAGAATTGAAATTATGTCATAAAACAGTTGTTATGCGTTTTATAATTGAGCGTTACATTTTTACGTGTACCGACATAACATGTAGCTATTTCCAAATTAAACGAATTTATTCCTTCCATTTATTCTAAACTTTCAATTTATTGGCGTCGATAAAGGAATAAAAATATACCGAAACATTGTTCATTAACTTGTGAATCATTACCGATATTTCCATTATTGAAAAATCATATGAAGTTTCATGGTGGATATTTAATCTTAGTGTTCTTTAAATGCAAAGTACAGCGGTTTCTAAATATTTTAAGATATACCTGCAATACACAAATACTAAAGGCTATCAATTAAATTCAAGGAGATTCCTGTATGCTCTTGATATATAAAGGAAAAACAAGATACCGGTTAAAATGCAGTAGTATCTATGATTGAGAAAGCGATTAATTGATTCCCAAACAATACGTGTTTTGGAATAACATGCGTAGTACTGGGTGGAGCGAAGAAATTAAGATAGATCTATCTTTTCTAATACCTGTAGCTAAAAGTTGTCATTTAGTTAATATAATACCTTTGCAAAAGATGAATCCTGTAGATTGTAATTGTAATTGAAACAATTCTGCAATATATAGCGATAGGAAGGTAGATGGTAGGAAAGATCAAACCCATTTTATTAACACGTGTTTTCTAAACGGCAAATTTTATTTAAATTGGTTATATAATTATTGAAAATTATATTGTTGACTATTCGCTGGTAGATAGTATCCGATTCGAACCAGGGTTATGAGAAAATCAAATGCTATAAGTTAGGTTAAGTTGGTGATTTACCAAAAAACCACAGTGAATGTGTCAGCTGCTAATTCTTGTTGGTTTGTTTTATATACAATTTAACACAAACTTCTTCCAACTCAATATGATGTGTTAATATATTTGTTAATTACATGTGACTAAAATTTAAAAATAATAGTATTAAAGAACTTATTCTATCTGAATTAGCAGACATTTTGGAGAGATAAATTGAATGTTTCTATACCTACAGTGTCGCATACAGAAGTGTAGTGAAGAAATATCTTAGTTTAACAAGACGTCCTTCAGTAAGGTGAAATAAATAATTTGACCTTAATGCGGAAGCTTGTAGAAATGAGATGAAGACCAAAGTATTTTGTATCGCAGTTTGCAAATGTAATTGCATTTTGCACATGTAAATGATAAAGCTGTCTGTGACCGCTTGGTTGAAAGGCAAACACACTTTACTCTCAGCGCTTTGGATGAGAGACCAGTAGTTGATTCCGGGAGTTCTGTCCCGGAAGTGATTACTGGCCACAGCACTGGAATTTTTCAGAAGAGTGAATTCATCCTAGTATATTTATATATTAGGTGTGTCTCTTGTCTCTGAATATGTAGCACCTCCCGCACGGATAAAGTTGATTGTATTATCTGCAATATGCTCATATTTCCCGTCGCTTTCATTACAAAATGGAGTAAGTCGTAGCAAGGTAGGTTTACTGGCAAGTGAACTATTGCCCAAGAAGAGACACTTTAGACTTTAAATGACAAAGGTGATGTATATTCAAAACGATATACATAAATGAGACTTGAATTGTCTACTCTTGCTAGAGATTGCGACCAATACTGTATCTATGATGTAGTCGCATCTAGCTCGTGGGCAGTATTGCAGGATATTGGGAACGTAACTGCTGGAGACTAATATAAAATTATTGATTGAGGTATAGGGGTACGAGCTAGTCAGGCAATTCACTGTGTCATGAAAATGACTTTCGACCATCTATAACGGACATAGAATATACTTCGATGATAGGAGGGACTTTAACACAAAACAGGTAGAACACAAACGGGTATCGAAGAAAAATTATAGAATAACATCATATGATTTATCGAAGAGCCAAACTCTCGAGTCCTGTAAATATGTCGCAGAAAGCATAATACAACAGGACCATGTGAAAAATCAGGTTCAATTGGAATATCGCGATAAAGACAGATAATAATTTTGAAGAAGAGATTAATCAGATAAACATACACAAATCTAATATAGTTATTCTTGGGATCGAAGAAAAAGATCAGGAAGGAGCTATATGCTTCCGTTCATACTGAACATGATAAAAGTTACAGTAGTTTACTCATCAGTAAGTGAATGTGAATTTGACGATATCGCTTTAAGTGAGACAGGATTACTTAGTGAAGTTTTTAATGGTAAATTATTTCCTGATTCGTATCAAGTACACAGAAATGATCGCAAGTTTCAAACTAGGAATCAGCTACGTGAAGGTGGAGTCTTGTTAGCACTTAGAAATTATATTAAACAGAAGTTTCGGATGTCTAGTTTTTCGATTAAAATTCTTCTGCCATTGATTTGTTGGCTGTCAAATGTTCTTTAAATTGTAAGTCGTTTTTTGTTCTAGTTTTATATATATGCCCTCTTCAATGTCATTAAATGAATTTGAATTATTCTTTGATTCTCTTCAACAAGTTAAAATTTTACAAGAAAGAAATGTTATTTTTATTGGTGACTTTAAAGTTCCATATTTAATTTAGATCCAAATGAAGGAAAAGCGAATTGTGTCATGAATTTTTAATTTTCTTAAATTTTAAACAATGTAAAAATAACAACATGGTTAGAATACTGGATTCAATTATAGCCGATATAAATTATGAAATTATACGAGACTATAGACCACTACTTAAGGAGGATGTGTATCAGCCGTCTTTGATAATCAGTTTTTACTGACTGAGTCAAAGTTTTCACCTAATTTGAACCCAAAAGCATACAGTATTAGGAAAGCTAATCTTGTGTCTCTGTACAATTTATTATTTGAATTTTTCTAACAGAAATAGATAATATTGAAGTAGCCACACGTGCATTTTATGAACACCTTTATAGTACTTTCTATGAAAACATATAAGCGTAGTTATCCACCCTGGGTTGATTCTAATATTATTAAGAATATCAAAAGTAAAGCTAGACTGTTTAAGAAGTATAAGAAAACCGCAATGGTTATATTTTACAAGAATTTAGGAGAGTACGATGTTTACTATAGGAATAAATAAGTGTCGCATATAGTAATTAAATACATTGAAAATATCCAGAATCATCCAATGATCCGAAATGTTTCTGGTCATTCTGGTCCATTTTTTGAATGCATGTACATTCAAAAAATGGAACTTTTAGAATTCCCGGTATATGATAAGTTTTATGACAAACCCCAAGATATTAATGATATTCTTGGTGTTAAATCATATCAGGATCAGCATTAAATGGACAACTCTTTCTGACATTTGGTCAACTTTTTGCAGTACATTTTTTTCTAGTAGCGTCACTTAAAAATGAACAAAATTATTGTGAGACAAAAAAGCATTCACAAAACCATTGTTTTTATTTAAGAGAAGACAACATAGTTCGTGAAAATGGACTATTAGAAAGGTGTACTTAAAAAACAACCCAACAAATCAACTTTTTAAAATTGTTCTTTTAGTCGGGCATTACGCGATTTCAGGAAAAAAAGACAAACATTGAAATAAGTCTTGAACATCAACAATTGGATAACCACATGTATATGTTATATATTTACCATCATAATAATTAATAACTCATATCATAACTAAGTTTATATTATTTCTATGCTGCATTTAGTAAGTGTACATAAGAGTTTTCTGTATTAACAAATTTCTTATAACTTATATTTATTTTTCCTTTTATCACATTCAAGGTGAAATAAATTATGATTATTTATTATCTGCAGATAAAAAATTATCTCTGCTATTATAAAAGTGCATGTTTTTTATAAATACTTTGAGATAATACAAGGTTTCGAATGATATCAATTACATCCACATCCACGTAGTGGATTGGAAGTATAGTAATCGCAAAAAAAATTTCAAAAATATTTTCTCTTGAAATGGGTTTAGAATGTCATGAAACGTCGAGATTTTAAATTTGAGCGAAAAAAAATTTCCGTCTGTCTGTCTGTAGGTCTGTCTGTCTGTCTGTCTGTAGGTCTGTCTGTAGGTCTGTCTGTCTGTCTGTCTGTCTGTAACTTTTTTGTCCGCACGTTTTCTCCGGAACGGTTTAAGATATTGACTTCAAATTTTGTACATGTATATATTATAACGAGATCTGGAACTGGATTGTTTTTTGAAGATATCCGGTGAAGGGTTGGGGGGTAAATAGGGATAAATAGGGGGAAATATGTAAAGCAAGCTGGTAAGAGTACAGAAACTTGAAATTTGATGTATTTACTACAAGCCAAGGCCTCAAAATTTTTATAATATTTTTCATCCCCCCACCCCCTCCAATTCATTATTAAAGGGGTTGATAAAATAAAATTGAGATATTCACTTGAAATTTGGTACACGTATATATAATAATGGCATCAAGAACTATACTACATTTTGGGATTATTCTGATGAAGGGTTGGGGGTTAAATAGGGGTAAATAGGGGAAAATAAGTAAAGCAAGTTGGTAGGAGTACAGAAACTTGAAATTCGGTGTATGTACTAGAAGCCAAGATATCAAATTATTTATAATATTTTTCAACCCCCCACGACCCCTACGCCATTATTAAAGGGGTTGATGAAGTAAAATAGAGATATTCACTTGAAATTTGGTACACGTATGTATTATAACGACATCTGGAACTAGATTATATTTTGAGATGTTTCCGTTGTAGGGTTGGGGGTTAAATAGGGGTAAATATGGCAAAATAAGTAGAGCAAGCTGGTAAGAGTACAGAAACTTGAAATTCAGTGTATGTACTAGAAGCCAAGATATCAAAATATTTACAATATTTTTCAACTCCCTCACCACCCCTACTCCATTATTAAAGGGGTTGATAAATTAAAATTGAGATATTCACTTGAAATTTGGTACACGTGTGTACCATAACGACATCTGGAACTAGATTAAATTTTGAGATGATTCCGTTGAAGGGTTGGAAGTTAAATAGGGGAAAATAAGTAAAGCAAGCTGGTAATAGTACAGAAACTTGAAATTCGGTGTATGTACTATAAACCAAGGCCTCAGATTTTCTTATAATATTTCTTATAATATTTTTCAACCCCCCGACCCCTACTCCATTATTAAGAACTTGATAAAATAAATTTGAGATATTCACTTGAAATTTGGTACACGTAGGTATAATAACGACATCTGGAACTTGATTATATTTTGAGATGATTCCGTTGAAGGTTAAATAGGGGTCGATAGGGGAAAATAGTAAAGCAAGCTGGTAAGGCTACAGAAATTTGGGACTTGGTGTATATACTAGAAGCGAAGGTCTCAGGTTTTTTATAATAATTTTCATCCCCCACGTATTAAAATAGTTGATAAAATTAAATTTAGATTTTCACTTGAAATTTGGTACACGTGTATATTATAACGATATCTGAAACCAAATTATATTTTAACATAATTGCGTTGAAGGAGTGGGGGGTAAGTAAAGGTAAATAGGGAAAAAAGTAAAGCGAGCTGGTAAGAGTACAGAAACTTGATATTCGGTGTAAGGTCTCAGATTTCTTAATAATATTTTTCAACCACCCACCACCCTTACTCCATTATTAAAGGGGTTGATAAAATAAAATTGAGCTATTAACTTGAAATATGGTAGACGTATATATTATAACCACATCTGGAAGTAGATTAAATTTTGAGATGATTCCGTTGAAGTGTTGAGGGTTAAATAGGAGTATATAGGGGAAAATAAGAATATCAAGCTGGTAAGAGTACAGAAATTTGGGATTTGGTGTATATACTAGAAACCAAGGCCTCAGATTTCTTTCTAATATTTTTCAAACCCCGCCATCTCCGCTCCATTATTAATGGAATTGATAACATAGAATTGAGATATTCACTTGAAAGTTAGGACAATTATGTATTGTAATGACATCAGATTGAGATGATTCCATTGAAGGGGTGGGAGGTGGCAGGTTGTGAATAGGGGAAAATAAGTAGGGTAAACCAGAAACGTCATTTTTATTGTATACAGTGGAAACCACCGCCTCAAACGGTTCTGTAACATCTGCCCCAAATATTATTAAAATTCTATGACCAACAATTTCCACGTACTAGAGTGCAAATCTAGTCAAGATATTTCCTTTAAAGTGACTTAAATGAAAAATTTGGATGTGGAAGTAGTGATTCCTTAGACAGCAGTTTTCATAATTAGGATCTACTATACACTATAGGAACTTTAAATATTCCGAAATTATGCTTTATGTGAGAATTAATTTTTAACCAATCGTCGACAGAATGTGAGTATACTACATGTTAGAGAAAATATGGTATACACAGCCAATTCTGAATGTTCTTTCTTAAGTATGGGTGTTCCACAGGGATCAATATTGGGCCCCGTGTTATTCTTATTATGTATTAATGCGTTCGATTGGGTTTTATGTAATAATTTATCTTCAATGTGTGCTGACGATCTTTCTATGATTATTTCAGATCCTATGCATAATGTGTTAGAAGGTAAATATAATAATATTGTAGAACAGGTATTTACATTTTTCAATCAACATCAGTTGTACTTCAATGGAGATAGAACTTAGTTAACTCTGTCTCATAATAGACAGAAAAAATGCGAGTCTATTTCTTTTCAGGTCAATGAGTCGATTATAACGAGCAACCACGAGAGTATGAAATTTTTGGGCTTACATATCGATGATCACATTGTGAATATCTAATTTCCTAGCTAGCGTCAATTTCATTTTTATTTAATAATATTAAAACCGTGCTTACCAGGAAGCAATTAATTAATTAATACTATGCCCGAGAGGAGTCTAGATTAAGATATGGTGTCTGTTTCTGGGAGAACTCCACTCTATCACAGAATTCTATCATTGCTCAAAAATGGATAATGCATTGTATAGCTCTTGCTTCTAGTACCTACTCTTGCAAGGAGATCTTAAGAGAGTATAATATATTAACTTTACCATGCTTATACATTTTCGAAATGTGTATTTATGCTTATCGAAAAAAGAATGTGTTTATTGCGAATAAAAATATTCATAATGCAAATACGTGTAGCGAGGAAGAGTTTCGAATACCATATACAAGACTTAATTTAACCCAAAATTGTTTTTGCTGGTCTAAATGTTTTTACACTGTTTGCGATTGTTTACCTAGTTTTTAAGGTATATGTTGTAACTTGACTATTCCTATACAATTGTAATGTTGTCTTTATGAAAAATTAATTATTATTATTATTATTGTATTATTATTAATGGAAAATAATATATAGGAAAGTATATTGCATGTGATTTGGTGTCCAGTGTTTATTATAACATTTATTAACCGCTACCTAAGGAATTACTACTTCAACATTCAAATTTTCCCTTTCAAGTCCCATTAAACGACAACATCTTGATATTGTATTTGCACTCCAGTATATGGAAATAATTGCTCATAGAATTAACTGATTTAATAATGCAGTGGGGCTGGCAGAAATCATAAAAAAATAAGGCCTGCTTTTCTAGTATATAAACCAAATTCTAAGCTTGTGGGATATTACTAATTTGCTTTGCTTATTTACCCCTATTTACTTCCCAAAACTTCAACAGAATAAACTCAAAATATGTTCTCATTCCAGATCTCATTATATACATACGTGTACCCAATTTCAAGTCAATATCTTAATTTTATTTCGTTAACACCTTTAATAATGGAGTAGGGGTGGTGGTGGAAGTGCCAGATGTCATGAAATACTTCTAGACTTTGGCTTCTGCTATATACACTAAATTCCAAGTTTCTGGACTCTTGCTGGCTTGATTTACTTATTTGCCCCCATTATCCCCCCCCCCCAACCCTTCGACACCTGCTAGTAGACTCTTACCCGTAGCATAGTTAACAATTGTTTAAAATAACAGTTGCCTGTTAAGATAATCCGTAATTGTGGCTAGTAAGGTTGCCGGAATTAATTTCCTTTGATTTCTTCTGTGGAGTCACATGAAAAAGAAGTTTATTTATGGATATTAGTGCACTACCGTAGTGTACCAATATAACATGTTTTTTTATTTTCAACTATATTATCAAAAACCAATTTTGCTATCGAAATGATAATTAAAAGTACTCTCAAATACACAAAAAGTCTAATGTGGCGCCCAACATAAAAAATCAAAATTGCCAATATTTAAAAAACAAATGATAATTCTTTTTTCTTTTGCCCTTATTTCAAATATCTAAAAAGTGCCTGTACAACATGCAAATTAAAATGACGTAATACATTTAAATACGGAAATATGTGCGATTGTGGTTTTCCCAATTATTTGAAAACTAAAAAAGTTAGTTCAATGGAACCCGTTCATTTCTTATGGGAAGTAGCCCCCGGTGAAATTGGCTGGTATTGATATATGTTGTTCCCCATGACCTCCGGATCAAAATTTCCCACCGGCGCAAGGAAAATGGACAGTTTTCCAGATATCGTGGGTGCTAAGGGGGTGCTCATTCTTTGTGGGAAGTGGCCTCCGCCCCGGTGAAATTTGCTAGAATTGTGTCCATGAGAACTGTGGATCGGGAGCTCGATTAACATATATCGATTCCAGCGAAATTCACCTGTCCATTTTCTGACCTTGTGCCCATGAGAATTTTTGATCAGGAGCTCGAGAGGAATAACATATATCGATTCCAGCGAATTTCACCTGGGCGGGGGCCACTCCCCATAAGAAGTGAGCACTCCCTTTGCACCGCCGATATTGGACATTAAACGCTTTTCCGAGGTTGAAGTTTGCATGGCGTCAAAAAGAATTAAACCTAAAATTACTGCGGGCCCAGATGGAATTCCAGCATTTCTACTGAAAGACTGTGCCAGCATGTTTGCATATCCTCTCTGCATAATTTTTAATTTATGTCTTAGGAAATGCTATTTTCCTGATATTCGGAAATACTCCTAAGTGTGCCCTGTGTATAAAAAATATATATAATTTTTAAATTATCGTGAGAACCTGCCTGTAACTCGGAAAATTAGCAAGTTACTTCCAAGATACAAAAATGTTTAGTAGGCCTCCATGCATATGTCTGAATTTTTACATTACATATTTTTAATGTGCTACAGTTTTAAAGAAAGGGGTAGTTTTTCCCGTTTTTTAGGAAAAACTGGGTAAAAACGCACTTTGCAGAAAAGTTGAAAATAATGTCTTGTATTTTGATGATACATTCACCTGAATTATTTCAGATTTTTTTCAACTTTTATATTTCCTTCTCCCACTTTTAGGAATTTTAGAAAGGCCATATCTCGAAAAATAAGAATTTCTCGAAAAAATTTACCAGAGTAAAAACATTTTATTTTGGGCCACAAAAAGGTGAACATGCTGTTTTTTTTTCATGTTTTACCGAATTCTACAGGTTACGGAACCCGTCATAAAAGGGGCGTCTTCTACACCTTCCGATCATTTCCTGCTCTAATATTTTTTTCACTTTTTATTAATGTTATTACAAACACATTGCACAGAGTTTCGCCTAGGTTTCAATTTTTTTATGACATCTGCCACCCCCACCACCACCCATCATTAAGAAATTTAACACATTAAAATGAAGATATTGATTGGACATTTTGCACACATATGTATTGTAACGAAATCTGGAACTAGTTATGTTTTAAGCTTATTTCGATAAAGAATTGGGGAGTAAATAGGAGTGCTTTCTTTATTTAAATAAAGCAAGCTAGTAGGTGGGATTTGGTGTATATACTGGAAGCCAAGGTCTCAATTTTTTTTATGGCCTCTGCCACCCCCACCACTACTGCAACTATTATTAAAAGGGTTAACAAAATAAGATTGTGTACGAAAAATTCTTTTTTTAGCATCTCCATTATCAGTTTGGGGCAGACGGTTTCAAATATTATATTGAAATTCAATGAGCATTTATTTCCACATACTACTGGAATAATGCAAATATAGTATCCAGATGTTTTCGTTTAAAGGAACTTGGGAAACCTGGATGTGGAAGTAGTGATTTTTTAGGCTAGAGGTTTGATTTCCGTTTCCCACATACCCCCCAACGACATCAAAGGCTCATTAATAGTCACGTTTTTATAAGCTGACACATTATCTAAAGTAGGTTTTTTATTCGTATTTTCCTGCACATCTGAAATATTACCCAAGGCGCTCGGAATAAATTTCTTAACAATACTTTTAGAGTATTTTAAATATTTGTATAAAGAATGATCTAATATATAAATAGACATTAATCGTCGATAAGTATCTCATATAGCTGCTTTAGTAAAACAAGTCCGATAGGTCCCAAGTCATCCACCTGACGGTTTTTTATATTATTTATATTGTCATATTTGTTATAATATATTAAATATATATTTCTTCATTGTACACTATGAAATGCCTAGTTTTAAGTCTTGATATGTGAAACATAGTTAAATAAAGTAGATTTCTAAATGGAAATGGAAATGTCTTGATTTCCGGCACTTGATCAGCGAAGTTAAGAAACGCTGATCGGGTCCTGCGCTTGAATAGGTGACCAAGTATCTCGTCGAAATCTCAGTCCATACATTTGAGTCATTGTGAAGGCCTAACTAGACTGTAATTTTAAACTACTTGGCGATGAAAAAGCCAAAGGCTAATAGCTACATACCAAGACTTATCAAGGCTATGAAGTCTAGTGCAAAGGACAAAGTCTGGATAAGGAGCTGTAAGGAAACAGGAGCGTCACAATAGATCTACAGAGGTCACTGTCGTAAAGACCAATCAGCCAACTGTCTCCCGTCTAATCTAACCTATGCTAGAGGTTTTTCTTGATATCTTCAATGATTTTCAGTGATTAACTGTATTACTGATGTTCGATTAATTATTAAAATTTTATAATAATTTACGGTTTTGTAGGGTTTAAAATTTGAAGATAAGAAATATAAGTAGAAAAGTCTTTTTAATCAAACTTTTATTTAAATAAATTAGGACTAAAATAATAGCTTCATTATAACATTTCATTTCGTGACAAAATTTCAAATATATAGTTTTTAATTTGTTTATTATTCACTTTTTAGTCATAATTTATTTAAATAAAAGCTTGAATTAAAATTATTTCTTTACTTATATTTATTTATTTTAAACTTTTTAGTCTGGAAATTTTTTATTTATCTTTATAATTGTTTTTTTTGCTACCACTGCTACTAATATATATTTTTTAACATTAAATTCGTCATCTATGCCACTTAAACAGTCTGTGTACTCATTTTCATGCTAATCTGATCATTCTTTACAACGCCGCGCCATATTGTAGCCGTCATCTTTAATGTTTTATATTTAACACCGGAAACATCTATGTCACCAGAGGACTGTACCGAATTTCAGCTCAATTGGATAATAGAAAGAGAGTTAAAACTTGAGTAGAAGTTTTGGACCGGAAAGATATACATACATACATACTAACACAACAAGTAAAATAAAAGCTTTAAAAAAAGAGAAATAGCAGAGTATATTATTTAACTAATTGGCAATAATAAACTAATAAGGATGGGCATAAAAAAGTAATAACAAACATTAAATGTAAGTGTTAGGTTAATACAGAGAACTAAGAAGAAATATGTTTCAATGGTAAAAAAATTATCACATTTATCAACGTGGTGATACAATAATTATAAAGAATATATTAATGAACGGTTCATATTATATTTTGTTTAGTCATTCTACGAATGTAAATTACTAAAAAGCAAGTAGGCTTTGACGAAAAATAATAAATATTTATTCTAATTGTCAGTGTATCAGTTACACCTTATCAAATTAAAACTTATGATCGGTTTTCTATTTAGCGAAAGTAGTACCCAATGTTCAATCAAATTCAGTGAGCATATGGCATATATGTATTTAGTTTTGGAGTAATGCGATGAAAACGCGTCAGCAGCCTCTAGGCTTTGTACAATAGAATGTTCCAATAAACAAATCTTCACGATGCTTATCACGAATATCCGCGTATATCAAAACTCGGACCAAATAAATATTTCCTTGAACATTTCAGCTGGAATAGCAGTTGCTTAATTAATTTTCCCATTCTTTTTAGTGGAGCAGTTCGAGCCCGAAAAATACGAGAAACCGAACTGTCTTTTTTATTATTATCGTTTTTTATATTAGGGTATTATTGTCGTCCCATTATGTTGGCAAATTTGTGAGATTTAGACGCAGGGAGTGGGGAAGAAATTCACATTTAAAAATCGTAAAAGCTTGTTTCTCGCCGACAACTTTTTTGTTTTTACTTTATAGAAAAACGTTAAAATTTATAGAGGGAGTGACAATAATCGGTTCATCAGATTTCCCGGAAAACGCATTTGAAAGAAATGTTCAAGTGCATATTTTGTAGAGAAAAAAGGAGTTGAGAAGTACAAATTTTTATAGGATAGAGGGGGGTATGTTTGTTAGTTGTGCCGGAAGATGGTGGTGGTGGGTGCACTAGGGGCGGAGAGAAGGGTGGATGATAAATAAATTCAACTCCCCATAACTTTTTTCACAAAAGTGCAAGAACAGAAAAATTGAAATGAAATGAAAAATTCATGACAATTTCTTTTTTTGGCAAGAATAAAGGGGCAGAAGGGGAGAAATAATTTTTAATTTTTCCAGTGGGATCCTTTACATCAAGGGAGGGGTATTGATGAGGATTTTTTAATGGTGGGAATTTTAATTGAATGTGAAAAAAATAGCTGGATTGGATGAATAGGAAATGCGTTTTGGCAGATAATGGGTTAAGGAAAAGAGACAAGTTTAGTTTTGCATCATTGACAATTTTCTGTTTAAATGTTTACTGAAAAAAATAGGTCATACCACATTTAACAATCGAAAGGGTTATTTGAAAACAGCTCAAATTTTTTCAAATTCTTTTTGTGTCAAATAATTTTATAATAATTATGTCGCATTCTTTGCTGAAAAATTAATAACTTTGGCTCTTGCAATTTTTCCCTCAAGTACATATTTTTAGCGTAAGCAATTATCAAAATGATGAAAATTTTATATTTTAGCCAATTATCGGAAAAATTGGCCTCGGAGAAGAAATGTTTCACACAAAAGTTTCATATTTTTCTGCGAGGAATTGAATGCCGACATGAGAAGTATGGATTTCCACGAGAAAAAACAAAGTTGTGCACTTAAAAATATACTCTTGAGAGAAAAATTGCAAAAGACAAAAGTTATCGATTTTTCAAGCAAAGGATACGACAGAATTTTTTCAGAATTATTAGACACAAAAAAGAAATTTCAAAAATTGTACCCCTTTTCAAACAGCCGCTTCGATTATTAAATGTAATATGATCAATTTTTTTCAATAATTGATTAAAAAAGAAATTGTCAATAGTGCAAAATAATCGTATCCCAGGTTCCTATCCCTTTTGCTTAACCCATTATTCGCTAAAACGGATTCTGCTCCCTTCCTATTCATCCAATCCAGCACTTCTCTTCACATTAAAGATGATAGAAATTCCCATCATTTAAAAAAATCCGCATCATAACCATTTACTTCATGTAATAAACCATTTGAAAAAAATTGGAAATAGTTTTTCCCCTCCCGCTGACAATTTTTTTTGCCAAAAGTAAATTTTGTCAAAAAAAATTGTCATATTCTGATTTTTTTTTAAAACTACACAAATTCTGTTTCAACTTTTATGAGCTTGCACTTTTTTTGAAAAAGTTATGGGGGTTGATTTCATTTGCCGTCTCCGCCTCCCACCTCTCCACCGCTATGCACCCACCACCTCCATCCTCCGCCGGTACAACGAACACGAGCATATCCCCCTATCCTTTAAAAACTCCAACCCTTCAACTCCTTTTTTTGCTATAAAACATGTACTCAACTTCTTTGCACTTTTTTCCCGAAAAACGCGTTCTTTCAATTGCGTTTTCCGGGAAAACTAATGAACCGATTTTCTTAGATTTTTGACGACTTTATGTATTCTCGCTCCTTCAGTAAATTGCATTTAAAATATATTTCTATAAAGTAAGGAACAAAAAAGTTATAGGCGAAAAAACAGTTTTTGAGATTTTTAACTACGAATTTCTTCCCCACTCCTTGCGTCTTAGTATCATAAATTTGACAACTTTATGGGACGACAATAAAAATCTACGCAATTATCCAAAAAATAATGTCTTAGACTTCATTTCCAACCTAGATCTGCTCCACTATTTTGCCAAATTCCTTAACAAAAGAGTTGAGATTTTACCATTGAAAAATTAATACTTACAGACTGCCATACACAAATAACTGAAAAGTACTTCATATCATGAGAAATAAATAATAGCATAAAAAGGAAGGCTATAAAATGACATGTATTTTGGTTCTCTTCTTACTTCTATACAATGCATCTCAAATATCTCTAAAATAATCAGTATGAGGTTAAAATTACTTATTTTAAAAATTAAAGGAATTGTCTTTAAAGCGTATCTTTGCATATCCCTACAACTTTAAAAATTATGATGTTATGTACGAAACAATGAGTGTTTAGTAATTTTTTTTTAAGTTTGGGGCTTTCCTGCTGTTATTGGCCGTAGAATAAAAATTTTAGAAATAGTTTTTGATTTTTGATAACACACGATATAATATCTCGATTTGCTGCAAAAATTCCTTTCTCTGCATATAACTAGAAGACTGTTGTACTGAGAGAAAAAATTACAGAATACAGAACTAAAGCTTATGAAGCTATGTTTAATCCATATTTTATCATTTCTTCACTTAATGAGGATTATCCGTTAATTGCTGAAAAATTATGTTTACAGTAAAATGACAAAATTTCTCTGTAATTTAAAGTATATGTTCTAAAACGGGTGCTTCACAAATTCCAAAAACTTAGAACATGTGTGTTCACAAAAACTAATAAAACATTTTTATTTTCTTTATTCTACCACCAATACTAGCAGGAGAATCTCAAACTTTTACTTTTAAAGCTGTAGAGCTAAGAATTACAGTTTAAAGAAAATTTCAACATCTCATAATTCTCTCCTATATATTTTTAACGTCAGATTAATTTTTCTTGTGATATTTGAAATTTAAGTATTATGTCCCGACTTATAAACGTTCGAGGGCCACCTTTAAACTGCCATATTTCTAGAACATTTCGCCGTAGAGAAATAAAGAAAATCAAAGTATTTGTAATTTTATAGTTTTCTATAAAATGCACAAGTTTCTCATTATATGTAACACTTTTGAGTTATTTGCGAAAAACAGTCTCCAAGTACCAATTTTTTAATGGTAAAATCGTAAGTTTCAACTTGGAAAATGTCCATTTTCATAACGTATAAACTATCTTTCTCTTACAATTTAGGTCTCTGTTAGATCCATCAGTCAGTTTTTTATTTTTTTGTTCACCCACATAGAAAAAGTGGGAGCCACCCCCAAATATGAAGCCGACATTGGCAGTTTCTTGATATTGAGTTACATTTCTGTTAAAAATACATTACAGAAGGAATCCATTTACTGCTTGAGAATTCCGAGCTGAAAAGCTTCACTGACTCCACTATATTGGTTGGTAAGTCTTTACATATGATTTTCCCAAATAGGTTAATAAATATGGAGGGGGAATAAAGCTCTTGTTCTTTGGCCGATAAGATAATTCGCATCATAATCACTTAGATTTTTGTTTAAGGCTTTGTTAAGAATAAAGCTTATAGCTCAGAAACAAATGCTCTGTTTAATTAAGTGTAAATATTACTCAGACAGTAAATGAATTTGAACTAAATAAGTTTTTCAATGTATTCGATTTTCCATCCTACAATGGGATGTATCTTCAGAATAATGGTTTCTTGAATTGTCCGTTTTTTATGTTTGTTATTAATTTTGTTTGTTCTCATTGTTTTATAATTAACTTTTTATTTAAAAAAAATAGGTACTCTTCTTGTTTGTTTTAAAATTCAAATTGAAATCTTCTAAGACTTTCAATTGTAAATCATCCGTCACATATAGAGAAAATTAAAAGTTAATTAAGTATCATTATTATTAATAATCTATATTTTGCTTATGTTCATGTAATAAGAAACAGCAACGTTTTTCAAAATTGTCACTAAATCATCAGAGATATCGAAAAAGGAAACTAGCAATAAAATACTGTAAGTTGTATTTTATTTCTGGAAAATATGGAAATAGGTTTATAGAATGTAAGCATTCGGTTTTTTAATATCAACCAATTTTACTGGAGACGTATTGAAACTGTTAATCGAGAAGGGCATCTCAAAACTATTCTGAAGATATTTAAAAAAATAAGGTTCACACCAGTGACGGCGTTTTGTATTAAAAAACGGTGCACCTTGGGATATAGGAATGTATGGCGGAAATTATATGCTATTTGTGTCTAGAATTCATAATGGAATGAAGGTTTGATATTTTTAAAATATATATCTGAAATGAATAGGGAACGAATTGGTTACATAAATATAATAACAAATTACAAATAACAACACTAATGGTAGTTAATAGAATTCTGGAAATTACGTTGTATAAATTCGAATCTGCATTCGATATATATTTCCCATTTATATATACTATTAGATATTTTTATATTTTGGGAATATCAATACATACAGCAATTATTTTCATTGGGTGTGGCTCTATAAATTCATGTTATTTTAAAAATTATCTATACAAATTCTGGCGATACGATTGGATAAATGAGAGAGGGGAAATGTGACGTCACCAGTACGTAACAGCCATTTTGAATATTTGCCTATCTAGTATCTGCATGCGACGCACACAACAACTTTAATAAATTATTGTCTATTGGATACACAAAATTTTAAAATTTTTTATTTAACGCATGCGGTTTAACATAGCTTGTAATCTAGCGGTAAATTTAAAATAGTCATGCAAATAAAAACACAAACTTGATGTACCCAGATTCCTATTTTTCTGTCTTAGTTATTGGAGAGTTGACATAAATGAATATGTTTGTTTAATTCCTTGTTAATCAAATTTATTAACATTCCTATACTCAAGTAGGGATATAACTTTACTTAATGCTGTTTCTGACATGCATAATTTTTGTGACTTGAGAGAAAATAAAATATACTATTAGGATATGAGTACATTTAAAAATAATTAATGGTAGCTAGACACTTAGACTTACCCTTGTAAATTGTGCAGACGTCGTCACTTATTTTTATGTTTTATGTACTTATTATATTGTCTTTATCGGTAAGTTGTGTCGAAGGCGGGTTAAATAGTCACTCTTAGGGAAATTTTAGACTATTTTCTTAACAATTTATTAATTTTTATAACAATTTTGTACTTGTACCAAATTTAAGCCACAATGAGTTTTTTAGTTTCTTATTTTTTTGTTTTTTATTTATTTTTTTTATTAATATACAAATTTTCTAATAGGAAGTATTTTTTTGTGTATAAGGCCGACGATTTAAGGCACTCAAGTCGAGATTCTGGAAAAATACGCTTTGGTTTTTGTTAAAATAAGTTATTTAAATTTTTATTTAAATACACCTAAATTTGTAAATAAATATTAATTTATTCTCATTTAAAGTTATCAGGTTAGATCACAGATTTTGGTTATTATTTCGAAACAGTTTAAATTATAATTCGTTTAAAATTATTAGGTCGATTTAAGTTAAATTAGGAAAAGTTCACTCTGTATATTAACGTTGGTATTAAAGTTCACAAAACTTAGCCCGTTTATGTATATATGCCCAGTTTTTTTGTTGTAAAACTATTGTTTTAAAATCAGGTGGATGGAATATTGCCCCTATTATTAAAAAATTAACCGGATTAAGTTAAATTATTGAGTCTGCTTTGATGTTTTTAGTTGCCCGATGCAGTTTATCAATAAGTTTAACTTTTATTAAGACGTTTAAGGTGGTTACGATTAAATGAAAGTTTCATAAATGTGCCCTTAGATTTAGATTAAATTATGTTTCAAGTAAAGTAATTGTAATTAAATTAATAGATGATTATTATTGTTGATCCTCTTGTAATATTTCGTCGATAGCAAACTGCGATTGTATAGTGAAAAATATAGGAACATTATAGCCGAAAATTTAGTTGTATCACGATGTTCTTTTTTGTACTGTGTTTCTAATGATTAATTTCTGAAATATAAAAAATACAGATTAGTATATATAGTATATACGCAAAATGATGAAACCTGGCTTAAGAACGCATGAAAGAAATTTGCGCAAGTGTAATAGAATGTAAAGCAATAGCATCTAGATCTTAAGCTAGGTTTCTGTTTACTAAACTTAACATATCATATTTAGTTTTAATGTGAACCTTTTTTGGAAATAGCAGCACATTAAACACAATATATTTCTTATAAGTATAAGATAATTAGAAATTAACTCACGGTTGTTTTGGTTTTATTGTTTTTTTGGTTTTAACTGTAGGTATAGACAGGTTTAGGGGTATTGTGAAAGGGGTTTCGCAGTCAGCTATAAACTGAAATTTTCAGGGACTGAAAATTGTCTATGTACTAGCATATAGGCAGTACATAGGAGAGCGGCGTGGTCCGGCCTATCCGTGGTACAGGGCTGTGGAAAAGCTCTGGTGGTGGATACCAGGTAGTAGAGGTAGATTTTGGACGCTAGCTCGACATCAAAGTGACAGAGATAAACAACTGAACATCGAACGCCGCCACGCTTGATGTGTGCATGAAATCACACGGAAAACGTGTTGCCTGACCTCCTATGTTCGATAAGTGTGAAAATAATTATTAGAACTTTAGGTATTGATCATGACGTGTATAGGATTACTTTGGAACAACTAGAAGAAGATATGGCGACTAGTCTGAATGAGAAAAAATGGGTTATGTACATAAATGATAGTTTACATATCTCTGTTCTAACTATTAATTTCTTTATTAAAATGTATAATCTACTATTTTTTAGATTTGTTGGATACATTTTCTGCTAATTAGTCGATATCTGCACATGAGGTACTAGTTTTTGAGGATGAGATTAAGACAACGGCATTGAATTCAATGTTAAAATGCAAAGCTAAGTGGTATATTAAAAACTATTTTCCTATAAAAATATGTATATATTTTTTAACTGTGATATTATTTGTAATATACGAAAACGAAAGTAGAGAAAACAAATATTTAAATATTTTTGGCGTTTACATTATTATTCGTAATATATTCAGTGTGTCTCATCTCTTGCGTTGAATTGATTATTTCTTTGCCTAAAAAAAATACTTCGTCGGTCATGGCCTGTTGAGAACGGTTAAATAATACGAACATTAAAAACCATGGTAGGCTTTTTTTAATCGAAAAATATCATTAGGAAAAATTACAGAAGAAGAAGAATTGCAATCCTAGCATATGTACAACTTTCTGGGTTTCATTTATTCAAGTAGTGAAAATATCAATTAGTCATTGTTACAAATACACTAATATTAATAATATCAAAAAATGAACAATCTGTAACAGAAACAATTTAATTAGCTTCCACTAGTCAAGTTTTATACATTTATTATACTCCTCGCAACTACAAAACGAAGAGTATATTGCATTCGAATGGCACATTTATAAAACCGGTAATATTGCTCGTAGAGAAAAAAAATTTCATATCATTGTGTTGGTGATCGAATTTTAAACAACTTTCAAAATGTCCGTCCGTCTGTCTGTCTGTCTGTCCGTCCGTCACGTTTCTTGTAAGCACGATAACTTAAGAACGAAAAGTCTGATTGTATTGAAATTCGGACAGCGAGTTAGTGTTAGCTAGAGGACGAACCTATTGGCTTTTTAACAAAATCGATCAATGAATAAAAAAGTTATAAATTAATTAAATAAAAAAAAAATACATAATTTTTTTAATGTTTCGTAATTAAACTAAAAATGTCTAAAACTAATATCATTTACAAAAAAACTGCGAAGAGTATCCTATAGAATGTACAATAATTATATAAAATGTGCAGTAAATCGGCGAAGAGTATAACGGTTAGCTTGTTTTATTATAAGTATTATTAATGTTTTTTTTTAAATCAATTTAAGATTGGCTGAAAAAGTAGAAATAGTAAGTCCATGTAGTTGGTAACAAAACTCGTTCATACAGAAAGGCAGACACGAGTTCAATAGAAGCCATTAAGGTGGAATTATTTGTTTCAAAACTGTTGCAAATATTAATAGCATTATTAATAATAGTAGGACTGTTTCTAAATCAAGACCAATTCACGTAAATATTAATTAGATCGGTGACCGATGAAATGATGTTGTGTGATGTGTGCTAATACCAAGGTAAGTGTCCGAGTATAAATGTTTCCAGAAGTAAAGTGTGGAGATATCTCATTCGTCATAAATGGTTGGAGTTTTGTCTATGGGTACAAGTAAATAATTAAAATGATGCAAATCTTCTTAAGAAAAATTTATATCAGAAACGAAGTAACATTTACTACGAACGGTATTGTTCCGACACAGAACTGTTGATGTTGAGCACAAGATCTTCCTTATTTCGTAATAAACTGTAAGAGACAATATTCTCAGAAAATTTATATTTGGTGCGGAATATTCAACGAAACTATTATTCAACCTTTATTTCTTTGTTTAAATAATTTGAACTCTGAAATTCTAAATTTCCTAAAGGCCAAGCTGCAGGACATTCTTGATGTACCAATAATGGTAATTATTACTCGAACAGGGGACTTATATCTATCGGATGGGTCACCCATTCATAACAAGGGCAGGTCGCATCTGCGAACACGTTCCTCTGCTCTGGATACGACGCAGCAGCCCATTAATACACTGGCTGCCCCGATCTCCAGACCTGACGCCTCTGGATTTTGTATGGGGACTAGTGAATCAAAACTGTACAGAAATTCTCCTAATAACGCAGATGAACTATGTGCCCGTATTCGGCAAGCATTTCAAGCATACTCCTGAAGAACTGAGAATTGTTATTAAACATGCAGTTCGATAAATGTATTCGTGTTTATCAGTAGTTTAGTGGAGGCTAATTAAGTTATTTCTGTTAAATTCGGTTAATTTGATACTAGTAATATTTGCGTATTTTTAAAAATGACTGATTGGTATTTCAACTACTTAGATAAATTAAATATTAAAAATGAATATTTTTTTCCAAAATAATTTGTATATAGGCTAAGTTTGCCACTTTCAACATTCCTTCTTCAACATTTTTTAAAATTTTCGTATTACTTCCACATCCACGTAGTAAAATTTGACACACGTACGTGATCTGGAACTGGATTGTATCTTAAGCTTATTCCATTGAAGGGTTGGAGGTGAATAAGTAAAGCAAGTTTGTTAGAGTCCAAAAACTGGAGCTTCGGTGTATATACTAGAAGTCAAGATATCAAATTTTATTATTACAACACGACCACCACTTCTAACATCCCTCCAATTCCAACAATTCCCTTATTAAAGGAGTTATCAAAATAAAATTGTGTTTTAATGTGGGTATGAGAACGAAATTTCTCAAAACATGTTTGGACCTCAGGACAGACGATTTCAGATATTATATTATTAATATTCTATGAGCAATTATTTTCACTTACTGGAAGGCACATAATGTAGGTAGAGAGCCGGCTGTACAGATTTATTATGAATAAGATACATGAAAAACTTTGAAAATGTTACCGGAAGTGACGTCAAAATGGGAGGATGCGGGAAAACAAGAAGATGCCCCTATTTTTTTAATAACTAGAAGGGTTGTAGTTTAACTTGAAAAAAAAATCATGTATTCGATGACTTAAGAAAACACAAACAACACTTTAATCGAGGGTGACTCGGGGTTGCGGGCAAATTAAGCCAGGCATTCCACTACAATCTCATTGTATACCTCTAAACCTACATTTTGACGTAGGTTTTATTCATGTATTCGATGACACACAAAATCATGACCGGAAGTGGTGTCAAAATGTCACATGTATCTTATTTATAGGAAATCTGTACGGCCAGCTGTCCACCTAACAGCATTAAGATGTTTTCGTTTAAAGATACTTGGATGGGAAATGATGTGGAAGTAGTGATTCCTTAGACAGCGAATTTTTAAAATCGTTCTCGGTATTTTTCTTAGGCAAAAATAATCAATTTTGTTGATTGCATAACTACTAACAATAATTTGAGGTTGATCTGAAAAAACACTGAGAAACATTCGAGGGTGTGTAGGATACTGTATATATTTTAAGGACTGTTTTATCTAGGCAAAGGTATCGCGTAACTCTTTTTTTCAGAAGAGGTACATATTTGAAAAATGCATTTACTCTAATATACACATGATAAAAACAATAATATTTTATGATTGTAGCAATATTTAACCACCATATTACGAAAGGTCGTCCGATAGTTATTTTTATTTCTTTCCTTATTAATTAGTCGTTACTTCTAAACATGGTTTACAAAATATTTTCCTCCAAAATAACATTAGTCAACAACTGTATGATATTTACTATTTACAAACAATATTTTAACTAGCAGTATTGGAGAGAATTTGGTACAAAAATTGGGAAGCATGATTAATTATATTTTCGCGAACTAGAGTCGCATCAGTTTAGTCACTGTTTGAATTTTTAGTTTATTAATTTTGATTTAGATTTTAATTTATTGCTATACAGCTTTGATATAGTACATGTTCTCAAAAAAATCTTGTGTGATCAGGTTATATTATTATTGATTCTTGTATTTCAATTTATGTAGGTAAAACATAACTAGATTTAATTATTATGAAATATAATATTCGTCTGAAACAACACTTTAAATCGATACAAATTGCAAATTGGCACAGCGCACAGTGTTTCAGAATATAAAATTTTTGGCCAAAATTTTGAAACTCTGCAAATATACTTATTGTACAAAAAATAGTTTAAACAATTGACCCCCTCTGGGGGTGAGATATAGGGGTTGAAAATATAAACATCCTTACTCGGTTTACGTACGTTTGATACCTACATTTTTATGAGAAAAATAATTTTTAAAAATTGTCAACCCCTGGGGGTGAGTAAGAAGGACTGAAAACATAAACAACCTTCGACATATTTGAAACTCAGTTTACGTATTTTTGATATCTAAATATCTATTAGAAAAATAAGGAAAAAATTATCAACCCCTGGGTATCAGAAAATTCGAAAAGCGGCGAGAAATCTGAAAACGGGAAAGGGCTTTAGAATCCTAGACTTTACATGGACAAAATAATTTAAAAAATTTAATTACCCGGTGGTAACTTTTAGGGGATATAAGGTTATTAACTGAATTTACTAGAGTTTTTGATCATTGTGCAATGAACTATTTATAAACAAAAAATTACTAACAAAAATGATTTAATCTCAATAAAACATGTTACCTATTACTAAATACAGTATATTTAATATTAAGACGCCCTCTTCTTCGTCGGATGGAGAAATTTCGCTGCTTTTCGTCTCAGGCTGTGGAACTCTAGGAGATTCAGATTCCGTTAATTCTAGCGAGGGTGCCTCTAATAACGAAGTAACTTCAGGAGACATATTTGAATATTTTCGTGGTGGGCACTGCTGCAAAGATGAAATTACTGTATCGGAAGTTATAAGGAGTATGTTCATCAAATCTTGGTTTCCAATTGTACGGGAAATTTTTCGGGTGTGTTACTGTTTAAAACTTGAAATTTTTATTTCTTGATTCTTGGGCCTCTTCTGACGATTGACCAATAGGTAGAATAGCTTCTTTGATTACTATGGCTCCATGAAGTAATATTTTATGTACGCAAGTTGACAAATAATACCACGGATATTTAGCGACATACAATTTTGCCGTCTCCAAAGCATATTCCTCAAACGCTTTCACATCGCTTGCATAATTACAAGATAAGGTGCGTAATATCACACCAAATTGCGTAATAACTTCTTCATTTATGTCCGCAGTTTCACTGGAAAGTGAGGGATTAGCAAAAAATCATCGAGCTGTGTTGCCGTCGTTAGTGGTTCCGCTACCTCCACTCTTAGGTATATCCACGAGCAGTCCTATGCTGTATCTGAAGTTCTGCTGTATGGTACGTTCCTTCTTTTCGAAAACTGCTTTATTTTCGGTTCCTCGAATGTGCCAAACTTTAAATTCTAATCTGTATGAAATGCGCAGCAAATATTCAAAAAACCTGATCCACGCATGCAGACTTGACAATCCAAATGTCATATTTACCTGGATAACTGCTCTCTTTAATACCTTTTCGATGGCATTCATATCTTTGGGAGTTGCTTTACATATATAGCATGTTTGTGAAGAAGCTGTTTCCGTAATTGCATTACACACTTTGCCGTCTACCATAGTCATCACACAAACATGAGAAACTGCAATTTCTTCATTACCTAACATATCACTAGTCGGTCGAAGTTTCGAAATTTGATATTTTATATATGCTTTTTCCTGTACCCTCAATTCTCTCGTCTCTTTTTTAAATTGAAAATGTATAGGTCTATAAAATCGAGTTGACAATGGGCGGGGATTTTGCCACACAATAATTTTATCTGTAACAGTTGTAATGGCACTATGGACGTTAGAAATAAATCGCCATCACCAAGACCAACCTCGGCGAACATTTGTTGTATTGTGAGTGACCTGTCATTCCACCACTTCTCCATTTTATCAATAATTTCAAATTCAGAAGATCACTTGATAATGAAGGAAAAACCGGTTTCTGCAATTCCAGAATCCGTTTTACAGTATGATCCAAGAGGTCTTGTAATATAATTTCTACAGGCGATTCGGTTACAATTTGCTCTTCTTCTTGGAGATAGCAACATAATTTTGCTTCGTGGAGCTTGTGATAGGAGAGATAGATATTGGCAAAATGTAATTTTGCTATCCGTCTATGAACAAGATAGGAGTGTTTGCTTCTCTTTCGCTTCAATCATTACTCACAAAGCTTCATCTGGGGTAAGTAGAAATATTTCCTTTGACTTCTGCCTCTTTTGCCAAGCTTTTCTCATTTTACTGGCTTGAGTGGGAGTGTTCAAAATTGCTTCTGAGACAAGTTTTGCGGTAGCCTCTTTACCTTCCTTCCTAAGTTTTTTTGCTTACAGCCGAAGTTAGCTCTTCGCTTTCGAACATCGATGACACTGTTGCAGTCCTTCGATGTTTGGTTTTTTCACTGCTCGCAGAAAATTGTAAAACGGGACGACCACGGGCACGGCTCCTTTCACCTCCACATGAAGTTCCTGGTTGTGGCTCAGCATCTGGGTCAATTTCTTCTTGGGCTTATTCAAATACAAATTGAACACTTAACCACTCCGTATTTTTCTCCAAAAATCTATTCGTTTCTCTTGTGCATCAAGCTTCGAGTAAATGGCGCTGCAAAACATTGAATTTATATTCTTCAATTTTAACATGGAGTGATGAAGACTCATCACTCTCGATTTTATAGTGCCTCACCAAATAATTGAATATACTCAGTTCGATTTAAACGTTCTAAACCATTTTTTTCATACAAGACGACAAAAAGTTGCCTTCTGGTCACCACTTTTACTCTAAAAAAATTGGTACTGTTACCGAAGAGAATAAATGTAAATCTGAATACAAAACTAAAGTAAAGACCAGAAACGGCATTAATTACAGGCTAACTTGATTTTCTGTCAAATCAAATAAAATATCGCAAATATCGAATAGAAATCAATAGATTTTACACCTCAAATTATAAAATAAAATGTGCAGTTATGGTGCATGCGTTTGTTACGGTTGATGCATGTTCAGGAATAAAACCTAAGCGAAATCGAAATATCTTAAAAGGGCGCTTGAAGCACCTATCAAATTTTAGTATGTTGTTAGGGAATGTTCAAGCTATCTTTTAGTTGTTAGGTTCAAGCTGGGTCTGGCCTGAAAATTTTTATGGCTCAACATAAATTTAAATTTTAACATAAAATCTTCAATAAAATTGACTACATATTTACGTTATCTATATGTTTAGACTTATTTAAGTTTGTCTCATATGTATGTACAGGGTGTTTCTTAACGACGTGCTAATATTTCATGTTATGAAGAAAAGTTTATATGAACATATGTCCGCAGGGGCTTAAATTTTTTGCTACAGGGTGTTGAAATATTTTTTCTCTAATCGTTATTTTTTGATATCTCAGAAAGTATGTTAAATATCATTTTCAATTTTGGCATATGTTAATAAGATATAGAACTGCATATTTCAATTAGAATTTTTTTTTATCGCTCCACCAGTGGCGTCCCTGCGAGCATGTCCTTTGATATTTTTTACCAAGAAAGTGGTACGCCACTGACATTTTTCAGTGTCGATAATTTTTCTGGTTAGCCTGATCAATTCTACATGAAAACGGTCTTTTGCGTTTATATCGTCAGAAGCGCAGTTCTTGATTAAAACAATGAAATTTATATGAACTTTTCATCATAAAATGATCTAAGGAATCACATCCTGAAATATTAGCACGTCATTAAGGAACACCCTGTATAACATGAAAATACATACCTAAAGGAAGTTTTTTGTACACTTAAACTTTTGATTCAAACGCTGAATAACACACAATATAATGAACGAACGCTTGTATATGTACGGACGTTACAAGAAAGTCTGTTTTTTTGAGCAGGTAGCTGAACGAAAATACCTTCCACCTTCTCGAAATTCTGGGAAAACATGCATTATCTATTTTCCTTAGTATCTGCAAATTCTGTGAACGGTGCTATTACTTTGATAAATACCGATTTTTGGCCGCTTTTCGAATTTTATGGCCCATTGCACTGTGCCGCGTATCCAGCAAAGTGGGTTCGAGTCTTGCTCACTGAGAAATAATTTTAATTATAAAATTATCTCCAAGAAGTGGTTCGGACTCCACTATAAACTGTAGGGTCTCGTTTATCTTTGCTTAACACAAAATCATCCTTGATTTCAAGGAGTTATCTTAATGACTTAAGAAGCGGTCAACAAAAATGAAAATGTTTACATATACAGTGTTTCAGGTATGCGGTTATTAATTTCTAGGCGGTGATTCTACATAAAAAAATACGAAAGAAAGTCCATAAAAGATGGGTCCGGAAACCCTCCTAAGGGCGCTGCAGGACTCTGAAGGGGGCACTCAAAATAAGTGAAATTGAATTTATTATTCTCTTGAATAAACTAAAGAAAAATAATAAATCATTACTATATACAGGTTTTAAAGATTAACAAATTAAATTAAATGTTCAAAATGGGCGCCATTCGATTCTATTTACCCAAGACTGAAAAAATTACTTTAGGTTCAAATTTTTCGAATCCGGTTGGTCCTATATCGTTACAACAAGAAAACCTTTTTTGTGTATTTCTGACCAAGAAATCATGTTCTGATGAGACAATTACATAAAATTTACATTAGGTAATTTGGGGTGAGAGGTATCACTGTAGCTCAAAAGGTTCCTGAGATATTAAACAAAATGTCAATTTTGGGTACACCACCGGCCCCCAGCGCCATTAGGAGGAATTTCCGGACCTATATTTATATAAACTTTTTTCATATTTTTTTATGTAGAATCGCCCCTAGAAATTAATAACCGCAAAACTTGAATAAATCGATGAATTTTTACGTGGTAGTACAATGTATATATTTATATTCTATACAGTGTGAACCTAAAGAAACGCACAAAATTCATATCTTTGGTATGTGTCATATGTCAAAAAACTCCTCTAATAGGTCGACTTTAGTTTTGTAAATGCTAAAATTTGTCACTATACCAAAATTTATGACGTTATTGGTTTTTGAGTTATGACGTCATCATACATTTTTTTTCAAGGGGAACAGACATTTTTGTTTACTGTTTTTGGTGGTAAATTCCTTTAGCTTTCTGGCGATATGAAGAAAATTGATATTACCTAAGCCATTCTTTTGGAAAAAAATATTTTTATTGATTGATACCTTACATAAACAATTGTGAGAAAAAAAAACATCTCCATTGCTCAAATTGCGACAACCATTTGACATTGACCAAGATGGGTGTAGACACTATGCACGCTGTTCTGAATCATCTCATGGGCAATTCGTCTCATCTTCAAGCCAATTCTGTCTTTCAATTCTTCTATGGTATCTGGTCTGTTAAAATACGCCCTTGACTTTAAGTAACCTCAAAGAAAAAATCTGAGGGTTAAATCCGGTGAATGCGGGGGCCACTCAATCGGACCTCGACGACCTATCCACCTTCCAGTAAAAGTGTCATCTAAAAATAGACGCACTGCTATCCCAAAATGATGTGGGGCCCGGTCTTGCTGAAACCAGACGTTCTCAGCAGGAATATCTTCATCTTCATTGTTCGGAAACATAACTGCTAAGGCTGGCACTAACTCAACTCGCAAAAACTGTGAATATCTTGTGGCCGTAAGATTTTCTTAAAAAAGGTCGCAATAAATGATCGCCAGTCATACCTGTCCAAACGTTTACTTTGTCTCGTCGCTGTGTATGGGGCTTCTTGAGTCCAATGGGGATTTTCGCGTGACCACTACCTACACTAATGCCGATGTAGAAAATGTAGCTTAATCAGAAAAAACAATGTTCTTTATAAAATTTGGGTTTTCATCGCTGAAGGTCATCAACTGTTCACAAAACTGTAAGCGCCGATCTGGATCGTCCTCATTCAATTCGTTGATTAATTGCACATTGTATGGATGGTATTTTTCTTCTTTCAATAGACGTACAACAGAAGTTTGACTCACGTTATGATTTAAAGCCAGCTGCCTCGTCGAAAGATGGTGGTTTTCATCACTTTCTAGAAGAATATTTAATTTGATTCTGTTGCCAGATCGCGGGAGGTCAGCTACACTGCCAGATTCATCATATCTAACCACCAATCTACTTATAGTGGATCTATAAATTTGCTTTTCGGGATACTTGGCATTGAAAACATCACATGCTTCCTGATGAGTTCTCAGCCTATCACCATGTCCAACCATCATCAAATGTTTTACGCGTTAGCTTTCACTAAAACGTGACATTCCATTCACTAGTTTTACACTGCCTCAGAAATGTCACAAAACTAAAGTTCCACACGTGCCAGGAATAAAAAAGTTATCGATATTTTACACAAAAAGGCCTGTATCTGTCAGTTGTTAAGGTGATTATTTTTTATTATTTTCTTTGTTTTGGTTTTATGTTAAATGTTTTCATGCTAGTTAGAATAAAAATCTAGGCAACAAGATTGATCAGTCTATAAGAAAGTTGAACATTACTCGTGAATTTGCGAAAGGTAAGCTATTTTTACATAAAATGTAATTTTTCCAAAAGAATGGCTCAGGTAATATCATTTTTTTATATCACCAGAAAGCTAAAGGAATATACCACCAAAAACAGTAAACAAAAATGTCTGTTTCCATTAAAACAAATAACTCAAAAACCAATGACGTCATAAATGTTGGTATAGTGACAAAATGTAGCATTTACAAAACTAAAATCGACGAGGATTTTTAAAAAAAATGACACATACCAAAGATATGAATTTTGTGCGTTTCTTTAGGTTCACGCTGTATATTGTAATCAATGCAGGTACCGTATTGTATCCAATGTTTTAAGCTTATTTGTCATTAGGTAGATGAGATTCTTGTTGGTCCTATTGTTAATGTTTGTCCAGAGTTTAGTCTTTTATCTCAATAAACAAGTGAATTTTATCATTGTTTTGATTGTTTTTACAAATATTAATATTATCGATTTGGTTATGTCTGAATATATTCAAGATACAAATCTTAATTATTTTACGTGCAGCTCTGGAATACGCTATTGAATCGATAAAAACCGATTACTATACACACGGGCATTCAGGTCACAGCTGAATTGTCAAAATTTTTTTTTATAAAAACGTTGATAGTTTTTTATTAGGTGGACTATTGTCGATTAGTAGTAATTAATTAAAGATAGTGTAATTTTTATCAACATCAAAAGTCGATGCGTACATCGATTCTTTTACTGGGAACTAAATTACAAATATTGTTTTCCTCTATCAATTCTTAATTAGGTATTATTTAGAGTGACCACTCTCTAGGAACATTTTTCGCTAAAAGTATATTAGGTTTCCTTCGCGGTAATAGTGTCAACTACATATCAAATATTGTGTTCCACCATCATTTCTTAATGGATAATATTTTAAGGTGACCATCCTGTATATATTTCACTAAAAGTAAAGTATTCTTTTACGTATCCAATATATATTCTTCACCGACAATAATGTCAACCACCTACCAAATATTATTTTTCTCTATCAACAGACAGAAGAAGGAGAGCATATAATCTTTCATCCTACGAACCAACAAGGTGGTGAGAACTCACCACTGGAGTTGGCTCACTACGAAAGCGTGATTATCGCGTAGGAAAAAAAACGAACCAGAACGACCGGAAGATGGAATGAAGATGGGATATATAGAAGTTGCAAGCATACAAAAGACGCACATAGGAACAACACTTACTCAGAACTACAAATGACATCTAAGCGGGGGGAACAAAAGAAACACGGCGTAGGAAAAATAACGAACCAGAACGACCGAAAGATGGAATGAAGATGGGACATATAGAAGTTGCAAGCATACAAAAGACTCACATAGGAACAACACTTACTCAGAACTACCAATGGCACCTAAGCAGGGGGAACAAAGAAAAGACCAGCAGCATGAGTTTCCTGGGTAATAAGACGGAATATATGTAAATTGAAAACATATGCATATAGAAGCACATGTGCCTTCTGACAAACGGGCAGGACGAGCGTTCAGACAGATCACCCAAGAATCTAGAAGAAATAAGAGCTGAAAAATTACAATCATAATGTTAGGCGACTTCAACGCACATATGGAAAAAGACGACCAAGCACATGAAGATAAGAAAAGAACATCATAGGAAAAACCTTAGTTCACACATCTTCAAATGAAAGTGGAAGCTCGCTTAAAAAACTTTGCACATATATTCAATCTGAGAAACACATGGACAAAGAAAACTTAAAAGCATGTTACAAACACTTACGCGTCCCATCCTATATTCCTACCACCTGCATCATGTGGCTCTCGCTCTCACACGTCCCAAATTCAGCAGCAGTAATGTCTACCACAGGCTGACTAATCAATCAATCTTTTTTAGATATTAGTAGTATGTTTTAAAAAATTGCTGCCTAAAGAATGGCTACATCCAGATTCCCCATCAAAGAAAACATCCTGATATTACGTTCGCACTCCAGCATATGGAGATAACAGAATTTTAATATTATAATATTTGAGGGACTGTGGATGTGGCTGATGTCATAAAAATGGAGACATTGGCATCTAGTATATGTCCCAATCTTAAATTTGTTTGCTTGTTCTTCCTATTTACTTCTATTTACCCACCAACATTTCAACGAAATAAGCTCAAAATATAATTTACTTCCAGATTTCGTTATAATACACACATATACGAAATTTCAAGTTAATATCTTTATTTTATTTTGTTCATCCCTTCCACTCTACTACGTGAAGGTGAAAGCAATACCTACACCAAACGCAATATGGTGAATAATTTTAAAGTGGATAATATTTGCATTGTAGAAATATATTTCTACAACCCTAGCACGTTAGTAGTACCTTGTACTAACAGTACAAACTGTGTTATTTTATAAAAAACATGAAATATTTCTGAGCAATAATTTAAGTGTGAGTGGTAGTTAGTACCATTTAGGACAATGGTTTCAAGACGATGAAACTGAATGCTCAAAAATGCAGAGGGAGCAAGAATAGCTGTGAATCAGCGTTTAGAGGCACGAACTCAGAGAAAGTATAAAGGTACATTTTATTATTTTATAATTATAATATTAATGGAGTCAAAATAAAGAAAAAAGAGTGTCTGTAGGGAAATTGCTGGGGATATAGATGTTAGAGTTGGATAAGATTCAGGAGAGTGCACAGTGGTCCAAAATCAGAGAAAAGGGGACAAGAATCCGATTATTGTCTAAGTAAGTCAGGAATGACGTACACATCAGGAGAAAAATAGTGAAACAAATCTGGGGTGACTTTTAAGGGATGGTTATTTGGCAGTGGCTATTCACACGTATTTTTTTCATGCAAATTATTCAAAATGACTCATGAAGTATAAAAAAAATAATAATAAAATATCAAACTCAGAGGTGGCTTAGTAGGGGGTAGTTTCTTGACAAATTGAAAATTTCTATATATTTTTGCATGCATTTTATTTAAAATGAAATACGAGAAAAATAATGAAAACATATCAAGCTCAGGGTGGCTTCGTAGGGGTGGTTGTTGGACAAAGGGGCCACTTGTATGTTTTTATGCATGCATTTTATCAAAATAGAATGCGAGCAGTGAGAATGGAGTAGGAGATAAATAATGAAAAAAAAATCGGGGGTGGCTTTTAAAGGGGCGGTTTTTGGACAAAATGACAATTTGTATGTTTTCATACGTGTATTCTATTTAAATGACTCACAAGATACGAGAAAGTTAATGCAAAAAATACAGTACAACACTAATAATTAACGGATTTATATAACTTTTTAACGCAAAAGATGCGTTACTGTTAATAATACAAAAGACAAGAACGTAAGTTATTCATCGGTATCAGTCGAGTCTGTGTCAGTTTCACTTTCGCTTTCTCCGGTTCCTCTTCTTCATCATCAAAATTAGTATCAAGTCACTTTCCATGCTTCGGACGGAATCTTTCTCGATTGAGATTGCATTTGTCCAGTCTTGAAAAAACTTTGTTGCAAAAGTCAAATGCAGCGTTTCTTATGCGAACGATTGCGCACCCCTTGCCTTTCCATAGTGATTGACTAGATAATTTACCACACGAGCCTTCTGTGCTACACGCATTTCACCGGATTTCTCCGACACAACGTCAAACAGTTCTCTTCTTGTAGGTATTCTAAAATAAAAATTTTAAATTTGGTGGTTACTTAAATTAGGGTGGTTTAGAGTGGGGGCGATGCAATCGCTTCAATATGTACTATAGGTGCAAAGCTTTTAGTCTCCATAGTAAAGCGTTTGCCATACTACTGACGGCAACGACACGATCTTATTTTGGTTTGAAAATTATTTGTGCTCTGTATCGATATAAACAAAAACCCGATTTTTTTCTAATGGAACAACTTCAAACAAAAATCTATTTAACAGCGACATAAAGGAATACCTAGAGTATATTTTAGAATGAAAATCTTCGTGGCTTTTAGTGGCAAACTCTCTTTAGGTCTAATAGAATTTACAAAATGCCAAAGAAATTACGTTTATAAAAAATAATAAAATTAGCCTCTTCAAACAAAAATTCGTGGATATATTTTACATGTAAATAAAGTACTTGCCTTAAAGTCTTTGTTGTAAAAATTACAAACCAAAAGCACAAATATTTGAAGCACAGTCACACGTTGAAATCTGCCAACGAACTGAAGTAAAATCATAGTTTAACAATCATTCTTGTTTGAGGGGTTATCGCAGGTAGATTTATCGAACAAATGGGTCGATATTCAGAAAAATATTGCCTGAGATGTACCATAATGTACCCCTGGAACGTAAAAGCTGTATAACACACTAATAAAATTTAAATTTTGTCAATTTTTTTTATTTCGAACCACACTGCACTGTCAGAAATGCATTGGTAATTTTTGCGCTTCTAACTCCTGCGCTTCCCTTCGAAAAATGCACTTTTTAGAAAATTTAGTCGCTTTTAGTCAATAGAAAATTCGCTGTTCCGATACGATTAAATGGTTTGAAAAAAATACAGGGTTATGCGTAATCAATAGACGAATATTTATACACCGGTTAGGTGCTTCTTGGTCCAGTAGGTTAGTCACACAAAATTAGAAAGCAGCAAAAATGGGGTAATATTTGTTTTGAAGATAAAATCTTAAAATTTTTATAAAAGTCATGAACAATCTCAGAAAATGCAGTTCGTAACACGTTAAATCGGCCTGCCAATTTTCAGCTATCAAAGTGTTACAGAACTGCCAAAAAAACGCCATTGAAATTTTCAAAACTTCGACAGTTTATGTCATTGCAATAAAATCAGATAATTTTTTTGAAATTATCGTTCACACGTGTACTTTTGAATTAAATAGAAAAAAATGGTTGTCAATATTAATTAAAGTGCATTTTTAACGATTTTTCATGAATGCGCTGTTATAATTTGCTTATATTATATCGGCTAATAATTGAGACATTGGAAAAATAAGATATAATACAAGATTTAAAAAAAAATGTTTTTATTCGTCCATTTTTACTGAGCTGTCAGTTATTTTGTCTTGTAGCTAATTGCACGAAAACGGCGAAATATTGTTTGATTCAAAGTGGCTCAAATTGAAGTTTAATCTATTTCTTAGCAATTTGCATTTATAAAAACGAATAATTTTTTTTTATTACATAACTGTGGTTAAAATTTTATAGAAAAGATGCACGGCGAGTCCACGGCTAGTGTGTATCGAATACTACGACATGGCTGGAGATGACTAGCTCTTGTCTTCGCACTGCAACGCACTTTTACTCCTTTAACTTGGTCAGTTTTTGATTAAATTTAACTCTTTTTTGTCTTTGTGGTTCTTTTCCCTGAAGAATCTGATTTTGCAATTATTTTTCTTATATTATGGCAGTTCTGTTGCACTTTGGTAGCTGAAAATTGGCAGGCCGATTTAACATGTTAAGAGATCGTTAATGAATTTTATATACAGATTTTATCAACAAAACAAAATATTACCTCATTTTTGCTGGTTTTAAATTTCTTGTGACTAACTTAGTGGACCAAAAAGCACCTAACCGGTCTAGAAATATTCGTCTATCGATTCCACATAACCCTGCGTCTTTTCAATCCATTTAGTGTGTAGGGACAGTGAATTTTTTATTGACCAAAAACGGCAACATTAAAAAAAAAGTGCATTTCTTAAGGGAAGCTGCAGAAGTCAGATGCGCAAACATCACCAGTGCATTCCTGATATGTCTGAAACTAATCCAACTTTAACATCTCAATCCTCAGAATTTTCTTTCAAAAGTAATTTCGACTCCACTGTATTGACAGTATACTAAAATTATATTGTTTTCTTGATATCCCATAACTGTTCAGAAATTAAATGTTATTAGGAAAACAATGTTTTGTGACCTCCGATAAGTATTATATATTGAAGCGATTTCTTTATTTGAGGTTTGATTTCATTCTATTAGTGCATTATTGGAATTTATCTACTTAAGTAACGTTCAGAGAAAGGATAAATGCAAGAATATAAAAAAATTATATACTATTTAAAATAAAACGACTATGGTGAGAAATCTTTTAAGTAGAATCAAGCAAAACATACATTACTTATATTGATCATGTAAGTATACAAATACCTCAAGACACCAGCACCGTAGCTTAGCAAGCTAAAGCATCTTAGTGGTGAGCATACTTGGTCAATTGATCAATTGGTTATACTATCTGGCCTGTACTGGGTTCGGTCCCCAGCTCCGACCCAAGCAATGTGGGGTGATAGATGTTGTCTACGTTTTTTAAATATGTAATCCACTTCCGGACAACCTTGACTTTGGACTTAGGGGTTGTCTACTATGTGTTTATGCCAAAAAAGAAAACATACATATTATATCTCAGTGTACAAGCGCGATCACGTACTTGCACACTATAAACATGTGAAGCACATAAACCCTTCTTTTAGTTTTAGTGAGTTATATGATTTTCAGATGCATAGCCTATCCAAAGAGATCACTTACTTATTCATGGATGATGTCAGTCCTAGAATTCTTACTTAACTAATATTTTAGAAGATTGCCTCAATATGCGTAGATTTCAGAAAATAATAGATTGACAGAAATGTGAAGTTATATGTTCTGCATATTCCGAAACAGGAACCATATGTGACCACGAAGATTTTATTAGCAGCCTCACTACGCGAAATTGTTTCAAATATATTCGAAGCAATAAATTGTTATTAATTCCACAAGAAAGTAAATTATTCGTTTTCTATTGGAACCAAAAACGAACATCCCTTGAATGACTGAAATGAGACATTATTACGTAATTATTATGGGAAACAATAAATAACACGTCCGTGTTCTTTCCTAAAATTAGAAAAAACTATTTCATAGTTTACTTTTCCATAATAGATAATAAAATACATACTTCGAAATAAGGTATTATCAAATTTAATTTCATTGGGTATAGTCATCTCCACAACGGTATTTGCGCTAAGAACCCCAATAACATTTTAAAATAAATATATTTCGTAACGTACGTAAATTCCGAATTCGGACCTGAGAAACACACTATATATTACATGTTTTCGAAATCTCTATTTTTGTATTTTTGTGAGCTTCTCTAGTAATATTTTGCTCAGATCATAACATAACAGTTTATATAAAATATGATAATATACACACCTCTGGCGATCACCCTGTTTCACAGATACAGCTCAATTCAAATAATAGTTAGTATTCTACATGTGTGTCAATGTGAAGTAAAAAGAAGTCTAAAAGAAGTTATTGTCTTTGCGAAAAACAGTCTACACACATACAGGCACACAGATATTCTCATTCAATATTTGAGTTCAGTTTGTTATGAAACCGATTATTGTACAATTTAAAAGCTTTTGTTTAACTCGTTTTGTTGTCTGCCCGTCTGTCTGACTGCTACAGATCTTGCAATCAAAATTTTGACTAGTGCTAATTAAACTACGTGACGTCCTTCTAAACCCAAGATGGCGGATTACCTATTTCTGTACAACCCCCTTGACATGGGTATCAAATGGAAGAGTTTTGTATGTCTATCTGTAAAATAAGTAAAGACTAAAAAGTAAAAAATAAAATTATATTAAAACACATATTTTTGAAAAAAGCTTTTATTTAAAAAAATGTACGTATGTACAAAAAAAAGAAAATGTAGAATTACCAAAAAGTAAAAAATATTTTTTTTCTGTAAAAGAATAATATTGTTCGTTACATAGAAATAAAATGTCGCAGAAACAACTGAAAAATTTTCTTTCATACGTATTAACATTGGGAACTAGAAGCTTTGGGAGTGGACAACTAAGCAAAGTAACTGTGCAGTAGTGTTATATGACCGTCCCCAAAGTGCTTAGTTTCCAGATGTATGAATTTAAAAATGTTAAGATGTACGGAAGAAAAATTTTCAGTTGTTTCTGCTGCATTATATTTCTATGTAACGAATAATGTTATTCTCTGATAGGAAACAAATATTTGTTACTTCTTAGTACATTTCGTATTTTCCCTTTTTTAGTAGGTACATTTTTGAAATAAAAGCTTTTTAAAAATATTTTATAAATTAAAATATATAGGTATTATTTTTTATATACGGTGATCACTAAAAAAAATTGTGCAGTTATAATATTACAAAATGTTATTTTGCTCTTGAATAAACAATGTAATGAATAAATCTTAGGACAGATATTTTTTGAAGGGTATCTGTTAAATATGACTCACAAGCTAATATGGTATGTATTACATAAAACTGTCAAACTAATATATAACCAAGAGGTAGCATAAATAAATAGTTTATGAGCCTTCTAAGTAAATTATTAGAGGCGTCTATTAGATCTTCGTAGGTAAAATATTATATTGACGTTCACTTGTTATTTCCCATTGTAAAAAATAGTAACTAATATTAGAATTGTGTAATTGCATATATTTATATAAACTCTGAAGTCATATTTTTTCCGTCGTCCTCCGAAGGGATTATAATCGAGAACATTCACTCTCATGTAGATTAAAGAAATCAAGCTCTTTCAATTTCGTCAGTCTTTCTGCCAGTTTGTGTATCTATTTGCCTGTTGACGCTATATCTGAAAAACAACTAGATGAAGAAAAATAACATTTGCTAATTATTTGATGCTGATGCAAAGCAAGACATTGGATAAACATTTAGTTAAAAATATATAAACAGGATCAACCCTATGAAAATATTTTTTTCTAAAAGACAAAATGATCAAGAAGCAATGAAAAATAAACAGTCGGCCAGGTTACACTCAGCTAATGGATTGACTGCGTTCCCTAGCCACAATCACTGCAAATAAAAAAAATAAAATAAAATTGTGATGAAGTACAATAATATCTGACATTTAATTAACATAATTGTCAAGGAAGAAACCTTCTATACTTTAAATGAAGGTCATACAAGGTGGTCAACCTAAGAAAAAATTTAATTATGGAACGACGCATGATTCTATTTATATTTGAAATGTAGTCGATTCTTTTGCCAAGGATGAATACCTGATATGATTTTAGTATAGAAGGTGGTCATAAAACTTGACACGGTGACTGTGGCAACACTGCTTTGGAACCGAAAGAATGACTAACTAGGAAAACTATTTGCCGAAGAAATAAGAATTCTTATCTACATCTGTGAAGAACTGGAATCACATGCTGATCACAATAATAGGGATCAGGTAATAGAGGTTTGGTACCAAGACTGCGAAAAGCTTTCTGAAGATGATCGTCCTGAAACAGAATATGACTGGCAGCAGGATTATGAATGTGAACTTTCAGTACTAAAATCGGAGGCTGTCACGCTAAAACTAAAAACTGGCAAGACAGCCGGAATCGACAATATCATGGCTGAGGTTAGTGGGTGAAGATGGAGTGAGAGCACATGACAAACAGAATCTGGTCCGATGACTGAATAATAACTATAGATTTCTGGCACTAATATCACACATTAGTAAATAATGCGTCAATACAGACTTCAGCATTATCTGTCTTGGCAAATACTTCCTGAGCAAGCAGACTTTGTTAAGGGCTGTGGTACTATCTAACAAATACTGTATTTATGGAGAAAGTAATAGAATATTATGTGTATGTTGTACCTTTGTCTCGTGAACCACCGTAAGGTATTTAACAATGTGGAATGGGAGAGACTGATATAGTCCATCTATATTACTAGATATGGGAACACCCTCAGACATCTGGTCAATTCTTAATCGCCAACTCGATGAAGAAAACTTTATATCGGTAAGAGATGACAACACTAACAAATGTAAAACGTTCTGGTACCATTATTTTTAACATCCATAGTGAACATGTGATGCGACGTGTACTAGAGAACTGCCAGGGTGTTGTGGTTATAAGCGCAACCAAAATTTCATATTACATATTACAACAAAAATGTTACGCTTGTAGACTGAGCAAGTGACACCCGAACACGTTAAGGAGGGATGAACGTGAGGTAGTAAATAAGATAGTTTATCTTGGATCTCTCGTGGACAACACCGCAAATTGCGAATATGAGATTTGGCGGAGAATACAGATGACAAGATCGACCACTTGCGAGTTTAGCAAAATTTGATGTCACAAAAAGATCACAAGGTGCCCAAAAATTAGATTTGTCAACGCTCTAGTTTTATATTCTGTCTTTACGCTTTTAAGACATGGACTATTAGGGAGACAGACGGCATCTTTATGTTTCGAAATGAGGGTCTGTATTTTTGCTGCGAATGTTCTGAACAATCCATGGCACCAAATTCTCAATTCTCCAAGAAATGTATCTCTCAAAGCGACTCTCCAACATCGTGTTTTCCCGAATATTCTCATTTTTTGGCCAAATCAATCCGAGAGATAATAATATAGAGCGATTAATTGTCCAGAGAAAAACAGTTGGCAGTAGGCGAAGAGGACGACCAGTAAAACGTTGTGCTGATGTCATCAAAGAGCTACATAAAATGTCTGTCAAGACGACGCGAATAAGAAGAAAAAAGTATACACTTCCTTTTATTACTGAATAGACCAAAGCTCTTTGTTAACATGTTTTGACATAAAAAACTATTTCATTGATGGAATTAATTAATATTCATAGTAACCTTCCCTGATCAGTAATGATAACAATAAGTAATAGTTAAATGTTGAATTGTTCATATATTCCAACACTCCTCCTCAATTCAATAATGAAGCAAATATATAAAAAAAAAAGTAAAAAAACAATCTATAGAGGTAGGAATGAACTCGTACGTTGAATTCTTCACATGTTTTCTTCGATAAGTCCCAAAGGTAATCTCAGTTTCATGTGCTGATCACTGGGCAATGATTTCGTCAGGATATCGGCGATTTGGTCACGCTTGATTTTGAAAATCCACTTATTGTCAATAGGACGTTTTCTTGGAGGAAAATTTGTTACTTTCCACGTGTTATTTTCCGCCCATCTCCTCCTCAACCGCACCTGTCTATTCTTGTTTATCCTCGCGAGTCTGAATTTCCTCGTAGCTGTCCGGAACATTATCTACAAACGATTCAGCATTCAGGGCTAAGTTGTGTAATCTTAACGATATTCTTGTTTCATTCTCACTCTGTTGCTTTTCCGAGGCGTTACAGTTTAGTCAGACTCTTTGAGCTACGAATCTTCAGTGTTTGACATTTCTTCCACGTTTTCTTCTTCTTCGTTAAAAATTTCATTTGATTCTCTATTTTCTTCTAAGCTTTCTGCTCTGTTCTGATCGATGTGATCGCCCGCTCGAATTTCTTCATTGTTCATCCATTGTTCGCTCGTAAATCCGTTGAGTAGGAATCTCGTCTCATCAAAAATTACATCTTTGCCGAAAATAATTTTTCTATCTTCTGAACACCATGGTTTGGAACCCCTTGGGAAATAACCAACCATGTAACATTTCTTCGATCTTGAATCAAATTTTCTGAATAAGATTTCCTTTGGAATGAGAAAAAATGTGACGCATCCTAAAATCTTCAGCTTTTTAATATTCGGCTTCATTTTGAACCACAGAGAAGCTGGCACTTTTTCATCCAACGTTGATGTAGGGCTTCGATTAATCAGATACACCGCTGTCAAGACTGCCTCCGAACAAAATATTTTTCCAAGCTTCGAGTTAAGAATCATACATCTCGCCTTCTCGATGATTGTCCGATTCATCCATTCCGCAACTCCATTTTGCTGAGGCGTGTATCTGATGGTGAATTCGAACTGTATCCCTTTTTCCTCAAAAAAACTTTTAATTACTCTCGAAATATATTCCCGTCCATTGTCACAATGAAAACGATTAATTTTTAAATTGCAATGAGCGGTTACCATAGTTTCATAAATTTTGAGATATTTAAATATCTCTGATTTCAATTTCATTGTATATGCTACTGAAAAGTTAGTATAATTATCAATTAAGGTCGGGCGTACTTCTTTCCATCGTAAGATGGGTCTTGTGGGACCAAAAAGATCACTGTGAATGAGCTGTAGAGTTCTTGTTGCATGAACACGTTTCTGATCGTGCGGTCATGTTTGTTTTCCCTCGATGGAGGTGTAACACATTTCAGTGCACGATCTGCTCGAATCTATGTTGATTCCATCGACTTGTCCCGTAAGTTTCTTGACACTTTGGTAGCTTAAGCTGTCTAGTCTTTTGTGCCATAATTTCAAGTCCTCAGCGGGTGTACAAATGTGTACCTACTAAAATTCGTTTTAGTTTGAAACATCGAATTCATATAACTGTGACTCACTTCTGAATGCTATAGCGATGATACGGTTACTCTTTTTAATGATTTCTTTTCCGTTCTTGAATACGACCTCGTAATTGTTCATTTCCAGCTTACTTACTGAGAGAAGGTTATACTTCAGTCCAGGCACAGAAATAACATTTTAAATTTTTATCTGGATTTTTTTCCATCTACTCTGCTTAAGACACGTTCCCCAGTTTTACTTGCTCGTAGAAATGTTCCAGACCTTTATTTTAATAGGCTCCTTCAAATTTTCAACATTGCTACTGACAAGGTGTTCCGTCGCTCCGGAATAAAAAAAATACGTTAGATGCTTTTCTAACTCATACTTGGGCATTGCTGCAATACTAAAACGTTCTTCATTTGCTTGATCATCGGATGCTACGTGAGCCTTTCTATTTCCGTCGTTCTGAGTTCCTTGAGGTTTCCTGGGACAATCTTTTCGCCTGTGATCAAACAAACCACACTGATGACAATGAAAAGGAAATATGTGACGTTTGTGTGTTTTGAATTTTTCTATCCGCCTGTCGATGTTCTTATTCCGACTGCTGATGAAAAAGCCGTCGTGGAGGGTATCTCATTTTTGTTGTGCTTCATACCAAAATTATTTCGCTTTGTTTCCTAATCTAAGAGTCTGTTGTTAACAAAACCCATTGATAAATCCTCTTTTGATAATGTTTTAAGAGCAGTTACTACAGTGTAAAATTTAGTTGGCATAGTTAACAAAAGATAACATACTCTATCGGTTTCTTCCAGGGTGGCTGTTGTCGAACGAAGTTCACGAATCAAATATCAAAAAATGATTGACAAGCGTGTTATTCGTTGCATTGCATTTCATTGTGAGCAGTGACTTATGAATAAGAAACTGACTGGCCATACCTTTACGCTCGAACACTGCACACAGAGACGTCCACAATTCAAATGGTGTTTGCTTATCTTTTGCATATTTCAGGTGACTATCTGCAATCATCTGAATTATTCGCAATTTGCATTTCCTATCGCGTTTCGCCAGTTGACTCAAACGTTTTTTACTTTCCGTGCGCTGCTGCGCCGTGTCTGCCTTTAAAGTATCCACCATTTTATGCATGGTTTTTCCACAAATACATATAGATTCATTTCTTCCAGCAACGTTTGCATTTTAAATTTCCAGTTCCTGAAATTTGTGCCGTCAAACAACGGAATGCCATATTTATTTCTCTACCTCTTCTGCCATATATCACAATACTGCTCCAAAAACGTTTTTTCCTGTTTACTCAATTCCGAGTATATCTGGGCCCATAACCTGTTGATATATGCGCGTGTGAACTCTCTTTTAAATAATAAAGCACTTGTTTTTAATTACTAAACAGTCCAAAGCTTTTTATTAATATGATTTGACATAAGGAACTATTTCATTGACAGACTTAATTAATATTCACAGTAGCCTTCTTTGATCGGTAATGAAAACAACAAACATTAGTTAAATGTTGAATTGTTCATCTATTTCAACAACATGAAATAAAATATAAAATATCTGTGATGACCACTTATATATATTTAATGGCAACGGTAATATTAGGACGTAAACATAAATTAGACGTTAAAATAAAAATAATATGTTAAACAAGAATTACAGACGAAAGAAATATATTCAAAGATCTACAAAGGATACAATCAAGACAATCCATGAACTTTTGACCGAACGTCTTTAATTAGACTCTATCATAACTGTGATGTCTTTATTATGTCAGATTGAAATGTCAGATGTTCTTAATGTTTCGCGAACTGATTTTTCGAAATCAAAATACTTTTCTTGAGATAGAAAACATTTTGATTGAAATTATAATTTAGAAATGGATTCAATAATGCCAATGGTAAGTGGCCGTATTCCTGCCATGACTATTACATGGAATTTAGAGAACGTTCTTTAAGTTTGCTATTAACTTTAAAACCATTATGGGGGCTTATCTTTAGAATGGTAATGAATTTCCGATACGAAGGTACTGTTGAAAGAAAATAAGTTCGGGAAGTCCACGCAAAGGAATAGGAGAAGCGATCGGTAATGTTAGAAGTATGAATGGAAAGAATCTTAGTAGGTACTGTCGTGGGCAAAAAAAAAAATTATTAACAAAAGTTCTGTGTTTAACATTTTAAAAAGGTGCAGAATAAACGGTACGATTAGTAGAAATCCTGGATCAGGGCAACAAAGAATATCCAACTTAACAAGAAACTGACTATTAATATTTTGTTATTGCACCATTTCTATTTCTATAAGCCTGTTTGACATACAGTTAAATAAACTTATGCAATAATCATTAGTAATAATATTTTCACATGCATTTTTACTACTTAAGTAAGTAAGTAGTTAAGTAGTAGTTAAGTAATTCTTGGACATTCCGTGGTCCCACATTTCGTTTTTGGATACTTCTTACGAGTAGTGCCCATACGTCTTCCACAGGGTTAAAATCTGGACTATGACTGGGCCAGTTAAGAACATTAATGTTGTTATCGTAAAAGCAGTTAGTCACGGAATGAGCAGTATGAACTGAACAATCATCTTGTTGAAATATGAATTCATTATTAGGAAATAATTGTGACATAGAAGAGAGCATAATATTGTCTAAAATCCTAATATATCAAATCATTCCTCAATATGCCACAAAACACCAGGACCACGTGCCGATATCCAAGCCCATGTTAACGGAAAATCTACCACTTTTGTCATTGTTAGATATATACTTCTCATCGAATCGAATATTCGGAGGTCGGTAAATACGAATACGACCGCTGCTGTGTGTAGACTGGAAAGTTTTTTCATCTGTAAAGATTACATTGCTCCAAAAATTTACATCATGCACTAAAAATTCAAGCGCAAATCCCAGTCGATTTTCTTTATGTTCAGCTTTAAGTAGCTATTTTTGTGCTGCTGGATGACAGCGTAGCTCCGATTCTCTTACTCGCCGGCAACCAGTACTACTCGATCCAGGAAAATTCATTTCTTCAGCAGCCTGAATTACTGAGTGAAATGGATTTACTACTAATTTATTTGCCAATTGCAAATCTTGCTGTTGAGTTGATATCCTTCGTCGTCCTGATTCAGGATTTCTACTAAGCGTACCGTTTATTCTCCACTTTTAAAAAGGTTAAGCACAGAATTTTTGTTAATATTAGAACGCAGTGCAATTTGTCTTATTGACCATCCATCTTCTGCTTTAGCGATGACTCCAGATTTAACTAAATCGGGGCACTTGCAATGAATTTTGACAACTAACTGACAATGTCACCAAAATTAAAGTTAGATGTACACAACCAGATTTTAGAAAAAATACATTATAAGACGTCCTATTTTTTTGTGCTCACGACAGTACTTCCAAAGATCTGTATTTTTTCCTCTACAAAATCATATTCTGGTCATTATATTCTACACTAACGAGAAAAAATTTAATCTCAGTGTTTATCTGAATAGTCAGAATATGAATTAGTTAGCAGACACTTGTTCCTGCCGATTAAGGCTATATTGCGGTATTGAATAAATATAAAGGTATTCCTTTTAAGTTCATTATACATTTCTTTCCATATTTTTCAAAAATGCAATGATATACTGAGACCCGGAACACCCCCAGCATTTTTTTTATTCTTCAGTATAAAAATTTGAAATTACAACACAGGATATTTTGCATAGAAATAGATTTTTGGAGGTAACTAGATCCAAAAACAATTCCTGTTTAACTGCAAATAATACTAACATTTTAACTCTAAATAACTCCCTATATATTTATCTTACCTCATTGAGGTTTGAATTCTCCTTACCATAGTTTTCTCAAAATCAAAATCAAATCAGAAATTATCTTGAAAACGGAATTTTATATACTAATTACTTAGTGGTCATGAAAATCATGTTTAAATTTATAATACCTAGTAAACACCCGCAATATTTAATTGAACATTATTTTTACACATTTTTAACCTAAAACGAATTGCTGTTTTGGCAATGTAATTAATGTATAGCATTTTTTTTAAATTAAGTATTTTATAAAGAACAAACGGCACAAAACTCTTTTTAGATGTCACCCCTGAATATTTTTGTATGATCTTTCGGTCTTTAAATTGGCTTTCCAACGCAATTTTCAAATTAAAAATCGATCCATAAATGGATGTGAAACTACAGTTTGAAGTTTTAGCATTTTTGTCAATAATTAACAAGCCTAGTATTCTATAAGTTCATTTTAAAGTCAGTTTTGATTTTGAATAAACCATTGTAAAAGTAATTCAAACCTTTGTCAGATAAGATGGAAAAACCATAGAAAGCTAGTAGCACTTTCGGTTAAATCGGAAGCTACTTTTGGGGTCCGATTATTTCAACGAATGTACTTTTGTGTCCAATATCCTGTATACTAATTTCAAATTTTTATCTTGAAAAAGAAAGAAAAAATTGGAGGTGTACCTGATCTCATCGGCGCCCGGTATAGTGTGTTCTATTTGAAAAATAAAGTGGAAAAAATCATTTATATGCCAAAAAGTAACATTTATTACGAATATAGGACGTTCCACATTTCAATCATTTATATTCGAAACTAAAGGAGAAAAGGGGGGATCCTGTTACACCCGTGATAAACTGGGTTTATTAACCTTAGAGCAAAATGTTACTAAGATATTTCGTTAAGCACACAAAAATACATAGATGTGCAATGTAACAAAACCAGATTAGAGATTAGAGATTAAGAATATGTATATCAAAAATCGGTTAAAACTCCGTTTTAGTGATATGAAAAAAACTGCATAAATTGTGGTGCCATAGTAAAAAAAGAAAGTTCAAATGGAATTAATTTACAGTGAGGTCCATATGTAACGGATAAATTCATTAACTACTACGTAATTTACAATTTATGAGTAAAATCCTAAAACATGTCAATTTTTAATTCTGAAATGAGATTCTTTGACCATAATTTTATATTTCAACCCCCTTGGAGTCACAGTTAACCCTTTATAATTTTTGAACGGAACGAGGGTGCGTGTGGTAGCTCATTTGAAAGGGTTTTTATCTCTATCCAGCAGGTTTTTTGAATTTTATATATTCTTCATCAAGATAAAGATAATTAAATTTGAAAATATTAAAATGTACTTGAAAGTTTTCAATAATTGCATTCTAATAGAAACAGGACGCTGTGAAAATCTTGATATTGTTTCTAATGTAAGCTAAACTATATGAGCTGAATTCGGAATAAGATACTAATAACATAACATCAACATAAACTTACCACAGATACTAGATAACCGTTAATATCCAAAGCCAGGGCTGTTTGAAAGAGGTCTAATATTTGAGAAAACGCTGACACACGTCCATTACCTACCATTGACAATGTTGGCTGTGGGGATCGAACTTAGTACACGATGAATTTTGGGAAGAGAGAAAGTGGTTGGGAATAAAGACTGTATCTGCGTATTTAATTGTTTCATCTACGAATTTAATACTCCTGAATTTTGAGAAGAAGAGGGCAACCAATGGTAAAATCGATAGGGACATTTTATGTAGAATGTTGCATTTATAATATTTTACAAACAATGCGACGGTGGAAGCTCACATGTAATTCAGTAGGACTGTTAATATGTTTAAATTATACGTCTAATTTCGCATATATACGAAAGTACAGCTAACTACCATTTTACGCTATTTTTCTATAATTCATGAGTAAACAGAAATTATAGTTTAGTTTTTTAATAAACTGCCCACATCCGCACAATTTAATTAAAATCAAATAGATATAGGTACTAAGAAATATAAACATAATTTATTTTTGATGTTGCAGTAGAAAAATACATTTTCCATTTATTTAGAAGTTAATATTATATACTAGTATTAACAATTGTATGTCTTTTAAAACTGTATAAGTTTTATGTGAATAGCAATTTATTAAAGCCAAGAACACAAAGTTTTTTTTACATATTTTTATTTATTTACTATTATTATTATTACTATTCTTTTTTTTTTTCGGTTTACCCATTACCGGGCAGGGCTTTCGTGCTTTCCGACCGATACCACACGTTAGCCGCGTCGGCGATACTTACAGCCACTCCCCACAACTTGTGGGTTAGTGATGATAAATTCCTGAATTGTGTGCCCTAAGTAGACGAAGGGACCCCAACACAACCGCTTTCTGCATTTGACCTGCCAGCCATTCGGCTGATTTCTGACAGGCCGGTATGATCTTCGATTCTGAGAGCAGTGTAGGCTTCATACCCCGAATACACCGATTATCAGGACGACCATCTTAACCGAGTAGCCTGGGTACAGCACTTGAAGATCACGGTATTTGGTCCGTTTTTCCTCCTCTTTCAAAGCGATGTTTGGTTCAGCGGGTGCTGAGAACTCGATCACAAACATCACCTTGTTTTGATGGTCGAGGAGGTCTATATCAGGCTTGTTGGCTTGGATTGGCCTGATTGTCGGAAACGAGAAGTTCCAATAAATTGCGCACCTCTCGTTTTCGACAACGGACTCGATGTCTCCGGGGACGTAAGGCAGCGCTGGTGTTTGGTCTATTCCGTACGAGTGTCGTAGATGATAGTACAGCACCCGTAACGCCGCGTTATGGCGATGGACGTAGGCCGAAATCGCATATACTGAGCATTCAGACAGTAAATGCATGAGCGATTCCGGTGCCTGACGGCAGGTCCTGCAATTAGTATTAGGAACCTCCTACACCCACGCGGCTTCGGTAAACTACCGTGTTAATTAAATCATCTTGGCAGGCTACAATGAATCCCTCAGTCTCCGACGTTAGCCCAGCTGACCTTAAAAAGGCAACTGTCAGCTTTGTCGGTAAACTCAGTGTTTCTAGATTCTTATGGAACACACCGTGCATGGGTTTATCGACATGCTGCCTAAACAGATGTTCCTGTTCGGCAGCGTTTATTTGGGTCTTCAGGCAAGGTAGCAGAAGTTCAGTGACTGACTCTGGGTCAGCACCGCGCCGGCCTCCTCGCCTGCCATCGAATACGAGAACAAGTTCCTCCTGCACCCACCCCTGCATTTTCGTGATCTTTCACTAATTGCACTATTATTATTATTATTATTATTATTTCGGATTCACCGTTGCTGGGCAGGGCTTCCGTGCTTTCCGACCGATACTACACGGTAGCCGTGCCGGCATTAATTACAACCACTCCCCACGACTTGTGGGGTTAGTGACTATAAATTCCAGATTCGTGTTCTCTAAATAGGCGAAGGGACCGCCTTGTGCATTTGGCCTGCCAGCCATTCGGCTGATTTCTGACAGGCTGGTATGGTCTTCAATTCCGATAGCAGCGTGAGCTTCATACCTCCGAGTACCATCTTGACCGAGTAACCTGGGTCCTACACTTGGGGCTCGTACCGGAGATGACGGTATTTGGCCAGTTTTTCCTCCTCTTTCAAAGCGATGTTTGGCTCAGAAGGTGCTGAGAACTCGATCACCAATATCAACTTGGTGGTCGAGGAGAACTGTATCAGGCTTGTTGGCTTGAATTAGCCTGATTGTCGGAAACGAGAAGTTCCAATAAATTCGCCACCTCTCGTTCTCGACAACTTACTCTATGTCTCCGGGGATGTAAGGCAGCACTGGTGTCTGGTCTACTCCATACGAGTGCCGTAGATGGTCATACAGCACCCCTAACGCCGCGTTATGGCGATGGATGTAGGCCGAAATCGCATATACCGGGCATGCAGATAGTAAATTCGTGAGCGATTCCGGCGTCTGACGGCAGGTCCTGCAGTTAATATCAGGAACCTCTACACCCATTACGTGGCTTCGGTAAACCAAGTGTTGATTACACCATCTTGTCAGGCCACAATTAATCCCTCGGTCTCCTACTTTAGCCCAGCTGATATTAAAAAGGCGAATGTCAGCTTAGTCGATAAACCCAGTGTTTCTAGGTTCTTATAGAACACCCCGTGCATGGGTTTATCGACATGCTACCTAAACAGTCGTTCCTGTTTGGCAGCTTTTATTTGGGCCTTCAGGCGAGGTGGCTGCAGCTCAGTGACAGCTCAGTGACTGACTCAGTGACTGACTCTGGATCAGCACCACGGAGACATAGAGACTCCTCGTAGGTCATCGAATACGAGACCAAGTTCATCTGCGGCTCTTTTTACCGCCTTAAACAGTCGTGCACCTACCCCTGCATTTTCATGATCTCTCACTAATTGCAGAAGCGGGTCTGAGCTTCTTAGGGTGTTGCATCCTATACTCAGTGCTACTCTGCCATGCAGACACTCCAGACCCCCCATTGACGTGGGAGGTATACACGAGGAACGAACGATCTAGGATGAATACTCCAATTGATATTCATCATCTTGTTGGTACCACTGTCTAATTGACGCAGCTCATCTGCTGTCCATTTGACTACACCAAAGGAGGAGGATTATTATTTATATTATTACTATTATTATCATTATTATTATTATTATTATTTTTTTTAGGTTTCACCGTTGCCGGACTATCCGACCGATACCACACGGTAGCCGCTCCGCGATAATTACAGCCACAAGGCATATTTTAAAAATTATGTACTTTAAGCCAGATAACAAAAATATACTTTAAATTAGTTTTAACAACATATTAATGTTCTAATGATATTTTCTATTCTTGTGGTGCTCTTGCTTATACTTACAAGTTTATAAAGGTGCAATCTTGGTTGCCTAATGCCGAGCATTAAATTAAGTGATACATGCGTGTAAAATCGTTATATACTCTACTCTTTGATATTATGTCAGTTTCTCAGTGTTATTTAATCATTCACATTATCTTTATTTAATTTTACATCTAAATACCTATTGAAATTAACACAGGTAAAAATTATTATTATTACACCCTACTAAATAATACCGAATTTTCATTAAGTTCAGCATTCTTAAAAATGGATTTACAATGTGTAAATCCATAACAAAGTCATCGAATTTTTTAAATCATCTGAACCCAAAAATGTGGCTTTTGAAAACGTTTGTCTGTCTCTGATAATCTGCTAATGATCGTATCTAGAGACTAAACTAATGAATTAATTTGACTCAAATTTTTCACGCGTATTGAAGACGGTCACGCCTTAAGACAAACTCACAAGTTCGTTCGTAACTGAAATGTGGGGTAGAGAAATGGAAAACAATGTTCTTTTCTAAAGTAATTCTAACAATAATATTCCAGTATTACCAATATGAGTAGGAGCAACTAGTAATACCTTTGCAGATTGTAGATTATTCCAAGGGTCGCTTGGCTCTTCAGCCTTTCCTCACCTTGACCTAAAAGGTATTTTATGAATTGTCCTACAATTAGTTATTATCCAGGACTCCCAAGCTTTCTACAAAGGAGCTAATTTCCTTATGTCTTCGGGCGTTAATTCCGGGTTTTCTAGGTACTCCTAGCTTACTAATGCTTATATATCTTGCACTCGCCAAGAACATGTTCTGCAGTCTTTGATTCAGTATCATAGAGAAGCCTAGTGCAATAAGTTATGAAGTTTCTCGCTTGTCTTTGGCCTGGAGTATTTCTTCAGTAGGACCTTTTCAGTTCCATTTCTCATTTTAGGATTTCTTCCATCATATCGCCTTTAGATAACCCACAAAACGATTCAGGCCTAAAAAAAGGGGGTTTCATCACCATTTTTTTTTTCAAGATTGTAAGTTCATTCGTTTGCTTTTATTCCCTCGTTCCGTGGCATCTATATCAAGGTAATCTTGTTGCTACATTTCTAGTTGCTTCAGGGCTTTTCTGCACCAGAAAATCTCAGACTCAATGGTATAAGACTAGAGAGCCTTTGCTTTGCTGCTTTGCTATCTGAAAATATATAGATGTTTGCCCTTCGAATGTCTTTATTCATGCATTTCTGGGCATATAGATCTATAACATAGATTTCTATCTGCAAGATAGTTTAAAAGTCAATTATTTATTATTTGTTTGCTTATAGTAATGAAACATATCTACACGACCACCTACGGTATGAAGATTCGGTTAAAAATGAGGACAAAGGCCTAAGTGAATTTATTTACCTACCTTGTCTTAATAATCCTTTTCATTCTGATATGTAGATACTAGTTTAATCTGCTCATCTTTGGGGGACTATGTTGGATGCTAGTGTTATAATGAGAATGTCAAATAAGAAATTGGACAAATTTAACTTAGGATTTTTGATTTGCTAGCATAATCAGAAGTCGGGTTATCGAAAGAACGCAAAGATTTCATTAATATTTTTTACGTATAGTTTTTCTTTTAGTTCTCATAGATAGTTTTTTCTGCTGTTTGCAAAATCTAAATAAAGAATATGCTGCATTGCAAGATAGTTGGGCTCTGAAAAGTCTGCAATTAGGTCCCACAACACCCACACCAAGCTCTTCAGCCACCCTCGATGCATCTGTGTATCAGATGAGATATCATTTCGTCAACCACAAGACTTAGACCCTGCTCATTAGAGAACGGTCCGGGCGGATCGTTCCAAGTGAACGAATCCGGAGGTGGAACGAGTCAGACCGAATCCACGATGTCGATCGAACCGGGTGTGCGGTCCATCGATCTCCTATGATATGTATGTCTTGGTACTGTTCTGAGCTGAGTACTCCTGACCATGAACTCTGACTGAATATTTAGATAGATTTGCTGAGGTTTGAGTTGACTGTCGCCACACCATAAATAATAATCTCAAAAGTTTTTGGCCGTCAACCATGACAGTTCGCTGTTGATGTATTTCCATAGTCAGGCGAAACAACAAATTATATTTATCTTATTTTTACTTACTTACATCTAAGGATGGTCAACCAACTAGTACAGAAATCTTACAAATGATGTAATCTTAAGGAGCGAGAAGCAATTTATAAAAACTGTCTTATTAAATAATCAATATCCTGAGAATTTTGTTGATAGTTATTGAACATTGGTAGGAGAGAGAATATACTATCACAACCTGAGGTCTTTAGGTCTATGGTAGTAATTCCATATATACATGGTTTATCGCATAAATTACGAAGAACCTTGGGAATAGGTATTCTGTACGAAAGATTTTTCAAACGGAATCCATGCTAACATTGGATTTATCGCAAACCAAACCTCCAAATGTTGTTCAAAATTCTAAAAATTGTATTTATAGTGTTCCGTGTGAGTGCGGAAAACATTACGTGGGTGAGCCATCTAGACCTTTCAACGTAAGGCTTGGTGAACATAGAAATTACGCTAGATGGGGAGAATTTGAAAAATCCAAACTTTGTGAACACGCGTGGGATAATAACCACTGGGTCTAATGGAACTCGGCGAAGATTTTGGAAAATTATTTTAAAACGAGGATAGATACATTTCAAATTATTCAATAGATTTTTGTACTAGCTGGTTGCCCATCCTGAGAGACGAAGTAAGTAAAAATAAGATAAATATAATTGAATGTCTCATATGACTATGGAAATACAAAATAACGAACTGCCATGGTTGACAGACAAAAAGTTTTGAGAACGGAAGTAGATAATCTTTCGAAACGTTAACTGTCATTAGTTTTAATTTTCAATTCTTAGTTTATGACATTGTTCTAGTTTATATATTTTTAGGTGTCAGACAATTTGTAACAATCAAGTATTCAAGAATCAACCTCTGTCTGATCCATTTGGCGCAGGGCTTTCTCACTAAAATTTTTAAATATGTTTCAGTGGCAAAATACCCAATAAAAGTAAGAGAATACCGCTTCCGCTTCTGTAATCTCTGCTGACAATTTATACCCGATTTGACGTAAATACCCACGTCTTTTTCTCTGCCTAGCCAATCCCTGCGATATAGTCTATCTCCCGGTATTGAGACTGCATCCGAGGAAATATGTAAAGATAACACGGTGAGAATTAAGACAAATCTATTGTTCCGTTTTTAAATGGGAGCGAGTTAAAGGAAAAAAAATGCTTTCTTATTATACTCTTCGTAAATACAAAACGTAGAGTCATTGCATTTTATCGATACATTACTAAAACCGGTTATATCGTTAGTAGAGAAAAAATCATATCACTGTGTTGGTGATCGAATTCAGAACAACTTTCAAAATGTCCGTCCGTCTGTCCGTCTGTCTATTCGTTCATCTTTCCGTCTGTCTGTCCGCCTGTCTATCCGTCTGTCCATCCGACCGTCCGCGTCACGTTTTTTGTAAGCACGATAACTTAAGAACGAGAAGTCAGATTGTATTGAAATTTGGACAGTAAGTTAGTGTTAGCTAGAGGAAGAGCCCTATTGTTTGATCAAAATTGATCAATAAATAAAAAGTTTAATTTTAATTAATTAATTAATTAATTACATATTTTTTATATTTCTTTTGTATTGTAATTAAACATAAGATGTTTAGAACTAATATTATTCAGAAAAAAAACTGCGAAAGTATTCTATAGAATGTTTAAAAGTGAATTATTTATTATTTGCTTGCTAATAGTAATGAAACATATTCTTTATAGGATTTTGCAAACATCGGAAAGAAAAACTATCTATGAGAACTAAAAGAAAAACTGCATGTAAAAATATTAATGAAATCATTGCATTCTTTCGATAATCTGACTTCTGGTTATGCTAAGAAGTAAAAATTCTTATTTGCCATTCTCATTATAACACTAGCATCTACCATAGTCCCCTACGGCTAGGTAGGTTCAACTAGTATCTACATGATCCCCCACGATATGTAAATTCAGTTAAAAATGAGAACAAAGGCCTGAAATTAATTTATTTACGTATCTTGTCTTTAAAAATGTTTTCGTTCTAATGAATTACATTTTTATAAAATCTCACTCAGTTTGTTGGAAATGCCTAGCATTTGAAACGTTTTTCGTCCTTATTGTGGACTCAGCAGAAAAGCCCAAAGCCACTCGTAACGATGTTCCATACAAAACCATATAAATATAAATATTTCATACTTATTCATGGATATTGTCTTGGTTTTGTATTGAACATCATTATGAGTTGCTTTGGGCTTTTCTGATGAGTCCAGAATAAGGACGAAAAACGTTTCAAAGGCTAAGCATTTCCAAGAAACTGAATGAGATTTTATGAAAATGTAATTCATTAGAATGAAAAATTTTTTAAAGACAAGGTAGGTAAATAAATTAATTTCAGGCCTTTGTTCTCATTTTTAACTGAATTTACATATCGTAGGGGATCATGTAGATACTAGTTTAACCTGCCTAGCCGTAGGGGACTATGTTGGATGCTAGTGTTATAATGAGAATGGCAAATAAGAATTTTTACTTGTTAGCATAACCAGAAGTCAGGCTATAGAAAGAATGCAAAGATTTCATTAATATTTTTACATATAGTTTTTCTTTTAGTTCTCATAGATAGTTCTTCTTTCCGCTGTTTGCAAAATCCCATAAAGAATATGTTTCAATATCCTATAGAATGTCCAACAATTATATGAAAAGTGCAGTAAACCAGAAAGAGTTTAATGGTTAGCTTGTTTTAACTTTAATTATGATTGTTAATTATTCGGTAGATGAGAAATGTTTCTCTCTCTCTCTCTCTCTCTCTTTTGCTAGATAGTACTTTAAAATAATAATATCTACTTCATAGATCGTTATGAAGTCCACTAGGATTCTATTCTGATAGTAGACGAAGTGAGTAAAGCAGTAATCAAGTATATCTGTTAAGAATTCTGTCCATTCCAAAGTGAGGAAAACTCGACTGTAAGTAAGCAAGCAACATGAGATAACACAGATAAAACGTGAAGATAAAAAAGCAATATTTATAAAAAAGCTAATTTTTGTACCATAATCGATTTATTTTAATATATTACATTTTATTTAGGTCCAAAAACATCATAATTCGATAAATAACCGCTGTGCTGCCTTAGGAATCATTACTTCCACATTGAGATTTCCCATCCAAGATTCTTTAAACGAAAACATCTTGGTACTATATTTGCGCTCTAATATTTGGAAATAACATTGTAAAAATTATAAAATTTGAAATCGTCTGTCCCAAGGTGGCAATGGGGGTAGATGATGGCAAATACTTGTTTAGAACTTTTGTTCTCATGTACACTAAATCACAATTGTATTTTGTTAACTTCTTTAATAATGGAGTAGAGATGTTGGATGTGGTGGTGAAGGTGGCAGATGTCGTTATAATACATGCGTGTACCAAATTTGAACATTTTAATTATATTTTGTTAATTCCTTTAATAATGGACAGGGGATATAGTGGGGGTGGCAGATGTTATAAAAGAATTTGAGGTCTTGGCTTCTTATATATGCACCAAATCTGGACTCTTATTAGCTTGCTTTACATATTTTCTTATTTAGATGTTATAAGAAAGTTGAGGCTTTGGCTTAAAGCAAATACCCAAAATTACAATTTTCAGGAGTCTTATTAGCTTGCTTTACTTATTTACGCCTCTTTGCCTATTTACCGCCCAACCTTATAAATATAATCTAGTTACAGAGATATATAAGTGCATTAAATTACAAGTTACGTTTCATGACATTCTAAACCTATTTTAACAAAAAACATTTCAAATTATTTTTTACGATTACTATACTTCCATTCTACGTAGATGTGGCAAAATACTATTAACGTACTTCATAATGTCTTATTTTTCAAAAATATCGGTATCTCTAGATTTACAAGTTGGATTTTAAAAATGCAAAGATTGAAACATTTGTTCAAATAAAATTGAATGAACCACCGAAAAAAAAGTAAATTTCCAAAGAAATTTTAATTTTAGAACAATTTTAATTTTATTTTAAAATGAGGCTTTCTCCTTGGATTATGAATATAAATATGAAAACCTACAATTTGAGCCCGGGAACTTCTACATCGGTGCCCTATCGTATAGGTTATATTTTTACCAATTTTCACGTTATTGAGATTAAGTTACGCAAAAATTATTTTTAAAATCGGTCCACATTACGTTTTTGAGAACACTTTTAGTTATGAATGACTAAGTTGTCAACTCAATTATGTATTCTCTCGAAAATAATTTTGAGACTAAAAGAGTAAGTTGGTTACTTACCTTGGTTTCTTTGAAGTTTTCAGGTTAGATTTTATAATTTTTACATTGAATTTATATTGATCAATAGATAATTTTAAAATCTACAAATTTTATTTGAACTACTTTTTTCCATCTTTTCAGAAAAAAGCAATCCCAGAAAATTTTTTTGGCTGTAAAAAAATTAAGCAGAAGAGATTTTTAAGCGCCAATCTAGGTACCTGTTGAGAATCATAAAGTTTAGTGATAAAAAAAAACAACCTTCTACCTCATTTTGACACAAAAAGTTAGTGGATAACTTTTACGCTAGAGCGTTTGTTCAATTTACGTCCAGTGTTTACCAATATAACTACATAATTTACTACGTCATCATATCATCGTGATTACGTTCGGCATTTTCTTCATATGGGAGTTTCTCGAAAACCATTAATCTTGGAAAGAAGTTTAAAAAACTGCATCCATTCTTTACTTTTAGTTGTTCTTAATATACTTACTTGACATCTATATCTTCGAAAGCGTTCCTCGCTCGATATATGTATTTATTTCAGCAAATTCTCAAATTTTATGAACATAGCTTTAGAAATAATTCATATTCTCCACATTTATTAAAGTTTCATCCTCATCCAATTTCATAAAATTGTAACCAACAAAATTCCTAAATATTTAAATAAAAATATATCTTATCGAACGGACATACATAACATAAATATTCGTTTTAAAGGTACTCTTACTCCTCCCCTTCATCATACTGAACTATTTAAACGTTCCTTCTCTTACCAAATAACTAAAATTTATAATTCAATACCATCTGTTATAAAAAGTAAGCCAATATCCGTATATAAAAATCATTATAAGAAATTTCTCCTAAATCAACAAACCGTAAATAAAACATCTGAGCTAAGGTAATCGACAGTAATCCTATATGCCTACCCATTGCACTTAAAGATAAAATGTCTCTAAAATTTGATTTTTTTTCTAATATTGTAATTGTATGACAATTAATTTGCTGCTACAAAGTAATCGTTTACCGCTATCTTATTTACTAACGCTTAAGATTAAAAACAGGGGCATGCCTGTGCATAGCCATCTGATCTTCGGCGTTTTTTCTACTCATTTGATTTGTATTTCCTTTATTTAATTTATGTATCTGTAGTGGGAAAATAAAGACCATTTATTATTATTATTATTATTATTATATGAACACATTTGGTTAACAAATATATAATAATAACACAGTAAAATTTGAAACCAATTAATTGCTCCCTTAGCTAAATTTTAGTTAAATTAAAAAGTATTACTATTAGTTCAATTATTATCCATTCTTATTCGGAAACTGTTCTAATTTTTTATGAAAAAACACGATGGTTCATGATGAAATTCAATAGGGTTTTATCTGATCGTAGACGAAGCAATGAAAAAAATTATAAATAAAAGAAAAAAATTAAAGTAGAGCTTTTATTTAAAAAAATGTACTAAAAAGTAAAAAATAATTTTGGAATTCATACATTTGGAAACTTAAAGCCTTGGGGGCGATAATATAACAGTATTGTACAGTTACTTTGTTCACTTGACCCCCCCCCCCCCTCAAAGCTCTTAGTTTCCAAATATATGAATAAAAGCAATCTTTTACTTTTTAGTACATTTTTTTTTAAATATTTTTTATTTATAATTTTATTTACTTATTACTTTTTAGTCTACTTATTTTACTGGCAGTCAAGACCCTTTCATTTGATACCCATGTCAAGGGGATTGTGAGGGAAGATGTAATCCGCCATATTTGATTTATAACGACGTTTATCGTATTTTACTCGTCAAACCCTTTCATTTGATACCCCTATCAAGATAATCCGCCGTCCTGGTGCGTCCATGATATTGAATTTCGAATGATCTCACATAGTTTATCGTATTTTAGGTAATCTGACATACTGGGACGTCCGCCATATTGGATTTAGAATGATGATAGATATAGTATATTGCATTGTCACTGGACCTACATACGTGTGCAAGATTTCAAAGCTTTAGCTTAATTAGAACTAGTCGAAATTTTGATTGCAAAATTGGACCTAAACAAACTAACACACTGACATTGCAAGTTAAATAAAAGCTTTTAAAAAAGGTCAAATGGATTCGTTAAACACTGCGACTTGTAGAGTGATATTTCATGTAAAAATCAACTGATAGGCATATTTTCAATTTTCAATAACAGAGCCAAAACACATTTCAAATCATCATCTTTTAGAGTAGAGTTTCCTTTTTCAAAAAGCTATAGGTATAGTCCCTTCAAATTAGGAAAAATTAAAGAAATTTTTCCACAGCTATGAGACTTGTAAAAATTGAACCATGTGGGTGGCCTAAACATGATTTTCACCACCCGCAGTTCTAAAAGAGTGAGGTTCTTGAGAAATAGATACATATAGGTATATGAATTTTAGCGCTCTTTCGCCTTTTTCTCTATTTTGAGGAAAAACTATGCATTTTGTTGAAAAATGTGAGGAGATTCAAGTTGTACACCATAAAATTTCCTACCAATTTTGTCTCCACGTTTGCGTCCAAATTCCGCATAGTTTCACAGCTAGAGGGCACGAAAGATATACAGGGTGTAATTAGTTTCATGTCATTAAAAAAAAAACTGGTGGTAGGGAACGACAAGACAAACAAAAAACCTTATATAACATGGGGTCTAAAGCTCATAGTTTTGTAGAAAAAAAAAATAAACAAAAATTTCGCAAATTTTCAATAATTTTTTTTGAGAACTGCTGGAATATTGAGGTAGGTTTAGATCTAGATCTGATCTGAAGAAAACTATACTCTAATTCTCCCTTGTGCAATATTTTAATTAATGTCGCTGTTTCGTTATGTACACACGACACACGTCCAACCCGCCGTTTGTTGTTTTTGTTATTTTTGAATTTCGCGTCATTGTGTATTTACAGTTAAGATTTATTTTATTGACTTACCGTTCAAGTTGTCAAATTCTTGATTACGTACAGACACAACTTACTTGTTCGTTCTTTTTGTATTCCTTCTTGGCTTTTGTACCAAGTTTTTATTTTAATTTTCTTTATTGACAACGTTAGTTGATAGTTTAGTGTTTAGTGTTGAACTTAGTGCGTATGTACTTAATTCGACGTACCGAACTGTGTATTGATATAGATGCAGAGATTTTGAATCATTTAGGTAGGTAGTATAAGCTTTTAACCCAGGACACTCATTCATGTTACAAAGGTTAATAAACCACATTTAAATTTTCTAAATTATAAACAATCCAATATTTTGTTCCAAATTAAAAAACACACATGTAAAGAAATGCTCTGTTTAAACCTCTATGGCCATTACTTGCTTGCAATTGTGCACGAAGAGAGAAGGAATTATTTACTTCTTTATACTTGCCTCAGTTCAGTTGAGGCGGTCCATCAAAGGCGGTCGATGATCCTTTGACACCGCGTGTGCCGGCGAGCACCTTTTTATGACAATTTGAAAGTTGTATAATTGGGAAGTACAAATCCATCGACCAGGAAAAGCTGTGGTTCTCAATAGTTGTCTACCATAATATTAAATATGTTAACCAGGTTCAGTTTTTTTCAAAGTGCCCCTAGAAGGAAAAGTTATAAAAAAAAATGTTTGTCTAGTTGATCCCCATTACCAGTTTTTTTTTAATGACATGAAACTGATTACACCCTGTATATAAATATATAGAGTTTTGCGCCTTTTTAAAAATATTCAGCCAAAATTATGCATTTTGGTGAAAAATATCAGGTGAGCAAAGTTGTAGAGCATAACATTTCCTACAAATTTTGTCTCTACGTTTTTTTTGATTTTTGCATAGTTTCTCCGCTAGAGGGTGCTAAGGAAATATACATAAATAGACCTTCGCGCCCCCTAACGGCGAAATTATGCGGAATTCGAAGAAAATCGAAGAGATAAAATTTGCAGGAAATTGAATGCTCCACAACTTTGTTCACCTGACATTTTTTACCGAAATGCATAGTTTTTCCTCAAAATAGAGGAACGGGAAATAGCGCCAAAATTCATATATATGTATATATTTTTCAAATACCATCTTTTTTTAGATCTGCAGGGACTGAAAATCATGTTTAGACAATCCAAATGCTTCACTTTTTACAGGTCTCATAGCTGTGGGAATTTTTCCATAAAACGATTTTTTGACCAATTTGAAGGGAGTAATAAGGTTTTTTACAGATTTAACCAATTAAAAGTGACTTTCATTAGCGGAACTGAGTGCTAGGACATTGATAAATAATTGATCGACAATAGAATAGATCACAACCCAGCGGGTTGTACAATAAGTTACGCGGTACTGTTCAGGTCTTAATAGTAAATGGGGAAATGGGAGTTCCGTATGGCTGTTCATTTATTTCATTTTAGCGTGTAATCTAGGATGATGTTATTATGTAATCTGAAATTTTTAGTATATTAGTGGTAGAAAAAATGACATTTTAAATAAATTAAACTATTCCAATAATTTTGTTAGTACGCTGTCCCAGTGTTGTGTTCACGCCGTACAAATGTTACCAATTCTTTAAATGTTGATTTTTCTGCCTTCTATCCAAATACGAAATTATAACATCCAATATTTTTTTTTGATTGCAAGATTTGAACTCATATATAATGTGAGCGATTTGTTATATTGTCACGCTGTAAAATCGGTATTTATTCTGATATTTTAACCGGACTTTTGTCAGTAGTAGAGCTTGATGAACTATGCTCTTGGAGCAAAAAGTGCCACATTCCTACAAGATCTAAGGCCTACTACGTCAGTTTTTAGGAGTAGACATTTAATAATTCGTAGTAGCGACTTTTTTGGAAAAAATCTGTACATGCGACTGGATTCAACACCCCTCAAAACGGACCTGTACTAGATTATCTGGAAAATTTCTTAGTAAAGACGATTTTGTAGCCAAATAAAAATGCATATACATTTATCCATGAAAAGACATTGCAATAAAATAAAACTCTAGTAACAAGGTACTATTGCTATGCCTTGACAAATCAAAAAAGAAATATAAACTTAAATCAAAACTGAAGTAACAAAATAGAGAATTCGCGTCACTTCTACCAATTCACTATTTATTTCAATATACTTGGTGCCGTTCATATTTGTTCCGGAGTAATTTCTGTGCAGGCTTATTTTGTCCTAACCTAGCCTAATTATTGTAGTGTGTGGCCTTGGTTTGTAAGTAATTTTTTTGTTTCAGTAAACCCCAAAGAGGAAATCCAGTGACGTCAAGTCTGGATATCTCAGTGGCCCCTTAATCAAAGGACCATTTCGCCCTATCCAACGTTTCTCAAAATTATTTAGCCTGCATCTTACCAAAACAGCGTTATGAATAGGACTGCAATCGAACTGAAACTTTAAATTAAGGATATTTTGTAGTGGTAAATTATATAATGCGTTCCAAAACTCGTTCCCGAGTAAATATAAAAACCCGTTCAAATTTGCCACACAGAAAAAACATACGTGTCGAATTGAGAAGTTCATTTTAATCTTTTTAAATCGGTTAAAAGGTAGCACCAATACAACTGATACTTGGTGAGGCTGTTGGTTTTGTTACGATTGTTTACAAGTGTAATAGATTTGTGATATTATTCAAACAATAACTTTGTATACATTTCAATAAACTATTTAAAATAAGTCTTGCGCCCTGCGTAAGACATGAAATTATATTGACGTAATTTTCACAAATATCACAACACTGAACACTAGATTTGACGTACATTTTACCAAGCAAGATGGCTTTACGTTTAGAAGACTAAAATTGAAACCGTATTAACCACCTTGTGATGATGCCAATTTGGTTGATGGTACGATACTTTAGAATTATGATCTGCATGTACATATTTTTTGATGATAGAGTGTAGTTCTGGATAAACTATTACATATTCAACATATCTTTAATTATGTAGAATTTATTTTTCGGATTAAATTACATTTGCAAAGCTACTGGCTAGCTAACTATTGATTTCATTATACTAATTTATCATGTATGAGAGTATGAGTTGGTAATTAATAATTATAAATATTTCAGCCGCCTAAATCGAACAATCAATGATTTCATGCACATAAATATTCCATTTTTTTTTGGCACATCTGTTATTTTGTTTTCAATACAAGATATATATTATTTGGTATACAACAAGAATAATAAAAAAGTATTTTAATAAATAACGCACAACATATAGAGAATATTATTAAATAAAACGAAATATAAATTTGATAGAACTGTACGTGTACATCCAGGGTTATAAAATATATGATTCATATATTGCATTTCGATTTTGACACAACAAAATACCTAAACGCATTGTTTACGCAATTTCAAAATCTACGTCAACACTATCGTAGTTAGCCTGGGAAAAAGTGCATGGGGATGTATCGAAAAGAGACACCGATGCTGTACTGACATTGTGACATTCGGTGAATAGAAGAGAGACACCTAGTATATTAATGGTATGAAGGGAGATAACGGACGCTTACTGGATGACAATTTGTGCCCTGTGGATAATTTTGGTTTTATCTCATTCTGTTGCAGTGCAAGTGCATCAGAAATGTGCATTTGAGCCCTGCGTGTTTCAAACTGACGGGTAATATCGATTGCGTATATAGAGAATGTAGTATTGTGCAATGGCGATTGGGATTTTGTTAAAAATGGAATATTTTCGGTTGCAGACTGTATGGTGGTAGGGACGCATGTAAATAAATAACGATTTTCACAGAGAAAATGGAAATTGCTATTGGAATATGTCAACTGAATTGGCAGTATTTCAAAATGGATTTAAAATTTTATGTATATATAAACAATCTCTACAATAGTTATTTAGTTATCAGCGATTTTCAAATTATAATAACTAAAATATATTTGTCATACAACTACTACATGTTTTGTTCCAAATGCTTGAAAAGAAAGCACATTTTTAAATTGTCTGAAATTGTTGGAACTATGAATGGAAACAATTCAAACAGTCCAACTTTTATGCTGCAGAATATCAAATTTACTGTTCAAACCCGTATCACATATTTTTGTATATCACCGCGATCTTATTAAATTAATTACACAGGTATACACAAATAAATTTTGTTCTAATCTCTTGACCAGAACACACTACTCTTATGTATTTTGAGCCGCTGAATCCAATTCATCAGAATTGTGCATACATCAACCAGTTTTTTTACGGTTCAAAAATAGTTCAAAAGTGGGTAAAAAAGGAAAGTTTCTAAGAATTTGTCAAAGTACACAAAAATTGGAACATATTCTTTATAGGATTTTGTAAACAGCAGAAAAAATAACTATCTATGAGAAACAAAAGAAGATGTGTAAAAATATTAATGAAATCTTTGCATTCCTTCGATAACCTGAATTCTGGTTATGCTAGCAAATTAAAATCCTAAAATGAATTTTCATAATTCCTTATTTGAAAATTTTCATTCAACAACTAGCATCCACACAGTCCCCTACGGCCATGCAGATTAGACTAATATCTACGTAACTCCCTACGGTCATGAGGATTCAGTTAAAAATGAGAACAAAGGCCTAAAATGAATTTATTTACCTATACCTTGTCTTTAACATTTTTCATTCTAATGGATTATATTTTCATGAAATCTATCATTCTGTTTTGGAAATGCTCTTTGAAACGTTTTTCGCCCTTATTCTGGAGCTCATCAGAAAGGCACAAAGCCACTCCATGTTCCAATACAATTGTAAGCAAAAATAATAATTCACTTTTAAACATGCATAAAGTATATAGGCTCCAATACTAGTTAGCTAATAGATAGGTGAAGATCTGTTGTTAGCACTTATCTTATCACAACTATGTTCAATTTCTTCAATCTTGTAACGCAGCAGTGTGACCTACAATATAAATCAATGTTAAGAATAAAATTCTTACATCAACATGTAATAATTTACCATTAATAAAATGCTTGAAATGTTCCTGAAAAATAATTTCTTTTCATTGCTTGAAATCAGTCTTACAACCTCAGCTTTTCCTAGTTGAAAAATCGATAATATTTAAGAAAACTTGGTGTCGTTTCGTTTGCCTTACTGCCACAATTAATAATACAGCCAAAATTTGGCATTTTGTATAATATATGTCCACAAAAGTACTAATTTAATGAAAAGTTCGATCAGTTGCCATTTAACACCTTAGGAATTTTGATTTGCTTATTCTAAGCTCTGACAACTGTCAAAATTTGTGACGTCACGCGCACACGACCTATTGCAAATACTGTTATTTATTTGTGATAGTGTTATTAGTTTTCATTTTATGCTATACTTATAAATAGGTTTATACTAATGAAGAAACATTGGACATTCACCAAAGAAAGTATACATTCCCATAAAAGAGATTTAGTGAAAATTAATAAAATATGATAGAACTTCATTCAAAGGTTTTGTTTCGGAATCAACATAGTTAGCCGTGGAAACAGTTGAATTTTGACATTGTTAGTAATGTCAAATTGAAAATACTGTTATTTGATTGTGTTACTAGTTTTTATTTTATGCTATACTTATAAATAGATTTAGACTAATGAAGAAAAATTGAACATGATATTAATTTATGGAGAGTAAAGCAGCCAACCGTTTATATCATGAACGTTTTCGAAATAGGCCGATGCCATCAGACAAAATATTTGCAAAATTGGCAAGGAATATGGGAGAAAGTGGAAGTTTTGAGAAAAAAAAGAAACGTTATTAAACTCAGAACCGCACGAGATGAAGAACATACATATATTCTTCAATTCCAAGAATTCTGAAAAACAATAAACTGCGATCATGTAAAATATATTTACATCAAGGTTTGCTTCATGGAGATTGCGAGAAGCGTCTCATTGTATATCATGGCTGGCAGTTGCTCAAGAAATGACTATCTTAGATCGTATCATGTGGTCAGATGAATCCCGCTTCCATAATAATGGAATACTCAATAGACATAACTACCATTATTGGCCTCAGGATAATCCTCAGTGGCGTATGGTGCCAAATTCTCAACGGACAGATTACACGACGAAAGCTTCACGAAGGAACACTTACCGGAGATATCTACAGTTTCTAAGGGAAGAATTGTTAAATATCGTAGAAGACGTTCCATTACATATTAGGCATAATATGATATTACAAGATGGGGCACGGCCACATAATGGTATAATTGTAACGAACCTGCCAAATCTCCAGATCATATACCGTTGGATTCTTTCCTTTGGCCCTATGTAAAAGAAAGAGTTTACTTTGCACCTCTAAATGACGTCGAAGATCTTAAAAATATAATACGAGCTGAATGTGGCTGATTATATGTTGAACATGTATGTATCTAAGGCGTGATAAATAGAGGGCAATTATTTAAAAGTGAATTATTTATTATTTGTTTGCTTATAGTAATGAAACATATATTCTTTATAGGATTTTGCAAACAGTGGAAAGAAAAGCTATCTATGAGAACTAAAGGAAAAACTATATATATAAATATTAATGAAATCTTTGCATTCTTTCGATAACCTGACTTCTGGTTATGCTACCAAGTGAAAATTCTTATCAGCCATTCTCATTTTAACACTAGCATCCAACCTAGTCCCCTACGGCTAAGCAGGCTAAACTAGTATCCACATGATCCCCTACGATATGTAAATTCAGTTAAAAATGAGAACAAAGGCCTGAAATTAATTTATTTACGTACCTTGTCTTTAAAAATTTTTTCCAATGAATGAGATTTTATGAAAATGTAATTCATTGGAAAAAATTTTTAAAGACAAGGTACGTAAATAAATTAATTTCAGGCCTTTGTTCTCATTTTTAACTGAATTTACATATCGTAGGGGATCATGTGGATACTAGTTTAGCCTGCTTAGCCGTAGGAGACTAGGTTGGATGCTAGTGTTAAAATGAGAATGGCTGATAAGAATTTTCACTTGGTAGCATAACCAGAAGTCAGGTTATCGAAAGAATGCAAAGATTTCATTAATATTTATATATATATATATATATATATATATATATATATATATATATATATATATATATATATATATATATATATATATAGTTTTTCCTTTAGTTCTCATAGATAGCTTTTCTTTCCACTGTTTGCAAAACCCTATAAAGAATATATGTTTCAGAGGGAAATTATGTTTAGAAGCGAACGAAGGCCTCTTCGAACATCTGGAATAATAATTTTTTTTACATTTTTTTAATTTTTAATTAGTTTTCTTAAATGTTAGTAGTTTTTTTATTGGTATTTATCGTTTATTTTTAATTGTTCATAAATTAATGCGATGACCAGTTTTTCTCCATTAGTGTAAAGATATTTATAAGTATAACATAAAATAAAAACTAATAGCACAATCACAAATAAGGGTATTTTTAATTTGACGTTACTAACAATGTTAAAATTCAATTTTTTCTATGGCTATGTTGATTTCGAAACAAAACCTGTGAATAAAGTTTCTTCAAATTTTATTAATTTTCTCGAACATTTTCTTATAGAAGTAAGTATATACTTTATTTATACCGGTGAATGCAGAAAAAGAATATCTACAACAATCGGCAAAAAAAACTATAGCATACCATTTGAAAAAAAGTTGACTATCGTTACTTTGACATATATGATCCCAGAGACGATTTAAGGTCGCCATTTGATAGAGCTTGACAAACGATTTACAACACTTCGAGTTAAAGAAATCGAAAAAAGGTATTTTAAAATGTTGCTCAATATCAAATTTTTCTTGGTTGTTCTGTGCTGATTCTATGTTTTATTTCTAATTTTAGTCATTATTGTAACTAGTATGCCATAGAAACAAGAGAAAAGCGCTATAGCAAAATTAATTTATATCATTTATTTCAAGAAAGAGTAACTTAATATTAAAGCTAGCAAATTAAATTCTATCGAATGAAAGCTTTCTCCACTAACACATCATCAATCTGGATGTAATTTTCAATGCGCCTTGAATTATTTAAGTCACTCTTCTTAATTCGGCTGCATTGATCTGATTGATGGCTTCGGTTATTCTGGCACAGATTTTGATATTTCGTTTTATAAACTTCATTCCTTATTTTTCAAAAAAAATAAAAATTCAAAAACTAACGACCTCAGTGGCAGAAGATTGCTTTTCTCTATCGTAGTGCACGTCTAACTACTGTCAAACAATCCAAAAATTATGAATCGATGGTCTATTTAATTCGAAATGCATTTCCTGTTTCTCAATTGAAAATCTTCCATTAGAAGCGAGGCAGGATGGTTCATATGTTCTTTAAATCTTTAATAGAACGTTTCATTTATCTACCATATTTCACTACAATCCTTGCAACTTTATAATTTGGGTTGTTAAATAGTTGATTTATTTCCAGATGTATGAACAATAGACAACTACCATCTAAATTTGTAAAAATGTTGCTTACAGAAGGCTAAATCGTAGTTCGTAGCGAATTGATCAAAATTTTGAATTCCGCTCGATTTGAAAGGTTGTGGGGTACCGAGGCTTTCTTAAATCTACGTTTCCTAATTTATCAATTTAACCCTCAGAATAAGTATCCATTACTCTTAGCTATATCCTTAATTAAAGCATTCTTCTTTGCAAACCACTATTGACTCAGAGGGAAATTTAACATACGTTGAGTCCTCCATTTTGTACCAAAGATAATGCTGTGAGTCGCTAGGCTTAGAGTGGTGGTATCTGTCTTCACTGTTCCCAATTACTAATGTATCTAAGAATGGTAGTCATCCATTGATTTTCATTTCTTACGTAAATTTTACTGATGTGAAACGATTATTATTTAATTTCGTTGCAAAGTTGTCTACACCTCTGGAATCCTTGTATCGAATACTACGTATTCGTCATCCGCATATCTTAACTAAACACCAGGTAAGTACTCGAATTTTTTCTTTATCTCTTCGATCCTGTGCATGAATAGATTAACAAATAAAGCTGACAAGAAGTTACCCATTTCAGTCCTCTGATGTTGTTCGATATCTTTTATTGATTTCGTTTGATGTGTGTTCCTTGTAATCAAGTGTACCAATCCTACAAACTAGTAGAGTATCTTGAGTTAAGGAATATATTGATCTTATTAAACAATGCATGAAGCAAGTTTTTAATTCTATAACATGTTCTTTGAGAAAATTTTAGTTCTTGTTATATTAAATATGCCATATAGAATAGACTATTCTACTACAACAACTCCTATTCGTTGAAGTCCAAGGCTCCTCGATTATTAATATTGTTGTACTGTTGGTGTAATGCGGTATTGTCAGATGCCGATCTGTAGGTCTTTTATTTAATTATTGGGTAACAATTTTTATAAATTGTTAAACTTCTATCTTGATTATTGCATGAAATGTCTTGAAAATCACTATATGTCTTTCTCAAAAGCTTCAGAGTAAGTGCAAAAAACATTTTAAAGGCTAAGTATTTCCAAGAGATATAATGATAGATAGTCAATGCTTTGAATGTAATATTTTTGAGGCAAATATTGTAAATACATTTAGTTTAGGACAGTTTTTTTTCTAGCATACCAGATGTAGGTTGTTAGAGAGAAAGATTGGTATTGAGATTTTAATTAGATTTTCAACTTGTAGATAGATAGATGGGTTTTTTGTTCTTATTTCAACCTTACTCTTCATAGTCATAAGGGGCCATGTGGATACTAGTGTTAAACTTAGAAATTAATATTTGTATCGAATAAACCACCATGGTGCCTAACCAAAAAGATATACACGACCATCATAATGCCTACGATGATACATGGAGTCAAAAACGCAGCAACGGCAAAGGCCCACAGAAGAAGCCTGAGAAGAGCTGAAAGCGACATTATCCAACTGCTAGCAAAAACAGGAAAACCACAAAAACGACAGAAAATGTCAACATTACTATAGGGAAGAACAATAATCAAATGAATAGAATCATTCGCAATGAAATACTGGGGACACGTCCAAAGACGAGACACGACACACCTACTAAAGAAAGCGCTGCGACTGTACAGCAACAAACCGAAAATAGGGAGGCCATGCTACACATGGATAACAACAATCGAGAGGATTATGAATAAGCTAGGAAAGGATTATACACAATGGGAAAAATCGGCACAACAAAAAACGGAGTACAATAAAGAAATGTCAAGGATATACACACTGCCAGACTCAGAAACAGAAAACTCAGAAGTAGAATAGGAGAAAAGATGATCACAGACAGAAACTAAAAAGAAGCATCTCACAAAAACCTGAAAGTGAAAAGAAGCATCTCACAAACGCCTACACTTTCCATCCGATGAAGATAGAAGAAAAACAAGAAGAAACATCTCACAAACACCTATACGTTTCATCCTATACTCCTACCCCATGCGTCATGCGGCTCTCGCTGCTGACAACAAGCATGTCCAATGTCCAATCCAGCGTATGCAGCCGGTCCGGCGGTATATAAAAGCACCTGGGGTTTGTTCCGGCACACGGTCGGATGATCCGTTGGTGGGTCGGCATGAATAGACGACTGGGCGACTGCAGATGGACGTTCGGCAGGCGATCGGGCTGCGTGGTGGAATAAATTTCAATGCCTCGGAATCGGCAGCAATGCCCACCTTACGCTGGCAAATCAATCAATCACAAAGTAATTCACGTCAGGTGAAATTCTGATTTCCACGATTATCACACTTCATTCTTTTCCATTCACTTTCCGTCAAAAGATAAATAATCGTTCAAGTAATACGGCAGTGAATCATTTAGGATATTATTGTGAATATTATTTCATCTAAGTAGGCCACGATACACTTGTCCACCGGGAGTATTCTATTATTATAGTTGATGACAGTGTCAGAGATGTGAGGTTGACAATTTCAAAAATATTGAAAAGTAATATGACATTATATTACTTATTAGGCTAGACAGGTTAGGTTAGTCTAGTTTTGAAAATATCTACGTGAATGCTTCGTTTCAATTTTTTACTCATGATGGTTCAGGAAACTTACATATTAATATAGTTTTATCTGAAAGACCACACTGGTAGGCCAGCCCCCTAAGACGCTCGCTCGGTGAGCCTTAAATAGCCCTAACTAGAGAACAGTTATTCATTACACTGGTCTACAAAATAACAACATCTTCTTCTCCAAAGACTAAATCTATCATTCCTTAAGCATTTTGTGTGCTGAATTGGAATTTTCCATTTAAAAATTTTTTTACCCCGTAGATTTCGAGTAACTCTAGGTTTTTATTGTTAAAACCATATTTTAGCAACAAAAACAGTGATTTACTCGAAACATATGCGGTAGAAAATTTTTTAAATTGAAAATTTGGATTCAGCATATAAAAATACATAAGGAATTATAGGTAGTCCTTGGAGCAGAAAATTTTGTTTTCTTTTTGTAGACCAGTGTTATGGATACTGATGATCTACTTCTAAACATGCAAATACATTACAAACCTCAACTAACGGCATCCTGAAATTATGAAAATTCATTTTTATCTAAAAGACAAACAGTTCTAACAAGAAAACACCTGATTGCTTGGCCAATCACACCATAACAAACATTGGTTTCCTTTGACAGTTAAGAATTATAAAAAATAATTGAACTAGCTATAAATTACTCACTTGTGTGATATTCAATAAAATATTTCTTCTTCTAAACTGCCTAGAATTTACGTAAGTTCTTTCATTCTTTTTCTGAAATGATAAGGACAATATACAGACTATTCGAAATTATATCACTTGCAAAATATTTGAAAATGATTTTCTTATAAACTATATATATCAACACCGTGGTTACAGGTCTGTCGAAGTCCTGCAGGAATCCGGTTCTATCCATCAAGGTTCTATACTGGGCCCGCCTCTCTTTAACTTGCTCGTGGACGATATTACTTCTGATTTTGAAGCCGAGACGTTCCATACATTGCGACGACTAAAAATAAGTAATGCCTTGTCGTTTACTATAAAATAGCGTATTTCTCTAAGATTACAATCTTCAGGGTGTGCACAGACCAGACTCTTTCAAAGACTTAGGAGTGTAATTCTAAACTTAATTTTATAAAACACATTGAGTTAATAAAAGCTGGCACCATTAAAGTTCTAGGATATCTCATACGGAATTACAATCTTCAGGGTGCGCACAGACCAGACTCTTTCAAAGACTTAGGAGTGTAATTCTAAATTTAATTTTATAAAACATATTGAGTTAATAAACCTTTAAAGTTATAGGATATCTCATATGAAATTACAAGAGTTTTGTGAACATGTGTCCGCACCCTATATGTGAAATTAGTAAGATCTCGCCTCGAGTAAACATCAGTGGTTTGGAGGCCTACTTACAACTCGAAAAAATATAACGAAAGATTCTGGAATCGGCTACGCATATAATATGTTTTTTTCCTCACTTAGTTATTATTTAACGTCGGTCTATTTCCGCTACTGAGGCCTATCACCGACGCCAGGAGACGAGCTGCTCCCAACTCGGAAATTTTTCCGAACCTTTTCTCTATAGAATAGTAAGGATCTCTTACTTGCCTAACATTTAATAGACAAGGGACCTACTGATTTACATCTCCTCCGAAGGATGGTATATCCGGGAATCCCCGCCTAAAGTTACATACCTTCTAAGCATGCGCTGATATTCAAGCCGTTAGAAGATGGAGCGAGAACGCTATGTTTCCCAGGACTGGTTGACCCATCCCGGTACTAACTGCGCTTGACGTTGCTGCAGTTTCGTATCGAAATGCGAGTATCGGCAGGCGTATCTACGCTTGCGCCATAATGGTTATTATCCGCAAATCGGGTTCCCCACCAAATACTGCTTCATTGCTTTAATATATTACATGCGGACAAAAGAAGCGTAGCCGCCTCTGCAATATTTTTGTATAAAATAGACGCCTAGACTGCAGACTGGCAACCCTTTTCGTCTTCTAGAACTGTTAGAACAAATATTCTTATGTAATGAAACTTTATAGGATTTTGCAAACAGCAGAAAAAATAACTATCTATGAGAACTAAAAGAAAAGCTACGTGTAAAAATATTGACGAAATCTTTGCATTCTTTCGATAATCTGAATTCTGGTTTTGCAAGCAAATCAAAATCCTAAAATAAATTTGTACAATTTCTTATTTAAAAATTCTCATTCAACAACTAGCATCCACACAGTCCTCTACTGCAATGCAGATTAAACTAGCATCTACATAACCCCTACGGTAATGAAGATTCAGTTAAAAATGAGAACAAAGGCCTAAAATGAATTTATTTACCTACCTTCTCTTAAAAATTTTTCATTCTAATGGATCACATTTTCATGAAATATATTATTCTGTTTTTGGAAATGCTTAGCCTATGAAACGTTTTTCGCCCTTATTCTGAACTCATCAGAAAGACACAAGGCCACTCATAAAGATGTTCCATGCAAAACCAAGACAATTTCTATGAATAAGTATGAAAAATTATATTTGACATTGACTGATGAACATAACAGATCTTCACCTATCTATCAGCTAGCTAGTATTGTAGCCTATATACTCTATGCATGTTTAAAAGTGAATTATTATTTGTTTGCTTAATTGTATCGAAACATATTCTTTATAGGATTTTGCAAACAGCAGAAAAAATAGAATGAGAAAAAATCTATGAGAACTAAACCAAAAGCTATGTGTAAAAATATATTTTGATTGGTATGTAAATATAAAATGATGTAATTGGCAAGTAATAAAATCTCAATTTTTAAAAATTAAAATTAAACAAAATTGACTATAATTACTGAAGGATACAGTAGTCAGGTCCCATATAAATTTTGTTTATACTTCCTCATGTTTTTAAAATAGGAAACCTTTGTAAAGCGCTTTCTTAATTTTAAGAAACTCTGTGTAATACATTTCTATTTTGTAGTTATTGCTAACCTGCCAATTACTGAAAGCGGATTTTGTAAATTATTTAAAAATATTCACAAAATCAAAGCCTATTGACTTTGATAAAGCTCTTCTCTACCAACAAATTACTTCTTAGTTGGTTTTATATTCTCGCTTTTTGCTATAAAATTCTAATAATTTTCCGTAGGTCTCGGTTATTAAAGGGTGTCACTTTATAAAAGGTCAGAAGAAAGAACGGCTATTATAGAGGTTTCTTTTGTCCATTGTTATTTTTGCAGTGTCTTCCACAAAAGCTTAATTTTAAATCAATAGTATTCATAGCTTTTCATCCCATTATAAAATTTTATAAGGTTTGTAGCTTCATAATAAAATAGTCTATATATTATGGTTTTTCATTGTAATTAAAATATTAGTGAATGTAGTTAATTTTATTTTAAATGGAAAACCTTGTCAAATAAAATTACTATTATTTATAACTAACAGTAGAGGACACTAACACTAATGATTTTTACAAATATAAAATTGTCGCATATTAGTCTACAGGTACTATCAGCTAAGCAAATTGTTATTATCACTGAAGATAAGTGCAATTGGCTTGAATCATGCAATAAATATTCAACTGTGTTCCTCTTAAACTGCGTACGGATTCCTCGAGGCTGCCTCGAGAGGCAGCCACATGAGGCACGGCTTACAGTCTATATCGGCGCTCGTTGACAGCACCGTTGCGTCGATCGAGGCAGGTATAGAGATCCAGCCACAGAGGTCTGTGCGCACATTTAGAATGGACCGGTCAGTTTGTTTAAAGTATATAAAATATTAACATAGTGTTATTAAAGTAGAGAAAAGTTGTGAAATCAATGAAATAAAAATGGAATCATACCACATTAAAAAAAAAACAACTCAAAACTGTTTATACCGGTATTTTGAAATTATTGTCCCTTTTCAGTGCAGCGTAATTCATGTAAAGGCATACGTCTGAAAATTAAAATTAATTTTAATAACGGCTCGGTCTTATAGGAGTCAGGAAAGACCGTTACATTTTTACCATATAAGTAATACGCTTTAAACAGTTTTTGGAAACATAGTGTCGTTCTTAAGTTTTGCATTACAAAACCTTAAGTTAAAACCTATAAAGAATATGTTTCAATACAATTACAAGCAAACAATTACAAGCAAACAAATAATAAAACCGATTTATTGTACAAACTTAGGAACTACTAAATTTTTCATAATAAATGGATTGCTAAATTAGAATTTCAAGAAATGCTTAGCTGAATTACCTGTAATTTTACCATCACTTGTGGAACATAGGAATTAAAGGTATAAAACCTAAGTAAGGTGTGATACTTATAATCTAGCTTTTGACACACATTCTTAAAATTTTTGACATGGTTTCAAGTTATATTAATTTTAACTAACGATTTGCTCAGAGACAAAATATGTATCATTATTTAATTGCGAAGAATTTGTATTTTATTTTGGAATCAAATGCAAAATCTAAAAGAACGAGAAAAGTAGAAATATACCATAAAGTTAAAAATATGGTTATCAATGTTATAATTATAGAACATTTTGTTCTTAAAGTAATAATTAAAATAATATTGTCAAAAACAAGGAAGAGACATTTAAGTTATTTAAAAATAAATTATGAAGCTCAGTTTAATAGATATTTAAATAATAAAAATTTAATATACTTATCTAACATCCGCTGCCTAAGAGATCACAACTTCCACATCCATACATCCAAGTCATAATTTTACTTTATTCACCCTTTCAATAATGAAGTGGCGGTGGTGCTGGAAGTTGGCTTCTGGTATATACATCAAATTTACTCTTATTTACCCCAACCCTTCATAAGAATGAGTTGAAAATAAAATCTAGTTTTATAGATTCCGTTATAATATATACCTACGTGTGCCAAATTTAAAGTTAATATCTTAAACTGTTCCAGAATAACCGAGCGCACAAAAAAATGTACTATCACACCTGCCGACAGACCAGCAGATCGACAGAAAGTTCTTTTCGCTCAAATTTAAAATTTCTGCATTTCATAACATTCTAAACCCATTTCCACAAAATAATATTTTGAAATTTTATTGTACTATACTTACACTTTAGTACGTGGATATGGAAGTAATTTAAATCTAAAACGGTGCCGCAGGCACCGAAAATCTAGTAGAACAAGGCTATATTTCGATTTTCTAATTGATGTTAGGCATTAAGCGAAGACTACAATGTCATTTGTGTATAGCAGACAATGTTTGTGGAGGGGATTGGACGCCTTAAATATGCAGTTGTCTAGAGAATACCTTGAGAAAAGACATACATGTGTCCGTAGCTATAGGTTTATTAAAAATAGTGAAACTACAATTTTCTTGTAATCAGTATGAGCTTAGTTAGGAATCGTTTTATATTATTCAATTTTTGTTTAAATAAATATTATATTTTTCAGTCCCGTTCTTTACTACCACCTAATCCTATACCCCTAAAATACTACGTGGCACTAGAAAAGCATACAGTTGACATATGGTGGATGCGCCAGGATAAAAAGACAAACTATTAATAATATAATCAACCCAAGAAGATATATATGTCTTCGAGACACTCTGCACAGCTACCTTGCCTAAGCTTCAAACGATCAATTCCCTCATAAATCTTCTTTATCGTATCCAAAATATTGCAATCTTTTAGTCTAATGCATTTATATTTTTGTTTCGGATATTCTCGGAACTCGCAAAAAACTGGAGAGGGTGAACATATATGGTTTTTTGTAAATAAATTTGTTAGTTTGAAACTTTCGGAACATGATAAGAGAACAAAAAGAAAGAGGACGGTATTTCACATACAGAATGTATGAACGTGTTTTTTTTATTTGAACAAAACCATCGCAGCTAGAGATTTTGCAAGTAACGCTCGGAACTAACATGTTTTAATTTACATTTAAGAAGTTATTTAATAATAACAGTCTTGGAGTTACATTTGTGGGATACAATATGACGAAAAGTGGCTTCAATTTCAGAAATATAACATTCTATCATCTATAACTTATTAGATACCTACTCACCTAATTTAATGTCGCATATGCTGCATCGGTGAATATATATACATACTGAAGAGAATAAATAAAAACTGGAAAAGGAAACATGCCGATTCGATTTATAAATATTAACAGACATTGTGGACAGTTTTAGTGAACTAAATACCCTTCCTTCTAAAATTGAATAGTGTAAGTTGTTAATTTGTGATAATTAATCGTGACACATTAAAACATGTATTGAAATACACTTTGTTTTTGATTCCTTACAGCTGTAACGTGTTAATTACTTTTACCAAATAGTTTTGTAGTTTGAAACGGTAAGATATAATTCAATTGTAAATTATTTTTATTTTAAAATTACAAATGCATAACAATTAATTGTTATGTAATTTCAATTTCGGCACTAAACGTGCTATTTTCAAACGATGACATGTTTAGTGTCGAAATTGCAGTAATATCAAAATTACAATAAAATAATTTTATAATTGAAATACCTCAATTGTTTGAGACTACAAAACTATTTGGTAGTGATAATTAACACATTTATTAAGTTAACCAAAACTGTGTACATTAAAATAAAATAAAAAACAAATTGTTGATCTCATCTCTATTTTATCAGTTTGCACGCAGCGTTTCATATGCGTCGGCAATAAATTCGATAAAAATACTGATGGAATGACAAAGTTGGCTGTGGACACTTAATTTATTTTCCTACATCAAAATGTTTCAGCTCTTCTAATGCCCCACAAAGATATGTACGTAGTCCATTTTTCTTTACAATTATTTTGATTAGATGCAGACAACATCTACTGTTATGCTATTATATAGTTTTGTTGATACTAGGTATTAAGTGTCAATCTGTCAACTTACAATAAACAGTGTTTTTATAAATTTAGACTAAATATGTTTGCTTTCCATTCCATCTTAAATGCAGTTTGCATTACTTTCTGGTGAATAACCATATCTATTCGACATTCTATGAAAAGTACAGATGGAATGATGAGCGAAAGTTTGCATGACAGAAATATCACGAAACGAACACATATCAGACTAGCTAATGCCCTAATTATCTCCTTTTTCTGTATGATAATAATTATAATAATCATACAGAATACACTTTATTCATCTTCTTGCTATATACACTATGTCGATCAGAAAAGGCACAGAAGCCCTTGCCTCTCGCACAGACTATGTTTTAACCGGATAGCCTATCGTACCAGCACTTCGACTCTGCAATAAATACTTCCCCCAAGGTGATTTTGCAGCATCGTATTCACCTGAATCTTTCCATTTTTTCGCCACATCAAACGCAGAGATGATAGTAGAGAACGGTTCTTAGTTCAAGGAAAGCTAGATGGCAAGAAACGAAAAAACGCTCTCCAGAACGTTGCGCTCACACCACTAAGGAGCTGAGGCGAAAGAGCTTTCGTAGAGCTGTGCGCCTTGCAGGCCATGATATATATATTGTCACATTTTCAAGCGTACCATACAACGAAGGGACACATTCTAAAATAATGCTATGGTTCACAAAAGTCTGTTAAAATAATAATAAATGGATTACATGTTAATACATGTATTAATTGTATTTACTCCTCGATATATCTCCGGAGATTAAATATCATACATACATTAATATAGATGCTAATATTTTTTAATAACGCTCCAACTACAATTTTGTGATTTGCTATATTTGGTATTTTACTTGCTTTACGGGCAAAATTTGTTCAGTGTATTTAATTTGTTTCTTTGATTTGAGTATAATAACTGTGAGTGTATTAAATCTCAACTTTCTGGCCTACTGAAATGAAAATACTTTTATAAATCACAATAGACATACGTTATACACCGGTATACTCAGTCAGACATTATAAGATTAAGAACAATATTGGTTTCATGGACACATTCTTTAGGATATGCTATTTTAACAAAAAAGGTTTTGACATACTTTTTTATTAATGGGTGTGGCATGTTTTGAAAATAACTAGTAATGAATCAGAATTAAAATCACAGGATATTGTGAGGTGCTGAACAGTTCAACCACAATAGTTTTCATGTGTATATTAGGGAACAATTTAAATGACTAGCAGCTTATTATTAAATAACAGAGTGGCAATTAATTTAAAATAATTTAGGCTGTGATGATAAATTCATGGAAGTATTTTTAATATTAATATGAATTTGCCTTTAATTTGCATAAATATATTATTTTAAAATGCCGAGCATAAATGACGCTTCAATAATATAAATATTTCTGTTCTGGATGCATATAAATTAAATACAAGCATATAAAGGTATGGACAATATTAAATGGAATCGAAGCACAATCAAAATACAATTCATTTCAATTTATTCATAGTTGATATGGTTGGAATAACGAATTTTAGTTTAAAATTTGCGCGGTTGCAATACCATTTTTATGTTAACAAATTGCAAACTGAAATACAATATCAAAAATTTTTACTATATTTGTTCTGTTTATTCAGTGTACGTTTGTTTATACGCTCCGTTGTCACTGGTTTTAATATTTTTTACAAAGGAAGAAGTCCTCAATTCGATCTGTATGTAGTTATTATTGTTAGTATAATCATTAGTCAGGAATGACACAAGCGATTTGTATTAAAATGTTTTGAAAACTGTAGAGCATAGCTCGACGGTGGCTCGATATTAGTATCATCAAGCTATATCTAGAATCAGTCAATATCTATGATATCCATAGACTAAACTTCAGAGATACAAAAAGACTGAATTGTTCTAAATTGTGGTAGAGTGCTGGCCTTTCTTTAATTGCTAGATATTATGATTCTGAATAAGTACCTAGATTGGTGAATAAAAATTCTTCAGTTAATTTTCTTACAAACAATTTTGAAAAACATGTTTTTTCGCGATAACTTCAACAAAAAAAAGGTTTCAGATAAAAGTTGTAGACAATAACGTTTTCTATCGAACGATGTTAACCTGATTTCAAAATAGTCAAATCTAATTTTTTTTTAAGAATTAAGACACCAGCCTACTCCTTTCGAAGTATTTTCGAAAAAATACGTAATTAAGATGAAAATGTAACCAGCTTTGTTACCAGCTTTGTATTCTTAAACTTCGCCCAGTAAAACCAGAGACATCCATATTTTTAAGAAATAATAACCTATTATGACAAAAGTTATGTGTGGTTCAATTTGAAACATTCTTTTCACTTTTGCTTACTAGAAGTAAATTCATAAGTTCTCTCCACATATCTCTCAAAAATATATATATAATCGTTGGTAAAGCCAATAGTGTGCATGTTCTTTTATCCAATATGTGCTATGATTAGGTATAGCAATTTATTGATATCTCTTCACATGTGATTTTCTCGAGGACTGTTACTTCTAGAAAAAAAAAGTTTCAAATAAAAAAGTTGCCTCTATCCTCGATTTTTATTTATTCTCGATATAGCCCAAGAACCGGTAACATCAAAAGTACGGTCATGTCGGATTTTAAAAATTCTAGTGAAAATTGACTTTAGAAAATCATACGTACAAAATGGGCCTGGTATGACGAGGTTTCTTTAGCCGGAAGCATTTATAATTGAATTAACTATTATTAAAAACCAATAATGTCAATTAGAGCATTTTTTAGGAAATTTGATGCTCTTTCAGAAAGACATGGTATGACAACCTCTACTCTGCTGAAAATGTCGGCCATACCTATTTGAAGGAGGTAGTAGGTAACAAAGTTTTAGCGTTATCGGGGAATTTGATTTCAATTAGAGCATTTTTTAGAAAATTTCATGCTCTTTCAGAAAAACCTGGTATGACGACCTCTACTCTGCCGAAAATGTCTGTCATACCTATTTGAAGGAGGTGATAGGTAACAAAGGTTTACCGTCTTGGAGTAGAAACTTTAAAAAAAAATCTTGTTCGTTTTTGTGCGCTCTTTCACAATGTCATGGTATGACAGTCCAAAAACTGGCGGAAATACGTGTCATATCAATTTATTGCATAGTTTGCATATTGACAAAACACAAATACAATAAAATTGCATCGATACGCCTTCTCCTACTCGAACAAACGAGATCAATTGTATAGTCCTCTACATACAACCAATATGTAGTTTATATAACCCGACAGAGTATGGATGGCAACTTAATGAAGGAAATAAACTTGAACCATTATGGTATGTTGGCCAAGCAGTTCCACTAAAAGTTGAAGAAATCATTATTAATAACGAAAATGAAGACAAAAGTGAAAAATCAGAGGACGATGTACATTATGATTGTGATGATATTAACTTTGATGATTATTAGTAAATAGTATTTCCCAATAATAAGCAATCATTAATTACATAACTTTCATTTCTCCTCTTATTGGCAAACGCATCGATTTTTCTTATTCTTGAATTTTATTTTTAGTATTGGTATAATATTTCAAGAAAGACTGATTTTTGATGTTCTTCTTTATATAATTCGCAACTTGAGAAAAAACGTATGATCCTTTAGTAAGATTTGAATGAATTATTTCAAAATCCCACAAATTATATGTAGATGAACCTCTCCAGAGGGTCGATTTTTTTTGTAAAAAATATTCACCATTTTCAGAGGTTGGAAAGATGAAGGTGACCAAGGTTATAACCAGGGGTGATTACAACCCCTCCAGGGGGCGGATTTCCACTCCTGAGGTTTGTTCCAACCCTAGTCGCGATCCATCTTCCCTCCACCAAACCCCCTCTCTGAAAATATTGAATATTTTTTTGCAAAAAAAAACCACCCCTTGGAGGGATTGAAACCCCCTTTTGTTATAACCCTGGTCACCTTCATCTTCCCTCCAACAAACCCACTTTTTAATAATTGTAAATATTTTTTACAACAAAGAAAATTAATCCATCGCCCTATAGGGGTTGAATCGAGGGGTAGGGGTGATTGGGATCATCCCCCTCTAGAATTACCACCTTAAGTTATAGGGAGGGCCAATTTACCAAAATACAGGATTGGATTGTTGTCTGGGCCAGGAAAGAGAGGAAGGTGGTATTGGGGCGATTTCGGGGGGGTAGCCGGGGTCAAACAGTTTTTTGAACTTCAGAATCGGTTTCAGCACCCTCGAGAACGGGTGGGTGGGGACCAAATTGCCCAGTAGCGGATACTTGCGTGTCCTTCCGACTCCTGACCTACACAATAAGTACAACCGGTATGACAGGTATTTCGGGCAGTTTTTGGGCTGTCATACCATGATATTCTGAAGAAGCGCACAAGAACGAACAAAATTTGTTTAAAAAATGTTTCTACGCCATAACGGTAAAACTTTATTACCTATCACCTCCTGCAAATAGGTATGACAGACATTTTCGTCAGAGTAGAGATCGTCACACCGGGTTTTTCTGGAAGAGCATGAAATGTCCTAAAAAATGCTCTAATTGAAATCAAATTCCGCGATAACGATAAAATTTTGTTACCTACCACCTCCTTCAAATAGGTCTGACAGACATTTTTGGCAGAGTAGAGGTCGTTATACCAGGTTTTAATGTTTTTTAATAATAACTAATTTAATTAAAAATACTTCCGGCTAGAGAAACCTCGTCATACCGGGCTCATTTTGTAAGTATAGTTTTCTACAATCAATTTTCACTAGAATTTTTAAAATCCGCGATGACGGTACTTTTGATGTTACCAGCTCTTGGGCTAATATTCGGGCTAATATAATATCGATTTCGAGAAAAAAAAAGTTTCCCGCTTGCCATATTTACGCCTAAAAATTGTCGATATAGGATTATAAAAAAAATTCATGTTATCTACATTTCTTACAATTGTACCCTCATATTCTGTTAACAAATCTGTAATGATAACAATGAAAAATTGAGGCTAGTTAATTGTTCCAATTTTGAGTCCGACCGAATTAAACGGAAAAATAATCGTTTCCTTATTTTCATAGGTTTACGTATTTCAAGGGTAGGTAGATTAAACATAATTGAATATATTATGTGCGCTGTGTTCATGTGGATGAACTTAGAATTGTGCGTCTGATGGATATGACAAGAATTATATATTGGACAGGCCATGTCGACCCAATGAAATCTAGCAACTCAACTCACAAGGGGGATTCCAGATACCCTTAAGACTGTTCAAGATGAAAATATATAAAATTATACTTACTGTGATTGCTACAGTCTGCTCTCTCTCTCTCTCTCTCTCTGTCGTAACCTCATGTCAATCGGTGCACTTCTGATTGAATATATCTTATAACTAGCACATTTTCAGAAACACTTCTTAATAATTAAGACCGTAGATAGATTGTATCAGTATTCGGATCTCTACATGACGGAATCAGAAGTGACCCGTAGTAAGTAGTTAGCCGATTCACGACACAGAATCGCACGTAGGTCGTCAATCTTATAATTAGTGGATCAATAAGAAATCAAATTAAAAATATGTTTTCATTTATTGAAATAAATTTCATAAAATATAAAAAATATGAATATTCAATATTTAACTAGTGTATGTAAGACAAACATCAGAGGGCACTACCACTTGGTCAGATGTTACGTCCCGTAGAATCGGAATTCATCCAGCGTCGAGAGAACTATAAAAATTGACTGTACAAAAAAATTCAGGCTCTCAGTTTATTATGATTGTAAGATGTATGTCGAACTTTTTGAAAATTATTCACTTTTATTTTATTTCACTGAAATTTTCTACTTGATTGTATCTTTATCAGGATGCTTCAAGAAGCTATATATGTATGAATTCAATGGTTTTCCAGCTTGAAAAAACGTACTAACGGCATTGAGCCCAAAAATACCTTTTTGGCGCCAACTCGCATTCGAGAGACTACTATGGCGATTTCCGCCTGGGCCTGCATTAAGGATATTTTGGGTTCGTTGGAATCAAATCCTCGACTTTGAATTTTTGGGTTATTTTTAATGGACGTTGTTGTGGTTCGGATATGGAGTATTCTCCACCACTTGCAGAATAACTAAATGTGGATTTTGCTTTTTATTGAAAAAACCTTCCCATTGATTTTTTCTTAAATGTTGACATTTAAAATAGCTACTCGCTACACTACGACTGAGAACTCCGCCCCGTGGAATTCTCTTCGTTGTACATTCGAAAAATATTTCGTGGTACTTTCGAGAAAGTTGTCGGGTTTTCCGTTCCGTCCATCTTGAAATTTTTGGTACTTTCGAAAAATAATTAATTTTCGAACGTCGGCGCCCAAAGGCGATTGACCGTCGTCCTCGAGCTGAACATTTCTTTTGGTCATTTTTAGTGAAATAATTTTTTATGCAGATTTCAATGAAAGACGATGCCAAAGGCGGTATCGGTCTTTTGCGACATGATAATGTTTCAAAGTCGATTTCTTCATGGTAGTTTTGGGCTAAATTTAATTTTCTTAATAATTTTATGATTTTAAAACGGATCATTTTACAGGGTTCAATAACATTTACACATAACAACACAACGATATTTCCCCTCCTCTACTCAGCACCACTTGAAGAAGCGAGCGAACGAAGGATTACTCTCAACTATGCACATGTATTTTCTTAAAAGATGTACGGTTGGAAGATAAATAAAAAATATTCTGGTAGGCAAATGTTTAAAGAATATTTCAAAAATCACGGCAAAATAATACCTTTTTCAATAATATCGAGTTCTACCGATCAAATTTAAAAAATACAAAGATGAAAATATTTAATTCAGCAAAATATAATAAACCACTGTAAAACAAATTAAATTTTGAAGAAATCTACATTTAAGAGGTATTTAAACATTCTTGAAAATTTTTAATGTGAAAAAAAGTTAAAAACAAACAATAAATATTTTCTCATCGGGTTATGAAAGTAAAGGTAACAACCTATAATTTCAGGTAAATAACGTCTACATTGGTGTCCGATCTGAAAAGTTATAACGATTTTACGAATTTTTTCTCATTTGGTATTGTCTACAGGCTTTATCTGAAACATTTTCTTCTAACTTAAAAAAAGTCGTCGCGAAAAATTCTTTGGCCTGTAAAAAAAATAAGCAGAAGATACTTTTATTCACCATTCTAAGTAGATTTCAAAATCATAATATCTAGCAATTAAAAAAAAAACAGTCTTCTACCTCAATTTGACACAAAAAATTATTTGGAGTTCGGTCAATTGTAATAAATTTAAGGGTAAAATTGCTAAAATTCCATTAATTTTAGCTATATTCAATGTAGCTATTATCGAATATGATGTGAAAACTTAAAAATGCAAAATGGCGAATCCAATGGAACTGCCTTTATTGCGCAACTCTTGTAGTTTTACGTGAAATGGACATGGATTTATACTTATATATTTTTTCGACGGTCGAATGACACTTTTTGAAAAATATTAAAAATTAGGGATATTTTAATTTTTTTAATATTTTTTATATAACATGGAGAATAGAGATATTAGTCCAAAAGAATATCACTTAGGGGGTTTTTGGGATCGTTCATCACAAATATGTTCTCAATATAAGAATTTTACGGGAAGTTTCCTTGAATTTTCCAAAAATGTTAACATAACAGGTATGGGAGTTTGTTTACTCTTTTTGTATATTTAATGAAATTTTCATTAAAAATGCGTAATCGAGGTGTTCCTTGGATTAAATTATCACAAACAGAGTTGAGTTATGTAAAAATTTTCCAAAAATTTTGCAATGGAAACTATGAAGAATAAGAAAATTATATATAAGTTTTTGGGGCAACGAATTTTTCATCGGAATTAAGAATTTTCTAAATATGTTTGAATCAATGTCATTACTAAAATTTTGGGTGAACTATGATTGTGGATAGTTTTTATACTTGAGTCACAAGAAATAACATTAATTTATTATAAAACTTTTACGAGAATTTCAAAATATTTCTCCTGAAATTTGAAATTAGTAATTAATAATGTTTTTTCCAGGAAAACTAATTGTACATTATTTTTGGGGGATGACTAAAGCTTTCGGAATCGTTAGATCAATACATCCCAAATATGCACACAATATTTAGTCAAGATTTAATAATTATTTATAAAAATCGAACATTTTTTTGATCTTATATGTAAGCTAGCGTATAAGACATTTCAGTACAAAACTAATGAAATGAAAAATAGTGCAAGTAACGTGTTCAAAACTGGCAAAAAATATGATTCTATATTTAAGATAACTTATTCCTTTTAAATTAATAAACAGACTTAAAACACATAAAATTCAATTATTATTAATATACACCGATGATAAATCACAAATGAGTAATAAGTATACTCTCGGATAAGAAATGTATGGGCAACATAAAGAATACACATATACATACTACACATAGTAGACAACCTTTAAATGCAAAGTCTAGGCTGTCCGGAATGGGTTTGCATATTTGAAAAACGTAGATAACATTCATTACCTACCAACATCGGAGCTGGGGATTGAATTCAGTACACGATAGACAGTGTGACTAAATGATATTATCTCTCAATGAGCCTCCTCCCTCAAACCCCCTTATCATGTATTTGTATCATTATAAAATAACAAGCTAACCATTATATTCTTTGCCGATATACTGCACTTTTTATATAATTGTTCCATATTCTGTAGGATACCCTTCGCAGTTTTTTTGTAAATAATATTAGTTTTAGACATTTTCAGTTTACTTACAAAATATTAAATTTTTTTTGTTTTCTTTGAGAAATTAATAACTTTTCTATTTATTGATTGATTTTGTTAAAAAATAGGGTTCTTCCTCTAGCTAGCTAACACTAACATACTGTCCAAATTTCAATACAATCGTACTTTTCGTTCTTAAGTTATAGTGCTTACAAAAAACGTGACGGAGAGACAGATGGGTAGACAGACGGACGGACGGACGAACGGACGGACGGACGGACGGACGGACGGACATTTTCTCCGAGCAATATTACCGGTTTTAGAAATGTGCCGATCGAATGCAATATACTCTTCGTTTTGTATTTGCGAAGAGAATAATAATCACATTAAAGTTGTAGCTAGAGTCCGTTCAGTTTAAGATTGAATAACGATTTAGATAGGAAGCTATTTGCTAGCTTCTCATTAACCAAAACGCGAGGCAAATTCACACTACAGTCTCTCAAAATCATACTCGTTGTGACGTATTGTAAACTGAATATCGTCTAAATATTATTTGTGGCGTTATCTTAATTTTTTTTCTTCTTCAATTCTTTGTGACTTCCTGCCACATTGTATTGTATTGTAAACTGGTCTGGTCTTTGTTCCTTGTTATTTTGCTTTAAATGCTTGTATATATTTCGAGTGCAATATATAAGTGCGATTATAAATTTTATTAGTGTCAGTCTTGAATTTTTTCAGATATTTATTCACTTACATGAAAACATGACATAGTAGGAAGATTTGTGACCGAGGATCAGTCGACTTGACCAGTGGCCGATTCAGATTTTAACAACATTACGTGTGAGAAACCTGTCTCAGGAGTACATCAGTCTTAAACTGGATAGACTATAGTTAAAATTACTGTAGTTAATTTTCTCTCAATTATTTTATTTCTATGAAACGCAAATTGAACTATTTTATTTTAATATAATTATTAAGAAGTTCTGATGAAAATAGAGAATAATTTAGTTTCCTCATATTTACTAAAATAAATTTTGAATCAGGAGAAGACAATATGTATACGGAATCGATAACTAATCAAGAAAATGCAAATGATAAAATGTAAAATTAATTCAACAAAATGAAGACAGTCGATTTAAAAACGTTCAGAGGGTTGGAAAAATTAGATAGGGGAAAAAAGCTTTTTAAAGAAATACTCTGCGTTTAAAACACTTGACGGTTTCCACTATTTTAAGTAAGCGGAAAACAACAGACCATTCAAAGTTTTGTCAATCTTATGAATCTAGTTTTATGTCATGAATTATTGTAATATTAATAATTAACGACCACTAAAACGTATACACGTATTGATTCTTTAATCAATTCAAATTTCTAAATAAGGTAATAATTAGGAACCTTTTTAAATTTACAATATATGAAAAATGTATTGATATCTTTTCAAACTTCCCTTCGATATGAATGACTTTGATATTGCTGGAGAAATTAATTAATATTTTAAAACATCAACTCGAGATTTTATTGAAATATATATTTAACATTTTATACTTTTTATATTCTTCATTTTTTTCTACAGTTAGGAAGTCTTAGTAACTTACTTGTACTATTCCACTGTTTACTTCCATAGTTGTAATTTATTATAATTATCTCCAGAAGATACCAACAATGTTGGTGAAATGTGCCTAATTACAAATTATATATGTACCTACACAAATTTAACTTCATATAATATAATAAATGTCATTTACGATTTCTGTGATACATATTAATATAAACTATGTTTTATTACAATGATAGCGTTAAATGTTTCTAAGGTTTCTAATTAAACACACAAAAATATTAAGAAATACAAGACCATCGAAACTGCAGTATAAAGTGTCTCTCAGATACGAGCGAACTTTACGTAGGTTAAGTAACCTAATGTTTATATTTAACAACAGTTTAAGAAACGTATCTAAGTTGCAGTCGAGTGTTGCTGAAAGTCTATGTCAAAAATAAAAGTAAAAGAGGTATCATAGATGCCACTAACGTTAAGCACACAGTCAATGTGTGTTTAAAGTTAGTGGCACCCAAAATTTGAGTCTTGTTTTGTGCGAACAAAATGTTAATCTAATAAGTATTCACAGTCGAACACGCCCGATTACTTATATTCTTGGCAAATGCCTTAAGATATTTTGAAACCTAATTGATACATCTATATGTTCTTTCGGACTTGAAAAATACACTGTATATATATCAGTTTTGATATTTTATATATTTTCGAATTACTGTATAATTCATTAAAAACCTTTTCGTGTTTAAAAAACAAATTGTCTACAGACATACACTCACGTATATACGCACATACACAAAATTATTTTTATCTACGATAGATAAAGTGAGCTTTTTAACTCACAGTTGACAGTGTAAAGTTGACGGTTACTGAGGAGTTGTGAGTAATGTCACTTTACCACTCGTCTTAAATGGTAACGAGCAACTTTAACCTTCGCTTGAGTGCATTTGTTCTTAACCAAAGTATTTTAATGAAATACTAATGTCCTTTATTGTTAATATAATAAGACTTTGTCACTATATTTGTTAAATTTTCCATGATACACGTTGTTCGTCCTAAATAAAATCACAGCATAGATTCCACCTGCAGAAGAACTAAATAAATTTGTCTCTTATTGGTTTGTTTATTTTGGACAAATTTATCGCACACCGATGAAACAATTGTAGATAAAACCATGTGTATAATTCGAGTACAAAGTTGATTGTTACTCTCGAGTGTTTAACTTACCCTCCAGAGCGACAATGAGATACTTTGCGATCTTAATTCACAAATAGCAATTTCTACGATGATTGCTAAACTTTTTCGACGCGTTTGACTGTATAATATATGTACAATAATTAGAAGTTACACTCACCAGAAATGTTTGACAATATGTCTTAATGAAATTATTATATTAATTTAAATATATAACAATAAATTTCTTTCAAGGAATTTCATATTAAAGAATATATAAACTGATGATCGGTATAGGTATTCATTTGTCAGTTTCTTCGATGTTATACCGTTAAACTGGAACCTTTTGCCTTGAGAAAATATGCTCTCTTCATAAATTCTGTGTAGAGAACTACGATTTTCTTCTTCGTGTGATTGGATACAAAAGTGAGGAATATATTTTCTTTCCTTATAACAGCTTTATAACTGCACTTAATCCATCTGTTCCTGTTCTAAAATTCATTTGCAGAAATCTGTATGGGACTGGTAATGTTGTGGCATATGATCTTGTATACGCACATGATGACACGCATAATATCGGTTATACTTCAAAACTCTTTGTGTGGTGCCTTTTGAAATATTCATCATTGGCGCTAACGTTTCGTAAAGAATTCGTCATATCGGCTTTAATTGCATCAATTACAGCATCTTGACTTTCGGGATTCGTGCCGTTCGTGGGTGACCATTTTTATACGAAGAAACGAACTTACTTACACTTAAAAAAATATTTTTTTATCCACTAGTGGGTTCTTATATTAATGTCATTATATTTAAAGCATTTGCTTTACCACCACTATTTAGTGATTATAATTTTTACCAGAGTTTTAAAAAATAAAAATTCGACGCGTATGTGTTTCCTCTTTTCATATTTGTTAGTTTCTCTGGAACAGCTTAATCGATTCCTACGGAAATCTTTTATAAACTGTAGATTATGGCTCGACTGTAGTAACTTATTAGTTTTATCAAGTTACATCCAATAACGTGAGCAAGAATCGGAAGATAGTTGTTTTTTATTTGAGAATATGCGGGAATTTGGCGAAGTCGCCAGGAATATCAAATTGTGATAAAACTACACAGGCACACAAGAAAAGCTATGTTACCGAGACCCGACATAGTAATCACTATGTATTTCGAAAATAACCTAAAGAAATCAGGTTACTTAGGCTGTTTTCGCGATTTATGAAATATTGAAAATTGGTAGGTGATCAAGCTAACCGGGCATCGGACTCGTGTTCAGCACGTCGAAATACATAGATTACCATATCGGGTCCCGCCAATATTCTTAACTTTTATGACGGTCTCGGATGATTAGGGGTCGAGCTTGGGCTCTTTGCACCAATCATTGCTGTAGACCTGGACCGGCCTCGTAAGGGTTGGGCCCGCTTTTATGACTACCTCACCTGCAAATGCAGACGGTGTAGGCGAGTCTAGCAGACCTCCCCTGATCTTGGCTGTTGAACCCTGCCAGCTGGGTCGTCTCTTCTGGCGCTCTTCTATTTTTCTTCGCTGGCATGTCGGCTCCCGGGAACGTCTTTCGTCTGTTTTGAGAGGGACCCTCTCTGAGTATGGAAGGGTTTGGGAGTGTTTGACTAGTCGGAAGCACAGGGTGCCAATTGGCATCATATGCTCCGATTTCGCCGGAAGGAATTTTTGAGCTGTGTAGCTCAACGATTGTGTTCGGCCAAGGACGCTTATTTTAGCGTCGGACGGCAGCACGGGCTAGGATAAGGGTACCTAGCTGGTGGTTTGCTTGGTACCCCCGGGATCGGGAGATTGGGAGTTTTGGTCATTGTCTCCTTTAGGCGTGGCTTGAAGATCGGGCTGAATGAAAGGTTCGGTTCGCTTCGGTCTCTTGTGCCTAGGAGCATCGTTGGGGTTGAAGTCAGTCGCCTGTCTGGCCAGTGGATTCCCATGATCTGCTGCACGGGCGTATAGTTTCTTCGCTCTGTCCGGATAACTTCAGTTACCGGAGTGTATTCCAGGTCTCTGAAGATGTCGGCATTTCTAACAAGACATGGTGCATCCACGGCGCTCCTGAGTGCGATGTTCTCCACGGTTTGTCTCCTCTTTAAGTAGGTGGCTGCTTTGCATCCCCAGGCAACGGAGGTGTAGGTCAGAATGGATGCGATGAGGGTCCTAATAACTGTGAGCTTGTTCCTCAGGTTGAGTTGGCTTTCTCTACCTGCCATTGAATGTTGTCGCCGTTCATGGAAACGTGTCCTGTGGGAGTTTGCTTTCTGACTCTCTTGAAGAGTATGCCTTTACTCTTCTACGCATTGACTTTGATTTTCCACTTGTTGCACCACTCTTCCAGAAGGGGTGCTGCTTCCTGGAGGTTGTGGGTGACAAGTCTTGCACTGCATGATCTTGAGCATGAACGAGTTACAGAATTTTGAAAAAAAAAGTGAAGTAAAATCCGCACTGTGCGCCGCCTAAGAAATCACTGCTTCCACATCCAGGTTTCTCATCCATGTCTCTTTAAAAGAGAGCATCTTATATTATATTTGCACTCCAGTATGTGGGAATAATTGCTTATAGAATTTTAATAATGTAATATTTGAAATCGCCTGACACAAAAACCCGTAAAACGATGTGCCGATTCAATCTTTTCGACTGACCGATATTTAATGGGGGCGAATGTGTCTGATACTATAAAACTTTCTTTGGTAAAATAGTGCACCCAAAAGGCAGCCGTGATAGATGACATGAGGCTGTCGGATATGCTATACATCAAATGAAAGTCAACCAGAACAATGCATGTATCACAAAACGTCTGCAGAGATGTTATGAATAAGAAGAAGAAAATTCAAGATGAGTTTTTACAAGAAATAGGTTTCAACTTAAAATTTTGGAATTTTTACACAAAATATGAAAACAACGCTATGTTCTTCATACCATTCTACTTCTACAGTAAATATGCGAAATTTTTCTGTGTCATGCAGGTATCTTTATAATTTATAAATTATAATTAAAAATCCAGTTCCCGTTGGATACGCAAGTTTCGAATCTTGAACGGCGCGCGGCGGGTTGTTAAGGATAGGTTCTAGCACTCGCGGAACCGAGGCCTTGATCGCATAGCTCAGCAGTAACGAACACAATTATTAACTAAACTAAGGAATTTTCGTAAACATTTGGTGGGGATGTTTCAGCCACTCCCAGTAGTGCGTCCATTTCTTTAAATAAATCATATTCAGTAAGTTAATACTGTAGCTTTCAACTTATTCAAATCACTTATATTGACTTGATTTTCATTACACTAACACGGTAGTTCTGACGCTATCTGACGACTTATTTAAATATTTTTACTGCATTGATGGGTTATGGATCAATTTTCAGCTTCTCCAAAATACTTCAATGACATTAGCTCTTCTTATATATATATATATATATATATATATATATATATATATATATATATATATATATATACACGTTCAACCGACGTTACCAAACCAACTATATCTTACAGGCCACCACAGACCTTCATGATATCCTTATTTTTCTAGTGTATATATAGCCATTTCTTGTTTCTGTTAACAAAATAAACTGTAAAAGAACTAGAGGGGTAGAAGAATATGAAAAATTATATTTTTATATATTTCACTGTTGTTATCGAGCCCCTTATAAAGAACCGCCTATTTGTGCCAGGTGTATATATTTTAGCTATTTTACTGACGTACACATTCCTTACAATGTTGCCGAATTTATTAATTATGGAAAGTATTTTCGTACTGCTACAAGCAGACAGTACCCTCGTTCAGCCAATAAAGCAACAACGAATATTTACCATTTTTCAAAAGTAGTTCGTATGTGTAGCATTGAGAACATGTCAACTCGAGGTAAAAAAATATTGAATCTACTAGAAAAAACAAAGGAATGAATGCTAACTAGGAGTAAAAAAATAGTGTAGTTAGAGGAACGATCAAAAACACGTTTTTGAATGTGAAAAACTGTTGAAAACTCGGAAAATACGCACGTTACTAAAAAATTGCAAGTAACACCCATTTTAAAGAATATATTAACCGATACGTGTGAATTTTTCCAAATTTTTAAATTTCATAGTTTACGAGATTTTCCATTTTCCGATGAGGGTCTTTTATGCGTGCTTTTCCGGAAAAACTTGGACAAAGTACACTTTTGGAAAAAGTCATAAAGGAAAAAAAAGTCTTCTATTTTAATTATACATTCCCCATAATTTTTTTGGATTATTTATATTTACTTTTTGTTACCCCTCCACCCCTTTTTAGAAGAACTCAAACAGCTATATCTCGAACAATACTCGAAAATTTTACAACAGTGAAAAATTGTGAAGAATCTGTAGAGAAGTCAAAAATTTTATAATTTTGAAGCTAGACCTGCGGATTCTTCTGCCAATACTCAGAAGCTGGCTTTAGTAAAAAAAAATAAAAAATGTATCTAATGGTTCATAGGACAAAGGGAACTCGGCTAAGAAGACAGGTCGTATGAGGTGGTTACCAAAGCAGAAGAAACTTGCAACTACATTTTTTTTAAATAATATTGAAAACAGCCTTGCATGAAAGAAAAATAAATGTTTAAACTTCATACAAAAATATTCGGATCTTTTTAAAGAAAGCGATTGGGTTCGAATTGAAACTTTAGTGTTCAACAACTATCCCCACACAGCACATGACATCCCTAGGATATCCTCATTTGGTCCCGTATATCCCAATCGAGGACAACATTCCTCAGGATATCCTTGGGATATCCCAATAAAATATATATAACCTTGGAATATCCCAAACGGGGTTATCCTAGACAAATCCTGGCAGGATGTCCTAGTAATATCCTGCAGAGATATTAAAAGCCTAAGAAAATATCCACTGTGGGAATATCCTGAGCAAGCTCTAGAGTCGTATAGGTATTATTATTTAGGAGATTTTAACAACAACAAAAAAAAATAGTGTCTCTTATTTGTTTGTAAAATTAGCTTCTAAGAACTTATTTGTTTGTTCTGTTTGATAGTCCCCTCCAGTACAAATAATTCGTTAAAAATATATTAAAAATGTATATCTTATTTAAATAGCAGTTATTTATAATTTGGTTTTAATACATTTACTGTGTTTTGAATTAGCCGCCTTTTTGTGACAAGTCGAGAGTTCTAAGAAATCCGCCTGGCGTCGATGTCTTTTCCACGTTCATTTTAAAGTTCTTTCGACAAATAAGATTACGTTAATTTTTTCATAAATATAATGCTATGTTATATCTTTGTATTTATTATAATATCTAAAATGGGAAAATGTGATTGGTTATTGTCCATAGATGTTATTGTCAGATACGTACCTTTATATTTTTCTGAGTGAATAGATTTTTTTTTATTCATTATAACTTTTCAGCACGTTATGATTTTTTAAAGTTGTACATATCATCCCTTATAACTTCTAACCACACTAAACTCAGTTGATTTTAATAATACCAAAAAAGGGCAAGAGATCATTTTTATGTAATATTTCATGCTTTTACAATTTTTATTTGAAACTTTTTTACTATCTTTTACACATTTTGAGTAATTTTGAAAAAACGCTTCGTTATATTTTTTTTCACCCCTTCTCAGAGTTTAAAAAAAATTCTTTCATTAATCGTGTTCAAATACTTCAAAGTAACATATCAAAAATTCAAGTATTTACTTTAAAATTTTAATTTGTCGACCTATTTCATTGGACTATATAATATAACCTCTATTAGTTTGGTAGATTTACTTTTAAAGCGATATGAGCCAATTGATAGATACAAATATGTGTATGGAGTTGAACATATACCTATGTATCACATTTTTATTAGTCATTTTACCTCTGCCATTATATAAACTTGTATTCCGTTGTCTTAGCTTATTGGCTCAGTTTAAAAGTAATGATCTTATAAAATAACAGTTTTTTTGTTGTCTTTAGAAATATCCAATAAACCCTAAAAGAACAGGGGATGTCCTATATAAAGTGCAATCAATGTCCTCAGGTTGTTCATAGTAAAGCCCAGGCATAACCCATATAAGAGCTGATGATGTCCTGTACACACCCGTACTGATGTCCTGAGGACGTCATCAGCAAAGCCCGAACTGCCTCATTTGGATATCCTATGGACATCCTAAGGTGATAATGGGATCTTCCCAGGATATCCCATATGTCCTGAAAAGTTGTCCCCAGTATGTTCTGAGGATGTCCTTGTGCTGTATGGGTCGCAATAATAAGTGAAATATTGTTTGTTCTTTTACTTTTGTTTTAATAATGCAAATTTATTTTTAGACAAAGTCTTCACTAACTAAAATAAATAAGTTCCTACAAAAAAAAAATAATAAAAATTCTTTCTGTGCTATACAGTATATCTCACTATTCATGCTGCCATATCACAGCATTCTTATTAATAATGCGATTTTTTTTAAATTTGGGTGGAAGGTGCTTACCCATCAGGAGATTGTGTCACGATAATATATTTAAAAATTAAACAGTGGCGTCCGTCCTTATTAAGAAAAATATACCTAATTTTCCAAAAAAAGATATTAGGCAAAATTTTATCTGTAAAGCAACCTCATAATTTTATTCATTGTTATCGAGAACTCACTATAACCGTATTTCAATAAGATAGTGTACTTGGTGATCACGTAATAGAAAAATAAAACTTCTGTTTTTAGGGTACCAACTATTACAGTCATGACTTTATTTTCGGACTTAGGAGTTAATTAAGCTGGAGGAAAACAGATTTTCCATTTAGAATTAATCACGTGACGTCAGTCAGTTTACTTAACAGTCAAAGTCAAAGAATCATTAACTTGGAAATTTAAAAAAATCAATTTTAGACAAATTTCATTCATGAACAATTTCAATATATAATAAAATTTACATAGATAATTAAATCACAGTGTGTTCAACATATGACATGATTAATTCTAAATGGAACAACTCCCTTCTGCTTAATTACGTCCGAAGATAAAGTTACGCCTAATAATTGGTACTTTAAAGAAGAACATTTTATTTTTTTATTGAAATTCGTTAATGTTAATGATTTTTTAATAACAACGAATAAGGTTTTGAGATTGTTTTACATTTAAAACATTGCCTAACATCTTTCTTTGAAATATTAGGTACATTTTTCTTCATAATGACGGACGCCGCTGGTGATTTTTTAAAGATTTTACCGTTACACAATCTCCTGATGGGTAAGTATCTTCCACCCAAATTTAAAAAAAATCACATTGCTAATACCCATACAGCACAAGGACATCCTCAGAACATACTGGGGACAACTTTTCCGGACATATGGGATATCCTGGGAAAATCCCATTATCACCTTAGGATGTCCGCGTAGGATATCCAAATGGGACAGTTCGGGCTTTGCTGATGACGTCCTCAGGACATCAGTACGGGTGTGTACAGGACATCATCAGCTCTTATGTCTTATATGGGTTATGCCTGGGTTTTACTATGAACAACCTGAGGACATTGATAGGACTTTATATAGGACATCCATAGTTCTTTTAGGGTTTATTGAATGACAGCAAAAAATACATATTATTTTATAAGATCATTACTTTTAAACTGCGCCAATAAGCGGACAAAGGAATACAAGTTTATATAATGGCAAAGGTAAAAGGACTAATAAAAATGTGATACATATATGTACAACTCCATACACATATTTGTATCTATCAATTGGCTTATATCGCTTTAAAAGTAAATCTACCAAACTAGTAGAGGTTATATAGTCTAATGAAATAGGTCGACATCAAAATTTTGATATGTTACTTTGAAGTATTTGAACACGATTAATGAAAGAAATTTTTTTTTTAACCCCGAGAAGGGGTGAAAAAGAATATAACAAAGTGTTTTTTCAAAATTACTCAAAATGTGTAAAAGATAGTAAAAAAGTTTCAAATGAAAATTGTAAAAGCATGAAATATTACACAAAAATGATCTCTTGCCGTTTTTTGGTATTATTAAAATCAACAGAGTTTAGGGCGGTTAAAGGTTATAAGGGATGATATATACAACTTTAAAAAATCATAGCATGCTGAAAAGTTTGTAATGAATTAAAAAAAATATATTCAGAAAAATATAAAGGATTGTCCGCAGATGTTATTGTTAGATACGTAATCTAACAATAACATCTGCGGACAATAACCAATCACATTTTCCCCTTTTGGATAATATAATAAATACAAAGATATAACATAGCAGCATTATATTTATGAAATATTTAACGTAATCTTATTTGTTGAAAGAACTTTAAAATGAACGAGGAAAAGACATCGACGCCATTCGACGCCCGGCGGATTTCTTAGAACTTTCGACTTGCCAGAAAATGGCGGCCAATTGAAAACACAGTAAATGTATTAAAACCAAATTATAAATAACTACTATTTAAATAAGATATACATTTTTAATGAATTATTTGTACTGGAGGGGATTATCAAATAGAACAAACAAATAAGTTTTTGAAGCAAATTTTACAAACCAATAAAAGACAGTATAAACAAATAGCCTTAAAATAATATATATACTTTTCATTATTTTTGTTGTTGAAATCTCCTAAATAATAATACCTATAACAGGACGACTCTAGGACTTGCCCAGGATATTCCCACAAGGAATATTTTGTTAGGCTTTTAATATCTTTGCAGGATATTACTAGGACATCCTGCCAGGATTTGTCTAGGATATCCCCATCTGGGATATTCTCAGGTTGTATATATTTTATTGGGATATCCTAAGGATATCCTGAGGAATGTTGTCCTCGATTGGGATATACGGGACCAAATGAGGATATCCTAGGGATGTCGTGCTGTGTGGGTAAAGGAGCTGTGATATGGGGGGGTCGTGAAAAATGAGACATACTGTATACTAAACTGATAATGTTTCATTTGGCTATTTTAGGTAATATCTTATTTTCAAATTAAATCTCTCTAGACCCCTTAGAAATAATAATAATAATAATACTAATAATAATAATAATAATAATAATAATAATAATAATAAATTATTAGTGTTGATGTATAGGAGTACTTACGCAAGTCAACAGGTCAGGTAAAGTTACATTGTACAAATTATAAAAAAATATGAACAAAAAATTAAACATATGTAAACGAACGTAAAAACACAGTATACCTATAACAGATTTTCACAAACGAATACTGATACTAAGTACATTCGATATCTAAAAAATCGTAGTAAAAAAAACATGTAGTGATAGAATGCCTTGAGAAATTTTTAATTATCATTCGAATTTTTTTTTAGGTTATCAATGTTTTTTATGTTGGATGGTAGTTTATTAAACATTTGAGTTGCTAAATAATTTGGTCCATTCTGTGACTTCTTTAATCTATAATATGGAGTAATGATATTATTTTTAGTTCTGGTATTATAACCGTGTTGGTTCACATAGGTAGGGTAGCCATTTGAATTTGATTTAATATATGTTAAACATTCCAAACCATACAGAGAAGGTAATGTTACTATACCAAATTTAATAAAAGCATGTTTGCAATCTTCAGTATATCCTAAGCATGCTATAATTCTAATTAATTTTCTCTGTATAGCAAACACTTGATTAAAATCTGCAGCATCTCCCCACACTATTATAGCATAACACATTATTGAATGACGATGCAAAATAAGCTAATCTCAACGTATCTGTAGACACGGTACCCCAAAGGTTACGAATAACGAAAACTCTACTACTCAATTTTCGACAAATGTTGTCAATGTGTATATTCCACCTCAAATGTAGATCCAAATAAACACCTAAAATTTGTACAGTAGATATTACATCAGTAGAAATGTCGAAATTGCGTAACGTGAACATCATATCTTGTGATATTGTTTTATTACAAATTAGATTATTAGATGCAAACCATTGTTCAACTTTTGACTGAATTTCGCTTTATTCACTTCAACATTATTTAAATTATCTGATTTAATGGAGATTGTAGTGTCATCTGCGTACAGAATATACGTGAGACATTTTTTTGCCAAGGACATCATTAATGTAAATCAAAAACAGTAAGGGTCCTAATATGGAGTCCTGAGGTGCACCGGTCTTTAATATTTCTTTACTTGATGTTATGTTGTTAAATTTAACGCTCTGACTACTATAATATAAATAAGATTCCAATATTTTTATACTATTAACTTAAATTTTATATTTTTGTCATTTTTCAATTAAAATGTCATGTGAAACACAGTCAAAACCCTTACCAAGGTCTAAGAAAATTGCATCATTGAATTTATGATTTTCATATGCGTCGAGGACATTATTAAGGCCAATATTGCGCTAGTAGTGTTGCGGTTTTTTCGGTAGCCATGTGGACATTCAAGAAAGAGATTATTTGATTAAAAATATGTAATTAATCGAGTGTACAAGCATTTTTTCAATATTTTTGAGAATACCGGAAGAGTTGATATTGGCCGATAGTTATTGGTAAGGCCATCCATATCGCCATTCTTAAAAATGGGTGTAACTATTGCCACTTTTAATATGTTTGGGAATGTGCCCTCCAAGAGACATTTATTTATCAATTTTGTAAGGGGATATATTATTAGATTTTTTATAGCTTTTATGGTTTTCACAGTCAAACGATATACATCTGTGTTAGATTTACTTTTAAGATTCATAATAAATACAGGAACCTCTTTTTTATTTTAGTGAAAACTAGTGAGAAGCACATGTATGCTATATATTATTTTTGTTAATACCTACTTTAAAAAAAATAAAAATTTATAAATAAACTCTAAGATTCTACACCGCATTTGATTTCACTTCTAAGTTTTAAATATCTATTTACAAACATAATATTTGGAGGTTGCCACATCTATGGTCTGGGAAGATCAGTAAAACATAATGGTCATATGAACGATTATACAATATACAGAAATGAGACGCGAGCGCCAAAGCTTAGAAATCCTGAACTAAATTCATATATAATTATATATTTTACTGTCTAACCAGACCCACTTCAAATTTCGTCCTCTGCACCCTCCAGTCACCTATTTATGAAAAATATGGTCAAACGATTTCAAGCCAAGAAACTGGTCTGACTTCGTCACTTTTGGTCTGTGTACGTAAGTGAAATATCCAAAATTGGTCTGTATAAACGGTTAAACAAATTTATATATATATATATATATATATATATATATATATATATATATATATATATTTTTTTTTTTTTAAAGGGCACCGGTGCCAGGTGTCTGTATACCTGTCTTGCTGACTTTGGTGTATTTATTTATGCTTTAAATATAAAGCAATATTAAAATATTTTACCAATACTCTTGTATTTTTTTGTCACGAGCTCTTATTCTATCACAGTCTATAACTTGGCAAACATAATTTTGCAATTTATTTCAAATCAACATTTTTCAGAAGTTCGATTAGAAAATCTAGCCAGTAGATAGAAATAACGCCGCTTTGTTGAAAATTGACTTGAACATTAGATACCTACTAGGGTTGTTCTTTCTTGACAGACACTTTATCACAAGGCGCGAAAAAATAATTTAATTACCTACCACAAGTTTTAAAGCCTTAATCACAGAAACCAATTTAAAAAAATCTATAACAAAAAATTATCAATTGATAAAGTTCACATTGCATAATCATGTATTTATTTCAAAAAATATAATATAGGTCTCCTAGTTTCAGAAGGTTAATAAACTGATCAAGAGGGCAGTAAACATACAAAATTTATTGTATATATTTTGCTAATTGGTCAATCATATTGGCATCATCTGGAGATTATTAACATTTGGACTCCATTCTTCGATAATGCTAACTTGGTTGGCGAATCGCGCGTCATCAGTAAGGTGTTTAGGTATTTGAGGAAACTATCGACTATCGTCAGTGTCATAATAAACGTTCCGCCTTCCTCCAAGAATGCATATGTTATTTGGCCAGTATTATATTTTATTCAATAAACTAAAGCAAAATATTCAGCACGTGCCATGAACATTATTTACGGAAAATATCGAAATTAGATTTTTAATTCATGATAGGTAATATAATAATATTATTTTGTTAGTGAATATTATATTATTCTGTCAGCTAATGGACAAGTTAATTCAATAACAGCATTATCCTATGAATATATTCATAGTATCAAAAATAATTTGATTTTAAAAATAAATGTTTGAATTTAGCAGATTTTGGTGTAAATGCGAAATACGATATATCCCAATAAAAAGTATTCAGTTAGGACAAATATGTATTTTATTTTCTTCCACTATAAATTAAATATATTGAAGTTAGATGTTACTTTAACATTTTGCATCTACCATTCATTTTGATTTTAATTCTTCCTAACGTTTAGGTTTTTCCGTTATTCGTTATTCTAAATTTGGTCACTTACTAATTGATTCTTTCTCTTTCATTATTTGTAGGTTACATTTTTTATTAGTGGGTATTCATTTCATAAAACATATTATTTATTTAAGGCTTAATCCAGAATTTAAATCTACATTCATGCACAATTGCACAAGGGTGAAAATATGTATGTCTTTAATGTTTTCTTCTTATGTTACCTAGGTGACTCAATGAAAATCCAGGATGATTTTGAATTACGTAAGAAGAGACGATATGGACGGCATAGTGGATGTAGCACAATATGGTAAAATTAGTATCATAATTATATAAAAACAAACATGATTAGTAGACAATATATTTTTTCTATTGCCCTTACCGAAATGCATTAAAAAATGTTTCTAAAAGACGTGAGTTAAAATGTCGTAACAATTTAAATCAAGGAAGTTTTGAAAAACGCACAATTGGAATTTCCCAAATTATTTGAAAAACAGAAAATGTCAGATCAACACTATTGAAATGTCCAAAAAAATCTAAATTTCAAAACCTTCTCCAGTTAACGGAGTTTCCATCTTTTAAAATAATGACAATATATGCAGCCCCAATTTTAGACATACTGTATTTTGTTAAGAGGAAAGTTGAATTATTTAAAACTAAAAATTTTAATCTAATTACAATTTAATTATTTTCTAAGTTAAATATTAATGTAATAAAATTTAGATATTATGTTCCTGGCCAATATGGAACATTATTAAATTCGTTGTAGTACCAAAAAAACAATCGGTACAGTACGATAATATACAAAATGGAAGTTCGACAAATTGCTATGAATGATAGTTGTTAAATTATTTATAAAACAAAACGTATAAATGAAAATAGTTTTCAGTGTGTTCATACATTTGCATTCTTTTAATAAACTGAGTTAAATGCATATATTTTAGTCTACATTATATATTTTCTGCATATGTAATTAGTATAGCTGTCATAGATCAGCATTTGCCAACACAAAATATGCATCAACTAGACATATACAAATACAAATTATTGGTAGCTCTGTTAAATATTCCGCCTATCCAAAGTTTCCAATTGTGAAAGTGTCGATTTTGCGTATGGTCGAATCCTGCAGTACTATACGTTGAATAAAATATAATGTGTTTCATATGAAAGTCGCTTGGTACAAAATAAAAGCGTAATGTATCATTCTGTCGAGTAAAAAATCATATAACACTCTGTCTACTGTTGCTACAAAAAGTATTGTAAATATGAACATCCCGTGAGATTTAAAACATCGTATGTATTATTATCCTCTTCATGTATGCAAAAAGGATGAAAACACAGTAACTTTTTAACTTTATTTATAAAATTAAGCTAAATTGAGTTAGGTATATGGAAGTATTATTAAATTCTTCTTAATAATACTAGAGGAAATGATATCTCATCGTTATGAAATTATATCACTTGATTACATAAATTTTGTTAATATTGGTCTGTGAAAAATATGCGAGGAACAATATATTCCGTCGACAACAAAATTGTTGTCGACGGAATCGTTGCAGATTTAAGGCATAGATAGAATCCTTATTCCATTCTCAATGAAAATTATTATGAATAAAGTTCCAAAATTTCTTCACTTTAAAAATACAGTAGGTCGAAACTCCAACATTCAAAATTTTTAAAAACGCGATTTTACGTATTTTCTATCGAAATAGTAAATACTTAAGATTATATTACTGATGTACAGTGTAACATAGGAAAATACATTATTCCAATATTCATATTAAATATGATTTCGGCATTTTAAAGTAAAATGGACATTTTTATTGCACAATATTTAAAAAACAGGACAAATTCACATCACGTTGCTATAGTAATATAAATAAAGCATAGCAATATTATTTGATTTATATGACAGGGCCTGTTTTTCAATGTCCAGTTAAAGTGCCAGATAGGTAGTTGCTAGTTACGCTTAACTGGCAGTTATATCTATGGTAGTGTTTATCAACAGTAATTTAACCGCCAGCTATGTATTCATGAGTTGAATTATTTCTTTCTATGTTGGCACTACTGATTCTACCTGAAGTTTCTTTCAATTGATTTAATCCAAATTGCGCGCGGGTTTTAATGACAGTTTATCTAATTTAACCTCAAAATTCATTGCGTTTTCTAGCGTGTTGTTCTGTTCTTAATTTGTGCGTTTGTGTATCAGCAATAATTGCAATGGAGAGTGTAAAAGGGAAAAAAGGTGCTAACTACACTTTAGGTGATTGAAGAAACATAATTATTCATTCAACTTCCTCTATATTCTCAGCGGTATGTAAAACAGTTTCTTTTCGCAATCGAAATCATTAAAAAATCTTTATCATCATAATTCTCAAAGTTATTTTCTCGTTCCCTTATGGTATTGGGTCTCCTTTCATACTTTATAAATTGTATAATATCATTGTCATCATCACTCATATCCAGAATATTATTATTATTATTCATTATTGGCAATAATATATTTAATATAAATCACAAATGAAAAATGAAATAGTAGAATAAATCCTTAACTGGCACTTTGAACTCTCTGCTAAATTTACTTTCAGATGGTGAGTTTAATCCTCTGGTAAATTTTACTTGCACATTGAAAAACAGTTTATCTGCCAGATAAATTTTATCTGACAGTTAGGCTACTTAACTGGACATTGAAAAACCGGCCCTTATTAGTAAAAATGAGTTATTGAAATATAAAATAAAATATGAGTTATATTATGTATATCTTTCAATTATTCAGGATGGCTTATGAAAATAGATTATTATGCTCTATTTGTAATCAACAGTTTAATAAATAAAATTACGTACAATTGCGTTTTTATAATTTTGAATTTTGGAGCTTCGGCCTGCTGTATTTTTGAAATAGAGAAACTTTGGACCTGTATCCATAATAGTTTTAATTGAGAATGACCTAAGGATTCTGTCTTGAATTTACAACGGTTTCGTAGACAATAAAATTACCCATTCATTTCGTGCGTTGATTAGTGTTAGAGGTATTATGAGTATGATAGCATTTATAAAGATCATATTTTCGGAAAAAAATACTTGCAGACATTGATAAAAATAACTAGTTTAATACACTTTGATAAAGATACCCAACTCAAATATATGTTCAAATAGAAATTAGAGTGAGTAAATGGTACAAGAAGATCATATGAGTAATATGTTTAGCTGTATCAGTCGCAAAATGCTGATGAAATAAAATTCAGTCTGAAGTAAGGGATAAGGAAGATCTCCTGAAACGACATATTAAGTTTCAGGCAATTTCATACTACGATATTGTGGGACATTTATAATTGGGCCGGAGTTAATAGGTAGATGCTTGATTTACTTATTGGTCAAAGGACCCAGCACAAACCTAACCTCATAGAAATTTGGTTTCGGTAGAATCGTTTGAATTTTTGGTATGTTGTGTAATTTTTGGTATGTTGTAGCTTTTGTCGTCCTGAACAAAAGTCTCCATGGCCACCATGCTCCTTATTCAGTATTTTGGCTCCTATGGAGCACCAAAGCTCCATAGCTCCATCATAAGTTACCACTTTGAGTAGTTTTGTAACATTTTTATAACGCATATATTGATTATTGAAATAGCTAACTTTATGTTTTTGAGGTTGCTGACCAAGACAAAAAAAATCGGTTAAAGCATTTACACAGAATTTCCCTCTTTATTTATATACGTGGCGGTCACTCTAAAAAAATATTGATTAGGAAGCGAGATACGAAAATAAATCGGAATACAGTTATCACTATTATTGCAAAGAAAACCTGACAGGTAGATAATTTATTAACTATTTAAAAAATACAGAATTGTATATTATATAAATAAAAATACGTACATATACAGGGTGTAATTAGTTTCATGTCATTAAAAAAAACTGGTGGTAGGGAACGACAAGACAAACAAAAAAACCTTTATAACATGGGGTCTAAAGCTCATAGTTTTGGAGAAAAAAAATAAACAAAAATTTCGCAAATTTTCGATAAAATCTTTTGAGAACTGCTGGAATATCGAGGTAGGTTTAGATCGTCGCGCGTGTCTTTGCCTATGATACTCAATATTTGTGTAGATAGATAGCTATAAAATGTCGGCGGTCTTTAGCGGTGCGGTAAATAAGATGAAAGACGTCGACGTTTTCTGAGTGTTTAGTAGATCTGATCTGAAGAAAACCATACTCTGGCTCTCCCTTGTGCAATATTCTGTGGGTGTTTCGTTATGTACACACGTCCAACCCGCCGTTAATTGTTTTTGTTGTTTTTGTTTTGGGTCGCTGTGTATTTATAGTGAAGATTTATTTTATTGACTTTACCGTTCAAGTCGTTAAATTCTTGATTACGTACAGACACAACTTACTCGTTCGTTCTTTTTGTATTCCGTTTTGGATTTTGGACCAAGTTTTTCTTTTATTTTTCTTTATTGACAACGTTAGTTGATAGTTTATTGTTATAGTAGATGTTTAGTGTTGAACGGAGTACGTATGTCCTTAATTCGACGTACCTAACTGTGTATTGATACAGATGCAGATTTCGAATAATAGGTGGTAAGCTTTTAACCCAGGACACTCATTTATGTTACAAACGTTAATAAATCACATTTAAATATTCTAAATTATAAACATTAATCCAATATTTTGTTCCAAATTAAAAGACAAACATGTAAAGAAATGCTCTGTTTAAACTTCTACGGCCATTATTTGCTTGCAGTTGTGCAGGAAAAGATGACAATTTAAAAGTTGTATAATTGGGAACTACAAGTTCATTGACCAAGAAAAGCAGTGGTTCTCAATTATTTTCTACATTAATATTAAAAAAATATTAAATAGGTTGACCCTTCAGTTTTTTTCAAAGTGCCCCTAGAGGGAAAAGTCATAAAGGTTTTTTGTTTGTCTAGTCGGTCCCATTACCAGTTTTTTTTTAATGACATGAAACTGATTACACCCTGTATAAATATAAGAATACAGATACATAACTTACATTTACATATACGTATACACATGGAGTAAAAGTATAAAATACAGAAGACAAAAATAAATGTTTATGTGACATTACAAATTATTTAAAACTTTAAACAGATAACCGTTTAACTACACTTATGTATTATATATAAATATAACAAGAATCAATACAGAAGGTAATCATTAATACTATAGAAAGCATGACGGGTCAAATATTTTTTTGTTTCATATTTAAACTTGTTAAAATTTTTGATGTTATCAACAGGCAATTTACTATACATCCTGACATAACTGTAATGTGGCACATGTTTATAGTATAGTATGAATGTTTGTGATATGGTATGACTAGGATGCTACCATATCGTGTACTATAACTGTGTGAGTCGTTGTGTTGCAAATTGATTGATATTCTTCTTAATATGTAAAATACACTTCAGAATAAATATGTAATAAACTGTCAATAAATTACTTTTTATAAAAGCATTGCTGCATGACTCTGTCGGTTCCAAGTTAAATATTAGCCTTATAAGCCTTTTCTGAGAGATACATACTCTATTAATATCAGCCCCCTTGCCCCAGGATACAATATTTAACGACATGTGACTGTAAGCTAAAGAGAAATAAACATTTAGAAGTCCTTCATAATCTAAAGAGTATTTGAGCTGTAAAATGGCATATTTAGTGTTTAGTTTTGAGCAGACATCCCAGGTATCTAAAAATTTTGCCTCTTTAGAAAACGGTGTACTTATTTCGGATGTTCGAGAATCCCATATTCTTCTCTCGTGAAAATGTATGTTAATAGTTTTATTTTTGCTCAAAATTAGTCTATTTCTCTGACACCATATATCAAAATTGTCATACACTGTTTTTATGTTAGCCAGTAACTCAGGGGTAATACCAGTAACACAGATTGTGGTGTCATCGGCAAACATTGTTACTGTGCCTTCCGTGATATGCTCAGGTAAATCATTGATATACACCATAAACAAGAATGGACCAAGTACTGACCCCTGAGGAACGCCCAGCTTAACACTACTTTCCTATGACTGTTGGTTATTAACTTTCATGGCCATTTTTCGGTTGCTCATAAACGATTTAATCTATTCTATAATTATCTCTTATTTCAATTTTATGGAGTTTTTCTGTTAATAGGTGAACATCTACCGGATGTAACAGGATCATGGTATATCCTTCTTTTCTCCTTTAGTTTTGAAGATAATTGATTGAAATTAAGGATATACTACATACATGATGAGTAGCATTGATTGACATTCATTTGATTTTTTTTTCACTTCCGGTTTTGCTGGAAGTGACGCTAACTTTCGATTTTTAACCTCTATATATTATTGCGTTTTTGAATTCTGCATAATTTTCTGAATCCAACGGTGTCAAATAAGTGACATTTCAAACATCAGTTCTTTTTATAATATAATTTTTAGTTTTCCATTTAAGTGTGCCATGGCGGTTCCGATTTATTCTAAATGATCCGTGTAATGCTACAAAAATTGAGATCCAATTCAAAACACTAAATTACGTGATTTATGAACAAATAAAATTCATCAAAATTGTTTTTGGGGCAAAACCCAATTTTTTCAAATGGAACCGTATTTATTGGTACTATTAATAAGGAATTTATTCATATGTCGTATTAAAACGTGCGATAAATACAAACAAGATTACAGCTAAAAGAAAATAAGAAAATACAATTTTATTCTAATTGCCTTGCTACACATAAGGTGGTTTTGGAATACAAAAATTTAACAAAAAACATTACAACAGTTGTTAAAGGTGCTGTCCATTAACGTCAGCACTTCTGAACTCACATGGCTGTTTCTCGAAGAACGTTCGCCAAATGCTCGGCCGTTATGGTATTAATTGCTCGTCTTACTCGTAGCTCCAGGCCTTCACGGGTTATAACGGTGGTTGCATTGACAATATTTTTTAAAAGACCCCAAACAAAGAAATCAAGAGGCGTTAAATCAGATGACCTTGGAGGCCACCTCACAGGACTATTCGTCAAAATTACGTTTTCTCCGAATCTCCGCTGAAGGTAATGAATTACTAACCTTGAATTATGGGGAGGAGCACCATCTTGTTGGAAATACATCTCCTATCCTAAATCTAAAGGTAACTCATCTAAAATGTCCTCAATCTCATTTTCCAGGAATCTCAAATATCTGGCATCAGTCCGAAGTCTTTCAAATATTATTGGACCAATGATTCTACTACCGATTATTCCAAGGCAAACATTGAAAGCCCAAAGCTTTTCTGATGAGTCATCAATAAGGACGAAAAACGTTTCAAAGGCTAAGCATTTCCAAGAAACTGAATGAGATTTTATGAAAATGTAATTCATTAGAATGAAAAAATTTTTTTAAAGACAAGGTACGTAAATAAATTAATTTCAGGCCTTTGTTCTCATTTTTAACTGAATTTACATATCGTAGGGGATCATGTGGATACTAGTTTAGCCTGCTTAGCCGTAGGTTGGATGCTAGTGTTAAAATGAGAATGGCTGATACGAATTTTCACTTGGTAGCATAACCAGAAGTCAGGTTATCGAAAGAATGCAAAGATTTCATTAATATTTATATATATATATAGTTTTTCTTTTAGTTCTCATAGATAGCTTTTCTTTCCACTGTTTGCAAAATCCTATAAAGAATATATGTTTCATTACTATAAGCAAACAAATAATAAATAATTCACTTTTAAAATTTTGATTTTCTTGTGACCAATGTTTTATATTTTGTCGGTTAAATAATCCCAAATTTGTAAACCTTGACTCGTCCGAAAATAAAATCAGTCCCAAAAAATCATTATTTGGCTGCACGTTATTATACAAAATCCAATTGCAATATTCCATCCTACGTTCGTACTCACTTTTGTACAAATGCTGGTGCAATTGGTATTTAAAAGATTTATAGTGGTATTTGTGCAAAATTCGGCTTACTGTTTGGTGACTGATGTTCAATTCAAACCCAACTTGCCTTAAAGAAACAGCCCTATCAACTTCTATTCGAGCCAAAACACCAATTTCCGTTCCTTCGTCAATAACGAAGTTTTCTTCGGGATCATTGTTGAGCTTTCTTCGGAAGTGGTTTTCAACACGTTTAAAATAATTTTTCGCTGGACACTGGACAGTGTCTATCAGGATATCGTCGGCCATAAAGGTCCATGGCTGCAATTGTACTTTTTTTTTTTACTTTCCCCATAACTAATTAACATGTCCCCTTTTCATGTCTTGTATAAATTTGCGGCACACACAGTTAACAGGTTTAAATGCAAGCTAAATATTTCATTGTTTTCAAAGCCCCCTTAGTTACTACTTAACATTTAATTAGAACAAAGTTGTATTTTCTTATTTTCTTTTAGCTGTGTATTTATCGCACATTTTAATACGACATATGAATAAATTCCTTATTAATAGTACTAATAAATGGAATCACGGTATCCATATGGTTCCATTTGAAAAAAATGAGTTTTGCCCCAAAACCAATTTTGGTGAATTTTATTTGCTCATAAATCACGTAATTTAGTGTTTCTAACGGGATTTCGATTTTTGTAGCATTACACGGGTTTTTTTTTAGAATAAATCAGAACCGTCATGACACCCTTAAATGGAAAACTAAAAATTATATTATATAAAAAAACGATGCTTGAAGTTTCACTTATTTAGCATCGTTGGATTCAGAAAATTATACAGAACCCAAAAATGCAATAATATATAGGGTGTTCCATTTAAAAATCGAAAGTTAATGTCACTTCCGGCGAAATCGGAAGTGAAAAATAAAATCAATTTTATGTAAAAATGTGCCCCTTATTATGTATGTAGTATATCCTTACTTTCAATCAAGTATCATCAAAACTAAAAGAGAAAAGGGGGGTACACCACGATCCTGTTACACCCGGTATAGTATCAAATGCTTGGGTTAGATCAAACATAAGTGCTGCTACATATTTACCCTCATCTGTGCTTTAATAACATGAATACTCTCAGTCAATAATTTTTTTGTGAATCCATCAGTCCCAGACGAGTTTGAGGATTTTAGTTTAAATAATGCTTCTAAAACATTTTTATAGTTGACTTCACCCATGAAAAAAGAATTTATGCCATTATTCTCAGTAGTAGTACAGGGTGGAGAGAAATTTTCGCCAAAATGCTCGAATGATTTGTTTTGGGAACTAAAATGGGTTGCAAATTTATTTGCAACTTGTGCATTACTATTTTTTACATTCTCAACTAGTTCAATGTCCGCTTTGACCAATGATAGATTTTGGTAAAAAAATATACAGAGTGTTCATCCGATTTGATCCAAATTTCTACCATAATTGAATTATTTGTTAGGATGACCACCCTGTTTATTTTTCAATAAAACTGTAATAGCGCCTTCCTTACCAATTGTGTTACCTATATGCTAAATATCATTGCCATCTGTCACGTTTAAACTTGCACATCCACGTAGTGGATTACTATACTTCCAGTATAAATAGTAATATTAAAAAAAATATTAATATTTTTTTTGAAATAGGTTTAGACTATTTTGAAATGTGGATATTTTGAACGAAGTATTTTTTCAGTTATTTATTCTCTTTAGTAAATCCACCCTGTACATTTTTCAGTGAAATTTTAATTTACGTAATCTACAGAGTGTATTTTTTATAACTAAAAGAACATCAGATTTCCTTTACGACACAGCATTTTATAATGCGGTTAATAATAATAACAGAAAATAATATTTATATATTAATTTCTGTTATTCTGTCTGTTGTCTTTCAATTAGCGTTATATAATTTGACTGAAGAAAATAACATTTGGCATTTAGTTGACATAATGGCCAATGATAGGAGACCTGCTGTACTTTTGGCGAAAAATATACAGGGTTGTTACTTTAAGAAATAATTAAGACACTACAAAGGACAATATTTGAAATATAATTGTCACTACTGCGATAAAGAAAAACTAATACACTTTTAGTGAAAAAAATATATACAGAGTGGTCATCCCTAGAAATAATTAATTAAGAAACATTACCGAGGAGGAAACCTGATACTCTTAGTGAAAGTGTATGGGGTGGTCAATCTAAAAAGTAATTAATTCGAAATGTTCTTGACACTATTGCCAGTTACAAAATTTGATACATCTTTAGTTAAAATAATATACAGGATGATCATCTAACGGAAAAAATAAATAATAAATAATAGATGCCAATTAGGAACGTTTTGAGTGAAAACCTTTACAGATTCACATTTTATTTAAATTGTTTCTTAGAAGGGCCACCCTGTACAATTTTCTTCAGAATCCGCCCTAAAATATTTTTTATCGGAAAATTTCATTCTAAAATATTCATTTTTCATTAAAAGTATAACCGATCTCTTCATTGACAATTGTGTTAACCATATGTCATATCTTATTAATTGCCATCCACCACATATTTGTTTTATTATTTATTCTTCCTTGTGTATCCACTCTATATTTTTTTCACTAAAAGTGTATCGCATTTCTTCGTTGTAGCGTCAACTACTTACCAGATATTATTCTTCCTCATCAAACAGCCTTGTAGATATAGCGCCAATAGACAGCCGAACAGACAGATAGACAGGCTGATGGAGTAGAACATCTTAATTTTCAAAATATACATAGTATGACATATGAAAACTTGCAGAAATTCCAGAGATTTTTCACCATTACAATACGTCGTTTCGGTAAGCGAGGTATATAAAATGAAGAAGCAAATTGTTTTTATTGTTTTAAGACGAAAATTAATCATAAAAATATCAAAGTCCAGGGATAATGCCAAATAGCTTGAAATAAAATAATAAAAATAAAAAAGTTTATGTTATCATAATCATTAAGTATTCCTCTCAATTTCTTGATGCTGATAAGAATTTGTTTTTTAATTTTTCTAGGCTACGACTGTTTTTTATATTTTAAGCAAAGTGGTCAATCTAGAAAAAAATAAAAGAATCAAGAGTTTTGCAATTTTAATGAAAGAAATTATTGTCAAACTAAATCATAATAATTAACCAGTTATAAGTCAGTTCTCCTAGATTCTCGGGCCATTCTCCAGAAAAAACGAGAATAGATATTTTAAGCCTTGAAAGTCTGTACTCGGGGTTTTCGAGGTTGCTGGTTACAAATCTGAGGTCTAATTTAGGAAATTCAAAATTACAGACAGGACGTACATTCAGTTTCTCAGGAAAAACTCGTACTTCATTTTTGGGTTGAAAGCGGGATCTCGGCGGTTTTCGTCATCACTGATAACGAATCCGATGTCCAATTAGGGGAAATTCAACATGGCGGACCGGAAGTAGAGCCAGATCTTCAGTAGTACTTTTTTGTACTGAAGGTGGGAACTCGGGGGTTTTCGTAGTCGCTGATAACGAATCCGATGTCGAATTAGAGGAAATTCAAAATGGCGGGCCGAAAGTAGAGTCATATTTTTAAAATGGGTAGTCGGGGGTTTTCGAGGTCGCTGCTTGCGGATATTTCCTATTAATCTAGAAACACCAACTTATAAACTTTTTTTTTTCAAAATCACAAAAATAGAAGAAAAATGTGTCTTTCCTAAGGAAATGGCTCTACTTCCGGGACGCCATTTTAAATTTCTCCTAATTGGACATCGAATTTATTACCATCGACCAGGAAAACCTCTGAGTTCCCACTTTGAGACAAAAAAGAAAAAATAGTTTTTATGAGAAATTGACGGTCCGCCATTTTGAATTTCCTAAATTGGACCTCGGATACGTGATCAGCAACCTCAAAAACCCTCGAGTACTCGTCTTCAACCCAAAAACGAAAAGTTACGAGTTTTTCCTGAGAAATTGACTCTGCTTCTGGTCCGCCATTCTTAATTTATCAAACTAGACCTCGGATTCGTAATCAGAGACCTCGAGACCTATCGAGTACAGATTTTCAAGGTTTAATTTTTGAGGCATTTTTGGGGCTTATAACCCCCATCACTCCCCCATTTTGTCCGTCCGCAAAGATGTTAGTGTTGATGAATGATCCTGAGGGTTCAAGGAACACAACGCAGAAGGAATTTTCAAAATTTGCTGTTTCCCAACTTTAAGACATTTCGCACTTTTTTCCGGCATTTTTACTGGAGCATCTGTTAGGCATGCTGTTAATGAGATGATCAATGTATGTCTGTGCATGTCAATTTGCGTTATTTTATAGCATCCAGTTTTGCATTGTCGCTCAAGTGTACCTTCTTCAGACTACTTTGACCCATAAATTCAGACAACTGCTTAAAATTATCTAAAATTCATGCGATGAGATTAAACTAATTCGAGAAAATATGTGCCTAAAAGACTAACACCTGGAAATGTGGAAATTTCCTTAACTGAAATTAAAAGAATCTGTGAAAAACTTGGAGTCTTAAACCAAGTGAGGCCATTGTTAACTAACGAAATTTTATGGGACCTCCGTTATCATTGGAGACTTTTTTTTTAAATTAATTGGCCTATAAAATTTTCGCTTCTTGGAGCCCTTCTTATAGATATACTTAACAAGATCACATTATAAAAGTTATTAAAAACTGTTTATTTTGTTTAATTTTACATTGAAGAAAGATATTCATTAATGCTAAACAAAATTTTTTTACGCCAATTGTTTATAGGTTGTTTATAAACAAATTGACTGGTTTTATATTTAAAACATTTTTTTTACAATTTTGTTGTCTTGAGAATATTATGATTTTTAAATAAAAATGTTTTTGTTAAAAACATTATCTTATTGTTTATAATCGTTTTTTTAAATTATCGATCATTTGAATAATTAGTTGAGAGTTTATTTAAAAAAAAAATCATAAATGGCAATCCTCAATAAAGTAACAAAAAGAAAGTTCTTTTTTATCAACAATTTCATTCTTTATTCATTTAACAGTTTGTTATATACAAATTCTAACAATTCTAATATTTTTTATAAATCTTAAAAAAATTACAATGCATACATATGCAACAACATACTGAAAAAAAATTGTTTGTATTTATTATAGCGCTTTTCAATGTTACACGATACAGCTGAAACGGGCACTTCATTTGTCAACTAAAACACTGATATAACTTTTAAACTATTAGAGATATCACAATAGACATTCAGGTCGTTTTTATAGACGATTAATTAATCTCTAAATGAGTTGACTTCCAAGTTTGTAACTATTATCAGTTATTATGCGCGTTTGTTTATAAAAATTAAATATGTTTTCTATTTATTTTTAAATAAACAATTGCAACTTTCAGATATTTTATCAAATTGCCTTGAAGGTCTATTACCGTATCTGCATTATTGATAAGCTAGAAGTCATAAAAGATTCAAAAACCTCGAAAACACATTTAATTTTTATAAACAAATGCATAATACCTATTAATAATAGTTACAAACTTGGAAGTCAACTCATTTAGTGATTAATCAATCCTCTATAAAAACGATCTGAATGTCTATTGTGATATCTCTAATAGTTTAAAACTTATATCAGTGTTTTAGTTGACAAATAAAGTGCCCGTTTCAGCTGTATCGTGTAATATTGAAAAACGCTATAAAAATACAAACAAATTTTTTTCAATATGTTGTTGCATATGGCTGTTTTTGTAATGTTTTTAAGATTTAAAAAAAATATTGGAATTGTCAAAATTTGTTTATAACAAATTGTTAAATTAATAAACAATGAAATTGTTGATAAAAAAATTCTTTTTGTTACTTTATTGAGGATTGCCAATTATGGTTTTTAAGAAAAAAGTTTCTTAACTAATTATTCAAATGATGGATAATTTAAAAAAACGATTATAAACAATAAGATTTTTATTTAAAAATCATAATATTTTCAAGACAACAAAATTGTAAAAAAACATGTTTTAAATATAAAACTAGTCAATTTGTTTATAAACAACTTATAAACAATTGGCCTACATTTTTTTTTAACGTTAGTGAATGTCTTTCTTCAATGTAAAACTAGTAATATGATAAAGAATTTGAAAAAAAAATATGCAACTTTACTTTAGTTAATAATTTTCTGTTTACTTTGAAAAATTATAATAAACAAAATAAACAATTTTTAAAAACTTTTATAATGTGATCTTGTTAAGTATATCTATAAGAAGGGCTCCAAGAAGCGAAAATTTTATAAGCCAATTATTTAAAAAAAAATGTCTCCGATGATAACGGAGGTCCCATAAAATTTCGTTGGTTAACAATGGCCTCACTTGTTGAAAAATAAACTTTAAGATTTTTTTCCAACGGGACCTTATTTTTTTAAGTGTTACGAATACTTACACCATACTTTTTTCAACTTTTTAAATGGTTATTTAATAGTATAAAAAAATGATTTTATGTGATGTACTCTCTTTTGAGGCGGGGCTCGCATCCTGCAGTGGTCGCGCGGAACCCTATTTTCAGCGTGAAATTTAAATGATAAATAATGGAGATAGAGTTCCGGGAGTTAGGACTTTTTTTTGCAAATTTCCTCCTTTTTAAGAATCTTTTTTCTGATTTCCCTTATCGCTGATAGTTTTCGAGTTATAAGCGAAAAACTAAATGCCTCTTTTCCATCTTCATTTGTTTATAACTTTTGCAATTTTTTATGTGCTAATAAAACATTTTAACACATTTTTCTAGACGTCATTCCGAATCCAATGAGCTATCGCCCATATTTTTAGGAGCTATTTCAAGAATTAACACCTCTTTGAACTTGTGAATTAGACTAGTGCGTGCTTGATAGCACAAGGTACTACAGCCTTAAATAAGCCAAGACAGGTATGAAGACTGGCGTGCTTAAGTTCCACAAGGGCAATGTGGTCGACCCACACTACAACAGAAGAAGGCTTGTTATATATTTCCCTACTTCTTATAGTAATACAAGAGGAGGTCAAGATAGGACTCAAGGAGAGCTTATGCAAATAAATAGATTCACATCGTTTCAGCCAGTCAGGAAGCATTGAAGGCATTGGCGGGCCTCAAAGTGGCGTCAAATCTGGAAAGGAGGAAGTTCTAGAAGAGTTCAAAAGAACTTAAAAAATGATTTAAACCAAGTCCAAGATATACTGTCGTATTGAGAGGCATCAAAACCTACGAACTCTCCAAGTGTGAATCACTTAAAGCATTTCTTGTCCTAGAACCAGTACAAACGTGTACTTTTATACTGGGACAAGGAAGACCACATCAAATATTGGTGGAACGAATTTTTATAGCATTGGACCCAGGATAAAAAGAACTCACGCTAAGCTAAACAGGAATAACCAAAGAATAGTAACGGAGTTGATCACAGGTCACGCAGCTATAAAGGGTCATTTGCAAAAAGCGAAGCTATATGATAAAAACCTAGACTTGTGAATAGATGACAGGAACAGGACTCTGTTAATGGGAGGCACCGGATCACAAGAGGAAAAATATTTTGGGGGCAACAAAAACCTACATGAAAACGGTAGCTAGAATTGTATCTACTAATTAAAAGTAAAAGTGGGACATGGAAACTTTAAGGGACGAAATAAATTTACTCTATCTTACGGAGTTAAAATTCACAGATAGCCCTGAGGAAGAAAAAATTGAAACATATTTTCAATAAAATGTCAGTAGAATAATTCATTTATCAGTACTTTAAAGAGAAAGTATGAAAAAGGTTAAAAACAGTGATTTATTTTTCAAATTTTAATTACCTCTTAGTTATAATAAAACAGAATTTGCAATGTCAAGAAAATTTCTCAAGAAATTCTTGGTGTTGCGTTTCTTATTTCAACCACTTTAAATTCGTATGTGAAATATGGGATGTCATTATTATACTTTTCGCAAATACAAAAAGAGGAGTATATTGCATTCGATCGAATTCTGAACAATTTTCAAAATGTCCGTCCGTCCGTGTATCTGTCCGTCTGTCCGTCTGTTTGTCTGTCTGTCCGTTCGTCACGTTTCTTGTAAGCTCGATAACTTAAGAACGATTGTATTGAAATTTGGACAGCAAGTTAGTGTTAGCTAGAAACGAACCCTATTGTTATACTCTTCGCATATACAAAATTGAGAGTATATTGCATTCGATCGGCACATTTCTAAATTGCTCGTAGAGAAAAAAATTTCATATCACAATATTGGTGATCAAATTTCAAGATGTCCGTCGTTCTGTCTGTGTGTCTGTCTGCCTGTCTGTCCGTCCGTCCGTCTGTCCGTCCGTCCGTCTGTCGTTCTTGTAAGCACGATTACTTAAGGACGAGAAGTCCGATTGTATTGAAATTTGGGCAGTAAGTTAGCGTTAGCCAAATGAAGAACCCTATTGCTAATAAAAAAGTTATTAATTATTTAAATAAAAAAAAATGTTTTGTATATTTTGTAATTAGGCAAAAAAAGTATAAAACTAATATTATTTACAAAAAAAGCTGCGACGAGTATCCTATAGAATGTGCAACAATTATATAAACAGTGCATTAAATCGGCGAAGAGTATAATGATTAGCTTGTTTTTGAACAAAATCGATCAATAAGTAAAAAAGGTATTAATTTTTTAATAAAAAATTTAATGTTTTGTAATTAAACTAAAAATGTTTAAAACTAATATTATTTGCAAAAAAATACTGTGAAGAGTATCCTATAGAACGTGCAACAATTTATATAAGAAGTGCAGTAAATGGGCGAAGACTATAATGGTTAGCTTGTTTAATATAAATGTATATTAAATAAGCTATGGCAATGGTCACCAAAAAATTCCACATCATTTTTTATAAAAAAATAATGCCTTTATCTGTTACATTTCACACATTATTTTTAAAGTCACAAAAATTGGCTTTATTTCTCAAAATTTATATAAAGGCCAAAGTTACCTATTTTCAATTTTATACACGCATGCCAATTTTCAACCATTTAGTGGAACTTTTAATTATTTGCACTTTCTTAACGTACTTAATACATTTTAAACTTAACCGAATTTAGCGAAGCCTGTATAAAATCATTCGTTTGTATTGAAATCACCGCCTAAGTCGATTTTGTGAATTGTAAATGTTTTAAATAATTTTTCTTCACGAAAAACACAAAAATTCATCAAACTTGATGCAAGGTTTATCTAGTTTCAACAATTAATTCCAAAATCCACTTTAACTGAATTGCTTATTAACTAAATAGACACATAAAAAAGGAAAAATAAAACAATTGTCTAGTTATTTACAAAATATAAAAAAATTACTAGAGGCTATAAAATTATAAAAATATGAGCTAAATAATCAAATTTTTCTTTAATTTCTCGGGGTTTTGTGACACAACTTTTGTCATTTGAAAAGAATCAAATATGACAGCTAAAGAAAATCGCACGATTGCTATTGTGCACGTCATTTGACATTATTTTTTAAGCAAAAACTATTGACACAGTCAAAATTGACAAATTGATTAATAAAAATGTTTTCCACATAATGCGGACATTCTTGGTGATATTGTATAAGATACGGCTGTGAAAATTTTATTTTGAACCACTTAATGCTCAAAAGTACAGTTTTTGTCACATGGCCGTTACGTAACCCGTACCTTCACATATAATTTACACAATACCAACGGGGCCAAACAAACAATAAGTATAAAAATGGACACATACCCATTATAATAATTGAATAGAAAGGGTCAAATTTTTAATTTTAATTAAAATGACCCCAGTTAAATAAATAGAGTGTTAAGTTACTGTATTATTTCCGCAACAGAAACAAAAACTTCCAGGTATAGCAAAATGGCTGCAAAAAATATAAAGAGGGGTGCACGTACCGCTGAATATTCGCCCTTAACCAAAGCTCCTGTAAGGAGAATTAAGGATGAGTACGGTCTTATTTTCAATGAACAATTTCCTACGAGGCGTTTGTAAGAAGAAACCAGAAAGAGTTTTTATTTTTTTAAATAAAATCTTTCAACGTGTGAAATATTTTCATTCGTATTCCATTCATGCGGTTATACATAGGTACATACTGCGGTTAAACAAAACCCAGCTAGTGAGACATGTGTTGTTATCCATTAATCTTAATGTTGCTTAGATATTATTTAAAAGAACGGCAAAATTGAATGTTTTTATTGTCTTTGGACGTAAACAAAAATTGTAAACATATAAATAATTTTTTTAAGAGTAAACCCAAAATCTCTTTTTAAAATTAAGATGCAAGCAGTACACGATTTTCTTTTTACAATTTTTGGAAATTTCGAGTAGAAGCTGCAAACAGTAATGATAGCAAAACTATTATTTTATTGAGAATACTATTCATATTTTAAAAACATTGGCCTCGATTAATTCTAGAAGCCATAATACTAAATTTTGTAAATTTGAGCCAAAAAAAAAATTCTGCCTGTCTATCAATCTGTCTGTCGGTTTGTCTATCGGTCTGTTTGTCGGCCTGTCTGTTGATCTGTCTATCTGTAACTTTTTTGTCCGTACGTTTTCTCCGGAACGATTTAAATATTGACTTAATAATTTTGTACACGTATATACTATAACAAGATTTGGAACTGGATTGTTTTTTGAACATATGACGGTGACGGGTTGGAGAGTAATAGGGGTAAATAGGGGAAAATAAGTAAAGCAAGCTCTACAAGTACAGAAACTTGGGATTTGGTGTATGTACTAGAAACCAAGGCCTCAGATTTCTTTCTAATATTTTTCATCCCCCCCCTGCGCCCTCCTGCGCCCCCCCTCCACGTCCGCTCGATTATTAATGGGATCGATAACATAAAATTGCGATATTCACATGAAAGTTAGTACACGTATGTATTCTAATGACATCTGATTGAGATGATTCCGTTGAAGGGGTGAGAGGTGGTAGGTTGTGAATAGGACAAAATAAGTAGAGCAGGCCAGAAACCTCATTTTTAATGTACGCCTCAACTTTTTCTATAGCATCTGCCCCAAATATTATGAAAATTCTATGACCACTAATTTCCACATACTATAGTCAAAATGTTTCCTTTAAAGTGACTTGGATGATAAATCTGGATGTGGATGTAGTGATTCCTTAGGCGTTGGCTTTTTTAATGACGATGACAGGATAAATAAGAAATATATAATTTTCAATAAATTCAAATATATTTTGAAATTTCGTTAAAATTAGAGAAAAGAATAATTATTATTAATGTTTTAATTACAAATCAAATCCTATTTGATGAAAACATAGTTTTGACTTATATTTGTATCTTCATTTCAAAATAGCATTCGAAGAATCTACAAAATAATACAATTGACTAGTATATTATTGAGAAATAACCACTACACCTGTGATTTTTCCGTCAAAGGATCAGTTAAAGGTTGTTTTTTTGCCTACATTTTTAAAAATGTAGACATAAGTCCCAAAAAGAAAAGTGGAAGAATGCCATAACTAACATTTAGACAAGTATGTTTTAATTGGTCCATGAAAACAAAAACAAAATTAATGGTGTTCACAAAATCTGTTTAGTGCACTACTGAAACAAAAACGTCTGTCTGTGAGATGATAATGAAAACCGCTGCCCAAGAAATCACAACTGCCACATCCAGATTTCCAATTCAAGTCTCCTTAAGGAAACCTTATTGACTTTAAAAACGATTGTTCAATAATTTCTTGGATTTTGTTCCTTTCCAACTTAGTTGGTGTTCTGTATTTGTAAATAGATATGCGGGTTGAACCTATAAAATTGTTTTTCAAAATATTGATAAACGGAAGGAATCCTACATCTGCGGGCGAGAACAGTTAAGCTACATGTAATAGACTATGTGTTCTATTTGTTGTAAATCTTCAATCTCTGAATTTCATTTATCCTAATGTATTCTTCTATTCACCTAATCTTCTAATCTCTATGAGAAAATTTTGTTTATATTTCATTATTACAAGAAATTATTTTGGTTTTATCATATAAATATTTTATAACACCGCTTTTAACATGCATCGACTGATAGTTAAAATTGAAATATCTGTTGCACATACCAACACGTTTTCTATAGACACTTGCTTGGGAGAACGGATATAGAATAAACTCAAACTCAGCAAATATTTTAACAAAGGAGGCAGATACCAAAAAAGGTAAAATTAAAGATTCAACAAAAATATTGTCGAATGAGGATGGTTGCGTACCGAATTGTTTCGTAAACCTGGTTGCGAATGTTAAAAGAAGAATTTCACAAATAAAACTGTTGACTATATCAACAGTTCTGTGTAAGTAGTAAATATCTATGGATATTGAATATAATAAACAGATTCTTAAAGCTGTGTATTTAATAAACACAGCACAACATTCGGACAGGAATACAAATATTTTCTAACGTAACGAGACTATGTCACGCCCCCATTTTCGAGGATGTTGAACACGATGGCGGTAGATAACTCTTTCTCCGAGGTCACCCCACCCCCCAAACGGCCAAAAACTACCCTGAAAACGATAAACCGCGTATTCGCCGTCTTCTACAAGCCAAACCTGTGTTACCTCCGCCTTCGAGGATTCTGCGTACGATGGTGATGTCAAGACACCTCGTTGATCCCCACCAACTCCCCAAACGTCCACAAACTGCCCCCGAAAGGGATGAAACACGGATATTCCATCTTCTCTCGGCTAAACCTGTGTTACCCTCCGTTTTCGAAGATGCTGAGCACGATGGTAATGTAGAGACCCCTTTTAGACCCCCGCCAACCCCACAAACAGCCAGAAACCACCCCCGAAAGGAGTGAAATGCAGATAGGCCGTCTTCTTTCGGCTAAACCAGTGTTACGTTTTCGAGGATGCTGAGCATGAAAAAAATAAATATGACTGGATCGATGTTTCACCGGAAACTGATTTTATGACAATGCTGTTTTATATATATTTATAGTAAGCAATTTTATGCGTCGATAGAACTGTTCATTAGTTAACATAATAAAATAAATGAAATTGTGCCAGTGATTGCATATACCTGATTTTCCCATCTTAAACCTAGACACAAAGTATACACCCATTTTTCTTCAGCTGAATATTCAATCAATTTACCTGTAATCATCATCCGGTTCGTATTCAATGATCTGTGAACTTACTCACTTACTTTATAAAACCGCGTTTCAAAGGGGTAGTTTTTGTCCATTTGAGGGGTTGGTTCGCCTCGGGAAGAAGATCCAACGTCACCATCGAGCCCAGCATCCTCGAAAACGGGGGGTAACATGGATTTAGCCGAGATAAGCCGGCCTATCCGCGTTTCACCTCTTTTGTGGGTAGTTCTTGGCCGTTTGAGGAGTTCGTAGGGGTTTAGGAGGGGTTTTGACATCACCATCGAGCCCAGCATCCTCGAAAACGGGGGGTAATACGGGTTTAGCCGAGAGAAGACAGCCTATCCGCGTTTCACCTCTTTCGGGGGTAGTTTTTGGCCGTTTGGGGGGGTTGGCTGGGGTCAAAGAGGGGTCTCGATATCACCATCGTGCTCAGCATCCTCGAAAACGGGAGTAGCAAAGGAGATGACGGATACGTGGTTTACCCCTTTCGGGGATAGTTCTTGGTCATTTGGGGGGGTGGGGTGACCTCGGAGAGAGATTTAACCACCGCCTTCGTGTTTAGCATCCTCGAAAACGGGGGAGTGACATAGTCTCGTTAGGTTAGAAAATATTTGTGTTTTTCGAGGTTTAATCCGACTCGCAGAATGCACTAATTTTCAAAACAACGCTCTGAAAATGGAAACAGGATATAATAGGTTTCCGAGATATCGACGAAATACTTCATTTACTTCCACATTTAGAAACATTTTCAATTTTAACTTCTTGAAATAGTTTTACAATGTCATGGAACGTCAAGAATTTAAATTTGAGTTAAAAAAATTCTGTCTGTTGGTTGGTCTCTCTGAAAGTCTATAACTTTTTTCCTGTGCGCACATTTCCTCTGGAATTGTTATTAAAGATATATTTTATTATACACTTCGCGAATACAAAGCGAAGAGTATATTGCATTCGATCGGCACATTTCTAAAACCGGTAATATTGCTCGTAGAGAAAAAAAGTTCATATCACTGTGTTGGTGATCAAATATTGAACAACTTTAAAAATGTCCGTCCGTCTGTCTATCCGTCTGTCTGTCCGTCCGTCGATCCGTCCGTCTGTCCTCCGTCATGTTTCTTGTAAGCACGATAACTTAAGAACGAGAAGTCCGATTGTATTGAAATTTGGACAGTAAGTTAGTGTTAGCTAGAGCAATGGTTTTTGAACAAAATCGATCAATAAATAAAAAAGTTATTAATTTTTTAAATGAAAAAAGATTTGTTTTGTAATTAAACAAAAAATGTTTGAAACTAATATCATTACAAAAAAAATGCGAAGAGTATCCTATAGAATGTGCAACAATTATATAATAGGTGTAGTAAATCGACGAATGGTATAATGGTTAGCTTGTTATAGATAGACATTGACTTGAAAATTGGTACACCTATGTATTATAATGAGCAATTATTTCCACATACTGGAATGTAAGTATAATATCAAGATGCTTGCGTTTAATAAGACTTGAATAACAAATCTGGATGTGAAAGTAGTGATTCCTTAGTCAACGGTTTTTTATGTTTTCATTTTTATTCACGTCATTTTACAAAAACACCTCTAGGTAAATACAAATATTTGAATTATCTCTAGACGATGCTACTGTGGTTAGCGAAAATCTCGTCGAATATTGGTATTCGAGTGTAGCATTCAAGAGTTTTGATCTTTGTGGAGCCTACGTGTTCAGAGGCATAATGTGTTTCATTTTTTATTTGTAGTTTCTACTAAAAAAATAATTTAATTGCAGAATCAATATATGTATATCAATATAGAATAATATAAAAAGTACTTTCCTTAAATCTGGATTTTTAAACATAGAATGTTTGTTGTATATGCTGACAATTTATAATCTGAATTTCTATAAACAGTATATTGATACCTATATATACATATAAAACAAACTGTACTTACTAATTCTTTAACTAAATATTTGATGAAATTAGTTGAATAATTGGGTTATTAAAATTTAGACTGAAGAAAAGCAAATTTAAAAATTATGCTGTGAAAAATTCAATTATGAAATTAAATTAATTTTCTGCCTTTTAATTATAGACGTCGAAATGGCGTACAAGTGTTAGAAAAAGACTGGATTGAGATGTTTCAACCCCGATCTTATGATAAATAAAGACAGAGAGATTTAAGAACGAGAAATTAAGAAATGACTCCAATTAATTCTCAATTGTATACATCCCAGAAAAATATTAAAATTTAAAATTTGATAAGTCCGATTCACAACCTAAGAAATTAAAGTTTGTTTAAAATATTTAGGCCCTGCCTTTAATAAAATGTTAGCGTTAATGTACAGAGTGATGGTATATAAAATTACAACTTTTAATACATTTTAATAAATTTACGCATCGAAATTTAGATTTAATTCTTAATTTGAGGTTCCTTAATAAAAATTCTTTTGGATAAAACTGTTCGTTCATAATAACCTAATTTTGAAATATTATACATTTTGTTGTAAGGAATAATGCAAAGAAATACGTTCCATCGTCTTACCATCACAATGGACTTGTTTGTTAACATGAGGAATATAATAAAATATACAGTGTGAACCTAAATAAAGGCACAAAATTCATGTCTTTAGTATGTGTCATTTGTCAAAAAAATCCTCGAACAGGTTGATTTTAGTTTTGTAAATGCTACATTTTGTCACTATACCAAAATTTATGATGCCATTGGTTTTTGAGTTATGACGTCATCATAATTTTTTTTAATGGAAACAGACATATTTGTTTACTGTTTTTTGTGGTATATTCCTTTAGCTTTCTGGTGATATGAAAAAAATTGATATTACCTAAGCCATTCTTTTGGAAAAAAATATTTTTATCGATTGATACCTTACATAAGTAATTGTGAGAAAAAAATCATCTCCATTGCTTAAATTGCGACCCTCCAACAATTTGGTATTGACCAAGACGGGGTGTAGACACTCTGCACGCTGTTGTGAATCATCTCATGGGCAATTCGTCTCATCTCCAAGCCAATTCTGTCTCTGAATTCTTCTATGTCTGTTAAAATACACCCTTGACTTTAAGTAGCCCCAAAGAAAAAAGTAATTCAATCAGACCTCGACGACCTATCCACCTTCCAATAAAAGTGTCATCTAAAAACTGACGCACTGCTATCCCAAAATGAGGTGGGGCCCCGTCTTGCTGAATGAAAACAAACGTTTTCGGCAGGAATATCTTCACTGTTCGGAGACATAACTGCTAAGGCTGGCACTAACTCAACTCGCAAAAACTGTGAATATCTTGCGGTCGTAAGATTTTATTCAAAAAAAGGTCCCAATAAACGATCACCAATCATACCTGCCCACACGTTTACTTTGCCTCGTATGGGCTTCTTGAGTCCAATGAGGATTTTTGCGTGATCAATACTTACAGTTATGCCGATATACAGTCCCCTTTAAAGAAAATGTTCTTTAAAAAATTTGGGTTTTCATCGCACAAGGTCATCAACTGTTCACAAAACTGTAAGCGCCGATCTGGATCGTCCTCATTCAATTCGTGGATTAATTTCACTTTGTATGGACAGACGTACAACAAAAGTTTGACTCACGTTATGATTTAAAGCTAGCTGCCTTGTCGAAAGATGGTGGTTTTCCTCATTTTCTAGAAGAATATTTAATTTGGTTTCGTTGCTTGTGCAGGGGCGACTAGATCGAGGGAGATCAGCTACACTGCCAGATTCCTCATATCTAGCCACCAATCTACTTACAGCGTATCTAGAAATTGGCTTTTCGGGATACTTGGCATTGAAAACATCACATGCTTCCTGATGAGTTCTCAGCCTATCACCATATCCAACCATCATCAAAAGTTCTACGCGTTCTCTTCCACTTCAACGTGGCATTGCATTCACTAGTTTTACACTGTCTCAGAAGTGTCACAAAACTGAGGTTCCATACGTGCGAGGAATAAAAAAGTTATCGATGCTTTAGGCAACAAGATTTATCAGTCCATAAGAAAGTGGAACATTACTCGTGAATTTGCGAAAGGTAAGCTATTTTTACATAAAATATCATTTTTCTAAAGGAATGACTCAGGTAACAGCATTTTTTTTACATCACCAGAAAGCTAAAGAAATATACCACCAAAAACAGTAAACAAAAGAGTCTGTTTCCATTAAAGAAAAAAGTGATGATGGCGTCATAACTCAAAAACCAAAGACGTCATTAATATTAGTATAGTGACAAAATGTAGCATTTACAAAACTAAAGTCGACCTGTTCGAGGATTTTTTTGAAAAATGACACATACCAAAGATATGAATTTTGTGCGTTTCTTTAGGTTCACCCTGTATAAATGGTCGAGAGTACTTAGGTTTTTAACTCGGAACCCAGTTATAATGAATGTACTTTCATGATTCTTTTTGCGCTGAGCTTCTAATACTGAGTACAAAAAAGTTTACCTTTTGCCGCTTTTTTCTTCTGATATAGAATCATATTGTAAGAAAAAAAGAACGTTTATAATTTTTCACGAAAGTTTATATTTTCCAAGTTATAATGATTTGAAAATTACGATTTTAACTTTAAGAAATTGATACCTTAAGACTCTTTTTCATTTTCAAAAGTCTTACATTTATGGAAAAATGGCATGGTGCAAAAAATAAGATAACGAAATTACAAGTATATTGTTTTATGGTTTATTTCTATACGACGAACAGTTCTAAAAATATGATAGTGTTAAAATGGCGTTCGAGCGTTTATCAGTCGAGATATAACGTTTAAATCTCAAATTTGCCAGAAATAATCAGTATAATGTTAAATATTATGTATATTTAACATTATACTAGAAATTAAAGTCTTGAAGTACTCTTTGATATTATTATTATTTCTATCCGTACGGCTTGAAAAATAGCAATGTTATGTGCAAAACAATGAGTGCTTTATAATTTTCATAAGTAAAACATGCTCTAATTTTTGGAGTTTCAATTTATCAAAAGCTCTGAAAAAATATGAGATTTAAATGTATTTTTTGCCACATTTATATGTCATATTTCCGAAACTGTTAATTTTACAAATATTTTAGAAAACAAATCTATATATCGCTTCTTCTGATTTATTTTTCTATATTGTCATATTTTCCTTTAATACAATTATTTTGGAGTTATTTACAAAAAAAGGAACTTTTTCAGCAAAATCGTAAAATATTTCTTAATTTAAAGTAGGTATATTTTTAAAAACGACTGCTTTAAAAATGCCAAAAATTAGAGCATGTTAGTAATCCTATTTATTAATGAAAACTGGTACACATTTTTTTAATTTCCATTATATGGCCAATGGCAGCAGGAAAACCCTAATTTTTTTTTTCATATAAAATTACAAAACACTCATTGTTTTGCACATAACATTGTTATCTTTCAAGCCGTACCGATAGAAGTAAAAACCGATAAAAGAGTGCTTCAAGCCCATTAATTTCTATTTTATTTTTAACATCATACTGATTGTTTCGGACATATGAGATTTAAACATTATATCTCGAGTGGTGAACGTTCGAGCGCTATTTTTAAATTACATATTTTTAGAACTATTCATCGTACAGAAGTAAACTAAAAAGCAAAATACTTGTAATTTCATAATCTTGTTTCTCCATACATGTAAGACTGTTGAGTTATTTGCGAAAAACAGTCTCAATGTACCAATTTTTTAAAGCTAAAATCATAATCTTCAATTCGTTATAACTTGGAAAATAAAAATTTTCATTAAAAATTGTAAACCACCTTTTTCTCTTACAATATGATTCTATATTAGATTCGGTGGTTACTATTTTATTTTTTTCGCCCGCCCCTCTAAAGGAGGTGGGAACCATCCCCAAGTAAAAGGCTACAATTTTTAGAGGATACACTTTTTTGTACTCAGTTTTAGAAACTCAATGCAAAAAGTTTCATGAAAATCCATTCACTATAGCTAGATTCCGCCATTTTTAGTTTTTAATGTCTAACTGCACTGCACTAATATGCTAAAAAATCTCTTAATAACCATATACTTATAAATTGCACGGATTCCGTTTCATAATACTCAGATTAATATACTTATACAGTGGTCAGTAAGTAATGGTCCATAGAGCAACAGTGAATTTCTGATATTAGCATATTGTGATTTATCTTAACTTACCTTAATCCAAAAGTTGATATTAACAAAGATACAGGGTGCTAAAGTCAATATTATATTTTTAACTTCGTCACACAACTTTTGAGGTTTCTTAAATATTATTATGAAAATTGGTGAAATGGGTTTTTTTTAAGATGAGATATTCAAATCGTTCTCATTTTTACGTTCTACTCTCAACATTAAATTATTTTTTTAAATATTATATGCCCATTATTGATTAATATTAGTTAAACAATGATACTTAGAATATACCGGGACATGATAATTTTTCAGTATGTGTTTTTTATTTATTGCTAACTCAATCTTAAAATTAGTCTCAAAATTAGAATATTTAATGAGAACATACTAAGGCATAATAATTTTTCAAACTCAGATATGAGAGATATGTTTCTTATTTATTGACAAAAGTTGTCAAAAGTATTGTTGGCATCGGTATTACTACGTTGATATTTCTTATAATAAATTATGCTGCCGTTGATAAAATGATTATCTCGAGAACGGTCAATTTCAATGAGTAATAACGATGTGTCATCTTAATAAAACCCCATTACCCTATATGCATAGCAATATTTACAAAACCTCAAAAATGATGTCAAGAAATTAAAAAGTTAAGTAAACATTTTTAAAAACCCCGACGCAAAAAATAAACCTTCAAAAGGGAACAGATTATTTATATTTACTGGCTAGAAACACTGATTATTTCTTTTTTTGTGAATTTATTCTTGGACAGTGGATTAATAGTTTTCAGTTAGGTAGATAACTACATATTTTGTTTTACTACAGATATCATCATTATTCGAGAAAAAATCATAAGTGTGTCGGGTACTGCTGCTGTCTATATCCACTGACAGACTTCTTACATACATACATACATAATATATTTAAATATTTAATTTTATGCACTATGTTCCGTCTAGTAAATATGAGTGTTGCTCATTTTAGCGGTTGCCGACACACTTATGATCTTATTTCTTGAATAATGATGATATCTGTAGTAGGTAAATCAAATAATGTACCTACCTACCTAACTAACTGAAAACTATTAATCCACGGTCCAACAATAAATTTACAGAAAACGAAATAGTGAGTGTTTCTAGCCAGTGAATATAAATAATTTGTTCCTTTTTAAAGCTATGTTTTTGTCGGGGATTTAAGAACAAATTAATTAACCTTTATTTTCAATTTTTATTACAAGATTAACATAAACCTATCAAGTTCAAGATATATTTTAAAACTGTTTAAATAAATTTCAGATACATTAAAATACATTAATTTAATAGAACACAACGTCCGTTACATTGAGTGTTTAACAAAGAATTCTGAAAATCTTGGAAATGCCATACCCAATTTCCACCAAACATGTCTAAGAATCATCTCGCAAATATCAATTTATGAAACAAAGAAACCGCTTTGAAATCGGCCACCTGGGAGCTAGGTGGCTACAGACAGACAAGCACAGACAGTCGCACGTACACACACAGACAGTCTTTAAACTTATAACAGCCCTACTTTTTGCATCGGAGGTTCCAAATATAGTAATAATATTTTAAGTCAGATACTCACTGTTGCTGTGTGGACCATACTTACGGACCACCCTGTATAGGGAAAAATTTTGCCAGTAGTCTGTACTCTGTTCGTTAATATGTATGTGGGGATGTTGATCGCTTCTTGTAATAACTGTGTAAATATAAATAAATGAGGAAAATATTAAAATCGATATATGAGCCATAGATGAACATAGTAAGATATTCTCTTCTTTTTCACAGCGTCTTTTAGATGTGTGGCCTTACAGAAGTTATCTTCCGTCAGCTACTAGGTAACATTAAACTGACCTTGTGCAAGGCCTTCTCTTCGTAGATTACCATCTGTTTTTTTCCTCAATATTACCCATCTCTATCATCGTTTTTTCGATTGTAACCTCAAGAATTAATAACCTGGAGACATCTTGGAGACATTTCTAAATCTACACCAATGCTCCATCTGTCCTTGCTAACTCCTGTCAGATGCCATTGTCAACATTACGTTTTCCGGATTTAGTGTTGTCGATTTTCTCCAAAGAGGGATTGGCAAATAATGAAAATCAAATATCTGAGAGTCTCCATCTCGAGAGTACGGTCCAAGCATGATACATCTGTTTATTCTATCATGCGGTCCAAGGATGATCCATTTTCATAGTTAAATGAATTATGGTTGTCCACGATACACAACTATGTAATATTCCCTGTCCTTCTCTGTAACTTGTTTTAAATTCAGTATTTGTTACTTAAGAAATTCTATCCTTTTTCATATTAAATATGGAGTGTATGAAAGCTGTCTGCAAAATACTCAAAGAATGTTATTCTCGATGAAGTATGTGCAAAAATAAAATATATCACAGCTAAATTCTAGGAGTTATGAGACGATATGAATGCAAGTTGTGGTTGTCATATGTCTTGCGAAATAAAATATTCACAACAGTTCATAAAAAATTTATTCACATATCTTGTAATAGTAACGTTACCTCGAATAGTCTGTCATGAAGATTTGAAATGAAGATTTGGAATGAAGATTTGAAATGAAAATGAAAAAATGAATTTCCAGCATGCAGGGAAGTTATTGTAATGGGCAAGAAAATAGAAATCAAAATTTTTAACATATTTTGTGCGTGTAAGTATCAAATTAGGTCCAACCGAAAAGACAAAAAAGTGGATTTCAGAGTTTCTTGAAAAAGATTTAGCCGATCTAATTTGTTCTGCTGTCAATCGATACTTTGAAATATCAGACATTTTTATAGTTTTTACCAAATACCATCTGGTAGTTTTTATAGTAGTAAAATAATAGTAAGGAAAAAACAATAAATAATCAATATTAATAATGAACAAGCTAACCATTAGACTCTTCGCCTATACTTGTTATAAAATTGTTGCGCATTCTATAGGATACTCTTCGCAGTTTTTTTGTAAATTCTATTAGTTTCAAACATTTTTTGTTTAATTACAAAACATTTTCTTTTTCAAAAATTAATAACATCTTTATTTATTGATCGATTTTGTTTAAAAATAGAGTTCTTCCTCTAGCTAACACTAACTTACTGTCCAAATTTCAATACTATCGTATTTTTCGTTATTAAATTATCGTGCTTATAAGAAATGCTACTGGCGGACAGACGGAGAGACAGACAGACAGACAAACAGACAGACGGACGAACATTTTGAAAGTTGTTCAGAATTCGATCAGTGATATGAATTTTTTTCTCTACGAGCAATATTACTGGTTTTAGAAACGTGCCGATCGAATGCAAAATACTCTTCGTTTTGTATTTGCGAAGAGTATAATGAGAGAGTGAATCAAATAATATGGATTTTATTGACTTTTCGCTTACTCCCCTTTTCTGTGTTATTATTATTATTATTACTATCCATATCATGCTGGGAAGTTGTCCCAGTGGAACTCAAGGGCCGCACTTGGTTATAAGTGCCTCTATTGTATAGTCCTAATATATGGTCCAATAATGTGACACCCAGAGTAATACACACGTCACAGTTAAAATGGTATATTCTACACTTTTAATAAATACGTTGTAAGTCAGCTTGTTTTCCTACCTTCCAAAGAAAACGAATCATTTGCAGTTTGCCACACAACCAAGTGTTCTCAAGATATAGCTAGAAGAGATGTTGAGGCATGTTGAAGACCCAGAGAGAGGCCATCGTAAAGGGCGTCTTTCAGATAAGAACGTATTATTACAATTTTAGAATGATCAGATTGATTGACTTAATTGATATACTAGCGTGGTCAGGATTAGATCAGCAATATACGTAATGAACAAGTAATTAGTTGTTTCTCATATTAAACATCAGATAAAGTGGATGAAAGTTATCTGACAAATACACAAATTATGTATTTCGCAAGGAAGTCTGTGCAGAAATAAAATGTATTACAAGTAGAAATTACTTCATCGTCGTTAACGTGTCTTTCTATCAAGTTTATTGTGTAAGAGCAATTTTTAATCAAGAAAAAAAATAATCTAAATAATTAATTATGTAGGAATTTGTTTTTATGGTTTTAAAATAAATGCATCTTTTTAATCAAGCTTGGTACAATCATTTATTGGTTTAGTTGTGTATGTACAAGTAACTTTTACAATGAAATCCTTTGCTCATTAAAACCTTTACGTCTTCCTTGTTTACAATATCCGTCCTTACGTCCTGCATACCCATTAAGAATTATTTATAATCTTATACATTATCTTTAAAATTCAATCATTCAAAGCATTTAGCTGAAATTAGTAATTGTTTGTGGTTTTGATTTATTGTACATTAGAAAATATATATTTTAAATTATTTCTCAGTTAAATAATGTAGAAAATTGGGGAAGTTCCAAGTTATTTGTTTCATTCGATAGGTCTTCGATTATAGTAATTAATCTAGTACAAAAAGCTTAAACGTCGACAGAATGGAAGAATAAAGGGAATAAAAGAAATGGCGACAAAATAACAATTAACATCTGCAAGCAGGGTAGGAAAAGCGAAGGATCGATGAAGAAGCGGCTCTGTGTTATAAAAACAGTTAAAAACAGCGATTCTCTTTAAAAGCAAAGGGTAATTAAAAATGATCTAAAAATAACAAACTGGCAAACTTAATTGGCAAAGAAAAACAGGCCACTTTAGAGGCTTTTATTTCGCGCTAGTTTTTATTTCAAATAAAATTAACTTTTTATGTTGAAACTAAGTTTGCTTTACCTGATCCCTATGATTAAATTTTAATTGAACATAATGTTCTTTTTCTCACAGAAAAGAGTATATTAATACAAACACAGCATCATAGAAATATAAATTTTAGCATTTTGTTGCAATATCATATCTAATTTATATCTCATATAGATATTTATAAAAGTTATGTTGTTTTTAATAACCAAAATATATCATTTCATATTCTATTTTTACGACATTGACAATTTTAGTTTTTAAAAATATCTTACAAGTGTGAATAAATAAACGGAGGTGTAAACAGTCATCTACTTTGACCCAAGCTGGTTCTGTACTAATCATTTTATTTAATGTAAGAGAGTTTAAGGTGGCCATTCCCTAGAAAGAGACCTTCAATAGGGAAATATTTATTATTTTTGGCCTTATTTTTTTTTTCTTAGTACGTATATTTATAAAAATTATAAGAGTACCTAAGTAGAACCATAACAAGATTGTTACTATGAATCTTCACACAATAATTTCAGCGGTTTGCAAAATAGCTAGATTTAAATTTAAGAATTATGTCAATCTCCGTATTTCGTAGTTTTAAATCTAGCTATTTTGCAAACCACTCAAATTATTGAGTGAAAATTCATAGTAATAGTCTTGTTATGGTTCTACTTAGGTACTCTTATAGTTTTTTAAAATATATGTACTAAGATATAAAAGTTATGAGCAAAAATAATAGCAAAAATAATAGATAATCAATCACTGAAATTTGAATAATGTACATTGAACACTTCTGAAGTTCTGCTAAGTTATGTTGAAAAATGTCCTACTTTTAAGGAAATTTTAACCATACCGGTTTTAAATCCATAATTATATCTTGGGCAATATGTAGGTATACTATGTAAATAATATTTTAGACACCGAGAAAACATGACATTTATTGTACGAGGAAATTTTTTCATAATATTTTATTTTAAAGTTTTGCAGCTATTCTCAAAAACGTGACGTCACGTTTATTCGGTTATTTATTAATGTATTTAAAAATGTTTTGTTAAAATAATTAATTATATAAAATATAAGCATTCTCAGAAAAAATTATTGATATGTATCAAATATTAATTTAGTTTCAAGCGTAATAGATAATATTATTGCAAACTTGCGATTTTACGCTTGATAACTAAATTAATATTTCATATATACCAATTATTTTTTCTGAAAATGATTACATTTTATATAATTAATTATTTTAATAAAAAAAAAATAAATACATTGATAAGTAACCGAATATACATGACGTAACGTTTTCGAGAATATCTGCAAAATTTTAAAATAAAAAATTTCGAAAAAATTTCCTCTTATAAAAAATGCCATGCTTTATGAGTGCCTAAAATATTATTTACATAGTATGCATATTCTCCAAGATATAATGGATTTAAGATTGGTATGGTCAAAATATCCTTAAAAAGTAGGACATTTTTCAATATAACTTAGCAGAACTTCAAAAGTGCTCAATGTACATTACTCAAATCCTAGTGATTGATTTAGAGTAGCCTCATAATATACACATAATTTTTTCATTTCATTCTGCTCCCCAGTTTCTGAGATATTCGCGGTTAAAGTGAGGGGTCAATATATTTGAATCGTATATTAGACAAATATTGCTTTCCAAAACGTAGTTCTAAGTGACGTGTAGCTTTAGAATATTTAAAACATTTTTGCACTGTATTTTATTCAATACAACAATCCATCCAGAAACAATCAAGAATCTTCTCTCGCCATATTCTAGAAAACTCTATAAGTTTCCAGTCACTTACTATTAGAGAGAGGCGTATCAATCTCCAGTTTCAAGGGGGTGTAATACATAACAATACAATTTGCATGGTGCTGCAAAAAAGTGCTCCGCACAAATTCTTCCACAACTGGAGAGTGAAGGTTCAAGAAATCTATCGCTATTTGTTAATTTTTCATTTTGCCTCCTAGTGCACAAATCTTTACTAAAAAATCAGATATATATGAGAAATAGAATTACTTCAATCCTTTCAGACTTTTCTGTCCCCACTTTCTTCCTTAAAAAAATTCTAAAAACATTTTCTCTATTATACTTTGAGATAATTCAGCGGAACCGTTGGGAGTAAATAGGGAGAAAAAGAGGAAAATAAGCATGCAAGTCAGTAAAGTTAAAAAAACTTGAGATTTGGTGTGTAAGAAAAGTATTGTGATGTACTGAAAATAGGGTCCAGTTGTGTATCAGGGAAAATGGGCAACGTTTTCAACACTTAATTGGGCATTAATAGTGTACCATTAGTAATGTAGGTTTATCTTAAATGATGAAATTCTATTCATTTTTGTAAAATATTCCTTTTGTTAATTTATTCAAATAATAAAAAATCGACCATCAAAGCATTTCTTTTTTTAATTATAAAAGTATAAGGAGAACGTAGACAATATGCATATAATTTTTCTCGTAATTTAAAGATCTAATTAAATAACAGGATGTCCCATTTAAAAAAAGTTTTAGTTCTAAAACCAATATCGTTGAATTTAATGAAGGACAAATCGTGTTTAATGTTAGTATTTGTACAGATAATATTTTAAAGTTGCATGCAGACCGATTTTTAACAGTTTTGGCTATATCGTGGCCTTCTATGATTAAAGCTGAAAATTAAAAAAATCTATCTTTTTGAAAATCAAAAAGAATATTTGAGGGTCGGGCCATATGTATTTTGACCAGTAGGATCCAAATGTGCAAAATACAGGTTGTCTCATTAAAAACTTGATTTTCATGTAAATTGCATCGAAACCGGAAGTCGGTCATTTTGGTTTTTTTACATCGCATAATTGGAAATTTCATCCAATATCACCACACCAAATTTGAAAAAAATCTATTCTTCCACTCAAAAGTTACAAGAGTGTCCCTTTCGGCTGAGCCAACCGGTATATTAGGAGCCAAGGCTTTCTTTTACTTTTGCCATCCCCCCATCACCACTCTCACGTCATTATTAAAGGGGTTAACAAAATAAAACTGAGATATTCTCTTGAAGTTTGGTACACGTATGTATACACTGTGAACTTAAAGAAACGCACAAAATTCATATCTTTGGTATGTGTCATTTGTCAAAAAAATTCATATTACCTAAGCCATTCTTTTGGAAAAAATATTTTTATTGATTGATACCTTACATAAGTAATTGTGAGAAAGAATCATCTCCATTGCTCAAGTTGCGACTCTCCAACCATTTGGCATTGACCAAGACGGGTGTAGACACTTTGCACGCTGTTATAAATCACCTCATGGTCAATTCGTCTCATCTCCAAGCCAATTCTGTCTTTCAATTCTTCTATGGTATCCGGTCTGTTAAAATACACCCTTGACTTTAAGTAACTCCAAAGAAAAAAGTCTAAGGGGGTTAAATCCGGTGAACGCGGGGACAACTCAATCGGACCTCGACGACCTATCCTCCTTCCAGTAAAAGTGTCATATAAAAACTGACGCACTGCTATCCCAAAATGAGATGGGGCCCCGTCTTGCTGAAACCAGACGTTTTCAGCAAGAAAATCTTCATCTTCATTGTTCGAAAACATAACTACTAAGGCTGGCACTAACTCAACTTGCAACAGCTGTAAATATCATGCGGCCGTAAGATTTTCTAAAAAAAAAGGTCCCAATATACGATCACCAATCATACCTGCCCACACGTTTACTTTGCCTCGTCGCTGTGTATGGGCTTCTTGAGTCCAATGAGGATTTTCGCGTAACCAATACCTACAGTTATGCCGATGTACAGTCTCCTTTAGAGAAAATGTAACTTCATCAGAAAAAACAATGTTCTTTAAAAAATTTGGGTTTTCATCGCACAAGATCATCAACTGTTCACAGAACTGTAAGCGCCGATCTGGATCGTCCTCATTCAATTCGTGGATTAATTGCACTTTGTATGGATGGTATTTTTCTTTATTCAATAGACGTAGAACAGAACTTTGACTCACGTTATGATTTAAAGCCAGCTGCCTTGTCGAAAAATTGTGGTTTTCCTCACTTTCTAGAAGAATATTTAATTTGGTTTCGTTGCTTGTGCTAGGGCGACCAGGTTAGCTACACTGCCAGATTCATCATATATAGCCACCAATCTACTTACAGTGGATTTAGAAATTTGCTTTTCGGGATACTTGGCATTGAACCTCACATGCTTCCTGATGAGTTCTCAGCCTATCACCATATCCAACTATCATGAAAAGTTCTCTTTCACTTAAACGTCGCATTGCATTCACCAGTTTTACACTGTCTCAGAAGTGTCACAAAACTGAGGTTCCACACGTGCCAGGAATAAAAAAGTTATCAATACTTCACACCAGAAGGCCTGTATCTCTCTGTTGTTAAGGTGATTGTTTTTTTATTATTTTCCTTGTTTTGTTTTTATGTCAAATGTTTTCATGCTAGTTAAAACAAAAATGTAGGCAACAAGATTTATCAGTCCATAAGAAAGTAGAACATTACTCGTGAATTTGCGAAAGGTAAGCTATTTTTATATAAAATGTCTCCTTTTCCAAAAGAATGGCTCAGGTAATATCATTTTTTATATCACCAGAAAGGAATATACCACCAAAAACTGTAAACAAAAATGCCCGTTTCCATTAAAAAAAATATGATGGCGTCATAACTCAAAAACCAATGACGCCATAAATTTTGGTATAGTGACAAAATGTAACATTTACAAGACTAAAATCGACCAATTCGAGGATTTTTTTGAAAAATGACATCAAAGTTATGAATTTTGAGCGTTTCTTTAGGTTCACACTGTATAAACGACATCTGGAATTAGATTATATTTTGAGATTATTCCCTCGAAGGGTGAAATGGATAACTAGGGAAAAATACATAAAGCAAGCTAGTAAGTGACTAGAACCTTTTGATTTGATGTATAAACAAAAATCTAAGATCTCAATTTTTTTTATGACATATGACACCGCCACCACCCCCATTCCATTATTAAAGGAGTTAATAAAATAAAATTAAGATATTGACTTAAAATTTGGTACACGTACATTTTGTGACACGTTGGCGCCCTCTACGGGCTCTAGCTGAAAGCTCATGAGTGGTGAAGTAGCAATTCCATGTCTCCAAAACTGGATTCTTGCGCACCATCTCTGAGACAGTAGTAACATATTTTCTAGAAGCTTATAGAAAAGGATCGAGCATTTTACAATGTTCAAGACTACTAGAAGATTTCTAGATGGATCCAGAGGCGTTTTTAGAGTATATAAGCTAATGCAAACAGACAGAAGGAGAAGTTTTTAACGATTTGAAGGTTAGGAAATCCGAAGTGAAGTGTTATAAACATATACTTATTAACTATATACTGGTAATACTCCATAAGCCACTATGTACGGATTTGAGGCTAGAGAACGAGATAGTTTTCTATCTCTATGGAGGACTCTGACGATACGATCTGATGAAGAAGGAAGTGCGCGCTGTAACAGGTCAGTGGTCCCAAAATAAAGAAATCTACCGGCAACCGTAGAAAACGGAGATTTCGTATACTATGGTAAAATATATACCACCCTTTTGGAATGATTCACATGCTATTAGGAAGCTTTCGTTTCTTGGTATTTAAATTATTTAACCAATAAATGAATACCTAAGCAGTAAAACTTATAGTCCAGTGGAATTAGCAAAAAAGTGGGTCTTAGGGTACTAATGTAAGTTTCGATGTTCAGCTAAAAATTCTACTTTACGAATATGAGTGGCACAATTTATATTTTTATGTTTTATGGGTGATTCAGCCGTAAAAAGGCAAGATTGTTAAAAAACAATTTGACATTGAAAGAAATGGTAAATATTTTTTTTTCTTTAGTTCTTGGGACGGCATCTTATTTTTTGAGTAAAAAAAAAATAGTTCTTGATATTTTTTCTAAAAAGTCAACCTTTTTCAGTAAAACTTGGTGAAAAAATCTTCAATGTTAAAATTTTGAGAATTTTTAACCCCAAAACAACGCACTTTATGCAAAGATAAAACAAAAATATTCTTGGGAAAACTAAAAACATTTCACGATTAGCACATGTAACTAGATTTTGGATTATTAAATAAAATTTATTACCGATGATATGACAGGTTAGGGTCCTGCTTCGGCTGGCTTTTACACAAAAAACACCGTTTCATTTTTGTGGATATAGGTTTACACCATGTAAATACAAATCCCTATTTTGATAAACAATAAAATACATAAAACAACTTCACAATCTTAGAACACACAAGCGCTTATAATATTAATGTCTGGAATGAGCAAAATGCATAATTTTTTTAAACATCACAGATGAATAGATCACTAAAAAACATTATTTTTCCAGTATTTTATGTTTGTTTTGTGTTCTAATTAAAGGTTAAAAAAAGTATTTACTGCAGCTGTCAATTTAACTGCGTTTAAATGGAGAAGTTTCCGCGCTACTTGTGTGTGACGTCATCGGGCACATCGCACCGACGGAAAACGTATTGTGATTGCGAATGTGTACACATTATTTATGTTGTGTTATGGAAAATACAAAGAAAAGTAGCTATAAATATTGTATTGTGCCCAAATGTACAAATACTACAATAAAAACTCCAGAAAAGTTATTTTTTAATGTGCTAGATGCGATAAAGTTAGGAAGAAATGGTGCAGAGCTATGAGACGAGACGACCGAAATGCAGAATTATCGTCATCCTCAAGATTATATTGCTGCCAGGATCATTTTGATGTAAATTTACCCATTAAAACGAATTATTTTATAATAATATTATGAAAATTAGAAAATATGTACCTCACCCTAATATTTTGTGATAATTTGCTTACATATCATGGTGAATTTGGTCACTTTCCTATTTATAGGAATACAAAAGTTTACTAAATTCTGTTAATAGGAACCTTGAATTAAAATGTATAAATGTATAAGAACGGTGGGAATAATGTAACTTCTCGACGTTCTACATATTATCCAGTTATATATTTATATATACTTATGTATGTCAACAGTTATTTTTACTATTAATGTACATACCTACCTAAAAGCACGTACTTAGTAAGTGACGGGAGGTATTTATTATATAAAAAAGTAAAGCATTCTAAGATGAAAAATATTAATTAATATAACATTAAAACATTGCCCTGTTTACCTATTTTGAGGTTAGGTACATAAATAATTTGTTATATTCAACTACAGTAAAAGGATAAAAATGGGCACGATTGTATTAATGTTTAGAATAATGAATGACACATACCTTGTTGCTTTAGTACCTCCAATTTCTGCACTAATAAAATCAGTATTAGTAGCAAAAAGTTTGTCATCATAAACACATCAACAACGGGCAAATTGTCACTCTGGCCCCGTAAAAACCCACTGTCCGTCATTTTTACCACTTAATAATTAAAATAAAAAAATAAATGAATGATTTCTTTTACGAAAATATCAGTGCACATTTACAAAACACAAAACAATTTACGATTTAACCCCTTGGCAGATAGACGACCATTAGGCATTATGCCGAATGACGTCAGACCAATAGCGTGGTGTTTTCAGTCGCGTGAATATGTTGCCATAAAATTTTGAATTTCAAAGTCGTTTATTTAGGCTACACATTTTTTTTATACCTTTTCTTCATTACTTTCTCACCTTATATAACATATATAACGAAAAAATAATAAATTATTGCATTTCTAAAATTCATGCATGTTGCTCATTGGAACTTGGAACCACTGATATAATGCCTATAGTGCACAATTTCTCCGATTAGATTGTGACCACTCATCTTCTATATTTAGTTGAACTGTCACATTCTCGCGTCGATGTTCCGCCCACTAAGACATGCGCACAATACCAAGTCCTCTTAAAGGATAGAGAGACAGGCTTTCCTTGGCGTCAAATTGGGAACGAAACTCATAGTATATAGTTAATAAGTATATGGTTATAAACATTGTTATAGGTTATTTTAGTCAGTAAAAGTGTATTTTAGATAAAGAAAATATTGTGAAGTTTCCAGTAAGTTATTAAATAAAGTGTTTATGTTTCTCTTGTCATAATTTTTGGAACCCATGAATTTTTAAGGGGTGTTTCCTAGGGGTGGAAACACGTGACAATATTATAGCGAGGCCTGGAACTAGATTATATTTTGAGCTTAGTCTGTTGAAGTGTTGAGGAGTAAGTACGGGTAAACAGGTAAGACAGGCTAGTAAGAGTCCAGAAACTTGGAATTTGGTGTTATACTAGAAGTAAAGGTCTCAATTTTCTGCCACCTCCAACTCTCTTACTCCATTATTAAAGGAATGTTCAAAGAAAAAGTGTGTTTAGTGTATGTATGAGAAAAGAAGTTCTCAAAGAAATTTTTTACGTCGCGCATCGGCCGCCCCTCAAAACCACCTCTGGACAGACTTTTTCAAATACTGTATCACTAAAATTCTATGAGCAATTATTCCCATTTACTGGAGAGCAAATACAGTATCCTTGAATAGGAAATCTGGAAGTGGAAGTAGGCCTTAGGCAGCAGTTGATTTACTACTTACTTGCTGTATTGATTTGAGGATTTGAGTTGCATTATGTGCTTAAATACTACTATATGATTTTCAATCCATGATCTAGCGTGATCTAGCGTAAGTGTCACTGGATTTGGTAATGTTATATAACAGTAGTAAAAGATAACAAACCAAGAATAGCAAGTAAATAGTAAATAAGTGTTAAATAATTGTAAAAATGATTTCATATAGACTCAATTTATTTGCAAATATATACCTTACTCGAAAATTCTATTTACTAACTCTCTCTTTCTCTGTCTTTTCAGCAGTATGTTACTGGTGAGTTATAAAATTGAAACATCCTGTAGAATTTAAGAGTACAAAACTATATCGTACAAATTCTTAACAACAATGCCGACTACAATGACGATTAAAAATGTTAATCACTACGTCCAAACTCTCGCAAAAAATAGATTACATACCTCTTTATTGAGCTGGAAAGGGGTCAAATTTAAACAAAAGAAAAAAGCTCAGGTAGAAAGCGACAGACATCCAGCAAATACGGAAATGGCCAGATTGAAGGTAAAGAGGGTCAACTAACAAAAGGTCAAATTTAGGGACAGTGGCCAAGTGTAGAGGCAGATGTTCAATTGTTTTTTCTTTTTTATACTTTTTGGTGCACATATTCTAGTAGTCGTTATACTTTCCCTTTAAAGGGTTCATGCGGTTGGGTTCGCTAGATGAATAATTTTCTATGTAAGTTCGGTAGTCGTGTGCCGCCAGAGGTTAAAGATGCCAAGGGTCAATATAATTATTGAAATTTTTGGGTTACGGATAGGCTAGGGTATATTTAAGCTTTACGCTTTTACAGCTAGCAGATTTAGCTCATTACTCATATTGATTAAAATACCCGGAGTAAATCCAAATTGTCTATATTTTTGTAGATATTTTTATTTCAATTAAATTTATGGATATGTATATGATTACAATTTTACGACGCTATATTTATGTACCATATTGTATTAATTATGTATTAATATTATATTAATTATGTGCAATACTAATTTTCCCCCTGACCTGACTAAACTATAAAAACTTGTTTGAAATGCATAAAAGGTATTTTTTGCAAATTCGCTGTGAATTTTTTAATTTACAAGTTAGTAGTTGTTAATGCGATTCATGTATCATTAATATCAATATTAAGTAAATTATTATCCCTAACATTACAATCGTGATATATATGAGAAATATTCTCACATAGGGTAATTAGAACATATAGCGGTAAAAAATAAATGCTGATTTTTTTGCGTCACCCTCAAATTTGTTCTAGTTAAATCCCCACAAAATGATTTCCTCAAATGTTGGGCATTGTCGGTTGATTTTAATACTTACTCCAAGAGCATGAAGTTCCTCATATATTTCTTATGGGAAAAGACATTTTTTCGTTAATTCGCGATAGAATTAGTATAGAGAAATAAGAATCACAGCCGTTTGCCTCTTTAGAATTTTCCAGAGAATACGAACTACAATTCCTATTTAAATTAAATCTTTCATAAGACCCGTTTATTGGGTCCCAATAATAACCCCATAAGGACAAAAATAAAGTATCGCAGTTTTTTGTTTTATTATTATTTATTGTTTATTCTCCTTGCACAATTAAGTAATTAGTTAGATTCTATTTTGTGTTAATATTTTAATGTTTTTCAAATTATTTAAACAATTATAATTTATTTAAACAATAAAATTTAGCTATAACCAATTTTTAATCCTTATTATAATTATTTTTTCAGAATGAAGCTAGAGAGTTGTAGCTTTTTTTAAACTTTTAATCTTTATATGGATTTTGTAATCATGAAACATAATTACTCTACATATAATAAATAAAAAAAACTGTTAATTTGTAAAGTTTTCCATTCTTTTTTGTTATAATATACAGTGTGTTTCGTAGATTAAAAAACATGTTAAATTTACTTTGTAATGCTATTCGGGTGTATTAAACAAGACTAGTACAAAAATAATTACGTTGCAATCGGGCGTTACCAACGAACATAACAATTTCAGTTAGATTGAATTCTTGTGTTCACATTCTTAACTTCCCAGCATACACAGGGTGCTACAAAGTTAAAGGTACATACGTTACTTGTGGATAGAGGGAACTTTGGCGGTTCCAAATTACCCGGCATTAATGCATCCATCGTCCTTCCTTACTGAAATACAGGATGTTTGACTGATTTTGGCCAAATCTTTCTTTGATCATAACTATTGAACCACCCTGTATAATATATTCATTTTTTGTTAATTAAACCCCGAAATAAATATTTAGTTAGTATTCCTGGTTGATGAATGAAATGCGCAAACAAATTAAGTGAGCTACTCTATTAAATTTTTTCCGCTCTTTTCGAATATCGAACCAGATCTACAAAATTTTGTCATACAGGGTGTTGATTTTGACATACAACATATTGTCAATTTTTTATTAAGCCGGACCTGGATTTCTTTTTGGTTTATTATGCAGTTCTATCAAGAAAAATGAAACATATGTTCCAAGTATGAACCAATTATACAGGGTGGTTCAATAGTTATGACCAAAGAAATATTTGGCCAAAATCAGTAAAACATCCTGTATCTCAGTAAGGAAGGACAATGGATGCATTAATGCCAGGTAATTTGGAACCGCCAAAGTGCCCTCTATCCACAAGTAATGTATACACCTTTGACTTTGAAACACCCTGTACAGACAAATTCATTAAAATTCCCTCTGACCGACCTAGTATTGAATCAACCGTTATTCAGGTTATCGAAAGAATGCAAAGATATCATTAAAATTTTTACACATAGTTTTTCTTTTAGTTCTCATAGATAGTTATGTTTCTGCTGTTTGCAAAATCCTATAAAGAATATGTTTCAATACAATTAAGCAAACAAATAATAATTCACCAAAAAAAAAACCGCTAAGTACAGAATATTTATATTATATCAATAAAATAGAATATAATAAAATTTAAAAGAAGTAAAATGTCTTCTTTTCTGTGTTACTATTATTGAATGCTGGGAAGATGGCAGTAATAGCCCAGTAATGTGATATCCAGAGTCACAACCACCCCACAGTTTAAAATTGTGTATTCTACACTTTTAATAAATACGTTGTAACTCAGCTTGCTATACCTATTTTTAATTATCGCAGAAAAAAAACAACACTATTACGTAACAAATAAAATTTACAATCGAGCATTGCCGAATGAGTATATCTATTAGACATAATAAGTACTGTAACTAAAACTTTACTTTGAAGATATAGAAAATAGCAGGGTAGAATACTCTATTGATATTGGATCATATCCGTGATACAGGATGATCGTCAGAAGCTTGTAAACTTATATACATTGTAATTTCTTAGTCTCTCGGATTGGAACGAACTTTACATAAATTAGTACAAATGCCAAATCAATTTTAGAAAGTTATTGAGGTAATTTTAAAGAGACTGTTAATCGAATGTAAGTTCAGTTGGGTGTTACCGACTGCGGATACTTATTAACAGCGATAACTCTTGTTGGACTTATTATTTTTATTTGAAAAGAATATACATATATAAAATAGCATGCATGGTAAAACATTCCTCACTGAAATTAGCACACAACCGTTATACAGGGTGATCATCAAAGGCATACAAACAATCAAATTATATATGTATACAATATTTTATTTAAGTCTGTTGTAAAATTTATAGGGTCTTTACTTCCCTCAAGAAGTAATATAATCTGCAAACTGTTAGTACGATTTTTGATCACACAAAACTAGGAAGATGTACAATATATGAAAAATACAATATACAGTGTTTCTCAATTTCGATCGAACTTTCCTTCGATTACGAGATATATTAATGTAATTTTAAAATGTCGTTGAAGTACTTAATAACACTTACGAAATGAGTGAAAGTTGCAGTGGGAAATTGCCGAACAAAAATACCTATTAAACACCTAAAATTCTAATTATTATTTAAAATGTATGATTTGTATGTATATATCACATATACATTTCGTATGAAATCAATCAATCAATCAAAACATATTTATTTAACATTAAAAGATACATTGCCTCCCCGGACCGCGATCCGGAGCCAACCAGGCAACCACGGCACATGACGCCGTGGCGGACGCAAGGTTGGGCGGGTCGTGGCCGGTTCGGCTTAATAAAATTGATAATAAAATTAAAACTCCTGCCACTTTTAGCGGCTTAAAATTAATATTAAAATTACCATTGTTTTATAAAACATTAAAATAATTAAAATTAAAAATATTTAAAATTATCATTTGCACTTCACTGAATTTTGATCTGTTGATGCGGGAAAAAACTCAACGAAAAAACCCGTTCGAGATAATTGGCTTTCCAGCGGTCTGCCTGCCGCTAGGAGAAGTTTATTATTTTTAGAGATTTAGATTTCTTAAATTTTTCGGCCTAAATGGAATTTATAGCAAAAAATGACAAAAGAACAAAAAAGACAAAAAGACAAAAACGAAAACAAGTGAAAAGAGAGGAGAGAGATAGAACAGAAAAGATTTGAAAGATACAGTGTAGGGTTGAAGAAAGTTATGGTTAATAGGAGTTTGGCTAGAGAGGTTGCCGGAAGATAGGCAACGCCTGGTATGGTAGGGGGTGTTTTATCTGGAATGGGGCATTATGCATTCTGATTTGGGTTATGTTGCGTGTTAGCGGATTGTCGCCCAGGCGAAAGGAATAAAATTTTTGTGATATTTCCCGGACGTAATCCGCTAGTGGCGTTATGTCGTTGCAACGGTCATACAAATCTCTGAGGGAGGTGTACCTGCTCGAGTCTGAAATGAGGCGCATAAATTTGTGTTCTAAGACTTTAAGTTTTCTCATTGTCGTGGCCGGGATGCTGCACCACACCGGCGCCGCGTATGTGATGGCCGGCCTGATCACCGCCGTGTACAATAATTTTTTATTGTGTCTGTTGAGTCCGCTACCCCTTGCCATGAGTGGATACAGACTCATGGACGTGAAGTAGACCTTACGTATCGTCTCGTTAATGTGTGTATTAAACGTCAGTCGTTTGTCCAAGTTAACCCCCAGATACTTCACGCACCTTTTGATTGGAATTTGCTGACCCTGGATCGAAATTGGCGTTAATATGCGGTTCTCTGTGAACCGGCGCGTGAAGAGTATGGCCTCCGACTTCGCGACGTTGACCCGAATCTTCCACTTGTCGTAATACGCCGTGGCGCGGGCCATGTGCGCCTTGAGCAGCATGTTCGCAGCTTGTGCGTTATGCGAGTGTGCATACATGGCCGTGTCGTCGGCGTACTTGGCAAGCTTAGTATTCGGGAACTCCGGGAAGTCGGATACATACAGATTGTACAACTTTGGTGACAGGCACGACCCCTGGGGGACGCCCGCGCGAATGTCCCGCCGTGTTGATAGTTTATTGTTCACCCTGACCTGTAGCGACCTGTCCGTCAGGAAAGAGTGAATCAGTTTGGTTATGTGTACTGGAAAGTTCAGTGCGTTCAGTTTGTGTATAAGACCCGGGATCCAGACGGTATCGAACGCCTTCTCGACATCGAGGAGCACCATGACGGTGCTCTTCCCGAGGTTGCATTGCACCTTGACGTCGTTCACGATCCTGACGACCTGATGCGTCGTGCTCCTGCCCTTTCTGAAGCCGAACTGGCACTCGTCGTCGATGTGAAGCTCATCCTGAGCAGCGTCTAGTCTGATCAGGATGACCTTCTCCACCAACTTGGAGATCGTCGACAGTAACGAGATGGGTCGATAACTGCCGACGAGCTTCGCGTTCTTGTTCGGCTTCAGGATGGGCACGACCACGGCGCACTTCCACTGGCTCGGCCAGTGTTGCAGCCGCAGGATCGCATTAACGATATACGTCAATTGCACAATGCCTTTCCTCGGGAGATGTTTGAGAAGCTTGTATTCGATAGCGTCCTTCCCCGGGGCTTTGTCGTTTGGTAAGGTCCTGACAATGCCAGCCATTTCCGAGGGCTTGGTCATGACTTTTTGAAATTCTCGTCTAGTCAATGGAATGTCATGACCAATTAACTCGTTCACGTCATTTTCTATGCGGTCCTGTTCAACGTTGTTGGGTACGTCCGTGTTATGTATTGTCTGAAAATACAAAGCTATGTCATTCGCTTTTTGCGCGTCCGTCAAAGTCGTCCGTCCGTTTGCGTTGGTCAAGGCGGGTAGTGGCTCCCGCGTATTTTTCATAGCTCTCGCCAGCTTCCACAGCGAGTTGTTTTGAGGATTCAGCGCTTCCAGCCTATCCCGCCATATCCGGTTTTTTGCGGTGCTGATGGCGGTCCTGATCTGCCGTTGCAGCCTGATCATCTCGGCCTTGGCGTCGGCATCGCCATTTCGCTGCCAAAGCCGTCTCTGTCTGTTCTTTTCCCTTATGTCTTGTGCGACCGCAGCGTCGAGTCGGTCTTTGTAGGGGTTTACAGTTATGGTTGTTGCAACACTCCGCTTGGCGTCCTGCAGCGTCCTCGTAAACTCGTCCACTACATTTTCCAGTTCGGCGGCTGTAGCGATTTCGTTTACTAGTGTCAGGTTTGTGTTAATGTGTGCCTTATAGAGATGCCAGTTGGCATCCCTATAGGAGGTGAATTTGCGTGTTATGTCTTCCCTCGACATATTATCCAATTCCAGAAGTATTGGATTATGGTCCGATGTGAGCTCCTCCAGCGCCACCGGCTGCGTGGAGTTTCTCACACCCTTGTTGACCACTATGTCAAGGGTGGAGGGTGTTGTACCGTTGTCTGGAAAATGCGTGGGGCCGTTCGAATACTGCACGACGACATTATGATTACTCACGTAATCAAACAGAGTGTTGCCGTTCGTGTTGTTGCGTTGGCAGTTCCATGCGTTATGCCGTGCGTTAAAGTCGCCTATGACCAGGCAGCGCGGGCTTGCGTTGAGTAAATTCTCGAGACAACCCGCTGTGAAGCCGTTCGTGGGCTTATTATACACGGCCACGATGCTCATGCCGCCATCTAGCGTCACACACACGTTCTCCACGGAGGTATTCCGTATAGAACGATGCGTGTGGGCTATGTTTGACTTTATGAGCACGGCCACGCCGCCTCCCCTGTTAATGTCATCCCTATCTTTTCTGATGGTCGTGTACCCTCGGACGCGGAGCTTGTCCCGTCTGTTGAGTTTTGTTTCGTTCAGAAGCATAATGTCGATTTTATGCCTCGTTAAATAATTGATTAAAAAAGAAATTTTGTTACCAATACCATTAGCGTTCCAGGAAGAGAGTTTAAGCCTAAAAGGCATCGGAAGGTAGGCCGTTGAAGAAACCCACCACCACCTGGAACTTAGCCAGGGAGGTGGTGCACCTCTCGAGCTCATCATTGAGCTCCTTCATCCGCATCAATAGCATGTCGAGATTTACTAAGGACGATAGCCGCTCCGTTTGTTCCCTTAGCTGGCGGAGCTGATCCATTCCTGAATCTAGGCTGTTGTTGGTTGGTCGGCTCCACTGGCTTGGTCCTGTCGGGGGCGGCGTCGTCCTCTCCATTCTGGTTGGGGGTGGGGACGGTGGGGATCTGGAAGTCTGTGCTCTTCGTGCTTCCCACGCGTTGGTTGCCGGAGGTGGAGCTGCCACATATCTAGTCTGAGGCGGTGGAGGAACTCTTTTATTTTTTAGGTCAATGGCTTCCATCTTCCTTCTGTATACCTTACAGTCGACTGAGTTAGCGGGATGGTCTTCCCCGCAGTTGATGCACTTCGCCGGTAGGTCGCGCGATTTGGTGCATATCTTGGTTAGATGTCCACCGGCGCACTTGAGGCAGTTGGGGGCAGCTCTGCAGTTTGAGGTTGCATGTCCCCATTGCTGGCACCGGTGACATTGAATGATGCCTTTTGTATTAATCTGCCGTTCCCATCTGACGGCAGTATTGTCCAAGCACGCGACCTTATTTTGGATCTCTTTTAAGGTTAGTGCACTATTAGTTATCAGCATATAGGCGGGGTGTCTCGTGCCGTTTAAGGTATACAGATTTCTGACCTCTATCTTATGGGTGCCTATGAGTTCGTCTATGAGGTCTTCCTTCTTAACTTCGTGATATATACCCCTGAGCACGAAGGCATGGCTCCTATCGTCTCTAGGGGTATACGTATGATATTGTACATTTGCCTCAGCTAGATATTCATTCATCATGACCCAATCTTGTTTATTTTGCAGCTGCAGCGTCGTGTTGTTGTCCGTGTGCCTCCACATGTGCTCACTCCTCAGTTTGTTTTTTAAAAATATGTTTATATTTTTGTGGTTAGCCAACCTCCCATGAATTATTATGGGAGGTGGCTTTCTAGTTGATGGGTGTTGGGGCGCGGTGGAGACACTCTTCTGCTCCAGTTCTGCAGGCTGGGGTGGCGGTTCCACGTCCATGTCTTGGTCCATTCGTACGGGTCTCTCATGTCTGTTTGCTATCTTGACTGGTGCAGGAAATGTTAACAGTGGTGGTGGTAGCTTGTGTCCTTTGGTTCCCGGATGGGTAAAGCCCGGGTTGCCGTCCTCCTTTATCGCCACTTTTTTAGGGCGAAGGGCGAAAAGTTGTCTGTTATCTTCTTTGGTTGTATTTGTGTTTTTAATCTTCGCCGGCACCTCTTTTATGCTAGAAATGCTGGCGTCGGAGCCGCTGTCTGCGACTGTTTTTGCTGCCCTTCTCTTCAGTCTTCTACTGACCAGCTTGCTATCTAAGCTGACGCAGGACTGGTCAGTATCATTTCCGGAGACATTATGGGTTCCTGAGAGCGGCGGCCAATCCGTCAGAACGTGGATGGCAGCTACTCTACCCTCTTCTAATTTTTTTAATCTCTCATCCATGGTCCTCGACCGGTTTCAACCAACCGGTCGGGGTGACTATTTAGATTGGTACCTTCTTTGGAGTTGTGGAACGTAGCACAGAAATTTTAAATTTTTAGGTTATGTATACCGAAAGTGTTCTTAGGTTAGATTTAAAAAAATTTGTATGATGGTAAAATTGTCAATTTAATTTTAATTAATTAAAATGTCACTGTCACTAAAAGTTTTTAAATTACCTTTTTGGGTTTTTCGAGGGCCAGCTTCCGCTTCCCTTATTCGGTGCACTTGCTGGTGCACTAAACAACCACTTTCGCACTATTACAACTTTTAAAAACTGCCTTTTTTACAAATATTGCTCTCAGCTATAATTTACGACCACTCGTGTCGCTGCGCTCAAGAACTCACATTTCGTATGAAAAAACACGATAGAACACTCTCTATAAAAATCGGATTATACATAGGATGACGGCTGGAGACATGTTTCATATAATACATATATTATAAAATGTTGAAATAAAATATTACTAAGCTTTTTGACTAAGTACACAAAATACAAAAATGTACATAACGAAACTAAAATAATGAGCTCATATTTTTGCGTTGATTAGGTGGTTTATCGATTTCTGTTTAAAATATTATTTACGTATTTCTATTAAGAATGTTACAAAAGTAGTGGATGTTTCAGTTGGACATTGCCGAAAGAGAACATCTATTAAAAGCGATAACTTCTGTTAGATTCACGATTATTATTTTAAACTTGGAACATAAGTAAAATAACATAGATTATTCCTTAGTGAAGTTGGATCATATTCATTATACAGGGTGATTACCAGAGGAGTATAAATGCTATATTTTTACATGTAACTAACTAAACTAAATATTGTCTAAATGTTATTTGTTACATTATCTTCATTTCTTTCCTTCTTCCATGCCACATGTATTTTCTCTTTTTAAGCGGTGCACGGGGAATTTACAAAATAGTAAGTTACTGGTAAATAACCTCTACACCTGTGACTTTTACGTCAAAGGATCAATTAGAGGTTGCTTTTTATTTATTTTTTTTTTTTAATAAATAACACAAATAAGTATAAAACTTGAAATCAAATATTTCGCCGACGTTTCGGAAATCTAATCTGTTTCATTTTTCAAGGCTTTCTTGAAAAATCTTTTTTGCTGTGTATGATAAATACACAGCTCTAACTTAACATTGTATAAAAACTAAAAAAACTGTTAAATATATCAACAGTTCTATGTAAATAGTAAGTATCTATGGATATTGAATACAACTAACATTTTTAGAGCTGTGTATTTATCATACACAGCAAAAAAGAGTTTTCAAAAAAGCCTTGAAAAAGGAAACAGATTATATACTTATTTGTGTTATTTATTTAAAAAAAGCAACCTCTATCTGATCCTTAGACATAAAAGTCACAGGCATAGAGGTTATCTACCAGTAACATACTGGTTAGAGGTGTTTTAAAACCTCATGAGCTGTGACCTTCATATGCGCAGAGACATAATCCCTCCTGTTGACTCAGTTACACTTCTTAAAAATATTATATTCATTGTTTACAATTTATCCCGAGCTCTTGTTTATGTATACAGCAAGGCAGCCTCCAGTGTCTTCAAAAACATACTTATAACTCAGAATAAACTTTGCCTTTTGCGCATTTCGCGGCTCATGAGATTCTGAAACACCTCTAATTGTGACATTTTGTAGATTCCCCGAGCACCGCTTAAAAAGAAAAAAATACATGTGGCAGGAAGTCCCAAAGAATTGAAGAAAAAAAAAATTAAGAAAATGCCACAAATAACATTTAGACCATATTTAGTTTAGTTAGATACATGTAAAAATATAGCATTTATACTCCTCTGGAAATCACCCTGTATAATGAATATGATCCAGCTTCAGTAAGGAATAATAAAAAACAATAATAAAAAATACATGTGGCAGGAAGTCCGAAAGAATTCAAGAAAGAAAAAAAATAACTAAACTAAATTACAATAAAATATAGATTTTATTGTAATTTTAAATGAAAGTTCAACTAAAGGTTTTACTTCCCTCGCCAAGATTTCATTGGAATATATTACGAAAATTAAGGTTTATCAATTTCATCAGTCTGTCTGTCTATCTACTTGTTAGTCGGCCTAGTGTCACGGTAGTTAATAAAATAGATATTAGTAGTCGGCCACGCCCAAATGCAACTTCTACTCATTTATTAGATGCGTACGTAAAATAATATTTTCAAATTGCATAAAAATATTTACAACTTTCTAATGATTTTTAAGTGACACTTTAAAATATAACGTTATAAATTCAGATCACGATTAATGTAAAAAAGCATAACTAGTTTGAGTAAACACTCGTACCTTTTAAAATCAAAATTAATGTACAGTAATAGAGTAAAACCCAATTTAGTTCTTATAAAATAGCACGAATAAAATATTTCCCCAGTATATATTAAATGAAGGTCTTAAGATCACTTTAATTGGCTAAAATATATATTGCAGAAGGCTGGGAAACAGAACAAAAAGTGAAATCTTTAATCAAGTAGCATTTTCATTCTCAAAGAAAGAAGTTTTTAGAATGTTTAAACTCAAGATTTATCTATCTCAACCTTATTACTCTTATTCTTCTCCTTTCTTGACATTCATTTGTTTCCTACAAGCCAGCGGCCTGTTTTTAATCTAGGGACAAAACTTTTTAAAAGTTGGTAATTTATTACCATCGTCTTTGGTATTAGTCTGTAGGTTTTTGCACAAAATACAATTTCTTTTGTAAGTTTTTAAGACCCGCTAGTTAAAGGGTGATATTGAGAATGGGAAATAACAGAACAAATAAGGTAATGTTTCATGCCAGACGAATAATTCAAAATCATGGAAAATTTCACTGAAATAAAGCAGATCGTCAGGGAATGGTAATTAGCAAATTGCATTTTACCCACTATGAATCACATGCTAAAATATTTGAATTACCACATAATATTTATACAATTTATTTCATAAATTTAAAAATATTACTAAAGTCAAATGTTAATATTAAATTGTTAAAATTGATGAAAATTAAAATAATCGTTGACTTGCATGTTAAATATATTTTTTCACTTAAAAATTATTCAGAAACATGGAATCGCCTGTAAAAAGTTATGAAATTAAATTTCACCTGTTAACTGAATCTTATAAACTAATATCGCTTTTGAGTACGGGTAAGAATTCATTCGATTTTGTTATAGAGCGAGAGCTGGCTGCAAAAAACCTGGTCGATCGAGTAACAGGATGAAATGTTTTATAAATGTCAGTACTCACAGCTACCATAAGAAAAATCATTGGGTGCCTGGAGTAGCCGCTTGAAATTACTCTTAATATGTAGTATTTACAAAGTAAAAAAATATATTGGGTGCTTAGTTAAATCTTGTGCTAATGCTTTGGCACTCAGTTTTTTATTTTTGGTGCATTGCTGTACCTAACAGCTTCAAACTCAATCAAATTAAAATTTTAACATTGTTCTATTAGAAGAAACATGGGTGCACGAAAGACACAAGTTCAACAGATATTCGCTAACTTGAATAATATTGAAGAAATTGATAATTTTAGAAATATGGAAATGTTACAAGAATATACACGTAGGTTTTATGGAATTAATTATAAGAATATCAGTGATGTTTGATTACACAGGCTTACAAAAAAAAAATGTCCGACCAATGATAGTTTAAGTTTTCTCGAAATCTTGACATGGTGGCGCAAAAGAGACTACGGCATCGTGTTCGGCAAGTCAAAAACCTTCGGAGTACGGCAATGGAATCCCATTGGTCGGACATTTTTTTTTGTAAACCTGGGTTATTAATCTTCGAAAACAAGTTCACGTCAACGTCTGTAGCGGGTTATTTTATGAAAAATATAAAAAAAATGATTCTACTCAAATTCCACCATGTTGGAAATCATTGAGACAAAAAAAATGCGAATAATGTATGTAACTTCAATGTGGCAAAATGCTACAGAAGCAAACTGCGTCAATTTCTTACCACAACAATGCGGATGGGCAGTCAATGCACGCCCGCTGAGACGGGTCGGGGGAGGTCGTGGTTGTTTCCCCCGGGCCCGCTGTTTTTGAGGGGGCCCTCTGTTTTTGAGGGGGCCCGGCTGTTTTTGAGGGGGCCCGGTGGTTTTGAGGGGGCCGGGTTTCACCCGAAGTTGAAGATTAGCATTTGCATTAGGGTGATTAATAATAATAATGAGTTCCGAATAACTTGTATTGTGTTTAATGTAAATAAGAAATTGTTAGGTAAAGGAATATCCCCGCTCCCGCTATTTATTTATAATTTCGATTAAGATAAATACATAAGCTTAAGAAAGATCCTCCCACTTGTCAAAATTTCGATTGAGATAGATATTCAACTTTGAGGAATATTACTCCCCGCATTTCAAAATGTTGATGGAGATAAATATTTAATTTTAAGGAATGTCACCCGCCGTTCTTCAAAATCTATATTGAAGCTTGGTGGGAGTCGTATGTTACTACCCCCCGGGCCCTAACTTTCTCTAGACGGCCCTGAGTCAATGACAATAACATTGAACCACTTTGGTTCGATGGTGATCCAACATCTCCTCTAGTTGAGGACATTGTTATGGTGGTAGAGCTTGATGGAGTAGAGTGCAATGAAATTAATAATGATAATGAGGATTCTCATGACGATAATGATGAGGATAATCATGACGAGGATCATGATGACAATAATGATGATGTTTGATAATAAATATTTGTATGTTTTAATGCATGTTTCTAAATAAGTAAGTTTTTATTAATTTCACTGTAATATGCATGAGAAAGTTTTTATTGTATTATGTATTTATACTTTGTAAAATATCCAAATAAATGAAAATTATTTATTTCAACTTCGTTGTCACAGTTACAGTTCGAAAAGTGTTCCGAAGACACATAGGTACCAAACTTGTGCACAAATTCTGACCAGGCACCCAATGGTTTTTCATATGGTCAATATGAGTACTAACATTTTAAAAAATTCGTCCTGTTATTCGATCGGCCAGGTTTTTTGCAGCCAACTCGGATTATTAATTGATAATTTTAATACCGACTTCAAAATCGATGTTAAGTAATAAGGTTATTCGAACCAAAGTAAAATTTCATTTTATCGCTTTTATTGACCGTTTTTTAAAGGCTTTTCAATTTTTTTCAAAACCATTTTTTGCCCTTTTTAGTTGCCCAATTTTATGTAATGCTAAAGTTATGCAATTGTGGATACTCTAGCGGCATCGCCATTTTGAATTTTTAACTTTTGACATCAGATTCTGAATCTGATTGAGTATCAGCTTCTCTGAAAATACCTAATTACTAATTGTTTGGCATTACCGGCGACTCCGCCAAAATTGGAAAATTTGCGAAGCAGAAGTTTTATTTTCCGCTTTTGGCTCACCTTATACTAGACAAAAATTGGAGATATACGTTGTGACTGTAAATTATATATGATACATATATGATACATATATGTTCTGGGCGTCTTTAAGTGCACCATCTCTACCTACTTTGTTGACGATTAAGTAGTCCACACTCACAAAAACACTTGAAGACTACAATCGAATACTAGACGATATGCGCGATTCGCCAACCATTTTGGCATCATATGGAGGTGGTTGTACGCTCAGTTTTAACTACTTCTAGATTGGCGTTTCGTCAATTTGGACACGAATCGCGTTTATAACATTCGAGTATAGTATTCAAGTGTATTGATATATCAAGAAACTACTTTTTCTTTAATGTCACATCAAAAGCTCCAACTCTTCGGGATCTACATTGTCTGAGGGAGGTGAAAAAATTTATGAAACGTCTGATGACGTCAGATCGAACAATAAGTTAATTATGCTTACAGTATTTGGAATGAGGATAGTAAAAAAATATAGAAATATTGGGGAATTTATCAGATATATTTTCAAGTTTCTAATCCCTCAACAAAGCATACAACAGAATTTTTACGTATTCTGTATAATGTGATGTACTAAAATTGTATGTCTTATGTATTACCTGCTAGATTTAAGAAATTCTATTCGATTTCATCAAATATGTATGACCTCAACTTCCATATAAGAAATATCTGTATGTATTTACGTGTGTGTTTGTGTATTTGTGTAGACTATTTCTTCTAAATACATTTAATTCTGTTCACTTAAATTTTGTATTTCTTAGGTACATATACAAAATAGCTTGATAGAATACTTCCGGTTTAAATTAGGTGTTTTCGCAAATTTTATATTCACTTTCACTGTGAAGATAATGCTTTATTATAGTTAAAAACACTTGAATTTTGAGAAACAGTCCAATAATACCTTAAAATAAGCCAATTTTCTATTGAAATTGTTTTCCAAAAACACTACATCAAGTCACTACGCACTCATGACGTCATCAGTTATATTGTCAGTGTCATTTTGTGCTATAAACACGTTATTTTGCAGATAAATTTCCTAAAGTAGCTTTTACAAATCCCGTATTAGGTAGGCGTTACTTATCACATGTAAAACGTAAATAAAGCGAATAAAGTGTTGCGTTTAACAATTTTTAAACGCGATTTAAGAAACTAATATAACCGATGACGTCATCGCGTGTATTCCGTACTCGTTCAATTACTAAAACTTTATGATATTTACTTGTTGAAATTTTAATTTGATGGACGATAGAATGCTGTTTAAATACCAATAAGTGCTTTAGTATAACAATTACTTCATTTTAATAATATCAAAAGAGCAAATTTTCACATAGTGAAAACACCTAATTGGTCTATACGTCATACAGTGTTCGCCAGAGACAAGTAGAGTGTCATATTTTATGATTTGACTCTAATCTTAGAACAAAATGCTGGTTTTTGATTAAGCTCACAAAAACGAATAGAATCTAGAGTCAGACGTAGCCGACTACAAAAGATATAGGCATCTGTATTATACTTATTTCCAGCGACACCACATAATTAAATATTCTTTGTTGTTGAAATTTGCTTAAAATTTGTGCGAAAAAAAATCTGTCTGTCTGTCTGTAACTTTTTTTGTGCGTATGTTTTATCTGGAACGGTTTCAGATTTATTATATTAATTTGGAATTTGGTACACGTATGTATTATAATAAGAACTGGAGTTCAGAAATTTTTGATTTGGTGTATATAAGTACTAAAAACTAGGGCCTCAAATTTTTTATAACATTTGCAACCGTGGGGAGGGGAGGTTGTCACCACTTCCACACTCTTATTAAAGTGGTTAATAAAATTAAATAGAGATATTTACCTGAAATTTGACACACATATGTATTATAACGACATATGGAACTTTATTATAATTTTAGGCAACTCAGGTGAAGGGCTGGGGAGTAAATACGGGCAAATAGGTAGAGCAAGCTAGTAATAGTCCCGAAACTTGAGATTTAGTATAGACAGTATGTGTCACTTTCGCTATATCGCAGTGGCCTTATTAACAATGCGATTTTTTAGAAAATTTGGGTGGAAGATACTTACTAATCAGGAGATTGTCTCACGGTAATATATTTACAAATCCACCAGTGGCTTTCATGCTTATGAAGAGAAATGAACCTAATTTTCCAACAAAATATATGTCAAAGTTTTAACTGCAAAATAATCTCATAGTCTTATTTGCCGTTCTCAAAAACCCAGTAATTTCAATAAGATAGTGTACTTGGAGTTCACGTAATAAGAAAATAAAATTTTCCTTTTTAAAGTACCAATTATTAGTAGTAACTTTATTTTCGGACATAATGAAGAGTTGATTAAGCTGGAGGAAGACAGGTTTTCCATTTACATGTCAGTGAGTTTACTTAAGAGTTTAAATAAAAAAGAATTGCCTTGGAAATAAAGAAAAGTTCAGGGAGCTGTGATATGGTAGTCATGAAAAGTGAGCCATACTGTATACTAGAAGCCGAGGCAATTTTTTTTTTCAATATATGCCACCGCTACCACCACCTCCATCATCACCCGCACTCCATTATTAAGGGGGATAGATAAGAAAATAAAATATAAATATTATCTGGCCCGAAATTTTATGATCTTTTACCTCCTTATCAGGTAAATAGAAAATATAAAAAAATTTAACAAAATATGTAAAGCATACATTTTCGAAAATTATAATGTGTTTGTGACATTTTTTTGATATCTGTACACTATACATAATTTATCTTATTTTTTCCAGTACTGTTGGTATATATGTGTATGAATAGGTTTAGGTATTATTGAGAACTCTCATTACTTAGTATTAAGCGTATATTATTTTATTGCTTCTTTTCAATTTACACCTCTCACGGCACATATAGGTGTTTAGTCACTTAGGTGCTCAACATAAAAGCCGTTTGCAATCGTCTCAAAGTTGTTAATCATTATTATCTATTTTTTATAAGCTATAAATAAAAGTATTATTATTATTATTATTACTTGTTCAGTACACAAATGTATTATAACAACATAAGGAACTAGATTATATTTTGAACTTATTCCGTTGAGGGGTTAAAGGATAAATAGTGAAAAATAAGTAAAACAAGCTAGTAAGACTCCAGAGACTTGTGATTTGCTGCATATACCGAAAGCTAATACCTTTAATTCTTTTTATTCTCTGATACTCTCCACCTCTACCCCCGCTCCATTTTTAAGGTCAAAGTCTCAATTTTCTTTTTGACATCACCACCAGTACCTCCAATATCCCCATTCTCTTAGCGGAGTTATTAAACTAAAATTGTGTTTTAGGGTACCTGTGTATGATAAAAACAGTTCTCATTTTTTTTTAATATTATTAGAATTCTATGAGCAGTTATTTCCACTTTCTAGAGTTCAAATATAGTAGAGAGATGTTTTTGTTTAAAGAGGAATTGGACGGGAAATCTGGATGTGTTATTAGTGATTCCTTAGACACCGGTTCTTTGTGAAATGATTTAGATATTTTGGTTGAATATAATTTGCTTATAAATATATATCTATAAACATAGAACCTTTCAAGAACTTGTCAGATATAAGTCTATTTTGAACAAAAATGTCTCATGTCTCAAAATATCTCAAATAGTTTTTAATAGGAAGTTTATTTTTATAATATATACTTATGTTACTTGTCCCTTGATTGATTGATTGATTAATATTTTATATTTAGAAATCATATACACCCTAAGAAAAAAATAAGGCAAGAATTTTGATACTTTATAATGAACCTTGTTACAGTACACGCGAATATTTAAAAGCCCTAGAAGCATTAGATTTAAAAATGGCGTAGTTCTAATCTGGCCATTCTTTAGTCCCAGTAGGCCGAGAGGGTGGTATGGGGTGAAAATGTCTGAGGGTGTTAAATGCAATGGGGAGAAAAAAGGACGCATTTATTGGAACATGAAATTATGTGGGTTGTTGGTGATATACTAAGTAAAAATCTATATTTAATTTTGCTTACTACATGGAGGCTGTAATGTGTTCTAATCACAAAAAAATTAAGTTGAATAACATTTCTTGAAATCGTTAGGTATCTAAAAAATGTCCCTAAATGATTGAATTATTGGGATTGTTTTAAAAAACGCATTATTTGTAAATTTCACTATCCAATATTCTAAATTGAACTGGTTAAAACTAAAATATCTCCAAATGATGTTAAATATGTCGGCGAACTCTTATCGAGTTCAGTGGAAATGCTTGATTATAGTATATAATTTAAGAATTTAAGTTTGAATGAAATTTTTCCACATTCGCGTAGTGGAGTGGAAGTTTAGTAATCGTAAAAAAACTTTTTTTTTGTTCAAATAGATTTAGAATGTCATGAACCATCGAGATTTTAAATTTGTTGAACTGTCTGTTGGTCGGTCGGTCAGTAACTTTCTTGTGCGCACACTTACTCTGGAACGTATGTATTATAACGAGATCTGGACCTAGATTCTATTTTGAGCCTATTTCGCTGAAGGGTTGGAGATAACTAGGAGTTAATATGGGTAAATGAATAAAGCAATCTATTAAGAGTCCAGGAAATTGGAATTGTACACACTAGAAGTCAAGGACATCGCCACCCACAATACCTAGTCCACTCTATTATTAAAGAGGCTAACAAAATAAAATGAAGGTATTGACTTTAAATTTGGTACATGTATGTATTATAACGAGAACTGGAAGCAAATTAATCCGTTAAAATGTTGGGACTAAATAGATAGCTTAGAGTTTGACATTTACCGTAAACCAACTTGCACAGACACAGTCATTCACAAGAACTCTAATCAATCATCACAAATAAAAATGGCATATTTTCTTTCATATATCCACCGTCTGCTAACCTTTCCTTTAAATAAGAAAAACTATATGAAAGAAGTAAACACCATTAAAGAAATCGTTAGAAACAACGGTTATAGTGAAAACCTCATAGATAAATTATTTAAAAATAAACAAAAGAAAAAGATACTTAAACAATTTTATGCTGATACTCCACAAAGAACTGACATATATAAATGTATTAATTATAGGCCTAAGATTAGTGATAAAATTAGTCATAAACTTAAAAAACTAGGATGTAAAACTATCTCTGTTAAAAATAATCTAGGGAAAATGTTAGTTAATAATAAAAATAAAAGAGATTTATTTGAAAAAACAGGTGTATATCTATTAAAATGTAATGACTGCGATGCTATATATATCGGTCAAACTGGTCGTAAATTAAAAAACCGTCTCGCTGAACATAAAAAATCAATAACGAACGGTATACATAGCACCGGTATGTCAACACACTGTATAGATAATAATCATTTTGTTAATTTTAATGAAGTCGAATTACTCCATACAGAAAATAAAGGAAAGAAGTTAGATTTATTAGAACAATTTGAGATTATGAAAGCTGTAAAAAAGCAGGAAAATGTAACTAATGATCAAACCTTATTTATGTGTCATAATGTTCTAGAAAAAATAATTTAACATTAAGAACCTATTTGTAGTATATTTACATAGGATAGGAATCATATAACTATTTTGCATATAATAAATAGATTAAAAGCTTTGCATAATTTATACCTTTCTATTAGATATAAATAAGTAAGAAACACATCTCAAATTTAGTAATATCTTGTACTCTTGATAAAGGCCTAATAAGCCAAAATACGTGTAGAGTTTTAATAAAACTTTTTGAAACATTAAAAAGCATAATTTCCTGTATATTTAAATTATTGAAGAATGTTTCACAAGGAACCAACCGCAGAATTAACCCAATGTACGTAATATATTAGTTATTATTTCTTATCTCTATGTTCCACCAAATTCGCACTTCTGTATTTTTTATGTATTATAGTAGACTATTAGATGATTAAACGTGATTTATTTGGTTAGTGTATCTCAAGAAGTTATTATAAAAACCATCCTCGGAAAAAAAAATGTGTTTTGCACCCCTAAAAATTGATCTAAAAATATGAAAGAAAAATACATGGCATACATCTCATTGATATCTATTTTTTGGCGTTTGATTCATTCGAATATCTGTCATAGTTCCATAGAAAAACAAAGTTGTCGTTATAAGGGTTGTTACCCCCATATCTTCCTTATATATGAAAGCAGAAGCCCAAATTAATTGTAGGAATATTTTAGTCAAGAAGCAATAATTAAGAGGTTTAAGTATAACAGTACACGTCAGTGCATTTTTCACATGCTAAACCGGTTAGACCCTTTGGATGTGAAAGTAGTGATCCTTATTAGGCGCGGTATTTTTCCTACAAATATCACATCTTCGTTATATTATTAAGGTAAGTATATGTTGTTCTTTAAATATTGGTTTACAATTAACTGCTTGTCTAATATTCAGTATATTCATGAGACAACGTTTCTTCAATACAATTGTTTTACATTTATGTGATTTGTGCCTCCCTAAAATATTATACCGTATCTAATTCTAGATTTTAAGTATGCATAATAAGCTGATATTGACTTGAAATATTCACTTGGGGGTGAGGGGGGTGCAAATTGGAACAAGTAAGTAGAGCAAGCTAATAAGACTCCAGAAACTTCATTTTTGATGTATTTGCTAGAAACCAACTCCTCTTTTTTTTTTTTGATGTCTGCCTCTAATATTGTTAAAATTCTATGACCAATTATTTCCACATGCTAGAGTGTAAATATAGTCAAGATGTTTTCCTTTAAAGAGACTCGGATGGATAATCTGGATGTGGAAGTAGTGATTCCTTAGACAGCGGTTTTACTTTTTGGGTGTAGCAGTACTTAGCTGCCCTGTGCAAGCCGGTCAGTATGGGATTTTCAATCGAGCCTAAACTTTGTCAATATTTTTACAGAAGGCATGCAATTAAATATAAATTTTTTGATGCCAGGAAGGAAATGGATATCATGAAATTTTTTTAACTGATTATCCCGAATATTCTTATTGATCAGCTAATTTCTCGCATTTGTTATTAAACTAACTCAACTTTCTTAAAATGATTTCATACACTGTAATATGTTAATCATAGTACGAAAATGTTCTGTTTTCATACACTGTAATATGTTAAACAGAACATTTGTGTATAAAATGAAACCAGTGTAAAAGTTGTAGTAGGGCGTGGCCGACTACGAATACCGGCAACCATGACAGTTCTTTTGACGGCCAAAAAAGTTTTGAGAACGGAAGTAGATTCTCTTCTGAAACATTAACTACCTATAGCTTTCATTTTCAGTTTTTAGTTTATTATATTACATTGTTCTAGTTTATATTTTTTTAGGTGTGGGACTTTTTGAAACAGTCAAGTATTCAAGAACCAACCTTTGTCTGATCCGTTCGGCGCAGAGGTTTTTTCATTAAAATTTTTAAATATATTTCAGTGGCAAAATACTCAATAAAAAGTAAGAAAATCAGAATATGCCACAAATAAACAATTACAGACAATAGCTAACATAATATTGTAATGCCTAGCCCAATGGGATGGGTGATGATTGAAACACATGTTTTATTTACTTGTGTTTAAGACCAGAGAAGCTATTTTCATAAGCATCCAACGTGAAATTATAAATTTTCCCCATAAAACTATAATGGATTGTAGGCGGAAGTTGTCATAAATAAATTCAAGATTTTGATTTCTAGTATATATGCCAAATCTCAAGTTTCTGGACTCTCATTAGCTTTACTTATATATACCCACCAACCTTTCAACAGAATAAGCTGAAAATTTAATTTCATTGGAGATCTCGTTATAATGCATTATTGTACCAAATTTCAAGTTTATATCGTAATTTTATTTTACTAACGCCTTCAATAATAGAGTGGGGATTGTGGTAGTGGTGAAAAATGTCATAAAAAAAATTAAGACCTTGGCTCCTAGTATATACATCGAATCCTAAGTTTCTAGACTCTTATTAGTTTGCTTTACTTATTTACCCCTATTTACCCTTATTACTCACCCAACCCTTCAACGGAATAAACTCAAAATATAATTTGGTTCCAGACCTCGTTATAATACACACGTGCACAAAATATTAAATCAATAATTTTATTTTGTTAACCCATTTACTAATGGATTGGAGATTTCAGACCTTGACTTCTAGTATATACACCAAATCCCAAATTTCTTTACTCTTACTAGCTTGCTTTACTTATATACCCCTATCTCACCCTCAACACTTCCGCGGAATAACCTCAAAATATAATATAGTTCCAGATCTCGTTATAATAAATATATGCATTAAATCTCAAGTTAATATTTTTACATTATTTTGGCGATCCCTTTAATAATGGAATGGGGTAGTAGTGCGGGTTCAAAAACAAAAAAAATTGAGACCTTTGCTTCTCGTGTTTACACCAAGTCCCAAGTTTGTGGAGTGTTACTAGCCTGCTTTATTTATTTACCCCTATTTCACCCCCAACCCTTCTATCTTAGAATATGATCTAGTTCGTATGTCTATCTCGATATGGTATGAGTATATATACGAGTATATACACCGAATCTCAAGTTTCAGAACTCTTATCATCTTACATTACTTTTTTTCTCCCTTTTACCCCTGTTTACCCCCAACCCTTCATCGCAGTAAGCTCAATATAATCTGGTCCCAGATCTCATTATAGTACATACGTGTGCCATATTTCAAGTCAATATCTTGAACCGTTCCAGAGAAAACGTGCGCGCAAAAAAAAATTATAGACAGATATACATTTTTTTTTTTCTCTCAACGTTCTCGACATTTTTTTACGAGTACTTCCACTCTACGTGGATGTGAACGTCATTAATGAAGCGATAAAAAACTATTTCTGATAACAACAATAACTTTTATATTTATATGAAAAGTATAGGTTTTTTATTCATCGAGAAATGCTTACAAAAGTTTCAAGAAAATATCGGGTTTAAAAAAATCGCTGCCTAAGGAACTACTGCTTTCACATCCAGATTTCCCATCCAAGTCACTTTAAAGGAAAACATTTTGACTATGTTTGCATTCTAGTATGTGGAAATAATTGGTCCTGGAGTTTTAATAATATCGCATTTCCGAATGACAGCCAAGCCTCCAGAACTTTCGGTCGCTGCCAAATATCAGGCAATTTCGGAGCGTTTCCGAATTCTTATTAGGATGGCGTCGAATCCATATCCGGGCGTTGCCAAATCCATATTCTGGCGCTGCAGAATACCAAAGCAATTTCCGGGCGTTACCGACTGCATATTAGGACGCTGCCGAATCCATATTCGGGTGCTGCCGAATTTCAACGTAATTTCCGGGCGCTGTCGAATTTGAACTAGGGCGCTGCCGAATCTATATTTGTGCGCCGCATAATCCATATTTGGGCACTGCCAAAGATGATTTCTGGACGTTTCCGAATACCAAGACAGTTTTCGGGCGTCGACGAATTGCAGGGTAACTTTTGGACAATGCGCAAATCCAAATTAGATCGCTGCTGAATATGTATTCGAGCGCTGCCTAATCTGTAGAGAATTCGGCCCGTAGGGGTGCCGCTGAATTCACTATTGAGCACCACCCTCCAGGATCAATGTTGATTGCAAGATTTGACCCAAATGTAACTAACTAACATACAAAACAAGTTAAACAAGCTAACCGTTATAGGTACTCTTCGCCGATTTACTGCACCTTTTATATAATTGTTGCACATTCTATGGGATACTCTTCGCAGTTTTTTTGTAAATAATATTAGTTTTAGACATTTTTAATTTAATTAGAAAACATATAAAAATAGGTCTTTTTTTTAATTTAAGAAATTTATAACTTTCTTATTTATTAATCGATTTTGTTTAAAAACAATAGGGTTCTTTCTCTAGCTAACACTAACTTATTGTCCAAATTTCAATACAATCGGACTTTTCGTGCTTACACGAAACGTGACGGACAGACAGACAGACAGACGAACAGACAGACGGAGACACAGACGAACAAGCAAACGGACTGACAGGCGGAGTGAGAGACGGACAGACAGATAGACGAACAGGCAGACGGACAGACAGACGGACGGACATTTTAAAAGTTGTTCAGAATTCGATTACCAACACAGTGATACGAAATTCTCTACGAGCAATATTGCCTGTTTGAGAAATGTGCCGATCGAATGCAACATAGTCTTCGTTTTGTATTTGGGAAGAGTATAATAAGAAGAAATTCCGTTAAATAATTTCTGAACTCTTATTAGCTTGCTTTACTTATTTTAACCTATTAACCTCCCCCACCCCTACCCCTTCCACAGAATCATGTCAATCAGATGTCATTACAACACATACGTTTACCAAACTTCAAGTGAATATACCAGTATTATTTTACTTACCCTTCAATAATTGAGTGGAGGTGGTGGGGGGGGGGCAAAATATTATAAAGAAATTTGAGACCCTGGCCTTTAATATATAAACCAAATCCCAAGTTTCTGTACACTTACCAGCTTGCCTTACTTATTTTCCCCTATTTACTTCAACTTACCCCTCACTCCTCAATCAACATATAATCTAGTTACAAATGTCGCTATAATACATACTTGTACCAAGTTTCAAGTGAATATCTCAATTTTATTTAGTTTAGCCTTTTAGTAATGGAGTGGGGGTAGTAGGGGTTGAAAAATATTATAAAAAATCTGAGGCTTTGGCTTCTAGTATATACACAAATTCCAAGTTTTTGTACTCTTAACCAGCTTGCTTTACTTATTTTCCTCTATTTACTCCTACTTACCCCCCCACCCACTTCTTCAGCGGAATCATCTCAACATATAATCTAGCGCCAAATGTCGTTATAATACATACGTGTACAAAATTTCAAGTAAATATCTCGATTTTATTTAATTAAGCCTTATAATAATGGAGTGGTGGTGGTAGGGGTTGAAAAATATTATAAAAATCTGGCTTCTAGTATATACACCAAATCAAAAGTTTTTGTACTTTTACCGTCTTGCTTCACTTATTTTCCCCTATTTGACCACAATTCTTCAACGGAATCATCTCAAAATATAATCTAGTTCCAGATGTCGTTATAATCCATACTTGTACCAAATTTCAAGTGAATATCTCAATTTTTTATTATTAAACCTTTTAATAAAGGGGGGGAATGGTGAAAATATTCTAAAAGAAATCTGAGGTCTTGGCTTCTAGTATAAACCAATCCCAAGTTTCTGTACTCTTACCAACTTTTACGTATTACTTATTTTCCGTTATTTGTCACTATTTAACCCCCAACCCTTCACTGGAATTATCACAAAATATAATTTAATTCCAGATCTCGTCATGTTACATATATGTAGCAAATTTTAAGTTAATGTCTTAAACCATTGCTGAGAAAAAGTGCACACAAAGAAGTTACAGACCGACCGACTGACAGTCAGAAAAAAATTGTTTTGCTCAAATTTAAAATCTTGATGTTTTATGACATTCTGAGCTCATTCCAACAAAAAAAAAAGATTTATATATTTCCACTCCACTACGTAGATGTAGAAGTAAAAAAATAAACATAAGTATTTACAGCTATCGAGATTGTACCTATATAGTTTTATATTCGTAATAGTCATTCATGAACTTCGATTATATATCAATGTCAGCTTTTCCTCCTAATTTTTAAACGAACGGTGTACAATATAATATAAAATAATTAATAGAACTGTTATTAAAAAATTATGTTAGCCTCAATTTCAGTTAAATGTTATGTCTTAGAGTTAAATTGTTGAAATAACTTATTTCACCGTTACCTATATATTTAATTTTGTTAATCACTACTTAACAGTCAAACATTAGTATTTAAAAAGTTATTAACAAGTATGTACTGTACTTACTCAGACGAAAATTATCCTTCAATAAAATCTCAGTCACTGAACATAACATCACTTAGAATAAGAAGCAATATACACAAATTTGTAAAATTAATTACTTAATTTATTACAATTAACTAACACTAACTATACATTGCCCGGTTGCACATAAACGCCCTGAGTTGGTTGCATCTTACAAAATAAAAATAATTAAATATTTATATTGCCCAATATAAATTTAGTAACATTATGAATATTTTTCTTCTTGCCCGAAAACACACTTTCTTTTAAAAAATAATTTGATATTAACGTCCGTTTCAATTTAAACATAACAAATTTTAAATTCTTAGGTGAAAACATATCCGAAACTTAAAATGACGCGTCTGTATTTCCGAAAAACTAAGTGTGTACTAAAGTATAAATATGTAACAGGGGTCACTCAGTCTGTAAAAATTACCTTTTATAAAAAATTATTCTATGCAAACAGGTATGATTTTAAATTGCAACCCCTTTATTGTCCGAGGACGGGGTGATGTGCGTATATGCATCCCTTATTCGTATTGTGGCTGAGATTAGCAGGCTAAACTTCCGTCTGGATATACAGTCAAGCATATTTTTCGGTATATTCATTTATTGAAAATACACAGACTGTATTTGTTTACTTAATTCAAAAAGGATTACTGAAAACACCAGTTAAATTATGAATTATAAGTTTGATTGATTCTCAAGAAATATTAGCGGCATTGTATATTATCTATTGATGTTTAATTTGTCTTAATTAACTGAAATATTTCCGGAATTTTGAATAAGAACTGTATATGTTATGATTAAAAAGATACAGAGTGGTCAGTAAGTAATGATCCATAGAGCAACAGTGGATTTCTGATATTACCAGAAACTATTATTACATTAATTTATTGAGATTTAGCTGAATTTACCTGAGTCCAAAAGTTGAGATTAACAGGAAGTAGTTATGCAGAAAGCTGGCAACCAACAAAATCAGTATGGGGGGAAAATCAGTAACAAAGATTCTGAAATAAAACTGTTATTAGATCGTTACCAAAGCAAAATTTGGTATCACTCATTTTTGGCATGTAAATAGGTATTTGCGTACTTTCAGATGAGATAAATTAGTTTTTTTTTTTTCATTGAATTTTGTGGGTTGATAGCTTTCTATAAAGGATCCCTCACCAAATACATGGGATTTTGGATTTCGCTGAATTTTGATGGAACAAGTGGCTCTCTGATCAAAAGTCCTTATAGACGTGAAGTTCACTATTTAATATTTTCGGAGTTATGGAGCGTAGAAGTAGTTAATTTTCAGTATTCAATAATGGGACTTTAAGAAGCACTTTTTCATGTATGTTGGAATAAGTGGTATTCGACATATTATAGCTCCCCGATCAAAAGTTCTTATGGGTGCGAGGTCTGTTAACTCAATATTTTAGGAGTTACAGAGTATAGAAGTGGCTAATTTTCAGTATATTTTATAATATCGAATAACCGACTTTACGCCCATAAGAATTTCTGATCAAGGAAACATGATTGGTCGATTGCCACTTGTTCCAATATACCTGAAAAAGTGCTTCTTGAAGTTATATTATTGAGTATTGAAAATTTACTACTTCTGCGAGCTACGGAAACATTGAGTAAAAGACTTTGCGACCATTGGGACTTTTGATCAGGGAGCCATAATCTGTCGAATGTCGTCGTTTATTCCATCAAAATCCACCGAAAGGGTTAAGAGGAAGCGGGGTCCTTTAAACATGATTTAAAATCAACAAAAACAAGGCGTAAGAGAAAGAAATTTTATTTTCTAAAAACTCCAGATTATGAAATATTAAGCAACATCATCGTCAATTTCAAAATCAAGACTATTACATTGAACCCACCACCCTTTAAATTTGAGTAAAAATCAAGGCAGTCTGATGTGATGTGAATAATTTCTTGTAAGTCCTTAAGTTTCTTTTCGGATATATTTTTGGCGTTGAGCCAGAGAGCAATAAGATCCCGAAAAATACTTTCATCACTTTCTGGGACCTTTCGCTCTACTTTCTTAGTACTGTTGTTAACTTCTTCATTTGGCGCATCAGGATCATGCTGAATTATTTAAAAAAGCGATTTATTTTTTTCTATCCGTGTGAATCGAATTTTAAACCAATTGAGTTTCATGCTTATTTCTACTTGTTGTAACATACTAGATAAAGCAAAAGTTGATTTAATCCAGCAAATAACTTCGCACTGTTTACAACAACACCTACGAATACATATGATACAATTAGGTTATGTGAAAGTTTTCTTTTTGCTATAAACTACCAAGCTACTTACACATGTCACAAAGATACCAACAGCTGCATCCCCTAAACGCACCCATTAAGGCAAATTAAATTTTACACCTATAAGCTATGAAACGTACCCCACGCCGCTTGTCATCTATGGTTTTCCATCAACCATTAACCATTCTATCTTGGAAAAACTAGGCCATTAGTTAGTGTGACCGTTGTGAGTTTTGTGACACTCTTGTTACAACAAATTTTGCTCAATCGGTAAGTTGCTGATATTAATGTCTGTATTGTACACCAAATATCATATCATCATCGTTTCTTTTTACTGTTTCACAGTCAGCTTTAATAAAGGAGTTTGGATAGTCTTTATTTGCTCGATCTATTATCAAGATGATGAGCTCATCATAAAAAATCTTAGTTCCTCCACACTGCCAACCTTTCAGCACATATCGCATGATGTATTCGCTATAAATAGTACAGGGCCCCGCCTGGCTCATTTTCCACCTTATATCTATGGGTTAGTGCCGCCTTCATATAGCTGAGAATAATGAAGATCGAGTTATCTACCATCTCCAATAGATCAGGATACAATTTGTTCCATTCTACATTATTAAAAGCCATAGACACGTAATATCATCTTGCCTTCTCGATGAGCATCGTAAGTCCATTATTTGAATTTAATACCGAGTTGTTTATTAAATACTCCATGCTCAGAAGACATTTGCCAACATAGATAATATTGAAGACTATATTAGAGCATATACAGGTTATTTTATTGGCATGTGATATTAATGTCATTAATCTGTAGTGACCACACGCATCTCTCGTTTCCCATTTTTGCATCAAGATTGAGACTCATCACTCCCACATTTTTTGAAATATTGTGTGAAGAACAGTTACTTTCGATAAGTTATTAGCAATATTGAAATCAAACCTCAATAATCTGTCAGTCTTTAGCAATGAGTTCAACACCAAAAATGGAGAGGCGCTGCGTAACCTGCTTCTATTATATATTTATTCAAATAAAGCAGCAGCTCAGTGCTTATGTATTGCATTCTAGTAAGAGATGAGATCTGATTGAATACTTGATGTTCTAAATAAACTGTAGAAAGTACCAAGGACCGAACCTACACCAGGTTAAGCTAGTGATCTTTTGATATACTGAGCTTCATGCCTAGAGCCCAATTTCTGAAATCGTAGGAATTGATTCTCTTGAGAAATTTACGAATTAAAATTGAAAAAAATGAATCGGAAATATTTCTCTCGGTATTATAGGAAAAAGTTCTCCGCGGTTCTTGATGGAGAAGAATTTGAAAATTCTCTCGTAAAATTGGCTTCTAATTTTAGGTAGACATCAATTGTAATTAAACGAAGAAAGATAATTTAGTTAGTAACTTTGCATATATTTTGTTAAGAGTGCAGATATCCAGGGTGGGACAATAGTGCGTCGGACCTCGATATCTCGCGTTCTACGATAGCTAGAAACTTAAAAAAAAAGTTCAAGTAAACTAGATAAGAAAGTCTGTAACTGGAAATTATTTTCGAACATACAGGGCCAGCCAAGACGAAATTACAGGACCAAGAGCCTTTTTTTTAAACGGAGTACTATGTATATTAGTACATTTTTTGAAGCCCGTTTCTAGGCTCCATTCATTCCTATATTAGCATTGAATATTTCCCAACCACTTGGATGTAATGGATTTTTTTGCTGAAATAATGCAATCTGAAGATGGATATTAAAAAAATCACATAGTCATAATTATGGGTTTTAAGAAAAACTTATGTGAATACCAGTTACGAGATATCTAATTAATGTTTTTGAAGCATTTTCATTTCCTCAAACTGTACAAGGTGGCCAAAAATTATTTTTCTATTAAGAACTTTTTAAATTGAATATTCTCAATTTCTTTAAATGAAACACCCTGTATATTTTTCAACGATGTGATGTAGAAATGAAAACGAACATTTTTGTAAGTACTTCCAAAAATAAACTTAAAAAATAGGTTTCTTCAAATAATTCAGTAGAAAAAATTATAATAAATGTTCCACATGTTGCCCATGTTGAATGACACACATCTCTATGCGCTTTTGAAATGATGTTCCCACTGTGTGATAGATCTAAAGGCAGTTATTATTCTTTCCTTCATATTTTGTACTGTTGTTGGTGTGTGTCTATAAACAATTTCCTTCACGTATCCCCATAAAAAGAAATCAATTTTTGTAAGATCTGGGGATCTAGCAGGCCATTTTGTGGGTCCAATTCTTCCAATTCGTTGATGAGGGTAGGTATTATTTAAGTGATATCCAGCTGCATTTAAATAATGTGGTGGAGCACCATCTTGCTGAAACGACATCCAATTTCGAATTCTTTCACGGAGATTTAACAATAATTGTGGCAGATAGTTTTCCAAAAGATGAAGATAAATAGCTCCAGTCAACGTACTATCAAAGAAATGTGGCCCTATATATTACATGTTCTCTGATAATTCCTCCCCAAACGTTTATAGACCATCTGTGTTGGTTATCAACTTGCATAAAAAGTGAGGATTTTCCGAAGCATAATAATGGAAATTGTGCCTATTAACAAATCCATTTTTATGAAAAGTTGCCTCGTCAGTGAATAAAACATTATTGAAGAAGTTGACATCATCTTGCAATTTACCTCTGGCCCAATTACAAAATTGTAGGCGCTTCTGAAAATCGTCATAAGATAATTCTCGGTGCATTTGAGTATGATATGAATGCAATTTATTTGTTTTTAAGATTCGACCCACAGACCGTCTACTTATTCCTACTAATGAGCTCACTTCTCTTTGACTACCATGGGGATTCTCAACCGTTGCTAGCACCACAGAAAACTCATTCTCTTCGTTCATAACACGTTTTATTCTTTCACTTTTTTATATTCGACATTTCCAGTTTCCAGAAATCTATCGAGAAGGTTTTGGAAGCTGCTAACATCAGGAATCCTTCTTTCAGAATAACGTTGGTGATAAATTTTATTGGCAAGTAAACAATTTCTGTCCAAAAGTTCCGCTTTATTAAAATTCATATTGTACAATTCCAAATATTTTAAATTCAATACAAATTGGACTAACGATCGATAAGTGTGATAAATGCTCTGTTGTAGACGACAATTAATACCAAACTGAGATGTTGTTGCTTGTCGAATAACGAAAACGGCAAAAAAATATACAAAAAAACATTACAGTAAAGGACCTGTTAAATACTATTTACTCATTTCAATGGATTGGAAGAAATGGCCTCGCTAAATGGCCTCATTTCAAAATTGCGTAAAGACGTGTGTCAATCAAAATGGGCAACACGTCGAACACCTATTATAAATTTTTCTAATGAATTATTTGAGGGAACCTAACACAAAATCATCCTGGATTTTCAAGGAGTTACCTTGGTGACTTGAGAAGTGGATAAGAAAACATAAAACATAAAACATAAAAAACATAAACCTCTTTTTTTTTTAGTTTATTCTTGAATTTGACACTTATTTATTTATAAAACGAAAATGGATGCAATTAGCCATAGGGAAGTACTTACAAAAAATGTTCGTTCTTCATTTCTACATCATATCGTTGAAAAATATAAAGGGTGTTCCATTTGAAAAATTGAGAAAATTCAGTTTAAAAAGTTTTTAATTGAAAAATAATTTTTGGCCAGCCTGTACGGTTTTAGGAACTGAAAATCATTCAAAAACATTAATTAGATGTCTCGTAACTGGTATCCACATACATTTTTCTTAAAACCAATAATTGTGACTGTGGTGATTTTTTTCATATCAATCTGCAGATTGCATTATTTCAACAAAAAAATCCATTATATCCAAGTGGTTGGGAGATATTCAATTCTAATATAGGAATGAATAGAGCCTAGAAAGAGGCTTCAAAAAATCTACTGATATACATAGCATTCCATTTAGAAAAAGGCACTTGGTCCTGTAATTTTGTCTTGGCTCGCACTGTATGTTCGAAAATAATTTCCAGTTATAGAATTTTTTATCTAGTATACTTGCAATTTTTTAAATTTCTAGCTATTGTAGATCTTAGGATATAGAGGTCCGACGCACTATTGCCACACCCTGTGCATATAATTTAACAATAATAATTGACAATTTTCACCTTAAAATATAAAAGGAAGATGCGAGAGTGCCATTTCACACGAAGAATTACTTTTTATTAGGAATCGAAATTTGTTTGATTTAAATAACATTCATAGAAGGTTGTTTATTATCACCTTCCATAATTCTTCAAAATAGTTTCCTTATTAAAATTAAACAAAGTTTTATTAAAATTGTACGAAAATTACCTAACACGGGCTGAGAGACTCAGGTCAATGACGTTCTGGAAATCCAAAAAAGATTGTTACTACTACTAGTGTTAACAATGATTGCTTTCATTATTTTAACCAAATATATAAATTTAGCTTTATAAAATTATATCAGTAGAAAAGCAATATACTTAAAGAAAATAAATATACACCTACTTGCAAAAAAAATAAAATCTAAACCATACACAAAAAAATAGATGCTATATCCGTGTATCCAATATTAGAAAGTCAAAGACTATTAAAAATTCAATCTGTTCATTGGCTGTTTCAAATATTGGTACGACCTTATTACTATACGTACGTTCCACTGCCATTTTCATCGGAATTTGATTCCTACTAGCTTCAAGAATGGAAATTCTTTAGATTTGCTGACTCGCATGAGAATTTCAGCATGAGAAAATTTTCTCGAGAATTTATTCCTGCAATTTCAAGAATTGGGCTCTGCGTGGTAATTTCTGTCCATCAGATATGACTCTTTTGAAAATCACAACTGCTTATCATGTATGCAAATGGATTTAGGATGGTCGGTAGATACCGACATATATAGCCCCAAATGTAGACTGCCAAAAAATATAGGTCATACAATCTTTGCATTCTTTCGATAACCTGAATTCTGATTATGCTAGAAATTAAAATTCTAAAATCAATTTGCCTTTCATATTAAACAATTCTCATTCTAATGCTAGTTTCTACACAGTCTCCTACGGCTATGCAGAATAAACCAGTATCCAGATAACCCCCTACGGCTATGAAGATTCAGTTAAAATGAGAACAAAGGCCTAAAATGAATTTATTTACATACCTCGTTTTTTGGAAAATTTTTCGTTCAAATCGATTACATTTTCATGAAATCTATCATTCTGTTTTTTAGGGTACCTACATCTACTTTATCTATTCAGCAACTTACTGTAAAAGACGTACTTGTAAGTGAGAGTTGCATATACGTTCAGTGAAGACTGGAATCGAGAAAACTGCTTTTCCTTCCTCACCTATAATATTTGTCTGTTTCGTACTCAAATTCGGCGACTTAAAAGGAGAGGTACTGTATACTACTTGGTACTAATCATTATAAGTTTTATAATCTAGAGATGGAAATGTTTCTATCTTCATCTTATAGGTGTTTAGGAAATAGCCATGCTAAGAAATATTTATATGTATAACTCCACAAGAACTATAGCGACAATAATGGTTATAAAGCTTCGTAGTATGATTACATTAACGTGTATAAAATTACTGACAGTGCAGATGGTTGGAAATGTGTGATGGAATATTATTATTCCAGGTCAAGCATATTCCTTGTATATGTATATAAATTTAGTCTCTACAAATTGCCATCATAAAAAATTGAATAATTTTAAAGCACCATAATTATGATGAAACATGTCCCACTCTTTTGGGATTGAGATTAAAAAGTTAATAACAATAATAGCAATAAATGCTGGCAATAATTTGATATTATTTTGTAATATCGTCAATATCTTGAAAATTAACCGCGAGGGTAGAATACTGTACTTACCTTTTAGGAAAGCATGAAATTCTCAAAAATAATGGTTATAACAAAACCAACCATACAGACGATAGATAGGTTTCTACAGGCCGCCGAAGCCTCATAATGCAGTTTTAAAGCGCCTGTTCTCTATTGTTCAAGTAACTTTACGACTTCTGTATTTTCTATCTGTAAATTAAAGAAATTTGCTACAACAGATTTTTGACAACTGGTTTGTATTTTTGCTATATAGGGTGTTTCGCGAGCAGTGTTCCATATGCTAATGGCAGATAGAGCACTTCAAAGCAATGCATGATCCAACGGCAGAAAGTAAAACATGCGACTGGTTCGAAACGCGGCGCTGGCCTTTTGAATGTGGTACAACCGTTCCGCTTTTAATGTCTGAGGAACACCTAACGCGTGTGTCATTCTTCTAGTGTTTGTCCAACGATTTTGCTCTGCCATCTCCACAATATTTTCTTCGGCCGGTCTAACTGCTCGTTCTACATTACCATGAGTTCCAGCAAATGGTCCATATTCCCGACACTGAAAAACGTTGGTGAAGTTGTGGCAGATGAGAAAATATTCACTGGTATTCCCTAACTGGAGCCCTTTTATTGTCATCGCAAAACTAATACACATAAATGATAACAGAGAGTTCGTAAACTGATTAGGCATCTTTGAAACACGAAGAAATCGCGAAACAATTAGATCACCAAATTGTTAGAATAATAATTCTTGTCAAGGTACTGATAAATATATAGGTTATTATTTTCTTCAATTTCAAAATAAGACGGTGTAGGTATCTTTCTTATATTGTTCTTCCTTTTTCTTATAGACTTGGTAGGGAGATTTCTTGCTGTGTATTATGTGAAGTCTTAGAAGGGATATGGATCTGAAGCATTTGAATAGATTCTATCAAACTGTTCCATGAATAATGCCCGATCATAGTGTTAGCCCTGATGCGCTAAATTGTTTTGTAATCTTTTGCCAAAGCTGATTAGATGTGCCGTCGAAATTGAATCGCTAATTTGATAGTATTTTTTCTGAACTTTCCGAATCCGCTAATAATTTTCTAGAAATGCGATAGAGAAATGAACTTTTTGTGAGAAACGGGGAGGGTAGATTTTTTCCGAGTTCGGCCCTGGATTGTACAAAACCAAGTAGGCCATTCTGACAAGTCCCAGCTGAGGAATTAATTCGATTACATCTGACAGTTATAGATATATAGCTCTACTTCCCCAGTGGCCAAAAATTGTTTCCCTTGTTGCTCTAGACTTACCTAGAAGTGTTCTATCGGCCATTAGGTTATGGCACATTGCTCGCGAATCGCCCTGTATGAATAAAACAAAAAACAATTTTTGATTTGTTGTAGTTCTTTGCGGCCTTCGTCCTTCGGGTCTTGATATTATCTCAGACAATTTTAGTGATACGTATCATATTTGTTATAAAATTTTCGATGAAAAAGATATTCGCAATATTTTTGGTTTGATTTTTTCATCCAGGCACGAAATCATTATATACTATGGATGAGGCAAGAAATGCGTATTTTATTGAAAAAAAAAAAAAAAGTGCATTATAATTTCAGATTTATTTAAGTAGGTACAGTGTGACAATGTGTACATTTCTAAATCATATTAAACGCATTTTTAACATTGCTCTTTATTTTTGACTTATTATTAGTTAAGAATTCGCATTTTTTAAATAATAAAAAAAATACTTTTATAACTCTATTAAAATAATTTATAAACAATAATGTTCTTGAGCTAATCAATATGTATTTTGAATAGTTTAACATATGTAATTTTTTATAATATGAAATGAAGCATGTCATAATAAAAAATATACTGCATACCATGTTTACTATTGTGTAAATTAAATTGTTCATCTATTTAATGATTTCGAAATTATTTCAAATAGCTCTCAATGCCCTCTTTTAGAGTATACTTGAATCATCCCTTGTGGCGTCATCTGGTACGAAGTAGACGAAAGGATATCTGCAACTGTTTTACCGGCATTATAAAATTTAAGGTAACTATCAGATATAATAACCAAGGGAGGGTATTTGGAAAACCACAAAAACGCCGCCAGTAATTGTTTTTTAATAGAGTAGGGAAAGAACTTTTTATTCGTTTTTTGCCGCATCGAGGGTATGCGTACGTATATTTGTTCTGTCAACACGTTTTTAATTTACCTATTGTTGTTTTTTTGTAAGAGGGGTGCCATTATTCTTTTTTATTTGGTTTTATGTTGTAGATGCTTGAATATATACACGCATGATATGTTGTCCTTATTTATTATGTTGATGTATTTTTTGTACGCTAAATAATAATATCTTTTTATTATAAATTGATATTCTGTCATGGGCACCTACACACAAAAAATATATAACAGGTTGTACAAAGTGTAAAGAAAAAATATTCTGGCTGAAATTAGATACAGCGTGTGTCAAGAACGCGGAATATTTTTATTATTTTTTGACTCAAGGCAGAGCTAGGAAAATTATTTGTCTCTGATTCTTTTTGTGATCAACACAGCTAAAGCACGCTAAACATAAATTGACACGCGTCTTCCAGTTTACCTGACGTACTTTTCAAAAAACTTCCAAACTGACACGGTGTTAATGCTTTTTATATATTTTTAACTGTTTTTACTTATGTAATTTTATAGGGTTGCAGATAATGATACTTCTAAAACAAATCGATGTTTACGTAAAGCTTTTAGGAAAAGATTATTTTCATTCAATACCATTAGTATTTAACACTTAAATGCCCATTGTGAAGGATTTGCCATTAGTTATTGTTTAAATAAAGAGAGCTCCGATAAATAGTAGTGTAATATGGTTGCATCTACTTTTTTGAGTACTTATATCTCCTTTCGAACGGGATCAGCTTCTCAAATATGGGAGATATTTGTGAGGTGCTCCTTAGAAATGAGAGAACACCGGGGCGGTAACTCGGTGGAAGGAATTGTTCTAATTCCACTATAGACTGTAGTTTCCTATCTCCTTTTCTCAGATAAGTCTATATCTCCTAGGCATTAAAGGGTCATTGGAAAAAGTTTCAAGGCGGTTAACTCAACATCATAATACATTTTTAAACATTAACCCAAACAGCACGGTACACACTGCGTACGTACATTTTAGGTCCATTTTACGCCGGGACGTACGTAGATGCAACAGGAGACGTACAATACAGTACATACATGTACGTAGTCTTGATGTACGTTCTTCCGACGTTCTACACCTGTACGTTTATGTACGTACTCTTGATGTACATACTTGAGACGTTCTATACTTTTACGTACATGTACATACTGTAATGTACGTACTCGTAACGTTCCGCACATGTACATACATGAATGTACTATAATGTACGTACTTGTAACATTCTGTACTTGTATGTACATGTACATACTTGTGACTTTCCATGCCAGTACGTGTAGATATATACTATATAAGGTTCAATGCATGTTTGCTTTAAAATTATTACATTTATAATATAGGTATTTAAAAATACATTTAATTGGTACATCAAATAAATATTGGATGTCAAACAGGTAAATGAATTATTTTCAAAGTTATTTTAGAAATATTAGGTCAGACATGCAGGCAATGTTTTTTATGTTAGGGAGAGGGAGAGGACACAATCTCTACATCTTTTATTTTAATATCTTTACAAATAGAAGCTCACTTTGAGCGAATACAATTCTCCTTTGTTTATAATGGGTCAGAAAGAGAAAGACAATTGAGATGATGTGTCATGTCATAAATAAAGAATACGTTTGTCTGTTGCCCTCTTTCTTAAACAAACTGCGTTTTGTATTTTGACATTTTGACGGTAGTTACGCCATTTCAGTATACCTACAATTTTCATCTGTATTTATTATTTTGTCATTTACCACCAAATAAGTGAATAGTATCAATAACTTATACCTAGAAAGTGATAATATATAGGGAGCAGCTCCTTGTAGCTAACTTGTGGTTTTATTGTCTGAGTGGAGTGTTGTGCTATTATAACCTCACATATTATTCGTGTTCTTATAAATCGTAAAAGGTAAGCAGTACACATAAACAGGTGTACTTGATATAGTATCAAAATTAGCACATCAACACTGACGTCTTCACACACACACCAAAACTGGGCTATAAAGATGTGTGTTTTATTGCCAACCAAGTTTGCTTCGTGCAATGCAAAATACTTATTGATAAATCTAGCTTAATTAGCAAAATGCGTGTCAATTATAGTGGTCAGTTTTTTTGTGTTAGTAGAATCAGTGTTAATGTTTTACGCCAAACCTCTACTCCCTTCAGGATCGAAATTAACAAGTATGTATATTTTCAGAGGCCTCATTGAAAGCAAATAAAGCAGCAGATGCCAAACAAACAGAAACCTCCATTCCAAATTGGCTCAGACGTGCCAAAGATCAAATGAAATGAATGTATGAAATGTATAAATAAATGTTGACTAAAAGCAATCATTCATTTAATTTCTTTGGTAGTAAAAAAATACCCATTTTCCATTTTCTAGGAGAAAAAATATCCATAATAAATCAATATTCAACTTTGGATTTTTGTTTTGATAAGGTTTAATGAAAATTCTACGATATTTAAGATTTTGGTAGCACATTTGTTAGGTATTCATAATTTTTTTTGTTTGATTTAGCTGTAGTGTTAGTAAATAATTAAAGTACCGGTTGTATCAGAAGATAGACATTCAAAGGTTATCATACACAAAAAATATTAAACAAAAGTTGTACATGAACTGTACCAAAACAGACAGTAAACATATGATTGTCAATAGGCATAAAATTCATACTTTTCCTAAATATTATAACATACCGAGGAAATACAGGAGAGTTCTAATTTTGTTCTCTGCGCTCATAAAAAGTGCGTTTTATGAATGTTAAACGTGGAGTATAAGCAATCCATATGTTCATATGTATGTATATAATACGTACAAACTATGTACCAGGTAAGTTTTAATTGACCCACTAAGTCGTAATATGTATACATACTTTAGGTATGTACATAATACGTACCTATGTATGTACATCCTATGTACCAGGTATGTTTTAATTGTATCCTCTAAGTCGCAATATGTACGTACTTCAGGTACATAAATATATGTACATAATAAGTATCTATATATGTACATCTTACGTACTAGGTATGTTTTTATTTCGTCCTCTACATCATATAATGTACGTCTTATGTATGTTAAATGTTGTGGAAAATGTACGTAATATGTACGTTTTACAGAGGTCCCCTAGGCATACATGTACGTATATAAAACGTACATACTGTACATACATACGTACTTCAAACGTACATAATACGTACCTTTGCTGATTGGGAAGATGCTTTCTTAACTTTTAAGACAGATGAAAATGGAATATTTAACGTCAACTCGTTTAGTTATAATTACCAAACAAATGTTGTGCATCTAAAATCGGATTACAAATTTTTCCACAAACTAGCTTCGACACGTGTAATTTGAATTTTGAATATTTACATTACATGTCATTTGACAGTTATCTACTTTTACGGTAGAGTACCTACCTATCAATAGAACAAAGTTTTTGTCAAAATGCAAATACCACATCTATTACGAAACCTAAAATCGAAGAACTCAAAATATCAAATATTATTATATTAAACAATTATTACACATGGTGTTTCACGACGAAACGGACATACTTTAATGGCAGATAAAGGACACCAAAATCATAATCACCCATTGAAAAAGCTAGTTTGGCCTTCGTTGTTGAGATACAGGGTGTACTATGAATTTTTGTCAAAATTTCTTTTGGTAGTTATTTTGCAAAGGAATGGAATAATAAGTTCATATTTGGAACATATGTAATACACTAGTGATCTTGAATAAGTACTTGTATCACACACAAAAAAATCCAGGTCCGGACTCAAAAAAAAATCTGTTGTTCTTCAAGAGAACAATACCCTGTATATGTTTGTTTTAAATTTCAATATTAAATTCGAAAAGTATGTAAAAAACGGAACAAAATGGCTTCATTAATTTGTTTGTCACACTTTTGCCGCATTCAAAATAAATTTCAGTAAATAATGCGACACAAGACTTTAGAAAATATCGATGAATGATACGGGCAAAATGCTTGTTCTATTAAATTAGGTATTTACTTTTTCTTCATTGATGAGTAGAACATAATAATTATTATTTTACTCATCAATTTTTATGAATGGGGTAAAATAAACAAAAAAATAATGTTACAGGCCACCGAATCTATTTCATTTCTTCCACTTATTTCTATCTATCTATACTTATAATTTATGGCTGTGGCTGCAAAGCCATTCGCACAACACCGATTCACTTATTTAGAACTAGTAAAACAACAACATAACCTACTTATTAACAAAAACAATAATGATAACTAGCAACTTGCATAAAATGGCGTTAACAGCAAAATACCATCAAAGTTACCAGCAGAATAATTATTATACAAAAAACAAAAAATGCAGATATTCAGATATTGTTATAAAACGTATTTACAAATTAGAATGATAACTTTACGTTAAAAATGACCACCCACAGCTTCAGTACATTTTCTGGTGCGGTCCTCGTGATCTCCAATTGATCTTAGCAGATCTGGATCGTTTCTAATTTCATCGCAGCAATCAACAATCTTTTGAATTAACTGATCTGTGTCATTAATGTCTACATTGTAGATCTCACGTTTTAAATGATCCCAAAAAAATAGTCAACAGGGTTGAAATCCGGAGACCTTGCCGGCCATACTTGAGGTCCTTCTCGACCAATCCATCTGTTTGGATACGTATCATTTAAATGATTTTTAATTTGGTTGGAGAAATTCGGTGGGGCTCCATCACGTTGAAAGAACATATTTCGGACATTTACATTTTCTAAAAGATAACGTATGTTGTAAAAAAACGTTACCAGTTAGCCTAACTTTAAAAAAAATGTGATCCTAACAAGTGACCGTCTACAAATCCAATCCAAACGTTGATAACTAAACAATGCCTTTAACCGTTAAATATAATGAGTTGTCTATTAATCATAGTAGCCTTACTTCAAAATGACAACTATTAAAAAACTTATAAATAAATGATACGACGCTATTATAGTCAATAGTGACAACATTAAACAATGACTGTAAACGTTAAATCAGTTAGTTGCCTCTGTTGATGAATACGTTTTATGACAATATCTGCATTTTTGTCTTTCGTATAACTATTACGTTGATAGTTTGCTACTATGTGCATTATTGATATGCAACTTTGTTGCTACCGTTCTTGTTATTGTCAATAGATATGCTATGTTGCACTTTTAGTTCTTATTAAATGAGAGGAATGAAATAGATTCTTGATTTATTATTCTATTTATTTTATCCCCTCCGTAAAATCCGGTAATAAAAATATAATAATTATTGCTGAGAGAAAAAGTAAATGCATAATTTAATAGTGGAAGCATTGTTTGCGCTTATCATTGACCTATATTTTCTAATGTCTGGTATTGCATTATTTAGTGGAATTTATTTCGAATGCGGCAAAAGTGTGGCAAAAAAATGAATAAAGCCACTTTGTTCAGTTCTTTATGTACTTTTCGAATTTAATAATGAAATTTAAAAAAAACATATGCAGGGTATTTTTCTCTTGAAAAATAACAAAAACATTTTTGTTTGAGGCCAGAACTGGATTTTTTGTGTATGTGATCAAGTACTTATTCAGGATAACTAGTATATTATATGTGCCAAATATGAACTTATTTTTCCATTCCTTTACAAAGTAACAGCCAAAATAAATGTTGGTAAGAATACATAAAACACCCTGTATTTCAATAATGAGTAACCAACTAGCTTTTTCAATGGTTGATTATGACTACCCTCGGTGTCCTCTATCTGTAATTAAAGCATGTCCGTTTCCTCGTGAAACACCCTGTATAGAGACAATGGTCCTTTTTCAGTAGGTGCTCAAATTTTAAACTATGTGAGTATATTTGTTCGAAAGTTTAAACGTCACAACGCATTTTCAGCCATTAAGTTTCATATAAAAATTTTGCTTAGTTGTAGAAAAAATGTTTTATTTATAGAACGCACTTCAAACGCGCGAGTATCGATAACGTCACAGACACTTAGACTAGACAGTAAATTTAAGTAACCAATGTTGGCTGCATTGGTTAAGACAAGTTGACAAGTGTCGAAGTTACAATCGGCTTCTGTCTTCATAGCAGAAAATGTTTCCAGTCCAACTATTTTAAACTATACAATTTTTTCTATTTTCCTCTTTGAGAAGCTAAAGGAATATTTTATATGGGGTATTAACTTATATTTTTAACAACTTGGCATAGGGCACTTCTTAAGGCAGTATTACACGAAACGATTAATTGGTCAAGAAATCGGCCAATTAATTGGTCAAAAAATCGATCAATTAATTGAAAAAAGAAACTGTATTACACGCAGCAATATTTATTCGATTTATTGTTAAATCAGGTATGTCAATCCTTCGTTTAGTTACTCCCTGGACGGTTGCCGTTTGGTTGTCGCCCTGATTTCAATGTTTTGACTTTTGATAGTTTTGTTGTTTGACAAATAATAGATAAGGCAGTCCTCATTAGAGTATCCTGCTTTATCATTGGCGATATCAAAGTTAAAAGTTTATTAAAAGCTCCTTTATTCATTCTTAGGAAAGTCTGAAATTGCTCTGGGTCTGTACACATAAATTCGTTATGTACTAGGTGTAAATTTCCTCTATTTTGATCAATCCATGGTCGCACCCACCATCTGCAAAGTTTTCTATTTTTTATTTTCAACATGATCATCAGAACATAAACAATGTATTTTAGCTTTCGTATTCTCTTCTGGCGATTTGAAAGACAACGTAAATTACGTAGACGTCCCATTTTTGCAAAAAACAAAGTACAAAGTTTTAACACAGTACATTAATAACAAGGACAGCAGATAAAACTTTTTAAGTGTTTGTCATAAGAGATGGATTTTTGGATTTTTCGGTATATCACAACTTTGTTTATAAGCAAGAATGAGAACTAAAAACAAATCAAACTAACCTTACAATTCTGAATGTTGGTAATGCAGTGAAATAAAAAATGTTACTAGAAAATCGCTATAAAATCGAGGAAAAATAGAACATGTTCTAATTGCTCGATTTATTGACCGATTTTACTTGACCAATAAATCCGCAGATTTTTATGCATTACACACACCAATAAATTGAAAGACAAAAAATCGGTCGATTTATTGGATCGTGTAATACTGCCTTTAAACATGTTTTAACTAGTAAACCCAATCCTAACCTTCTGGCATCTTATGCAAAAAGTGACAAAACTGTCAAAACAGCAACTTCGTAAAATAAAATTGAAATAGTAGTAGTGACGTCATTCAAATCGACATTTCACACTTTAAATTTTTTCCTCTCTGTGAGTAAAGCTGAAAATTAAAAAAAAATGGTAATGTCATTTCAATGAGTACTTGCCAAAAATAATATAAAATTTTCCAATAATAGTAATACTCCTTCAGTAGACCATGGTTTCTGGCTTGCTATCATCATCGGTATAGAATGGGCCTTTACAGTGCATTCGAATTTTGACATTTAAATATGGTGGGTGTCATTTGGGGAAAATAAAATAATTTTGTATCTAAAAATGAGGCGTCTTAGAACAGCAATCTCTGAGAAATAAATTAGCGAAATACACCAACTTTCACGGGGTATTTCAAACGTTTGAGTTTCACGCGCCTTGGTTGCACACGTAATCCCACCAATCATCATCGAGGACACAACAGAAGAACTTGCAAACCGGCAACACTGCTATCACCGAGCGTGCGGGTAGCGGATAACCTTAAACTTTCATTTGAGCTGTCGTCTTTTCTGGGGCATTTTCGGTCGTATTTTCACAGAATGGAACAAAACACTGCTTGCTAGACATTTTAATCGAAATCGGAAGCTTTCAATTTACGCTAAACTCAAAACCAAAATGTTAACATCAACAAGCTGTCAAACGTCTAGTCATGAGCGATATGTCACTGCCGGTGATTATATCACCGTGATTAAATCACCGTGATTATATAAAATATTAATATAAAGTGTAATTTACATCGTTTTACTTTCAATTCATACTTGTCCATTGCTGCTTAATGCAACCATACATTCACAAAACAAATTACGGCGAACGGTAAACATATCAGCTTGCAGATTGTGATGGCGTTAGTTTAAAACCACCGGAAGTGAAAAATATAAGTCGCCGTTAAGGAGTGATTGGAAAATCGCGATATCGCCCATCACTACAAACGTCAATTGAATGCTGATTTTGTACAACGTCGTCGAGTCGCCTTTTACATTATTGGCTTGGGATTGCTGACGTATTAATGGCGCGTTACGGATAATCGTTTAAATTGGACTTGTAAATAGGCGATTTTAATTATTTTTTTCTGGCTCTAATCTGCATCAAAATAGAAATTGAAAAAATACGGGTATTTTAATTTTTCATAAAATTTATGATTCCACAATAAAAAAAATATGCTGAAAAGGCCCATTGTATGCATTATATATCGCCATAATATAAAGTTCGTTGCTCTCATGAGCATGGAGACAGCAAGGGACCCATTTACCGTAACTTATTGGAACTAATTTAGGCCACGAGCGACCAAGATTTGAAAACTATACAGAATGCACCAAATATTTTAGTGTTACGTCATAGTAATATTAGTGATTTGCCTGATAACTACGGTAAGTGTAACGGTCAAAGATAACAAGATTGAGATAGTCATGTGTCATCGTCTTTGTCTTCTGCGGTTGGTTAAAAAAAATTATATAAAAAAACTGTTTTTAAGAGAAAGCTTTTATTTAAAAAACTGTACTAAAAAGTAAAAAATATATTTTTTTAAATTCATACACCTGGAAACCAAAAGCTTTGGGCATGGTCATACAGCACTATTGCATAGTTACTTTGCTCAATTGACAGCCCCCAAAGGTTCTGGTTTCTAGGTGTATGAATTTGAAAGTATTACTTTTACCTTTTTGGTACAGTTTTTTTAAATAAAAGTTTTTTCTTAAAAATACTATGCGCACTTTACTCTTGAACGATTTTCATATTTTTCGCCTACCCTTTCAGTTAAAAATAAACATGAAGCCATTCTAAGTGCACCTGTTATCAGAGATGCAATAACTTTTGGCGGTATTTAACTTTGGTTGTCCAACTAAAATAAAATATTTTCATTTGTTGCACATCTAATCGACCATACTGTATATCCTGGGTGTAGAATCAGGTCATGGCTGTCATAAAAATTCATTGTCACTGGACTTATACACGTGTGCCAAATTTCAAAGCTCTAGCTTGATTAGAACTGGTCGAAATTTTGATTGCACGTCCGTCATATTGGATTTAGAATGGCGTCCAATTTTTTCTCGCATTTCACTCGTCAAGCCCGTTCATTTGATACCCATATTAAGGGTGCAGTGAAGAAAAAGGTGATCCGTCATCTCGGGACGTCCGCCATATTGGATTTAGAACGATAATAGATATACCATATTGCATTGTCACCGGACTTATTCACGTGTGTCGGATTTCAAAGCTCTAGCTTAATTAGGATTAGTCGAAATTTTCATTGCACGTCAGCCAATTGCATCACATTGTTGATTATATTTCACTTGTCAAGGCCTTTTATTTGATACCCATATTAAGGGGGTTGTGAAGAAAAAGGTGATCTTCCATCTTGGGACGTCCGCCATATTGGATTTAGAATGACAATAGATATATTATATTTCATTGTAACCGGATTTAAAATGTGTGCAAAATTTCAATGCTCTAGCTTGATTAGAACTGGTCGAAATTTTGATTGAAATATTTGATCTAAACAAACATACACACTAACATTACTACCCTATGATCGGTAGACAGGTACAACTCAACCTGAGGAACAAGCACATGCTTATCAGGACCCTTATTGCATCTATTCTGACCTACGCCTCTGTTGCCTGGGGATATCAAGCAAGTTAAATAAAAGTTTTTAAAAATTACCATGCATCCCTGCTCCATTGGCTGATAACCCTACTCTTACTTTTAATTTCATCACCCTGTAGCTTTCAGTACCTTCCTGCGTAGTATCAATCTAGTTGTATACGTGGATTGAACGCATTTGCATAAGCGAGTGATTTCTCACGTCCACTTTCAACAATGAAGGAGTGTTAAATACTCCAAGTTAGTAGAAGCGTAAACCATTAGAATAAATCCTTATTCCAAACATAATCTTGTTTTAGCAAAAATTCTTGTAAAAAATACTTCCCTTCGATATGCGAGGGAAGAAATAACTCTAAACCAAGTACTTCTAGATAGCAGTAGATAGCTGACAAACAGAATAATCAATTGGTTTCAAATTTTCACTGTGTTGTTACTATATATTTGTTAAGAAAATTAGTTCATATGAGTATCAAATTTGTATAAATGCAGAAGACTTGAATTTATTTCTAAGGCTATAATCATAAAATCTGATCATTTGCAGGGGTAAATATAACAAGTTGGAAACTTTTTTATCTTTAGAAATAGATGCCAAGCATACCGAGAGTAAATAAAAGTAAAAGATGGAGGCCACCATTTTGTTTGAAACTTTTCTTCTAGTTTTTTAGTTCTTTACCTGTCTTTTAACTTTTTCAAGTGGTCCAAAATTGTTTCCCGATATTTCTGTGGCTGATAGTATATCCAAAAATAATGGTAGTCTTTTATATAAACCTATTTCCGAAAATGAATAATAAGGGAAATATAACCCTTAAAAGGGGGATAATACATTTCCGTTTTTCTGAAATATCTTCCAACTCCCTTAAAATATCAAATTCATATTTTAAACTTAGTCATAGGCTATCTGGACACTAGTTTATATGGTATCACTCGAACCATCTCATCTGTTTAAGGTGCAGTTTTACGGGTGGATTGTCTGTATTTTCCTCATAACTTTTTAATGTTTTCAAATTCCTAAAAATAATTACTAAAAACTAATATTCAGATCATTAGAAATAAAAAAGGTATTCTTATTGCATTTCGATAAACCAAGCCAATCTCGAGTAATTTGTGTTAAACAACGTGCTTTTACAACATTTTTTTAATACATTCTTTCACACAAAGAATGTTTTGAAATATTATTAAGCGTAGAAAATAGATAATTATCAATTCCAAATATTGTTCCTCTATTTTCCCCTATTCACACTCTAAGTCTTTTTTAAAACGAACGCTGAACACCCTGTAAAATTCCTTCATCATTCTGTATCATTGCAGTCTTGATCGATTTTTTGTCTTAACTGTTCAATCGTGTCAATTTGACTATTATAAACTCGTGATTTAAGATAACTCCCGACAGTGAAATCAAGGGGAGTTAGGTCAGGAGGCTGAGCAGGCCATTTAATCGGTGCATGTGAACCACGGCCAATTGATCATTTTTTTAAAAAACAGCTTGCATGAAATATTAGACAATATTTCATTGCAAATGAGAAGAAATATGTTTTTTATGCATGACGGCATAACACCATATTATACCAGAACATGTAGAACATGGTTACACAACCACTATCCTAATAGATAGTGGAACATTCATTCAAGCAACAGTTCACAAAAATAAACTCTATAAGCGTATCCTTAGGTAATATTTTTTTAGTTTTTACTTCCACATCCACGTAGTGGATTGGAAGTATAGTAATCGCAAAAAAAATGTTCCAAAATTTTTATTCGTGAAATAGGTTTAGAATGTCATTAAACGTCGAGATTTTAAATTTGAGCGAAACAAAATTTTCTGTCTGTCTGTCTGTCTGTAACTTTTTTTTTTGTCCGCACGTTTTCTCCGGAACGGTTTAAGATATTGACTTGAAATTTTGTACACGTATATATTATAACGAGATCTGGAACTGGATTGTTTTCTGAGGATATTCGGTGAATGGTTGGTGGTTAAATAGGGGTAAATAGGGGAAAATAAGTAAAGCAAGCTTGTAAGAGTACAGAAACTTGAAATTCCGTGTATGTACTATAAGTTAAGGCCTCAGATTTTTTATAATATTTTTCAACCCCCACCACCCCTACCCCATTAGTGGGGTTGATAAAATAAAGTTGAGATTTTCATTTGAAATTTCGTACACGTATGTATTATAACGACGTCTGAAATTGGATTATATTTTGAGATGATTCCGTTGAAGGGTTGGGGGTTAATTTGGGGTAAATAGGGGAATATAAGTAAAACAAGTTGGTAAGAGTACAGAAACTTGAAATTCGGTAGAAGCCAAAGCATCAGATTTTTTTATTATATTTTTCAACCCCCACCACCCCTACTCCAATATGAAAAGGGTTGATAAAATAAAATTGAGATATTCATTTGAAATTTGGTACACGTGTGTATCATAATGACATCTGGAACTAGATTATAATTTAAGATGATTCCGTTGAAGGGTTGGGGGTTAAATAGGGGTAAATAGGGGTAAATAGGGGAAAATAAGTAAAGCAAGCTGGTAAGACTACAGAAACTTGAAATTCGGTATATATACTAGAAGCCAAAGCGTCAGATTTTTTTGTAATATTTTTCGACCCCCACCACCCCTACTCCAATATGAAAATGGTTGATAAAATAAAATTGAGATATTCATTTGAAATTTGGTACACGTATGTATTATAACGACATCTGGAACTAGATTATATTTTGAGATGATTCCGTTGAAGGGTTGGGGGTTAAATAGGGGTAAATAGGGGAAAATAAGTAAAGCAAGCTGGTAAGACTACAGAAACTTGAAATTCGGTGTATGTACTAGAAGCCAAGGACTCAGATTATTTATAGTATTTTTCAACCCCCTACTTCATTATTAAAAGGGTTGATAAAATAAAATTGCGATATTCATTTGAAATTTGGTACACGTATGAATTATAACGACATCTGGAACTAGATTATTCTTTGAGATGATTTTTTTGAAGGGTTGGGGGTTATTTAGGGGTAAATAGGGGGAAATAAGTAAAGCAAGCTGGTATAAGTACAGAAACTTGAAATTCGGTGTATGTACTAGTGGCAAAGGCCTCAGATTTTTTAATAATATATTTCAGCCCCCCACCAGCCCTACGCCATTATTCTAGGGGTTGATAAAACAAAATTGAGATATTCACATGAAATTTAGTACGCATATGTATTATAACGACATCTGGAACTAGATTATATTGTGACATGATTGCGTTGAAGGAGTGGGGCTTAAATAGGGGTAAATAGGGGAAAATAAGTAAAGCAAGCTGGTAAGACTACAGAAACTTGAAATTCGGTGTGTGTACTAGAAGCCAAGGTCTCAGGTTGATATAATTGAGATATTCATTTGAAATTTGGTACACGTATGAATTATAACATCTGGAACTAGATTATACTTTGAGATGATTTCGTTGAAGGGTTGGAGGTTATTTAGGGGTAAATAGGGGGAAATAAGTAAAGCAAGCTGGTATGAGTACAGAAACTTGAAATTCGGTGTATGCACTAGAAGCCAAGGCCTCAGATTTTTTAATAATATATTTCAGCCCCCCCATCCCTACTCCATTATTCAAGGGGTTGATAAAATAAAATTGAGATATTCAAATGAAATTTAGTACGCATATGTATTATAACGACATCTGGAACTAAATTATATTTTGAGACGATTCCGTTGATTGGTTGGGGGTTAAATAGGGGTATATAAGGGAAAATAAGTAAAGCAAGCTGGTAAAAGTACAGAAATTTGAGATTTGGTGTATATATTAGAAGCGAAGATCTCAGGTTTTTTTATTAGTATTTTCCATCACCCACCACCCCCACTCCCTTATTAAAAGAGTTGATAAAATTAAATTTAAATTTTCAGTTGAAATTTGGTACATTTATGTATTATAACTACATCTGAAACTAGATTATGTTTTGACATGATTGCGTTGAAGGAGTGGGGTAAGTAGAGGTAAATAGGGAAAAATAAGTAAAGCAAGCTGGTAAGAGTATTGCAACTTGAAATTCGGTGTATGTCCTAGAAGCCAAGGCCTCAAATTTTTTAATAATATTTTCAACCCTTCCACTACCCTTACTACATTATTAAAGTGGTTGAGAGATATTCACTTGTAATTTGGTAGACGTACGTATGTATTATAACGACATCTGAAACTAGATTATATTTTGGGATGATTCCGTAGAAGGGTTGGGGTTAATAGGAGCGACTAGGGGAAAATAAGTAAATCAAGATGATAAGAGTACAGAAATTTGGGATTCGGTGTATATACTAGAAACCAAGGCGTCAGATTTATTTCTAATATTTTTCAAACTCCACCACCTCCGCTTCATTATTAATGGGATTGATAACATCAAATTGAGATATTCACTTGAAAATTAGTACACGTATGTATTTTAGTGACATCTGATTGAGATGACTCCATTGAAGGGGTGGGAGGTGGTAAGTTGTGAATAGTAGAAAATAAGTAGGGTGAACTAGAAACTTCATTTTTAACGTATATGGTAGAAACCAACTGAACAAACTTTTCTATGACATCTGCCCCAAATATTATTAAAATTCTATGACCAATAATTTCCACATACTAGAGTGCAGATATAGTCAAGATGTTTCCTTTAAAGTGACTTGGATAAAGAATCTTGATGTGGAAGTAGTGATTCCTTAGGCAGCGGTTTTCAATAATGGAAAGGGTACAATTATTGTTTATTCTTAAAGCGCTTTGGTGAGTTATATCCATTCTTAATCCTAATCTTCTAGTACTTATCGTAGAATCTTCCATTACAATATCGAATGTTTCTTCTTCAACGTCAACAGTTCTCGCGTTTTTTGGACGGCCAGCGTCTCTGTTTTTCACTTGAAGACTTCCTGTTTCTCTAAGTCGACGCTCTGTACATAAAAAGGTTTTGGCATCAGGGACATTTCTCTTCGGAAATTTATGCCGTCTGTATACCAGACTGTTTGTACCGGTATTGGAGGACGGTGTGTTCAGTCTTCCGTATCGCTTTTAAATTGAACTAACGCTTAGAAAATAAGTAGAGAATTCTGAATTCTGGATTCGGATCTGGTTTTTGCGGCTACAACGCAGAACTATTAATTTCACTGCAATTCCTGGAAAGGGAATTGATTTGGAACCAGACACGATAAAAACGACAGATTCTGACGGTAGGGGATTCAATTCGAATATCCTCACGCGAGAAAATTATTTATCCTAATTTTGCAATTCCCATTCATCCAAATTGAGATTCAAAAATAAAAAATAAATGTTTTGTGTTCGTTTATATTTAGATTACCATATTCATGTTTTTTTATTAAAAATATTGCAAACAATATAAAGTGTTCATTTATAAAGAATATTTCTACCATCTCTTTCAATTCCCTGCAAGCTTGGGGGTAGTTTTCACCCCTAAAAGTATGAAAATATTTCAAATTTTTTTCGACAGAAGTTTATTAGAAATTACAAGCAAACTAAAAAGTATACGTCTCTGCTTATTTTTCAAGCGTTATTTAGTTTAAAGGCAATATAAGGATAGTTCTCACCGCTTAAGGGTTGTAAAAATATTTCTTCATTGTACCATTCCCATTTATCTAAACTCAAATCAAACAGTGAAGAAAAAATCATAATTTTTCCATTTTATGTCAATTTAGAGATAGTTTTACACATTTTGGTTAACCCTCAGAAAAAAAGTTACATTTTTAGGGCTGACGTACTATTTTTAGAACCGTGGGACCCCAATTTTCGTGATCAACGACCCAAGAAACATGAAATACAAGTGGTCTTAATAAGGAAGGCATTCCTAGCGTCAAACCCCGCGTTTTACATGGACTATTTCAATTTTGACAGAAGACAATTTTATTGTCGGTCTGCAATTTTTTTGTCTGTTTATTCTGAAACGGTCTAAAATATTTGCTTAGAATTTGGTACACGTATGTATCATAAGGAGATCTATCATTAGATTATATTTTGAGCTTATTCCGTTAAAGGATTTGGGAGTAAATAGGAGTGAATAGGGAGTAAATAAGTTGGCACTCTGGGCTTCCGACTAGTCAACACTCTCAAATCCCTTTCAAACTCCGAGAGGGCTCGGTAACAGCCGTTCCCTCTCACGACAGACGAAAGACGCTCTCGGTAGCCTATACATGCCAGCGAAGAAAGAAGACCAAGACAGAAGAGCGCCAGAAGAAACGACCCAGCTGGCAGGGTCTAACAGTCAGGACCAGGCCCACCCCTTACGAGGATGGTCCAGGTCTATAGCGATGATTGGGACAAAGAGCTCAAGCTCGACCCCTAACCATCCGAGACAGTCATCTTTAGTCAAGAATATTGACGCCGGGTAAATAAGTAAATCATGCTACGAAGAGTCCAGAAACTTGGGATTTGGTGTATGTACTAGAAGCTGAGGTCTCAATTTTTTTATGACATACGCCACCCCCCCCCCCTCTATTATTGAAGGGGTTAACAAAATAAAATTGAGATATTGCCTTCAAATTTGGTAGACGTATATATTTATGACGAGATTAGGAATTAGATTAGATTTGGAGTTTACTCCGTTGAATGGTTGGGAGTAAATAGTGGTAAACAAGTAAAGCAAGTTAATAAAATAAGAGTTCGGAAATACATATACTTTTTTTTCTTCATTTTTCAAGATAAAAATTTGAAATTAGTGTGCATTATATTTGACACGACAATACATTTTTTAAGATAGCCGAACCCACAAATTTACTGCCGGTTTAACCAGAAATACTACAAACCTATCTATTTCAAACATCATTCTATATATTTTTGTATATTATCTGATAGGGGTTTGAGTTATCTTTATAATCGTTTATCAAAATCAAAATGGAATCTGAAATTACCTTCTAAAATAATCTATGACTGTGGTCAATTACTGAGAAAAATGCTAAATTCTCATTGGTCATTTACAATTTCACGTCAATTTTTTAATCAATGGTATATTTGAAAATTGCATTGGAAAGGTAATATAAAGCACTGCCAAAAGAACGTACAAAATGCAGAGTGTGTCATTTCAACTTGGTATTTGGACTGTTCTGGTTGCTGACAAGATCAGTTACATCTTCACTTTTTCCCTATTTTTAAGACAAGAATTTGAAATTAAAACAGAATATTTGGCATAAATATTCATTTTTGACATAATATTTTGAAATTGCGTTGAACAGCTAATCCAAAGGTGTGCGAAATGTAATAAAAAATGCACAGGGCATCGTTTTCAGAAATGAGTATATTGGGTCGTGTCTGTTCATAAAATATTTATTTAAAAAAAAGTTATAAATTAATTAAATTGCCACTACAATTATTTATTTTGGGGGGAAAATGTGTTTCATGTCCATTTATGGACCGAGTTTAAATTTAAACATTGCGTTGAAATGCTAATCTAAAGCTTTGCCGAAATCTTGTAAACAATGCGATGAGTGTCGTTTTAAAAAGTGAGCATTGGGTTGTTTCTTGTTCATAAAATATTTATTATAAATTAATTAAATTGCTAATATAATTATACTAAAAACCAAGACTTTCAAAATTTTTTATAACATCTGCCACCCCGTTACCTCCCCACCCTATTTTTTACAAAATTAAATGTCCTACCGGAATTATTAGTTATATTGGTGTGGTCGACCGGGGACTCGGATGGACGGACGTTGGTCGACCGGTCAGTCAAATGATCGGACGTCAGTCGGTAAGTCAGGCAGGTGGTCGGACGTTCAAATGGACCCTCGGTCGGTCGTTGATCGGCCGGACGGTCAGTTGGACGATGAGTCAGACGGACGACCGGCCAGTGTTACAGTCAGTCGGATGTGGGACTGTTGGCCGCACAGTCGAATGGTTGGACGTCAGTCGTTCGGCTAGTTGAAAATGTAGTGAGGTGGCATATTTTTTTAAGGGTTTTTGAGAAAGGCGATTTCAGATATTATATTATTAAAATTCTATAAGTAATTATTTCCACATACTTTAGTGCAAACATAGTGGTGTTTTCGGTCAATGAGACCTAGATCGGAAATCTAGATATGGGATTTCTTAGGTAACGGTTTATTCCAGGTATAGCTTACGGAAATACTATCATTTGAAAATGCCAATTAATACATAAAAGGAGAACCAGAACCCTATCTTGAACGAGATTCTCAAAACAAATAAAATATTCAGTCAAATACTGGCTAAATTGGGTACTGCAGGAAGACAAGGATCACAACAAAATAGAGAAAAGCCAAGCGGGAGTATTAAATATTACAACTGCGGTAAGGTAGGACATATTAAACGAGACTGTCGACAGTTAAACTCGAATATAGTTCATTCTGCAAGTATGGAAGAGACTTAGAATAAATAAAGTAGCGGAAGGCCAAGTGGACGACGTATGAAGTCTTATCACTTCGAAGAATTAGGACATATCCAACTAGAATGTCTACAAGGGAAATTGGAGAGTAACCGGTGATGCTGTGAAAACGAGGGGCAAACTAGAGTAAGCCGGTGATAGAGAGGCTATGTCAGACAGGGAACGTGATGCCTCTAGAGAAGTAAATATTTCCTAGCTTCGAAGCATTCCGAGAAGTCCACCACTACAAGGATGTGAGAATAACACGAAACCTCAGAAAAATACAGACATTTTATCCGGAAGAAGGTGCAAGGAATGTTGCAAATACTGGCACAAGGAGAAACTGCAGGTTATGGGAGCAGTCAACACTATCAAGGTGGAGGTGCCGGATGACAGGACAGATGAAGCGCTCAGACAAGAGCAGCTGAACGATGTGGAAAATGGGCCTATATGGAGAGCCAAAGAAGAGGGAATTCGTCCAAAATGGAAGGATTGTTCAGACAAAAGAATGGGACTGAAGACACTATGGGAGCAGTGGGACTCACTGAAAGTCATGAACGGGCTGTTGAGGAGAGCATGGGAAAGCCGCAGGTGGTTATGCGTCTAGTGATTTCCAGGTGTTAAGTAGCGAAGGTGCTTCAGGAAGTGCACAATGCAACATCCGGTCGACACTTCGGTGCTAACAAGACACTGAAGAAAATACGAGAACAATTTTATTGGATAAAAAGTCTTCAGGATGTGGAGGCTTGGTGTCGAAAATTCAAGATTTGAGCAGACCACAGACTGAAAGTAAGGATGAAACTATATAATGAAACTGTAAGTGGTAAGTACGGTGGTATACAGTACTCAATTTAGTCAATTTGTGGTATTATACAAAATACGTCATATGAAGTTTCAGCAAGAGCTGTCAAAATGTAGAATTATCTACCTATCTGACGTAATAAATTGCATGTATCTTGTATATCTACCTATAGATTGGTCGTGTCGTTAATACAAGTAATTCTTAGCAATAGTTCATACTGAATTGTAGATATATGTCATTCGTAAATAATTAAATCGTTGGGATCCGATTACTTGAAAGTATTTAATGATACAGTTTTGCTTTCATGAATCTGTCAATGGGTGATTGCGGTCGGCAGCATTCACACCCGCATTGAACGACACAGATATTGATTGATCATCGACAATTTGCTCAGTCAGAATTGATATGACATACGTGAAAATATTTCAGTGTTTGTGGACGACCCCTCTCTCACCTTCTAGTCAGCAAATATTTATCAACGGAATGCAGAAATTTCTAATTCACAAAATAAATACGTTACTACATTATTTGTTTTAACTGTAATATATGCAAAAAATATTTTGGGAACTGGAAAACATTTTCGTTCTTGAAAAAAAATACGTAAAAATTTTAAACTGTTGGTCGTACTATATTTTATGAAATTCCCAGGAGTCTATTGCTTTAGTTTTAACTTAGAAAAATTATTTTCGCGTGTTAAGTAATTTCTTAAATGTAGCTACAAGACTTTGTTAAGACGAAGTTTAGAATAATAACGATACAAAGTTATGGTAACCCACAAATATATGTTAAGAATAAATAAAAATATAAATATATTTCTTTCGCATTTAAGCGGTGTTATTATATCCTTCGCTGACGGCCTCATTTCTCGCGCGTCTGTGTTCAGGCCGCCCCTTCCCTAGCCATCCAGCATCCCATTTTTCCCCTATTTCTCCAAGTTTCTCTCAGTCAGGCTTGTTTTAGCCTCGCGCCGAGGAAAATCTAATATAAAACCTGAAACAAAAGAAACCTTTCTGACGGACATTTCCGTGGAAAAGTGGGGGGAAAAACTCCTTGCCCAGAACCAATGAAAACTCGCCTACGTTCAGATGTTTTATTGATCGGTATTTTAGACGCTGAAATACTTCAGACGTTTATACGGCGTAGCCTTATACACCTTTTACGTGAGGAAAAAGAAAAGAACACTTCTTTCCTTTTAAAAAGGACCGAAACATTCATTTTCTATACGGTAAAGTGGAATGGACGATTTTTATCAATATTCTACTTGCGTGGGGGAGAGAGAAAATCGAGCGATAGAGAGAGTTAACTCCCTTGCTCCGTTGTTTTTCATAGCCCACTGCTTTTCTTTCCCTTATACCCTTCTTTCATTTTCCAAGGACTATTGTTTTATATTATTTTGCATTTCAATTTCGAAGTCACTGTTTAACGAAATTCACCTTTATTAAAATACATTTAAAATATTAAGTAATCAATAAAAAATGCAAAATCATTTTTATTCTTAAATAGCACTTAATTACATATGTTTAAATTCAACGTAAATCAATTAATAAACTGAACTTTATTAATAAATTAATATATTTCAGGATACCAATTGGAAATTAAATATTTTCCATTAGATATATATTCATATGTAAAAAGGCATGGTAGAATGTAAATAGGACTATATCCGTCATACAGGGCGATCGTCAGAGGCATATAAACTATCTCGTTTTATATAAATTATATTTTGGTATAATTTTAGAGTAAACTGTTATTAAGGTTGGATTAAACATACAGTGAAGTTAACTCAAGAGATACCCGTAGATGTAAAATATTATTGCAGTATGTTTAATAAGATATTTTGCAAAATTGTATAGTAGAATACTCACTACTGAAATCGGGCAATATCCGTCATATAGGATGATCACCAATGCAATTCAATTCAAAAGTTTTTATTTTTAATAACCTATATAACATTTCATTTGGATGAGTACGGCGCCGACAAAAACTTAAAATAATTTACAAATAACACTTTACTCCTATCCCTTGTATAAAAGATTAAAAAAGACTGATGGCAAAAAAAGTATGTAATAAAAAAATATTTAAAATAATTTATAAAAAGCATAAACAGCGGTAAAAAAGACAAGCCCAGTCTTTGGGGATGATCACCAGAAGCATGTACATTTTTCTATTTTCGAGTTTTGCCGGTAACAAACAATTAGTAATGGGCTTGTTCAGCATTTTTTTTTTATTTCACAAATCGAAAGTGCAATTATAAATTAATGGATCTGCAAAATATCAGAATCTTATTCGCGCGTTTAGTATCTTAAAAACTATTACAAATTTCCATCTCGCGAAAATGGGGTGTGGCCAGGCGCTACGTCACTATACGCATAGACTCGGCGATCTCAATAGACTTGATGCTCCTTATTGGTTATAATCATAAGTGTTTTCGAAGTATTGTTTGTTTTGCTTACTACTTGACAGTAGGGGAGTACAATTTGGTGAAATGTCAAAAAATTACAATTTACGATTATAATTCATCGCCGACCTTCTCCTTTCCGCAAACCCATAGAACGAACTTCCACTCGTCGTATTTATTTAGTTACCAGCGTTTAAAAATTCCATGTTTTTCGACTTTTCAGGTTAAATTTGAAAGGTCCCAGAAAGCCATTTTTCTTACGTCACTTGCGTATAGTGACGTCACAAATGAGCGCTCGGTTTTTGCAACTATTACTAAATTCAACTCCTTATATTTCGAGAACGGAAAAAGTTAATAATACGAAATTTTAAGTATATGATGAGAATATCGAGTACTATATGAAAAAATATAAAAACCATATAAAAAGAATATCATGGAACAAGCCCATTAGACATTTTCAGGGAAACTTATGGTGAATCTGATGTCAAGAGTTAAAGATTAAAAATGGCCAATTTTTGCAGATTTACATGAAATTGAAGCACTGAAAAGGGTGGAAATAGAAAAAAATTGAACTGCCTTTAAGAAAACTGTCAATAACTCTTTATAACATATCACAGTCGATGTCGCTCGGTTAATTGTACCCTAGGTAAGTATGACCTAATATAGATTTTGAGGTCGATGTAAAAATGATCAAATAACAAAATCGAAATGAATTTTTATCCTATCTCACACTTGATATTAAGTAATAGAGTTTATTAAAAAATAAACTTTTTACCCCAAAAAAGTTGGATAGCTCTGTATCCACGAACTCTTGGGCCACCACATATATGTGGATGTATATACATAATTATTTTTGTTAAATGGAATTGTTCATTATGTTTCAAGCTGGCAATTAATAACGTTTGCATGCACTGGGTTGGCCCACACCCTATGAGTTATTGAATATATCAGATATAATATACATATAATGAATATTGTCTATAATTGTTTATTTGTAGCATATTTATGTTCTTTCTTTTTGTTGGGTATTTTGCCACTGAAAAATATTAAAAAATGTTTAATGAAAAAACCTCTGCGCCAAACGAATCAGACAGAGGTTGGTTTTTGAATACTTGACTGTTTCAAAAAGTCTCACACCTAAAAATATGTAAACTAGAAGAACAATGTTATAAACTAAAAAATGAAAATGAAAGCTATCGTCAGTTAACGTTTCGGAAGAGAATCGACTTCCGTTCTCAAAACTTTTTGGCCGTCAACCATGGTAGAGGTGTTTTAAAATCTCATGAGCTGTGACCTTCATATGCGCAGAGACATTATCCCTCCTGTTGACTCAGTTACAGTTCTTAAAAAAATTATGTTTATTGTTTACAATTTATTACGAGCTCTTGTTTATATATACAGCAAGGTATCCGCCAGTGTCTTCAAAAAGATACTTATAACTCAGAGTAAACTTTGCCTTTTGCGCATTTCGCGGCTCATAAGATTCTGAAACACCTCTAGTTATTTTTATTTATATATTTTTAGGTCTAAGACTTTTTGAAACAATCAAGTATTCAAGAACCAAACTCTGTCTGATCCGTTTGGCGCAGAGGTTTTTCATTAAAATTTTTTAAATATTTTTCAGTGGCAAAATACCCAACAAAAAGTAGGAAAATATAATGAATATATTTGAAAAATTGCTGAATGGTCATAGAATTTTGTATAGTTTTTTTCCTAGCTTATGTATTTACAAAACACACTTTTGTCACAATAGAAATTCCTATTTCATTTAAATATTTTAGAAACATTAATTTACATAACTAATAATTAAAGGTTATTTTTGTCATGTAAATAATGTAAAATCCAAAACACTAACTACGTTCGTGGAATACATTGCTTAATATTTCAATTTACAGCAGTAAATCAAACCGATTTTAAATGGCGAAAATGTAAAGAAAATTATAATTAATGACTAAGAGTGAATCGCTGAAAGGAAATAGTTTCAGTGTTTCATCTATCTCTTTATCTTTTAAATAATATGCAATGAGAACAAAGATGGCCGCCTTAAAACTAACCTTAATTTATCAATGTCTTCAAGATAACGAAACAATGGAGTGTGTAAAACATCCATTGTTTCTGTTTATACAGCAAAACAACGTAATGTCGTCGAAACAAAACAGTGCACAATGACCAAGGCCTTCTATTAAATTTACTTGGGAATTCGAGCAGCTATATGGGATGTAACCTTACGTTTTATAGGGAGATTTTTATGAGATTAATGCTTCTATTTTATATTAGGTCGTTAAAGGTATATAGTCAACACATTTTTAACATTACTTTACTTACATTCTCATTTTATCGGCAAGAAGATTTACCCTAAAGTTAGGACAACAAAAATAAATAATGTATTGTGCTGACGTTTCGGAAGCGGAATCTGCTTCTTTTATCAGAGCTCTATTAAAAATTATTTTATGTGCCATGTACATTAAATAAAAAATAATTAAAAGAATGCCGTAACTAATATATTTTAGTGTTGATGCACGAAGATTTCTCTTTGTGCTCTCCACATAACTTTTTTATTTATGGGTATGTATTTTTATTTTTATTTTCTAAAAATCACTTATTTTATTCAGTAACTTGTGACAACTTACAGAATACAAGCTGCTTGTCTTCTCTTGAGGCAAATTAAAAACATTTTTCCTCATTATAATTTTATGGCTACATTAATTACTGTAAATTGAAACCGACTGTTTAAAAGAAATGACATACCAACAGGGTGAGCAAACTGTCCCTCCGGACCTTTTTTCTCATAACGCGCAAAAATATTACCGCGAGATAAGGTACTTCCCAACAGCTCCACTGTAAATGGATATTTACCTGTGGAGCGGTTAATAAATACAAACAAAACAAAAAGTAAATAAAAAATAAAAGCCGCCAGATTCAGAAACAGAAGAAACAGAAAATTTAGAAGAAGAAAAATAAAGAGCTGACGATAGATGGAAACTTAAAAGAAGCATGGAAACTGGAAAGAAGCATCTCGCAAACAACTGCACACCCCATCAGATGATGACAGATGGAAACTAAATAGAAGCATGGAAACTTAAAAGAAACATCTCACAAACACCTACACTTCCCATCCTGCATTTCCACCCCATGCGTCATGCGGCTCTCGCTGCTGAAAACAAGCATGTCCAATGTCCAACCCGGCGTATGCAGCCGGTCCGGCGGTATATAAAACATCCAAGATTTGGTTCCGGCACGCGGTTTGGCCGTCCGTTGGGCATGTTCGACGGACGACCAAGCTGCGTGTTGGAACGAACCTCCATGGATGCCCGAAAGCGGCAGCAATGCCCACCTTACGCCGGAAAATCAATCAATCGATCAATCAATCAATAGCGACCAATTTTGGTCAACGTTGACTGGGTCTGCATTACATGTTCCTCGACGTTATTATACCCCTTACAAATACAGAACGAAAAGTATATTGCATTTGATCGGCACATTTCTAAAACCGGTAATATCGCTCGTAGAGTGCAAAATGTCATATTACTGTGTGATCTGAACAACTTTCAAAATGTCCGTCCATCTGTCCGTCCGTCTGTTTGTCCGTCCGTCACGTTTCCTATAAGCACGATAACTTAAGAATGAAAAGTCCGATTGTACTGAAACTTGGACAGTAAGTGAGTGTTTGCTAGAGGAAGAAGCCTATTGTGTCTTGACAATATTGATCAATAAATAAAACATTTATTAATTATTTAAATTTAAAGATAATCTACGGTTTCATGTTCTATAATTAAATAAAAAATGTCTAAAACTAATATTATCTACAGAATAACTGCGAGAAGTATCCTATAGGATGGCGAAGAGTATAATGGTTAGCTTGTTTGCTTTAATTTACCACATGCACGATTGAAATTTAACTCACTTCCAGTTCAGGTTGAAAAAATTTAGTCATTTGATCTGTTCAGCTCTAGCGTAAAGCACACTGAAAAATATTATCTTAGAGGTGCACATGGTTATGTTAACTATTAAAGAAATGCACTGTATTATTTTAAAAGTATGTTGGCCTATTATGAATTACAAATAATAGGTAAGTAGAGGAAGATATGTTACGGAGAAAAATGTCAATAAAAATTATTTCTCCAATTAAATTGATTGTTATCGATCATATAAAAGTACGTACATCGAAGTATTTATTGCGGATCAATATGCACGCCAATAATACGGGCAGGAAGCCTTAAACGTACTCGTCAGTTCGAAGTAAATGGTCAATTCGCTTAAAGTGAGGCATAGAAATCCGTCCGCCCATTCGATGTTCAATCTAGTTAACCGACCACGCATACTCGACTGAACAGTAATAGATATATCTATCCAATTTTTGGTTGCTCTAGAAGGTTCTTTCAAAGGTTTCAATTTCCGGAGAGCCATTTTGGGGAGTCAGTTTTAAGCTGGTTGCTCTCAAGGGTTGACGTTGTGTCTCTTAACGTCCAGTTTTATTTTGGGATTTTTCCTTGGAGTACCCGTTGGGTCTCGTTGTTGTGATTTCTATTTTGTTTTGTGTGTACGAACCCAACTATCGACAGTGTCGGATTTGTTGCTTAAAACCCACCCCGGTAAGTTCACGTCTTTTTTTACTTACCCTTTCGTGTATCTTATTTGAGCTCTTCTCCCTTACAGTAGTGTATGTCCATCTCTGGAACCAATAAAGCACCAACTCAACGATTTACAGAGAAACCGCAATCTATGCGTAAGTGATGTAACTGTTTTATTTGCTTTTTTATCATAGGGATATTTTTCCTCCTTTACAGGGTTCTTATGTTAGGTTTTTGTTAACATTATTGGCTTGTCTACCCCGTAATATTCACTACACTTGGGTTTGGTGATACTCTTTCTTCCCCCGGAAGAATCCGCTCTATTCCGGAGACTAGGCGTTGCACTGATCAGGAAGGTCTTCGTCTTCCAGTGGATAAATTGCAGCTGTCCTTCGTACCCCCAGACCATCAACCACTATAGTATAGCTCCAACGGATCTTACGTAATCTGCAATTGTTATTTATCCTTGTCTACGTTACCACCGTTGGATACAGATAAGTTATTCTCTTCCTTTTCCTTAAATTTGTGTATATATGTATGTAGGTACAATAGTCGTGCAAAATTATTTTTGTAGGCATATATATAGGTATGTGTACACATATCTTTTTATGTACCGCCCGTGAATATCTTACACATTATTATTAGTAATTATTTATTACATTATTATTAGTATTCTAAGTGACCGCCTTATATAATACTAGGTTATAGTGATTTTTGTGTACTCCAAGATTACTTAATTAAATTTATATTTTTCTACATCGTGTTTTCTGTCATGTACTGTGTGTGAGCCTGACCACCAACCTCAAAACTCAAGGAAACCCACCCCAGCTGGAGCTAGTCGAGCGGTGGGCCGATTCGTGGATGAGGGCCATTGAGTTGGCGCACTCAAAAATACATTTTTGTTACAAGTTTTGCCCTCTTGTTGACCAAATCAGTCGATTCAAATTTTTAATTTAATTACTATTTTAAACAATTTATTAATTACAAAATTAATCATACTGCGAAATTTTCGCTAATTTTTTTAACTTTTGTATTATATAACTTTTCATATTTTTTTCATACTTTCTTTCATTTTTCATATATTTTCATTTCTATATTTTTTTTATTGTAACAGATAGCATTAGTTTAACCAATCCCTAAATAAATTTAAAAAATGGAAAATATTGAACTGCCCTTAGAAAAAGGTAACTAAATTTTATTTCAGCTCGTCTAATTAATTTGGCCTTATTATTATTATGAGGCGTTACAGTCCCAATCAAAAGTAAGTCGAATTCTAAATCGGAACTTTCCCATAATAAATTATTACAAAAGGTTATAAGTTGATGATACCAATAATTATTGTCATAAGGGCATAAATAAATAATTTTTTATTATTAATTAATTATTTAAGTAGATTTAATTATGTTACTTAATGAACTAACTTTTGGATATTTTGTCCAAACCTATTAAAAAAAAAAAAAAATGTAAATATCTCAATTGTTAAAACTATTTGTTTTTATAGTTTTTTTGAAAGAAACTTAACCTCAAAAAACAGCTTGACATTAACAATTAACAAGGTCAAAGAGTTTTGTAGTATTTTGCATGCTACAAAATATTCCATCAAATCTTCAGCTGTACACATTCCTTTCATATAAAAAAATATATTTCACGTTCACCACATGAGTTGTGAACTACATTATATAAAAATAAACTTGACATCCGATGTTGTTTCCCAATTTTACAAATTTGTTTCAGTAAATAATTTAAAAAGAAATAAGAAGCAGAAAAAATTAAAATTAAATCATTAAATAATTTAAAAATCAGTTAAAAATCATTAACGAAAAGTGAAATTTGACAGTTTACAAATGTTTAATCATTTTTTTATTTATTAAAAGTCTCCCAATTTAATTGGAAATGGTTTTAAAATATGCGTAAGACAAAGCTTTACAAAGTTAGTTCTCGGAACTGCTGACATTAATTGGTTATTTGCTATAAATTAAAATGTACCAGAAAATTGATTGAAGGAGCCGTTACTCTGTGGTAGTTAATCATTTTGCACAAATAATTTACTAAAAGACACTACTATGTTTTCTACCACTATGTGGTAGAAAACAAAGTAGTGTGTTTTATTTAGTTATTTGAGTTAAAATGTACCGTTTGCATGCTGGATTGACATATTTTCCATAAAACTACATGCAAAAGTTTTTTTAAATTTTTAGCTTTATGAGCTTCTTAATGACTTTGGATTGTTTACCGAAAATTGAGTCATATAAAAATCTATCAAAAAAACTTTTTAGATTTTTTTCATTATTTTCGTCTAACGCCTCAAACCCTTAAGTACCTTCCTTTAGGGCGGTTTAATTTTTTTCACAATATTTAGTGATCTCTTACTTACCTTCTACGTAATGAAATAAAATATTGTGAGATAATAAAATGCAAAAAATTCCATCACAATCGCCAAGGAAAAGTTTTGCCCAAATATTAGGTTATTAAAATTCTATGGCCAATTATCTCCACATACTGAGTGCACAAGTAGTTAAGATGTTTTGCTTTAAAGATACTTGGATGGGAAATCTGGATGTAGAAGTAGTGATTCCTTAGGCAGCGGTTTTTTAATTTTTGATATCAGATTAGCTGAAAACATATAACTTAAATTTTAAGATAAATCAGATGAAATATGAATTTTATCCAATTCTGTTTGCTCATTATGCACTGGATGTAGGTCGATGAAAAAACTGGAATGAAACCATCGATGAACATAATACCTACTCCACTATTTCTAAAAATTATTGTTCCTGTGCACCAAAGACTAAGTCTCTAGCTAAAATCACTGGCACATTAAATTCGGGAATATGCTGGTAACATAAAAACTTGTTTCCAGTTTTTATTCACCTTACACTAAACGTAGCTTGATGAAATTGCAACGGAACCAGCGCCACGTCATAGTATACAATATTTGAGAGCAATTTCTTATGCTACGCTATTGGACATACGCTTGTAGAATTCAGAATTCCATCTTTTCTTGAATATTTTAAAATCGAGAAAATATATTCTAAAGTCTAAGATTGACTGTACTTCAGTTTTCCTTAAAGGTTTGCGAATTAATAGTCTTCAAATATGGAAATTATTTTGTTTATACTGAAAAAGCAATTTGACTATTGAATATCTCTTTTCTGTGAATGCACTTGTATACTGTTCCTAATCAATCTATTAAAAATAAAATCAGACTATTTACAGGTTTTTAACTGCGTGAATCATAAGTTACTGTTTTAAGTTATTTTATCTTGGAAATTACTCGTATACTGTAAGATGGTTTTGAGAAATTTAGCCGCTAGAAATTTATGAATAATAATTAATCATCTAATTTAATAAAATCAAGAAAACAGAGCAATTTTGCTCTCCTTTGTACCTACGCTACTAACTCTTGGCTATGAGATAAATAGAGTAGTCCTGGTATGGCGTTTATGGTATTCTGCTGCTTGGGATATCTTCATAGAAGCCCCTCGAGACCTGAAAAAGGCAGTGGAAGATCAATGACTCTGTCGTATATTAAATAAGATAACATGTTATAAATTAACTCCCTTTATTTTTTTTTAAATATTGAAATCATCCAAATAAATAAATCCCTTCTGTGATCCAGGACCTCGTCCATAAGCTAACTAATTTCGATTTAGTAACATGCTGATGACCTGGTACTTACTGTTAGACGCAGGCATGAGGTTAATCTCAAGCAAGTCGCCTTAATCATAATATCCAAATGCTGCTCGTCAGGGGGCCTCAGTGTAAGACTTGGGGTCTGTAACCGAAAATGATTTAGTGGTTCTATCTTTCGGTTGTGAGACACGTATATATCATGTGTATGGTGGCTAAAAACTGAAGAAGAGTCAGCGCAAGGGCATTGCAGAAACTAAAACCCTCGCCTATTTAGGGAACATAGGAGCAATGTACTCCTGTCCCAGCTATAGAAGCAATGCTACACATATTTGCTCTACATCAGTACATGAGGAAGGAGGCAGCACTCAGTGCCATAAGGCCGTAGCAGGTACTTTCTTTCAAATCAGATCTAACTGAAATCCATGTCAAAACCTACTGATTTAATCAAGCCGGACTTTGATTGACCGTTGATGTATTAATTGATTAGAATCTGAGGAAATAAATATATTTCTGGCAAAAAAATACTCGTTATTACTTCAAACTCTCACTCTCACTAAAGACTTATCATAGATAAGTACTGAAGCATATATCAAAATACTTTGCTGGCTATATGCCATGAACAACATTGAATTATAAGAAAGAAATATGCACATTACTTACAGCGTAACTGTCACAATAATGCTATTTTTAATTTTAAATTATCCTGTTCAACAAAACAAAAAAACACTTACCGAAAAACTTTAGAAACTTTCACATGCACGTATTTCGGTATCCTACACCAAAGATACACTCGTCAGTGTTACTTCCTTCAAAATTTAAAATGAACTGAATAGTCATTTCTCAGGCAATAATTATTTATTGTTCTAACGAACAGGATAATCCAAAATAGATTTTGGAAAAATTACAATACAGGTATAATCGTAAAATATAATTAAATGCAAATGCAAATTCCCTACAACGTAAGAGTACTCTAAAATAGAATTAGAGGAAATAAATATATTGCTTGCAAAAGATATATCTTTCTAAACAAAATACTTTGCTGGCTATATGCCACAAACATCATTGGATTATAAGAAAGAAATATGCACATTACGTATAGCGTAATTGTCACAATAACGTTATTTTTAATTTTAAATTATCCTATTCAACAAAACCAAAAAACAACTAAAGACAAAGAACGCTTACCAAAAAACTTTAGAAACTTTCACATACACGTGGGTCGGTATCCTAGACCAGGGATACACTCTTCAGTGCTACTTCCTTCAAAGTTTAAAATGAACTGAACAGTCATTTCTTAGGAAATAATTATTTATGGTGCTAACGGTGATTTTTCGACATCTATTGTGGATTATCCTGTTCGTTAGAACCATAAAAATTATTGCATAAATAATTATTGCCTTAGAAATGACTATTTAGTTCATTTTAAACTGTGAAAGAAGTAGCACTGAAGAGTGTATCCTTGGTGTAGGATACCGAAACACATGTATGTGAAAGGTTTTAAAGTTTTTTGGTAAGTGTTTTTTGTCTTTAGTTGTTTTTTGTTTTTTTTTTAACAGAATAATTTAAAATTAAAAATAACATTTTTGTGACAGTTACGCTATACGTAATGTGTATATTTCTTTCTTATAATCGAATGTTGTTCATGGCATATAGCCAGCAAAGTATTTTGTTTAGAAAAATATATGTTTCAGTACTTATCTATGATAAGTTTTTAGTAAGAGTTTGAAATAATTACGAGTACTTTTTGCTAGTAATATATTTATTTCCTTAGGTTCTATTTTAGAGTACTCTTACATTGTAGGAAATTTGCATTTAATTATATTTTCTTAATTGTGACGCATTTGGTACACAGATGGCTGAAGGGGTTGGTGGGGATGTAGCGAGGCCTAATTGTAGGCTATCAGATTCCTAAGTAAGAACCATCTTCCAAGCAGAAATCTACACTATACATCTAAGTACCAAGTAATGCATAAATAATGGCATTCGATGGGCAAGGATCTATATACTTTCAGACAGGAAGGCAGCGTTAAAGGCTTTCAGGTCTTAAAACTTTCTTAAAAATTACCTGAGAATACAGGCGATCCCTGAAGCAACTAGCAAAAAATAACGGGGTTACCTTGATGTAGGTGCCAGGGCACGAGGGAATAGAAAGATATGAATTACACACCTTTACAAAATAGTGCTGAAGCCCCATTTTCCGGGCCCGTCTTGTGGCTTATCTAAGGAACACATCACGGAAAAGGTCCGAAAATTGGAAGAGGAACGGAGGAAGTACTACTGGTGGAATGCTTTCGACCAAAGACAAGCGAACAAGTTAATAATTTATTCAACAAGAAATACCAAAAGAGTTCTCGGACTTAGAAATTCCGACTTAAAGCTCGCGACGGACCTTGTAATAGGCTGTTATTCCTTGGAATATTATCTTAAGAATATGTACAAGTCAGTAAAACGTAAGTGTAGATTCTGTGATACTGCAGTAGAGACTGTGGAACAAATTCTTTGTGAATGAAAGATCCCAGTCCCATTTAGGCTAAAATACCTAGAATGGGTGAAATTAACACTTGAAGACGTGGAAATTAGCTTCCAGGAAAATCAAACGCATTGTAGAAAGTTTGGGAGTTCCAGCCACAACTAGTAGGGTAATTAACAACAAAAGATCTTTTACATGTGAAGAAGGCTGCAAAAGTCAATCAATCCCTTAAACAATATAGAATATAAATTATAAATCCTAATCGACAAATAATATTTATGCCATAATACGATCTTAATTGTTAAACTTGAACAAGTTAATGTATATGAGCACATTATGTTGTATAGCTTTAATTTTGAAATTATTCTTCTTCATATCCATAGCAAAAGTGTTATGATCCGTTATTAATTCATTAATTTGCAAATCATATCAAAACTTATGTTAACTAAGGAACTACAGGAGAACAAGTATATTAAATCGTTCGTTTTGATGATCATTTCAAACCTATTAGCTTTTTAAATCTAGCATAGGAAGACCCTGTAAGAAGCATAGAGGCATATGATATGACATGCCTGCAATCAAGTCCCACAATGCTCTTTTGGCCAATCGAGGGAAAAAAGCACAGTTAAATATAAGCACACTTAATTTATACTTCTTCCATGATTTCTTCATTTTTACAGGAAAGTCCCAAATCTATTTCTACCAGCAACTTGCCAGTTGAGCAGAATTAGGCGTAGTGAAAATATCATGACACGTAGAAATATTGCTAAAGGTCTTCTTTATACTTATACTATAAGATAGGTAGCATATTATTGCTTTCAAAATATGTTTCTATAGACATTGTTACGCGTAGAAGACGACTCTTCCTCATTGTATTCTCCAGGATTCATTTACTTTTTGCCACACTAACCGAAACCGTACGTTTAAGAGGCGATCGCGGCAGATAGCAGGACGCTGTTAAACGTGCCATTCAGCAACATGAGGATGAGTAGAATATTTTATGGAACACAAAATATCTTCGAAATCATTATGAATACGAGGATAATAGTAATGTCGATCCATGTGCTCAGAGAGGTCACGATTCAATAACGCTAACAATATAAATATTTTTATTTTTTGTAAGAATATTGTCTGTTTCCAACAGCAAATTAAATTTAGAATTCGGTTTCAATAATAGATCAACCGATACAAATAATTATTATTATTGTTCATATAGGTGAGTGGTATATCCTCAAAAAAACTCGTGGAAGAGCAACCTAAGTGACCTCGAAGTTACAGATTGGAACTTTTTGGAGTCGATTTGTTATTTTATTGTCAACAAAAAACCTTATTAAACTTTTTGGCTCCGATAGACATATGACCTTATCAAGTTTAGGAAATGGCCTGCAATTCGATGACGAAAAGTTACCGGCTGCCAGTCGGTAATCGAGGGGAGCATATGACTACAAAACATTTTTTTCTCTGGAAATTTTTGGTATGGGTGGGAGAATATGGAGGGGGGTACAATTTGTTTTAATTCCCTCTACCGCACACCGACCAGAAATTTCGTCAAATTAGTACTATTTCTATGATCAAAACTATATAATATGATCATACACAAACACTAAAAAAAAAAAAACGTTCAAAACATTTGACCATTTTGGACACGATATTTCCTGTATTCCTGCGAAGTATTTTAAATAAATAATCATGCATTTAATAAAATACTTTAAGCTTTTTTACTTCCCTCTCATACCGAAGGGAAGTATTGTATTCGAGTAAAAAGCACCCTACGAGATTTTTTCAGACTTTCACGTTTCAGATCATGTAGATTACGAAAATATAGGTTTTCAATTCCGTCAGTCTGTCTGTCTGTTTGTCTCTTGGTGCATTAACTAAAAAACTACTTGACTGAAAACAATCAAATTTGGTAGGTAGCTGACGCTATTGTCAGCGAACAAGTGGTTAAACTGTCACTGGAAAATATACAGGACCGTCTAAAGGGAATAAATAATGAAAAAAAAAAATGTTTTGCTCAAATTTAATATTTCCATGTTTCATGGCATTCTAAACCTATTTGGAATAAAAACATTTGAAACATTTTTTGAAAAAATTTGTCTTTTTTTACCAATGCTATAAAATAAATGGATATTTTTTTGCTCAAATTTAAAATTTTCTACGTTTCATAACGTTCTAAGCCCATTTCATAAAAAAAATTGAAATTTATTTTTACCATTTTTTAAAAATTTTTCACCACTAGAATAGATGGTAAAAAAAATGTTGACCAAATTTAAAAATTCTACGTTTCATGGCATTTTAAACCTATTAAAAAAACTTAAAAATTAAAAAAAAAACAAAAAAAATTTGCAAATTTTTGCCAACTACAAAATACAAAATAGGTGACAAAAAAAAATTTTTTTGCTCAAATTTAAAATTTCCACGTTTCATGGCATTCTAAACCTACATCAAGAACATATTTTTACCACTACTACTACTACTACTTCTTCTTTTAACATTGGCAGCCAAGTTGTACAGACATCTACGGAACAATTCGACACGCATTGAATGAGGATAGTTGCGTGTCGAATTGTTCCGTAGATGTCTGTACAACTTGGCTGCCAATGTTAAAAGAAGAACTTCACAAACTTAACACTGTATTAAAACTAAAAAACTGTTAACTATATCAACAGTTCTATGTAAATAGTAAGTATCTATGGATATTGAATATAACAAACATTTGTCATACACAGCAAAAAAGATTTTTCAAAAAAAGTCTTGAAAAAGGAAACAGATTAGATTTCCGAAACGTCGGCGAAATATTTAATTTCAAGTTTTTATACTTATTTGTGTTGTTTATTTGAAAAAAACCAGCCTCTAACTGATCCTTTGACGTAAACGTCACAGGCGTAGAGGTTTTTTACCAGTATCATACTAGTTAATTGTGATATATTTTGTAGATTCCCCTAGCACTGCTTAAAAAGAAAACATACATGTGGCAGGAAGTCCCAAAGAATTGAAGAAGGAAAAAGAAAATCATTTGGCAACTTTTGGCACCCCAGCCGATCCAAACCAGCCTCTAACTGATCCTTTGACGTAAACGTCACAGGCGTAGAGGTTTTTTACCAGTATCATACTAGTTAATTGTGATATATTTTGTAGATTCCCCTAGCACTGCTTAAAAAGAAAACATACATGTGGCAGAAAGTCCCAAAGAATTGAAGAAGGAAAAAGAAAATCATTTGGCAACTTTTGGCACCCCAGCCGATCCAAACAATTTTTTTTTTAAAATCCCAAATAACATCGTTTCACCCTAATTGATATATCACCTAATCAACGTAATGTTTCTCGAGAGCATATATTGCAGTTTCTTATATTACTTATTTGATTAAATCAAATAGTTATAATAAAACTTCGATGTTTGTTTCTCATACCAAATGATTCATTTAATAAATAAGCTATGTATTTTAATTTACCGTAATGTTAGCATAAGCCTCCCCTCAGGTGTTATAGCTTGACAGTGATAGTTTTTCCAATTTTTCATATATTTCACTCCAATTTTGTTTAAAATATAGTCGAACGTATTAATATTCATTTTCATGTATTCAAAAAAGCGCTCTGAATGCTGCCTTAAATCTTTATAGAGGTGGTGAAATTCATCAAAATTGCATCGGATATAACCGTATTAGAAAACTGATAGTTTAAATGTTATAGTTTATCTTTGCTACAGCCGCTTGAAGTGTTCGTATTTCGTCATTAATTGAGTAATGTTCTAAAGTAGATTTATTGTAATAATTTGCATAGTTTTGATTGAATTCATATCGCGTAATATATTTGTTTGAGTTGTTATAATACATACATTAAAGATGTCTTCAGAAATAATATTATTGTTCATAGAACAGAAACAGAAAAGTACGTTTCTCTGGAATTATATAATGGCGAAATACGAACGCTCCAAACGGTTTTAGAAAAAAAAACTATCAATTTTCAGGCCTTATGGAGAAGAACTTTTGAAGAGTCAGTCATAAACTATAACATGCTAAATTTTTAGTCAATTTAACCGAGAGCCACTTTCCATAAGGAATTTCCTATTTTGCCATGTTTTATTTAACACTTAAGGTTGCGATTTTGCAGGACGAGAAAGAAATATGCGTTCCATCATATCATGATTGATATCTTAAATACATATTTCTTATTAACCAAAGATATACGCCTATTTCCCTCTCACTCTGCAAGACCCCTACCGTAATAAGTGGAAGTGTCAGCTCGAACAACAAAACATCCTGTATAAAATTCCATGTAGTAAATGACATAAATTGATCCTAGGTACTAATTTTTGTAATTACCATATTATGACAATTACACTTCGACTTATTAATTTTCATTACTAGTCAATTGTAGATTGGTTGCGATATTGGTAAAGAGAAGATTAAATAAGTACTTCAAAACTAAGAACACCTTAACACATTGAGTGGAAAAGCAACTGTGGTTAACGCAGAGATAGCAGAGACCGTAAGATGTATGGGAGAACCGGAAGGCGGTGCGAGGTGATAGATAACCACCGTTAACGAAAAGAACAACTACACACCTAACTGGATCGCTTGAACCTTCTAAAATATCACTTCTAAATGTAGAAATTTAACTTTGTAGCATGTTACTTCTATAATAAAATTAAAGGGATAAGAGAAGTTTGTATTGATATTCTTTTGCACATATCTTCTACACCAAACTTACTTCCATTCTTATTGTGCTATTTACCAGATACCGCATAATCTGTCTCTTACAGAATATGTGCAAGATATGATATAATTAATTAAGAATAACGACTTGTTTCATGCAAGAAAAACATATTTATGACGTCAAAAGCTGGTGAGAAATTATTAATTAAATATATAGTCTTTTATTTCTGTATGCGAATTATCATGTTCAAGAAGTAATTTAACACAGTAATGGATTTTATAAAACCAATTATTTTCTAAAATGTCGGCAAATTGTAACGGTATTTGGAATATATGTAGGTATTAACAAAAATATTGATCAAGAAAACGTAAACTAGATATATTTTAATTAAAACCCATTGGCGCCCAGTCATCTATTTGTAGATCACAAGAGACAACTTTTTTTAATATGACAATACCATATTTAATTTCGTAAAAACTGATATAAATTAATATTTGTAATTACTACAATAGTAGAAGACCATTTTCAAATAATAAGTCAAATTGGAAGTGTTTTTTTTAAATTCTTTAAAACCTTGAGAAAAATTGTCATTTACACTAACAAATGTATTTATTTATAAACAAAAACCTAATGAATATGAAAATATGATATATGTCATGATGAATCCCTGAAATATAAAAGTTTATTATTCCATAACTCATTTTACAATATTTTCTTTATCAGCATAATTGTAAACAACTTTATTTAGCTGATCTATATTTATACCACTGGGCACATATAATATCTAACTGGAACTTTGAGAGTTTATCCACATCAGATGTATTAGGTCATTGTTATTATCGGTCAGTGTGTGAGATAAAATGTTTCAGTCCTATTTTCACTAAAATATCACCTGTTTCCGTGGTATTTGTGAAAAATATAATTGGTAAGTAAAGCATTGTTTCTTTTGCGTTGATACAGTCCAACATTTGTAAGTGGAAATTAAATATGATAAAATTATAATATAAAAAATTAAAACATGGCGATGGTTTGAATAATAATAATAATAGTAATAATTTACTTTTAGAGGACATGGATTCCAAAAAGGGCGCTTGTCTATGATAGAAGATAGAAGAAATTATTGCAGCAATTTTTATATTGACGATGATAGTGCTACCCTAGACATTGTTGTTTTACCTCCAGAACCAGATTATGTGACAGATGAAGACGAAGTGGATGATGACTAATTGGGCATAGCAGAGGTACAATATGTTCCTGGTTAGTTGGAGGTACAATACCAGAGTACCAATGTCATCTCCGAGCAAAAAGGTTCGAAAAAGCAGATACGTTCTAATTCTCTACCGAAATGGAAAATGTGCGATCCCAAGTATACCTTTACCGATGCAGACTTTGCTACTATTATAAAAGAGAAAATAGAAGCACTGATAGAAGAACATGAAGCCCTCACCCGTTCAAGATTTTTGAGATATTTCTTTCAGATGATGTAGTAAATTATATAAAGAAAGAAACTCTGATTGAATCATTAGTAAATATAGAATCTAGATTCGTGGAAAAAAATTATCATGACCAATGTTCATTCTTATTCTAGATGAGGCACTAACAAATGCCTTGATTCGATATCGCACCATGCATGGTGGTGAGGTTATCAACGTCTAGAATTCCGTAGAGCAGTTGCAGTTCTATATATGAAACTCACATCCTCTGCTAAAATAAAAACCAAAGCTGCAGTGGCCCATGAAGACTTTCTATTCAATGGCCTAAATCATTTTATGCAATATCGTGATGGTCAGAGATGCCAAAGAAAAGATTGCAAGAGTAGACCTAAAACCTATTCCATCAAATGTTACTCTTTGTGCCAATTGCTTCCTACCTTACCACCAAATATAGCTGTTAAATTTTGCCATTATTATTATAATTTAATGATATTTTACTGATGTTCTAATGGTAATATTATTACATATATAAATAAAGTAAAATATATTTTAATATATATTACATCTGCCCAGTGATCTATTTATAGATCACCACTTTTTTGATAAAACACATGATGAATATTTTTGGAAGCATTTTGAACATACATACCGAATATTTTTGAAAAATTTTAAAAAAATTGTCTTGGGCGTTAATGGGTTTTAAATAACGGGCATTACCGACTGCGGATTCTTTTTAATTAATAATTTACTCGAACGCGACTTAATTTATTTTTACATGGTTCCCTGAAATTAGAACACACACAATTAACATTTATTGTATATTTTTATTGGTCAAATAGGTATTCGCAGTCGGGAACGCACGACTGCAACTCACAATGATCTTAAGAACACCTTCTATTCACTAAAAGCATATCAGGTTTCCTTTCTTGGAAATATTATTAACTAATATTATTTCCTCCGTCGGTTTCTTAATTAAATAGTTACTTAGAATGACAAGTCCGTATATTTTCACTAGAAGTATAGCAGGATGCTTCCTTGGCAATTGTTTGAGCTGCATGCAAACCCAATTGTAACGGACAGACACAGAGACAGAGTGATGTAATTGGAACACCTTAATTTTCATAACCTATGTAGTGAGACGTGAAAACCCAAAGACATCTAGAAGAGATTACGATTACAACCGTGTTCATAAGTAAAAATTCTAGTTTCTTTATTTAAAATTATAATTGGATATATAGTATGCAAGATGAGTCACAAATGTGTAGACGGTCAATATATCCTCAATCGTTTGAAATTTAAAAAATGTCTATATATATATATTCAATTTTTGCTAATAGGACTCCCTGTCTGTTTTTACTTAAGACTTTTCATCAATTTTCAGTTGCAAAACATAAACTCCGCATTCATTCTGGAAACTACTGTTTTGAATTCTTTTCTGCATTCGAATGCAGGGGACAAACAACATATGATAATGTTAAAAATACGTATAACTGCTTTGAAGGTAACGACTTTGCATTGGTACACTTCTCACCGCTACCTAGGCGCCGTATTTTCGAAATTTTCGTGATATTATGGGGTTGAAAAATGTCTTGACGTGATCATTCGGAATATTGACCTCGAGTTCGCATACAATGAGTCAAAATACATGTCAAAAACACACTCACTCCTGCTACGATGGACTTTACGAAAACCATATTTTTGACCCTTTTGCTACTTTACCTAAAATATTGATGACATAGAGCAAATTGAATCGGGAATTTGGATTAAGGGCATTAAAATGCATCAGAGTATTTATTTGTATATCTTTCTCAATAGACGAGAGAACCCAGTTACATGATAAATATTTAATAAAATCGTTTAAACTGAAATAAAATACCAATGCCCTAACTATGTACTTTTAATATAAAAGACTGTAAAGTAACACAACACTACCTTCTCTGTTTTTCACCTTCTAGTTATTATCATTCTTTTGGTAACCACCCTGCATATTTTTCACTAAAAGTAGATCAGGTTTTCTTCTTTGGTAATAGTATCTACCCTGTACATTTTACCCTTAAAAGTATAATAGGTTTCCTGGTAACGCGTCAATTATTACCTGTCAAATATAAGTTGAGTTGAGTTCCGTCAACTATTTTTTTTTAGATATGGTGTCAATGAACAGACATATCACATACATTCAAACAAACTGGCAGGACTGAAAAGATCTTAATTATGAAGAAATTTGTGATTTTTTCACGATTATAATAATCCCTATTCGGAACCGAGAATAAATAGTAATCACAAAAAAGTATAAGTATTAAAAAGAGTTGCAATAGTGAAGTAAGAAGATTTTTAAGTGCTGGTATACTAATTTAGTTATAAGATATATTATTATTCACACATAAATATCAATTTTATTTGGGACAATACATATGTAGTGTCCCAACAATTCTAATTTTGTTTTGTAATAGTCATTTTTAACCAACTTTTGTATAAAAATGAATTTTTATATTTCAAAAACTATAAGAATACAACGTATCAAATATTAAATGGCTGCAATTTACTGCAAAATAGAACTCTAACTCTCATATGAAAGCATAAACAAAACATGTAATACACTTCAGTACTAGATGGAGTTTAAGGGAGAGGGGACTGGAACTTTCGATGTGATAGTAGTTTCCATAACCCCAAAAAGTCTTGAACACAACACTCAAAGACTAACACTCGATATGTATTTCGGCAAGTACGTTGTCATCATCAAGAGATAACTAAAACTAAATTGTAACTACGAATATGCGTGTATTTTTTCTAAAATATATTCATGGTTGAAATAAATGAACCAGTCTTGCCATTTGTACCTAAAACTGTGGCTCGGTTCAAGGAGCCGTGAAGATGGCTATTTGGGAGAGTGAAATGTAAAAATAGTATGAGTAATGCGCAGAGTTAAAGGTCATCCGAACCTGAGAGACGTACTGTATATTGCAGTTTTGATGCCCTTTCGTATTTTTGTGTCCTTGTGCAAAATTCTTAGCGACATGTTACCTTAACATTATAATACAACATTTGCATAAAACAAGGCAGTCACATGTCCTTAGTAATCCTCCTGTTTGGCAGATGTGTCCCAATTTGGGTAAGATGTTACTTCTTCATATGATTCTAATTTGAAATCTTGTACATCTTCCTATGTTTGTACATTTAATCAAAAACTTTAGAAACATTTTTGTCTAAAATTATAACAAAACATATTTTATATAAAACATGGCAGTTACGTGCTTCTGACGATCGCCTGATGACATATATTTCATTATTACAATAGGAAATATTCATTGCAAATTTACATTATGTTCTGAATTTCAAATAAAATAATAACAATAATATTAAAAATGTCTTTAACACATTTTAGAATAAAATATTATTAAGGACTAATGCACGAGAAGATTATTCAGACCTGAAATACACACTGTATATTACAGTTTCGATATCTTATACATTATTGCGTGTGCTTGATCAACACCTTTAGTACCTAATATTTTGCATAGTCAAGAGAAATTTATTTAAGAAGTTGAAAATATATATTACTTAAAATCTTGAAGTCGAGAGATATATAATTATTAACTTTCTTATTCGGATATAGGAAAGTAATAATGGATTACTACACTTAAAAATGTCTAAATGTAATTTATTTTTAATTACTTCTTTTGGCGTTCAGGGAGGGTATTAGCCTGTTCAACGACATTTTTCTATCTTTTGTTGTCTCAGATACTATTCTTCTTTACCTTCTTACTCCCATGGACCTTATATCCTCCCCAGCATATTCTTTCCAACGTTTCTTCGTCTTCCTCTCAGTCGTTTCCAACCAGGCAAGTCTTCCACTTTTGACGAATCTTACAATATTGTATCTCTTATTGGCCTATCACGTTCATGATTCATCCTGATTTGCCAAAAACCGTTCTCATTTTGGACAGGTCCGTAAATCTTACGTAAGATACTCCCTTCGAAAATCCTTAGCTGATTAATGTCTGCACTGGTTACCATGCTTCACACACGTATATTACCATGGGTCTAATTAATGTAGTATATTGTATACTTTTACTTTAAACGATCTATTAAGTAGTCTAGATTATAGCGGCTTTTGATGAGCGAAATATTTGTTGGCACTTAGTATGTGTGCTTTGATTTCATCCGATATCAAATTAGCCTTGTTGGCCTGTGACTCTAAGTACTGGAAGTTCCGCACATGTTCGAAGCTCCACCTGTCTATCTTCAAGTTAACAAAGTCATCACTTGACTCTCTTGAGTTCCATGTTCTTAGTTTTGTTTTCATTAATTTGTTGTCCTCTCTTTACGGTTTCTTCATTCAACTCTTCTAGTGTCTATTTTAGTGATGATATCTATCTCTACTTACTGGCTATGGCATCCGCGTATGCACCAAGTTGTACCAATTTTATTCCAATGTGTCCAGATATTTAGAGTTTGTGGATAAATGCTTCTGCGTTAAATTAAAGAGTATATATAGTAGATAGGGCGTCACCTTGTCTTTACACCTACGTGTACATTGCATGGAATAGTTAATTCACCATCAACCCTTATTGCTGCTCTCGACCCATTTAAGGTTGCTTTAATGAGTCTCGCATATTTAGAAGGAATTCCTATGAGTAGAATATTTTGTACCATCTGATCTCTATTGACACTGTCAAAAGCTTGTTTGAAATCTATATATAAATGTTGTATCCTTATATCGTATTCGTAAAATTAAAAAAAAAATCTTAGAGCAAATATCTGATCAAATGTCGATCCGTCTGGCTTAAATCCGCACTGACATTCACCAAGTGATAGCTCTGAAATTTCAACTAATCGGTTATACAAGACACTTGATAGGACTTTGTATGTTACATTTATCAATGTAATTCCTCTATAATCAGCGCAATAGGCATTGTTCCCTTTTTTGTGTATAGGTTGAATGACATTAAGTGCCCAGTCTTCAGAAATTTCTTCTTGTGACCATTTCAGTACTATAGGGCTATGTATTCTCCTCCATAGGATCTCTCCTTCTTTTTCTAGTAATTTCGCTATGATCCCATCTATCACTGGTTCAATCTCAGTTCGGTTACCTGGGAGCATGTTCTGAAAAATATTCTGTCCACCTATTTATTACCTTTGTTTTCTCCGTTAGAAGTTTACCATGCTTATCTTTACAATTAGTTCATTTAGATATGTATTCTTGCCTTTGTTTCTTTTATTTTGTTAAAGAATTTTCCTCATTTAGATTGTGGTGTTGCATTAGATCTTCAACTATATCTTTTTTTCCTTCTTCATCCCCTTGCTACTTCAGTCCTCTTTTCGATTGAATGATTAATTAGCTCTAGTATCTCGAATAAGATAGGTCATTCTGGCTTGTTCTTCCTTCTCTATTTTTCTGCATTCGTCATCAAACCAATCTTCATTTCGTGATCTGCTGGATTCTCCCAGAATATCCTGAGCTGTACTAAGCATGGCGTCATTTATACAGAGCCATTCTTCTCCAGCATTTAATCCGTTTCCTCTTTCTTGAAGTATCCGACTTATTTTCTCTTGGTAGTTTTGTTTTGTTCTTTAGTTTTTCTATATTCCATCATTTAGTGCTCACGTCACATATTTTGTTTTTTTAATGACCATAAGCGCTGAAGAAAACCACACCCTGTGTATTAATTTAAAAATTTATTTCCGCTTCTATTAATCCAAATTTACGTAATTCTGAAATTCTGTATAATTCGACACGCGATTAAATATCACCCGGTACGTACCTAATAATATTTTACCCCAATTTTCATGCTAGAACATAAATGTTTTAGAATTTGTCCGATTCGTATAGTTTTAAATATTTTTAAGTCTTCCTAAAAACGTACAAAACTTGGTGTAAAGGCCAGTTCGAAAAGGCACATATCACTTGAAATTTTACGATGTTAATATAAACAAAGATAAGGCATAGGCACAGATGGCTCGGTTCCCGTGAGAACGGTACCAAAAACTACGCAGGTTTGTGTGTAACGTCATCGCTCTTTCGGGTATAAATACCCGCGAGAAGTTTGTACAGGGGTCACTTCTTTGAGACCGCTACTACGAATGATAATTAATCCTCTAATACGAGTCTGATAATTATCAATGCTTTACTTGCTGACCACTATTCTGAATGATAATTAATCCTCGAATACGAGTCTGATAATTATCAATATGTTAGCTGACCACCGACGTCCACGGGTCACTTCCTTGAGACCACTATTCTGAATGATAATTAATCCTCGAATCCGAGTCTGATAATTATCATTACTCTAGTTGACCGCCATCCACTGGTCAAGCCGATTCCGAAGCATTGTCCTTACTTTAACAGCAAACTTCAATAAGCAGAGTGATAATTAATCCTCAGTCTCTTTGAGTCTGAGTGGGATAATTAATCCTCGCACGACGAATTGACCGCTGCTGACCACTGGTCAAGCAACTTGCTACAAAGCCGTACTATTATTGTATTGCTGAAGTCTTAGCAGATTAGTACTACACAAGGGGACGATGTCCAGAACTAATAAGACACCGCCGTCCAGCTACGACTCGCTGGACATGAGCGAGCCGCGTGATAACATCCCTAATGACACTGGTCATTTAGCGGTCTATCAATTACCAGGTAAATCAATATGATTATTTCGGTTTTTCGGTATTTACATGTAGTTACGTGAACTTAATAATATCAAGCCGGGACTATTTTGATTCATTTTAGCTTTAAACAATTGACTAACTGATTCTATATTTCGGATACTCGGAATCGCGAGGGGGTCTTTTTACTGTGGCACTTTGACTAGTTAGAATTTTATTATTTAGAAATTGTCTATAATGTTAATTTTTATTTGTAGCATAATTAGCTGTTTGCTGAATTTCAGACTATGTTAAATCATGTCTTATTTAAAACAGTAACTTTTAAAATATTTCCTTTCCAACAGCGGCAGATTTTTGTTGGTAAACAATTTCTGTTGCGTTTTGTTTTGTCGTGTGGTCAATGAACTTCTGCAATATTTGATTCTCCGAAGGGTTTTACAGCTGTTCGGACCTGCCGGTTTATTTATGTCCTACTTGTAGGGATGCGGTCACTGGACTTTTGTGGGCCATCCACTGATAAGGCCTGTGATTTGCCCCCTGCTAGTTTGACATAATAATCATTTTAAATATTATTACCTGTTAAACTTTGTACTGGGTGTTTTACCTTGTATTCATTCACGATGACATATTTATGTCATGTGCGAGTTGAAATTGATACAAATTGCTTGTTCATTCAATTGTTTGAACAATTACAATCTTCGCAACACAAAAACCTATTGGTGACCAATTGGCTGGTTCTGTATCAAGTTTATTGATCAGATCCCATAATTCTACGCTTCGAAATCAAACTATGTTTGAATAGGCAATTACTTGAGATTTCAACTTGCCGTGCATTCAATTAAATAAACTATTGCGAGTTTTCGCCACCCAAGTATGAACTTTACATGTTCCGAATTCAATATTTTTTACTTCAGTTTTGAACGAGGATTCTCGTTATAATCATTATTATTTTTAGTGATTATTGAAGTTGTTTATTTGACCATTCGACGAACTTACACGTGACTGTTGTCCCAACGAAATCTGTTGCTGTAATATAAATTTGTGGTTAAATTACTCACATTTTGATTTATATGTAAGCAACTATTTTCTGGCCATTGCCACACCAATATTTTATAAATGATACTTTCTGACAATTGTCTGATTATACGTATAAAAACGTTACTTGTCTTTAATTCTTTTACCTTTACCAGAAATTGAAAATAAAGTGCATTATTACCAGAAGAACTAGCCAAGTAAATATAAGATTTACTTGTGCTTAAATAAAACGAATATTTAAAATAAAATAAGTAAACATTAAGGTTTACTTGAACATTACAATAGTGAATAAAATGAGAACTAAAATATGATAAAACCTTAAACAAAAGTTAACCTAAGAGATAAAATAAATAATTCAGTAAATTAAATAAAAAAAAGAATAATTTTGAGTTTGAACTTTATACAGGGTATTATAAAAAAAATACTTAATTATTTTATCAATTCAATAAACAAGTGCCAAAACAATATTCAGTATTTAATTTGAACAATTAAATAAAGAACTATAATTAGAACTTTGCCAAATAAATTAATAGCAATATTTAGAGTAAAGAACGAACCATTAAATGTCATAATAAATAGTTAATTATCAATTCAATCAATAAATAGAAACAGTAATATCAAACCTAGAAAAAGAACTATGGTAACAATAAACTACAAATCACAAACGTAAATTTGAGTCCTACCACTAAACTAGACTATCACACAGCCAAAATAGTTTAATTGTTTTAATAATTAGACAATCAGGGGAGAGGGAAGGGTAACTGGTAATTAATCAAACTAGAATTTAACAAGAAAAGAAGAGGCGTGGGGGGGGTGCGTCTCAGCGCCTTATATATAGGGTGAGCCGGGAGGAAAGTACCGAACTCCGGAAGTGTATACTACCTATTACTAAAAAATTCAAGAGTTGTAATCCGATTTAATAAATTATTGTATCGCTCTTTGTAAATTTAATCAAGTAGTCTAGCACTTTTGAAATGTCTAACATTAACTTGTCATTTTTGATTGATTGTTTACGATTTTATAAAAGTGATAAACAATGCCACAGATCTACTCGCATCTAGAATATGCAAATATGGCGTTTGTTGATGGTTCTTGCAGTGGGAATACCCGTGCTGCAGTTGAAAAATATCGACAACCATTTCAGCATTATAAAGTTTCGAGTAGACACGTTCTAGTTATGATCTTTAACACATTGTGGCATTGGTAAACTTCTCAGTGCTTACATAAAATTTAAACATGCTTGTAGACAATAAGTACATGACGTGGAAAACATGTTTGATTTAATGGGAAAGCGCCCTGGTACTAGCTCAAGAAGAAGAATTGCAGCCCAATTAAAAATGTTTCAGACAAGAGTGATCCGCGCACTACATGAACCGGACTTATATCTATATCATTTATAGCGGGCACAGCATATGCAGCTAGGAGACCATGCTGGATGCATGTAATTTTGCAGGTGGATAAATACTAATCGTTGGCTCCTAATTCACTTTTTACCAATAAAACTACTTACTCGTAATAGTATCAATAATGCTCGTAACTCTCATCGATGGTTCGACGAAAATCCACAGTAGAAACAAATTTTTAGCATCGTTTTTCAGCTAATATGTGTTTTGGTATCGTTGATAATTACTTTATTAGTCCTTCCATTTTTGCGAATCGCCTATTAGGAGAAAATTACCTGTTATCTTTGACAAAATGATTTACAAGCATCATTAGATGATGCTCTTTAAACCTAAGAAATGCAATCCATTATCAATACCATGGAGATCCTCCACGTTTAGCTCAACTGGTCACGCAGTATTTTAATAGACCTTTTCCATGGAGACGGATTGGCCTTGATGCTAGTATTAGTTGGCCGGCCAGGTCTCCAGACCGCCCACCGTTAGACATCTATTTGTGAGGATGAATGAAAAGTGAAAGGTATAAATCAAAAGTGGACAAAATCGCGGTGCATTAATTAATGCTCAGATAAATGAACATCAACATGAACTTAGGAGAGCAACATGCTCTTTTCGTAAGCGAGCCATAAATGTCTGAATGTCCATGGAGGCATGTTTAAACATTTTTAATTTAACTCTTTTGATTTTTTGTTATTAATCATTTAGGACGCTGGACCCAGTAATTTTGATTTGATTTTATTTGTTTTCAAATAAAATCAAATAAAAAAACCGCTGCCTAAGGAATCACTACTTCCACATCCAGATTATTCGTCCAAGTCACTTTAAAGGAAACATCTTGACTATATTTGCACTCTAGTATGTGGAAATTATTGGTCATAGAATTTTAATAATATTTGGGGTAGATGTCATAGAAAAGTTTGAGGAGTTGGTTTCTACCATATGCGTTAAAAATGAAGTTTCTAGTTTACCGTACTTATTTTCCACTATTTACAACCTACCACCTCAATGTAGTCATCTCAATCAGATGTCACTACAATACATACGTGTACTAACTTTCAAGTGAATATCTCAATTTGACATTATCAATCCCATTAATAATGAAGCGGAGGTGGTAGAGTTTGAAAAATATTAGAAAGAAATCTGAGGCCTTGGTTTCTAGTATATACACCGAATCCCAAATTTCTGTAGTCTTACCAGCTTGCTTTACTTATTTTCCCCTATTTGCCCCTATTTAACCCCCAACCCTTCAACGGCATCATCTCAAATTATGATTTAGTTTTAGACGTCGTTATAATACATACGTGTACCAAATTTCAAATGAATATCTCAATTTTATTTTATCAACCCTTTTCATATTGGAGTAGGGGTGGTTGGGTTGAAAAATATTATAAGAAAATCTGACGCTGTGGCTTCTAGTACCGAATTTCAAGTTTCTGTAGTCTTACCAACGTTTTACTTATATTCCTCTATTTACCCCAAATTAACCCCCAACCCTTCAACGGAATCATCTCAAAATATAAACTAATTGCAGACGTCGTTATAATACATACGTGTACGAAATTTAAAATGAATATCTCAACTTTATTTTGTCAACCCCATTAATGGAGTAGGGGTGGTGGGGGGGTTGAAAAATATTATAAAAAAATCTGAGGCCTTAACTTCTTGTACATACACCGAATTTCAAGTTTCTGTACTCATACCAGCTTGCTTTACTTATTTCCCCCTATTGACCCCTAAATAACCCCCAACCCTTCAACGGAATCATCTCAAAGTATAATCTAGTTCCAGATGTCGTTATAATTCATACGTGTACCAAATTTCAAATGAATATCTCGATTTTATTTTAGCAACCCTTTTAATAATGAAGTAGGGGTGGTGGGGGTTGAAAAATATTATAAATAATCTGAGACCTTGGCTTCTAGTACATACACCGAATTCCAAGTTTCTGTAGTCTTACCAGCTTGCTTTATTTATTTTCCCTTATTTACCCCTATTTAACCCCCAACCCTTCGACGGAATTATCTCAAAATATAATCTAGTTCCAGATGTCGTTATAATACATACGTGTAGAAAATTTCAAATGAATATCTCAATTTTATTTTATCAACCCTTTTCAAATTGGAGTAGGGGTGGTGGGGGTTGAAAAATATTATTAAAAAATCTGACGCTCTGGCTTCTAGTACATACACCGAATTTCAAGTTTCTGTACTCTTACCAACTTGTTTTATTTATATTCCTCTATTTACCCCAAATTAACCCCCAACCCTTCAACGGAATCATCCCAAAATATAATCTAATTCTAGACATCGTTATAATACATACGTGTACGAAATTTCAAATGAATATCTCAACTTTATTTTATCAACCCCTTTAATGGGGTAGGGGTGGTGGGGGGTTGAAAAATATTATAAAAAAATCTGAGGCCTTAACTTCTAGTAAATACACCGAATTTCAAGTTTCTGTACTCTTACAAGCTTGCTTTACTTATTTCCCCCTATTTACCCCTATTTAACCCCCAACCCTTCACCGGATTTCCTCAAAAAACAATCCAGTTCCAGATCTCGTTATAATATATACGTGTACAAAATTTCAGGTCAATATCTTAAACCGTTCCGGAGAAAGCGTGCGGACAAAAAAAAGTTACAGACAGACAGACCGACAGACCGACAGACCGACAGACAGACAGAAAATTTTTTTTCGCTCAAATTTAAAATCTCGACGTTTCATGACATTCTAAACCTATTTCACGAATAAAAATTTTTGAAAATTTTTTTGCGATTACTATACTTCCAATCCACTACGTGGATGTGGAAGTAATTATTGGGTTTTTTAATAATACTTTATGTGTGGTATACACCCAACATGTATTACATGTGTATTCCGATATAAAGGTATAGGTACAGTTAGTTTAGGTTAGGATTATGTTTGTTTATAATTTAAAGCTACACGTAGAACCTACAAATTTTGTAAACTTGTCTCTTAAAAGAATAGTGCAAAAGGAATTAATTTTTAATTTCGTTAATTTTTCCTTCCACACTCAAATTTAAAATCGCGATGTATCATCTAATATCATATAATGTGTTATAGATAGATATGAAACATGAAATAATTCTCCAAACAAGCATTTCAAATTTTCCATTACTTACAAGCTTGAAGAGACACAATGCTTGTATTCAGCTTTACTCGGGTCGCAATATATATCTTTTCATACAAGGGAAAGAAAACTTATTTGCCTCTGAAATATGAATATTTATACTGTAAAAAGCCCCTGCATTTATATTTTCACTTAAGTTGAAACTTATACAAGCTTTTTCACTTCAGTCCTTTTTAATTACAACATATTTACATACCGGACAAAAAATTCGGTTAGGACCCTCTTTTATTTATAAAGAACGCTTTATAAAAGTTACACTTTTAATTATAATTAAACAGATCCTACATTTTGTATTAAATAAAACCGACACAGAGAGCTAAATGAATAAACTCTTAAAGAGATAACTTTATTACGATTTACTAAAGAATAATTGTTGAATTTGAGTCAGTTTTAAAAGCTTAAGGAATAAAACTTATGTTCTAACATTGATAATAATTTAAGATAAAAACAAAAATGACGAAATTTTGGCAAACAAATTTCCTTTTCGATATTAGTTTGGTAGCAGAAATATATCATTTTGTAATCATAGGGTAATAGAATAGAATTAATAAAGACTTTTTCGTTTTCTCCAGAATTTTTCTTTCGAAATATTTGAAAATAGAATATAGATTGTTCTATATTAAGTATATTATGTTTATAAATGGTTCATATATTACAGTTGATCCCTCTCCCTGTTTTCGCAATTTATATTAATGATTAAATTTAGTTGCCAACCTTGAGGGCGGGCATAGATGCGTCTTGACTATACTGTATTTCGTTACAAAATGTTGAGCTACACCAATTGTAGTTACTACTTGAATAGGTGAACTTCTAAGAAAATACATAGATCTCGCTCCACTTTCTAACGGCTTATGTATCAGCGTGTTCGATGAAGCTATGCAATATTAGGCAGGAATTGCATAGTAATATACCATTTCTCGGAGAGGATATAAAGCAGTCGATCTTTTGTCTGTTAAATCTTAGGCAAGTAAAAATTACCACCCTTCGCTAGCGAAGAGGTTAAAAAGATAAAGATACAGGCTTAAATTACCTTTATAATTAAGTTCATGATTTTTAATGATTGAATCATATTATTAATATAAAAAAGTTTAATATTGTAAATCACAATTAGAAAAAATACTCACTCTAATGACCTTTTATATACAGGATATTTCAATTTCGACTAGTAGACATATACAGAGCGGTCCGTGTGTATGGATTAAATTCACTTTAAGCGTAATTATGAACTTAAAAAAAAAATCCTCAAACATGTTGAATTTTGTATTACAATTTCCATTTGTTAGCATGAATATAGTACATCTCGTGTTCGCCCACCCTGAATTATGCCTCCGTCCCTAAAATTTTAAATTAGAAAGGGGGTTGTGTAACACCACGTTCAGCAACATAAAGTTTCTAAATTTGGTGTATTAATTATTACTGAGAAAACTAATTTTCAAAGTGTAAGATTTTGTTAATGTCAGTATTTTTTACTAAACTATTGGTTTTGAAGAATAGTTGAAACTGATCTGTTATTATTCAAATTTTCAATACAAAAACACTCCCTAAGGAATCACTACTTCCACATCCAGATTTCTGACCCAAGTTTCCTTAAACAAAACATGTTGATACTATTTTTGTACTCCAGTAAGTGGATGTAATTACTCATAGAATTTTATAATATAATATTTGAAATCATCGGCCCCCAGGTAGTAATGAGGGCGGCTGATTTTCAAACATTTGATGACAGCATTTGTTCTCATACACATATTGAAACACAATTTTATTTTATTAACCCTAGTAATAACACAGGCCCACAATAAAAAGCGATCTGTTCCTGGGACCAGACATAGTAATCCCTACGTATTTCGACGTATTGAATACGAATCCGATGTCCGTTTATCTCCATCACCCACCATTTTTTTCTAAATATATCTATATATTTTCTAAATTTTCTAAAATAAAAAACTGGGGGGTTATGGAGCTAAACGGACGGTATTGACGATGTTAGCAAACCTCCATTGGTCCTGGCTGTTGGACCCTGCCAGCTGGGTCGTTTCTTCTGGCGCTCTTCTGTCTTGGTCTTCTTTCTTCGCTGGCATCTGTAGGCTCCCGGGAGCGTCTTTCGTCTGTCGTAAGAGGGAACGGCTGTTACCGAGCCCTCTCGGAGTTTGAAAGGGATTTGGGGGTGTTGCTAGTCGGAAGCCCAGGATACCAATTGGCATCATGTGCTCCGATTTCGTCGGAAGGAATTATAAACTGTGTAGTTTAGGCTTGTGTTCGGCCAGAGACGCTTTCTTAGCGTCACAGGCCGGCACGGGCTAGGGTAAGGGTACCGAGCTGGTTGTTTGCTTGGGACCCCCGGGATCGGGTAATTGGATATTTTTGGTTATTGTCTCCTTGCGGTGTGGTTTGCAGATCGAGCTTAAACAGATAAAGGGTTAGTTATACTTACCCATTATCCAGAATCTGAAGCTTCGGCCTCTTGTGCCTCGGAGCGTCGTTGAGTTCATAGTCAGTAGCCTGTCTGATCAGCGGATTCCCATGCTTTGCTGCACGGGTGTATAGGTTCTTCGCTCTGTCCCGGATTACTTCAGTTACTGGGGTGTATTCCAGGTCTCTGTCGGCATTTCTGACAAACCATGGTGCATCCACGGCGCACCAAGTGCGACGTTTTCCACGGCTTGTATCCTCCTCAGATGGGTGACTGCTTGGTATCCCCAGGCAACGGAGGCGTAGGTCAGAATAGGTGCAATGAGGGTCCTGATAAGCGTGAGCTTGTTCCTCAGGTTGAGTTGGCTCTGTCTACCTGTCATAGGGTAAAGTAGAGTCCTCCTCGTCCTCGCTTTCTGTATTATCGCTTCCGTGTTCTGTCTCCACGTCAGGCTTCGATTCATGATAACGCCAAGGTACTTAACGGTATCGTGCCATTGAATGTTCTCGCCGTTCAAGGAGACGTGACCTGTGGGAGTTTGCTTCCTGACTCTCTGGAAGAGGATGGCTTTGCTCTTCTCCGCGTTGATTTTGACTTTCCACTTGTTGCACCACTCTTCCAGAAGGGATGCTGCTTCCTGGAGGTTGCGGGTGGCAAGTCCTGCACTCCATGATCTTGCGATTATGGCCGTGTCGTCTGTGTAGAGCGCCAAAGTGGTCCTTGCGGTTCTTGGCATGTCGGAGGTGTAGATGGTGAACAGGTGGGGAGAAAGTGCCGATCCCTGCGGTACAGCTGCTTCCATGGGACTGTAGCTTGACAGCTTGTCGGCAATCTTCACACGGAGTTGCCTCTGATGAAGGTAGGATCTCACAAACTTGACTATGCTGACAGGGTAACCCATCGTCAACATCTTCGTCAGGAGACCTTCATGCCTAACCCTGTCGAAGGCCTTGCCTACATCTAAGAAGATCGCTCCTGTGACTTGACGGTGGTTGAAACCCTCCGTGATGTACTCCGTTAGACGAAGTACTTGGAGCTCAGTGGAATGTTCTGTTCGATAGGCGAATTGCTCATCTGGGATGATCCGGAGCTCATCGGTCAGGGTTTTAAGTCTCTCTGCTACTTTACTCATCGCAGGTAGGAACTGATGGGTCTGTAGTTTGAAGGAAAGGTTAGATTCTTACCTGGCTTGGGAATCATGATGACGTCTGCTTTCTTCCACTTGGTGGGGAAATAATGTAGTCTCAAGACGGCATTGATGATGTTAACCATTGCTGCCACTTCTTTGAGAGGTAGTTTCTTGAGTAGTTAATATGTTTCCTATTCCGTCGCACCCCGACGCTTTGCGGGTTTGAGGCTTCTCAGGATTTCCCAGACTTCTTCAGGAGAAGTCGGGGGGATTATTTCTTCATCCGTCATGCGTCTCAGCCTTCTGACTCTGCATATTACGTCGTCCTCCCAGTCCTCGTCCTCGTCGTCGATCTAGTTTTCCCTACACTGCCGTTCCAAACTGTCGGCAAAAGCCTGGGCTTTTCCTGTCCAGTGTAGACAATACCATTCTCTCCGTGGATGGGCGGGACTGGTTTTCGCTTGGCACGCAGAGCCCTCTGGGTAGTCCACACACTTCTGTCCTGAGGATCTAGCGACTCTAGGTGACGTTGCCATCTGTTCTACCTGTGTTCTTGCAGGGCTTCTTTAACTCTTCGAGTTAGTTGGTTGTATTCCCTTCGGCGTTCAGGGAGTCTTGTCCTCTGCACCAGTTTCTTAACCCGCCTTCTGTCTCGAATGAGCTGCATGGTATCTTCAGGGAGTTCTCCCATCGGCTAATACATACGTGTATCAAATTTCAAGTCACTGACTTAAAATTCGGTTTAATTCTATATATTAAGAAAGTTACCATTCGGCAGACATTTTTTTTTCGCTCTAATTTAAAATCTCGGCATTTCATGGCATCCTAAAGCTATCCAAGAAAAGATTGCTATACTTCCACTCCACTCCACTACGTGGATGTGAAAGTAATAAGAACCATGAAGTTTTTAAAATGGACACAAACAAATTAGTAAGAATACCTAAGGAAATTACACCATTTACTATGTCTTCAAAAACTATCAACTGGACCATGGAATATTTTTGGTTCAAATTAGAGTAATTTTATCCTAAGTTACTCACAAGCATCAGTGTATTTAAGAGGATTTATTTATTTATTCAACTTTATTATTACTCATTTATCCGAAACTTAGAGAATGGATATTCAAATTATGATTGGATGGTGTAACAAAATAAAAACTCAAAAGGACCTTGGTGAAATGTTTAATAATAAAATAAATACAATGGTCACCACGTATGGCAGCCTACAGTCAGTAAAATAGAAAACAAATTTCGTGAAACTGGACATGTAAAAAGTATTCACAAACCAAATAGAACTCCTCGACTTGATCAGGAAAAACAATTAGATGTACTGGTAGAGATTGGCGAAAATCCGCATAAACCAAATAGACAACTTGCTGCTGACAATGATGTAAGCAAATCTTCGAGTCTGCGAGTTTTAGACAAGAGAAGATACCATCCTTATAAAGTTAACTTGGCTCAGGAGTTAAATGGGTTCTTAAACTGAAGCTTATTCTTTAGCTGTATTAGGCCATCACCACACCAGCGTATTTTCAATGCAAAATTAATATTCTTAAATACTGTTGCGAGTTAAGACACAAAAAAAAAAAACTTTAACAATGTATGAGATGGTGTTAAAAAAATATTTACTATTTCTTTAAAACAATTGAAGGATGAAACTACTGTTTTTTTTACAAGAAGCTTCTCACCAAATTCATATTAAGTATAACTGTACAAGGACGTGACTCAGTGAAGATTTGTCAATGGTGGGAGCGCTGCCAAGTACTCGGTGAATGGGTGAAGGACTTACCTCTGAGCTGGGATCCAAATATATAAGCTAGTCTCCTCGTAACGATGAATGCCGTTCCAAGTCACCAAATCAATCAGATCAGGATTAGCTGATGTATGTCCACTTGTACTATCTACGTTTCCTCTTCGGCTTGGTCCAAGGTTTCACATAGAAAAGGAGGAGAAATGTGTTTAAAAAAGCCAGTAAGAGTGAGAAAAAAATAACTGAATTTAAAATAAGAAAAAAAGTACTCTATATAACAGAAATTGTAAGATTATATCGATTTAAACTGACGATAGAAACTAAGTGAAGCTAACCAAATCAATAGTACCATTCTGGTACAAATAGGATGACTTTATTATTTACTCAATCTAGGCACAATGATAAGTATACTACGTTAAATTTTATGGCGTATGCAAGTTTAAACTAAGGCAAATTATATTAAAATATAAGCTAATTAATTATACCAAAATTTAAGTTATAATTTTACTACGAGAAAAGAAAGTTTGTGCTATGAAGTATTATTTATTAGTTTTAAATAAGAAAAGAAGGTTCATAGGAAAAAAATAAATGACACCTGTGAAGCAGACAGCTTGCTACTGAAAGTCAACTTTCGACATATCAGGTGTGGTACCTCTAGCGATAATCAATAGCACTATAAGTACTGTTAAATAACAACAACAAAAAAAGACAGACAAAGTATTATTTATAACGAATGACATTAATATTCAGATATTAGGTAGTAACTCGTGATTAATTTGTTTCTAACCAGGGATTGAGGTACCTAGAGGGAAGAAAAGGTTCAAGAATGTTCCTCAAATAAAAGAATTCTGTCCTTTTCCACGAGATGTGTGGTTTACTATTCATTATAATTTACTGATAAAAAATATCAAGATAGAAAAATAAGAACCACCCACCTCGTGTGTATTTGACTAAAACTGCAGGCAGATTTCTTTTTATAGGACAGCTAAGCGAAATTCGGTCAAAACCATTGAAAAGTTCACTACATCCAAATGGTCGACTTCCGGTTTCGTTGCAGCTTACATGAAAATAAAATGTTTAAATGGGACAACCTATATATTTTTATATATTTAGACTCTACTGGCCAAAATACATATTATGATCCAACTCACATATTACTTTGATTATTAAAACAATTTTTTTAATTGAAAATAATCCATTAACCCATTCAAAAGTTACAAGAGTGCCCCTATTGGCTAAGCCACCCGGAATGTGTGTAAAATTTTAAGTCAATACAACAGGTGCAAGTGGTTGAAAATTGACTTGCAAGATTTGACCTAAACTGACTGACTAACATGTGGAGTTGATAAAAGCTAGTAACAAAAAAAATAAGTAGCAAGTTAAGATGTAAGCAGCCTAAATACCATTTCATGTAAAATTCACTCAATTCCGCTATCACTTGCGTTTCAATTTTTGCCGGAGTCGCCGGTGATACAAACATTTGGAATTTAATCTTAACTAAAGTTGCATTGTCACCTTCGCTACATACAGTGTGTCTTACCTTTCGCCTATACGTTTCTTCCTCGGTTTTCTCAGGTTAACTTTAAATTTCTGTCAGCAATCAACATCATTGATTTATTTTTGTTTGTGTAGGCGAGCTAACTCTTCATGGACCCAAATCTCAGACTAACTGCAACCTCCGCAAAAAAAATATCCACATGTAGTTTGCGATGTCTGGAAGAAGAAAACATTATTTTGGAAAAAGAATCTTTGGTGGAACTTGCTTTAAAAAAATGCAAAATGTCGCGAAAACCGGTTCTTCGCGGTCTAAAGTAAAATTCACAAATTTCGCAATTCTTGCAATCGTCATTGGAAATGATAACACCATACATAAAACATAAACTTTTTCCGGACTCGGTTTCGCCTCGTCCGGAATAGCTACTATCCACTTTCGATTGCGACGGCGCTGTATATCGACCTTAAATGAAAACTGGTAACTTGACCCCGTATGATATATGCAACCCATATTACATTTGCATATATCAGCCGTTGCATATACGACAGTCTCGCTCGACCGCGACACCGCTGTCTTTTGACCTTGAACGAAAACTGGTAACTCGACCCCCATATACGAACATAAACATTTCCAATGTTAAAAGTTGAATTTATACCAAAAAAGGTGTTCAAGTACAAAGTATGCGCTATAATAAAACGAACACAATGTGCCCCGGTGGAACTCATTTGGTTCAGTGGTTATCTCACAAGTTGCAGAAAAGCACTGAATTTGCACCTTTTTTTTCAAAAATTCGTCTCCGCTTCAAATACATATTAAAGGCTGACATTTGCACACGTTGGAGTTTTAGTAGTCCTTAACCTACGCTCAATATTTCAATCGAAAATACCTTTTTGCAAACCGTTGCTTTTTGCAAAAAGGCACTTTTTTGCATAGCGCCGCGAAAGCTCTGTGGCGTTCGGACTAATATTTAACCAACACTTTTGTATTCTTCGAAATTTACTCCACAACGCATTTTTTTTATTTTGCCAAAAATCGATTGGAAGAATGTGAAAAACCCGATCGAAAACCGTTAATTTCAGCGCTGTGGAAAGGGCGACGAGTGGGGTAGCCGAGTCCCCCTTCGTTTTCACTACCCCCACTCTTCGCCCCTTCCACAGCGCTGAAATTACCGGTTTTTGATCGCGTTTTTCGTATGCTTCCAATCGATTTTTGGCAAAACAAAAAAATTTGTTGTAGAGTAAATCTCGAAGTAAAACGCGTTGGCTAAATATCAGTCCGGCCGCCACAGGGCTTTCGCGGCGTTGTGCAAAAAAGTGCCTTTTTTGTAAAAAGCAACGGTTTGCAAAAATTACACAGTATTTTCGATTGAAATTTTGAGCGTAGCTTAAGGACTACTAAAACTCCAATGTGTGCAAATTTCAGCCTTTAGTATTTATTTGAAGAGGAGTCATGAGTTTCTTAAAAAACGTGCAAATTTAGTGGTTTCTTGCAATTTGCGAGGCAACCACTGGACCAATTGAGTTCCAAAGTTTCCAGTTTTATTCGTTCTGTTATTCCGCACATTTTTTTATCAGAACGCCTTTTTTGGGACAAATTCAACTTTTTTTTTAAACTGCGAAGAACCGGTTTCCGCGACCTTCCGCTATTTTTTTAGCCACCAAAGATTCTTAATAAAATCGCCTTCTTCCAGGCATCGCAAACTACATGTGAGTATTTTTTTGCGGAGGTTGCAGTTAGTCTGAGAGTAAAACCTAACTCGCCTAGCTGGTTGTCTAAAAAAAATTATTTTGTCGATCATGGCCTGCTGAGTGAGGAGGAACTATATGAAAATTAAGAAAACATAGACTTTCTTTAATCGACGAATTTCATTTGAAGAAATGTTGCAAAATAAGCCTATATACAACTTTTCGGAAAAAAATATTTATTTTTAATATTTAATTTATTCAAGTAGTTAAAATATCAGCTAGTCATTTTTACAAATGCACTAATAATTACTAGTGTCAAGAAATAAATTTATTAGAAACCACTTAATATTAGCTTCCATTAAACCCTCCTCTACCAAAATACATTTATCGAGCTGCTTTTTCAAATGTTTATTAATTTCTCTCAGTTCTTGGGGGATAATTTCTTGGATGCTTGCCGATTTGTTTTTATCAAAAAAAGTTTGTAATTCTGAACACTTTCAATGTCATTTTTCGATTACATAAAGCCTACTATATTTTTTAAATTTTCATATTTTTAACCATTCTCGATAGGCCATGACGAACTAATTTGTTTTTGGCAAAAAATTAATCAGTTGGGTTGGTTGCAAAACTGATGTTAATCTGAAAGAAATTGAGGAAAATACGAGGGTGTCATGTCTCTAGCCAGAACGGTTCACTCAACCAAACGCGGTGTAATAAACATACATTGTTATGACAGGCAGAGTTCTATTGAGATTATCTCAAAGAATGAATTACGGAGTTAGTACTATGTAAGAAGAGGGAAGTTAGGCCAATTTTGGTAAAATCCTGGTCACATAATTCGTTTTTAAGTAACTGAGGTAAAATAATCAGTCTCGGTAAAAATTTGTGATGTGCATACTTGAAATTGAAGTTATGCTACAAAAACGAAATAGATCGTATGTAGAAAAATTATTATGGTGTTATTGGGGGTTACTTAAACGATCATAGTTAGGCCAGGTTCTTGTCGTTAACTATAACACATCGGTTTTGCTTATGTGAACTTTCATGCGATTTTATTTTATTACAGTAGACCGAATATCAGGGACGTGCAAATAAATGTTTTTAATAGTTTTGAAAACTGCTTTTACTTTGTTTACGCTATTGAATTGTACTTAAGAAGTAAAAGAAATGCAATTCTTTACTAATCTTGATCGAATATTCAATATTTCCTTGATAGGAAAGGAAGGGCAATTTATTATCATTTTTTGAGGAGCCAATTTTCAAAAGTTGATGAAGCCGAATAATTGAGGGATATTGGGTTCCACCGTAGTAAAGGTATGAAGATAGGGAAGTTGGTTTGGAGATAGTTGACATCAGCGACAACTTGGATCGAGATGAAAGAAGGGAGTCGCTTATGGAGATCATCGCCACCTAGGAATTCTTCTCTGCGAGATAGACTCAAGTAGTAGGGAATCTATATAAGTATTAGGACGAAGAATATTAATGACGTTATCATATGGCTAAATTACATGTTTTGGAAATCACTCAATAATAGCAATTATTGAAAACAATTTATTATTCTCGCATTTACAACTTTAGAGGCTAATTAGTTATATTCCAAAATAGCACTAATAATAATAGATGCTTGCCCAAAAACTGCTTTTCTTTTTATCACATGAATTTGTGTTGTTGTTTCAATACAAAATTACAACAGGTGCGAGTAAGAGCGGTCAGTCAGTCAAGTGTTCGCGTTTTTGAGCATACTGAAAGCGAATATGATCTTAGATTTTAGAAGTCAGCTACTGTTCTCATTTAATTCGCTGATAAAGCCGATTAAATAAGGGAATATAGAGTTTTTATATATTTTTGAGTAAGTCTATTTTTTTGTACTAGAATCTGATAAAATTTTAGTTTATATAAAGGAAATGCTATGCAAAAGTTGAGGCCTTGGTTTCTAGTATGTGCACCAAATCCCAAGTTTCTGGGCCTTTAGCAGCTTGCCTTCTTTTCCCTTATTTACCCTCCAACCCATCACCGGAGTAAGCCCAAAATATATTTAGTTCCAGATCTGCTTATAATACATACGCCTACCAAGCTTCGTGTCAATACGTCAAATCGTTCCTCTAATTTAAAATCTCGACGTTTTATGACATTATAAATCTGTTTCGACAAAATACATTTTAAAAACAATTTTTACAATTATTATACCTACTCCAATACGCGAATGTGGAAATGAAATGAATGATAAAATGCGATGAACTGTGTAAAAGGAATCTTAAATGTTTTAAGTGGGGTAAAGAACTCTTTTAATATTATTCATTTTGCATATATGACTAAGTTCATCTAAATGCATCCAATTCAACTTTTTCTTACTAATATTTATTCAAAATTCGTTAAATGTATTGCTTTAAATATAAAAAACACACTTTAGCTACATCTATAACGTCTTTTAAAGAAGTATAAATCAATTTTCTTTAAAAAGCTATAATTTCACCAGATTCTCGTAAATAATTTAAATGTTAAAACAATTGGCTTACTCAAAAATATATGAAAACAATATTTTCCCTTATTTAACTATTTTTTTTTTAACCAAATTAACAAAAGACAAGAGCTAACCTTTAAAAGCAAAAGTCAGATTCGTGCCCAGCGTCTTCAAAAACATAAAGATTTGATACTCTACAAGTGGTAACATAAATTATTGTTTTATCTTAAGCGATCTTGTTACTAACAAGGTCAAACTTAAAAGGATAATATCGCTGCCTAAGGAATCTCTAATTCCACATCCAGATTCTCCTTCCAAGTCTCTTTAAAGGTAAACTTCTTAACTATATTTGAACTTTAGTATGCGGAAATAATTGGTCATAGAATTCTAATAATATATGGGGCAGATGTCATAAAAATGTTACAGAAGTTGCAATTTAGTTAGTTCCGTTAAGACATTAAAAATGAACTTGGCTTATTTTCAAGACTGACATATTTACAAAATTTGCAAAACGTACAGGGGACAGAAATAAAGAAAAGTTTTAGAAGTTTTTAAACTTTTATTAAGCTGCGGATAAAAATTGAAAAAGTTACACAACTCGAAGTAATTTTAATAGGCTTTACATTAATGTTCCACAAAAGAATGGGTTTCGTAAAAATGCGATAACATGAATCTAGGTATTAAAAATCAAATACGCAAGTTGTACAAAAACGATGCTAGGCGTCGGTCGGCGTCGAGACGTGAACATGTAGGAATATGAATCTTGGTATCAAAATGTATCAAATACACAAGTTTTACACAAAACAACGCCAGGCCTCGGTCATCGTCGAGGCGTAAAAATGAGAACATGAATTTAATAAAACATATTATAATTATAAGCAAACAAAAAATAATTCACTTTTAAACGTGAATTTAGATATTAAAATTTATCAAATACACAAGTTTTACAGAAACGACGCAAACCGTGGGTCTGCGTCGAGACGTAAAAATACAATGTGAATCTAGGTATCAAAATAGATCAGATACGCAAGTTGTACAAAATCGAGGCTAGGCGTCGGTCGGCGTCGAAACGTAAAAATGTAAAAATATGAATCTAGGTATCAAAATTGATCAAATTCAGATGTTTTACAAAGACGACGCTAGGCGTCGATCGGCGTCGAGACCTAAAGATGCAAGAATATGAATCTAGGTGTCAAAATGTATCAAATACACTAGTTTTACAAAAACGACGCCAGGCGTCGGTCGGCGTGGAAACGTAACAGTGCAAGAACATAAATTTAAATATCAAAGTTTATTAAGTACACAAGTTACACAAAAACGACGCTGGGCGTCGGTCGGCGTCGAGGCGTAAAAATGTAAAAATGTGAATCTAGGTATCAAAATTTATCAAATTCAGAAGTTTTATAAAAACGACGCTAGGCGTCGATCGGCGTCGAGACGTAAAAATGCAAGAATATGAACCTAGGTATCAAGATTTATCAAATACACTAGTTTTACAAAAACGACGCTAGGCGTCGAAATGTAAAAATGAAAGAACATGAATTTTAGGTATCAAAATTCATCTAATACACAAGTTTTACAAAACTGACGCTAAGCGTCTGCCGGCGCCGAGACGTAAAACTGCAAGAATATGAATCTAGGTATCAAAATTGATCAAACATACTAGTCTTACAAAAACGACGCTAGGCGTCAGCCGGCGTCGAGACGTAAAAATACAAGAACATTAATTTAGGTATTAAAATTGGTCAAATATATAAGTTTTACAAAATCCAGGCTAGGCGTCGGTCGGCGTTGAGACTAAAAAATGGAATAATTTTAATCTCTTACAAAAAAGACGCTAGGCGTCGAAATGTAAAAATGAAAGAACATGAATTTTAGGTATCAAAATTCATCTAATACACAAGTTTTACAAAACTGACGCTAAGCGTCTGCCGGCGCCGAGACGTAAAACTGCAAGAATATGAATCTAGGTATCAAAATTGATCAAACATACTAGTCTTACAAAAACGACGCTAGGCGTCAGCCGGCGTCGAGACGTAAAAATACAAGAACATTAATTTAGGTATTAAAATTGGTCAAATATATAAGTTTTACAAAATCCAGGCTAGGCGTCGGTCGGCGTTGAGACTAAAAAATGGAATAATTTTAATCTCTTACAAAAAAGACGCTAGGCGTCGGTCGACGTCGAGAGGTAAAAATGCAAGAATATGAATCTAGGTATCAAAATTTATCAAATACACTAGTTTTACAAAAACGATGCTAGGCGTCGGTCGGCGCCGGACCGTAAGAATGCAAGAACATACATTTAAATATCAAAGTTTATTAAGTACACAAATTATACAAAAACGACGCTGGGCGTCGGTCGTCGTCGAGACGTAAAAATGCAAGAATATTATAAACCGGAAGCCCTCGCTTCTTGTATATACACCAAATCCCAAATTTCTGTACTCTTACCAGCTTGTTTCACTTATTTTACCCTATTTACTCCTATTACACCCCCAACCCTTCAACGGAATCATCTCAAAATATAATCTAGTTCCAGATGTCGTTATAATACATACGTGTACCAAATTTCAAGAGAATATTTCAATTTCATTTTATCAATCCCTTTAATAATGGAGTAGGGGTGGTGGGGGGTTGAAAAATATTATAAACAAATCTGAGGCCTTTGCTTCTAGTACATACACCGAATTTCAAGTTTCTATACTCTTACCAGCTAGCTTGACTTATTTTCCCCTATTTACCCCTATTTAACCCCCATCCCTTCAACGGAATAATCCAATTTTAAAATTTAAAATCTCGACGTTTCATGACATTCTAAACTTATTTGAAGAAAAAAAATAATTCTTTTGGATATGTTAATGTTACAAGAAATGCCTAACCGCATTGGATATTTTATAATATTTCTCTCAAACCTTTATCGTGTTAGCTCCCGCAAATAACTGAATCATCTCATATAAAGCAGATTTTGTTGATATGTTAATTTACATAAAGAAACACGTCCATTAATTTTAGAACTAAAATCGTTTGCCGGCCATGTACGCTCGGCGATTTATTGAAGGAAATAGAAAACAAGTTCTCGCTACAAGCGTAAAAACTGACGTAAAGAAGAGATGGAAAATAAAGACGCCTACTAATTTGCACAATCGACAAACGTAAGGAAGTGACGTGAGTTTCTCCCGGTTGCTGTACTCATTAATATGAAAATGTCATTATACAAAAAGAATCCGTCTTTGTCTGACCATCGATATAAACACGTTCTTCTCTATTCTGCTTCATTTTACTTCAGGAACTCTTTTTTGTGTTTTCACTTTGGCTCTACATCATTATAAATTACGAAGTTTAGCAATTATTCTGATTAAGCAATTAGTTTCCGAGAAAAAAATCATAAAAATATTTTTCAAATTTAAATATTTTTAATCATAAAAACTATTGATTTAATAAAAACGCTGTCTAAGGAATCACTACTTCCACATCCAGATTTCCCGTCCAAGTCTCTTTAAGTGAAAGCATATTGATATTATATTTGCAATCCAGTATGTGGAAAGAATTGCTAATAGAATTTTAATAATATAATATTTGAAATCAACGTCTGGGTGGTTGATGCCAAACATATTTTTTGAGAACTTAGCTCTCGTGCACACTAAATCACAACTTAATTTTTTTAACCCCTATAATAATGGAGTGGGTGTGGTTATGGGGGTGACAGAAGGCATAAAAAAATGTAAGATCTTGGTTTCTAGTACATACACCAAATCTCAAGGATCTGGACTCTTACTAGCTTGTTTCTCTTCTTCAGTTCTTTGGGACTTCCTGCCACATGCATTTTTTTATTTTGATGCGGTGCTCGGGGAATCTACAAAATATCGCAATTAACCAGTATGTTACTGGTAAATAACCTCTACCCCTGTGACTTTTACGTCAAAGGATCAGTTAGAGGTTGCTTTTTTTTAAATAAATAACACAAATAAGTATAAAAACTTGAAATGTGTGTGAATATATCATTTTATGAAAAAAATGAGGAGATGTCCTTAAAGGACAAACAATTATTTAGTTAATTACAAGAATTATAAAAAAATACAAAGATTCAAGATTTCTTAAATGTCTCAAGAGACGTTGGTTTACACTGAATTACGTTAGTAAGAACGCCTCGTATTTATAAATAATTTAAAAAAAAATTAATTATAACATTAATAATTTTTCGGTTTCTGCGCATGCGCTACGTGGTTAAAATGTATGCAATAATTGTATATTTATTTTTAGTTAACCAAAAGTACAATTACAGTTTTCAGAAATAATTAAATAATTTAAAAAAATATGGCTTTTTAAAACATTTATCTTCTGGGCATGCGCAAGGTGGTCAAAAAATTCACAGACATCTTTCTTAAACGCCTCTTAGTCACAGGGAAAAGTCTTGGACACCTCAATAATTTATTTTTGCTTAAAAATACATCAGAAGAATCATGCTTTGAATGGTTTCTCATCGCTTCAAAATTTAGGGAATTCTCATCAGCATCCGCGCTCGCCTTGGAAAATTCTCGGACTATATTTTTCCTGCTCTTTACTACTTAATCTTTTCAGATTTTAACATCCATGGAGGTTAATAATGATTCCAATTTTTTCTAAATTGCTCGTGAGGTCCAAGGCGGGCTGTCGGACTCTATAAAAGTGTCCATTTTACCATCTGATGTCGTGGTGTTTTTCCAAGGAGGTGGGGCCTCATAGTCTTGAATGGCAGACGGTTCTTGGTCTAGTTCAATGGCCTTACGGTTATAGCACATTTTCTTTTGCATACGTTATTAAAATAAAAGTTGAAAAATCAACTTGACTATCAGTTGGACCAAATTATGACAACAGCAGTTGTTTTTTAACAACTGCTTTTGTCAAGTAGGTTTAAAATGTAATAAAAGTATCCACACATGTATATGCTTAAATAATGATTTTAAATAAATCTTTGCAAATGTGCATTTTTTTTATAATAAAAGTAACATTTTTTAATTACAGGTGAATCACTAATAAATAAAATTACTTATATAACTAAGATTGTTTTTTAAATAACTAGTCTAGATTTTAAATTTTACAAGCTATAAAATATTTCGTATTTCAGTTAATACGACATAATTAAATGTGTTTTGTCATAAAACAGTTGATATCGTCGAAGAATTAAACAAAAAAGCATATAGAAAACAGAAAACCTACAAAAGAATAGTATTTTTTTAAATAGATTATTTTCCGAGTTATTTTCAAGTAACTGTAGTTTTTTTTTAATAAAATTGTAAACATCATAGGTCCATTCGGATTTAAAATTGTTGAATTGTACCGTAGAGAAACAAATAAGAAAACAAATTAAGGACAGTTTTATTACCTGCACAAAACAACTATTTATATTTACTATTCAATTCAAAATTATTTTTCCTGTACTGTCATTGAATAAAACAATTTACGAGGTATGCATTCTTGGTTTTATGAACGATTTATTGTAACAAATGTCATTATTTTACATGTACATATTAATCCTAAAGGTGCTGCTTATGCAGTTTACAATAATTGTTCATAATGTTAATTGAATTAAAGAAAATGATTCTCCTTTAATTCTTAATTGCATTGAGCCTAAACGGGGTCTTTTTAAAAATCTGTTTTTATGAAGAGAACCCTGATCAAATTGTTAGTCTAATAAAATAAAAGGCATGCTTGTAGTTTGTAATGCGTTTTAAAAACACATGTACCACGTGATTCAAATGCAAATGTGATGGTGGTGTTTATCAAGTATGCCTGCTCACTCCGTCCGCTTCGCTTTTGTTCCAACTCATTTACCTCTTCTTCTCCTTCCTCTTCATTTGTTCGGTGCTGTCCCGTCTTTTGTTTATAGCAGTTCACCCGACAAGACGTTCTAAATAATAAAATTTATAAAATATCTAACTACCAACTAAAGCTAGACAATAGACTAACTGTATTGTTTAAAATATATAAGTAGAAGTTTCAAGTATGGTAATTTTGAGATTCTGCATCATTTGTTTTTGAGTACGCCTTTGACAGTATGTCTTCATATTAATTTCATTAGGATTATAAATGGCAGAAAATTGTGGTAAACATTATACGCTGATTTATTGACCTTTTTATATAATTGTTGCACATTCTATGTTTTAGACATTTTTTGTTTAATCACAAAATATATGTTTTAATTTAAATAATTAATAATAACTTCTTTATTTACTGATCGATTTTGTACAAAAATAATAGGACCCTTTCCCTCTTCCTATTTACTGTCCAAATTTCAATTTCTTTCTTAAGTTATCGTGCTTACAAAAAAACGTGATTGACGAACGGACAGACGGCCAGGCAGACGGATGAACAATTTAAAAGTTGTTCAGAATTCGATCACCAACACAGTGATATGAAAAGTTTTGTAAATGTGCTGATCAAATGAAATATACTATTCGCTTTGTATTTGCGAAAAGTATAATAATATCAAATAAGTAGGTAAATGAATCTGTTCCGAACTGAAAATCGATAAATTACTCAGCGAAAGACTTGAATGCTGATACAAATAATATTTACTTATGTATTCAGAAGAATTTTCCAAGGTGTTCCTCTGGGTTTTCTCATCTTTTATATTTCATTGATATCACTATCCATTGGACTCCAAACCTACAAGTATCAGTGTAGCCCGCCAAACAAACTGTATATACCTGGAGACTGTAAACTCCAAAATATTCTGTGGGAGATTAAAGAGTATACATATGAAATTGCAATAAAAGTTGAATGTTGAACAAAGGAGAGGTCAATGCGGAGATTCCTTGAATATGCAGTCTACAGAAATTTGATATTTGGATGCCGAAAACACCTATACAAAGCCGGATGTGCAACAGAAACCGATCTGGGATTTAAACAAGATAAATGTACAAACATCACGTCTGAATGATTGGGGTTTCTGGACTCTCGAGGAAGCCCAAAATGTATCAAGATTATTACGCTTATCTTTTCAATTCTGTTCTACTTCTATAAAGTAGTCAAATGGACGATGGATGAGCAGGCTAATTAGATATATATCCATTCTCATCTCACGTCTCAAAGAAAGACGGTTCGTGGATCAGAGTTGTATGGTAAGATATGAGATGTAATATCAGAAGCTCGAACTCACTTTACAGTAACTGAATTATCAAAAAACAGAAGCTGTTTGTGTTGGGTTCAGGTATTATGTCGATATACCTTTATTTACACAATATCTTCATGGAAGTACTGAGTTTATTGCCCTTGACTTCTTTAGGGTCCGATGGATCTTAGGGACCGAACGTCTAAAAATGGTGTGATAATATCTTGGTCTATCGTAAAATGTGATGGCGTAGATATTTCAATATTAAATTATGAACCTGCAGGTCTTAGATGTATTATGCTCCATACATTCTTCTAAGTTGGCAGGTTTGCCTGTCAGATGTTTGGCCACACTATAGTTATTTCCTGGCAGTTCCTCGGTAGGCAGCCAGAAGAAGCACTCTTGGAAAAGTTAGGGTTATTCCAGGAAATTGCAATAAACGTTACGCTTGGTTTACAACTCGACCAACAACTTATATGTATGGATCATCCTGATTTTGTAATACGGCAATTTTTCCTACAATATAAATCCACATTAATAATCAAATTATTACATTAACATTTACCCCTTTTAAAATGCTTGGAATAGCCTTGCAAAATTACTTCATTGCTTATAATCAGTGGCGCCTTTTAAGCCACTTCTTCTGGCGGTAAATTGAATGGCCATTGAATTCAGTATTGCACTATTATTCACACAGCAATTATTTTTGTACAATATAATGTTCATAGAAAACACTGATATTGCGAAAGTTTCTATCAGTCAAGGAACTTGGGTTTGTACTTCCCAAGGTCTGGGTATTTGTCAAAGATTTTGAACATATTTGAGTGTTTAACTGAATTCTAACCGAATCCTACTCGACAGATGTCGTTGTTATCTGCATGCTGCTCTATTTAAACTTTCCATCTTCCTTTTGCGATTTCCTGCCACATATGCCTTCATTTCAAAGTAACACACGAGAAATGTACAAAATAATACTATTTTCCAGTATATTACTGGTAAATAGTCTCTACGCTCTCTGACTTTTACTTTAAAGGAGTAGTTAAAGGGTATTTTGACAGAGATAAATGAGAAATTAAAATATAAAAATAAAAAATTTCGTTGTCGTTTCTGGAACTTAATCTGTTTCCGAACGTCAGTAAAATACTCTAAATTCCTTATTTCAAAGACAATTTTTCTCTGATTATCAAAATTTTTAGAAAACTATTATTAACATTTTAAATTACAAATATTTACATACTTTACCTTATACACTTTTAATTTGTTCATTCTGCTGAAGGAGTTTTTAAGTTCAATTCTCCTTTACCCCGATCCGTCCTCGTCCGGCTACGACTAGTTGTTTAATTGCCATGGCGATTCGCATTGTGGAGATACATATTATTTTTGATTTAAAACAGATTTGATACTGAGACCAAGATATTGAGACCAAGAAATCCCTGTTTAGAATCCTCGGTAAAGTAGGGGGTGACAGATGCCACAATAGCTCACTTTGGTTTCTAGTGTATATACCAAATTCGGAGATTTTGGATTCTAGTTCTCTTTACTTATTTACCCCTATTTATCCCCCAACCCTTCAACGGAACTTGTTCAAAATACAATCTAATTCTAGATATCGTGTATGACATTACAAGTCAATATGTAAATTTTATTTTGAACACCTTTAATAATGGAGGAGTTGTGTTATTGGCGATGTCAAAAAAAAAATAGACCTTGGTTTCTAGTACCTATTTACAGCATATATGCCAAACCTCAAGTTTCTGCATTCCTACTAGCTTCCCTTACATAATTATCCCTATATACCCCCCTCCAACCATTCAACGTAATATACTCAAAATATGGTACAGTTTCCGATCTCCTTATAATCTGGATTATGTGTACTAAATTTCAAGAAATCTTAGACCGTTCGATGGTAATCGTGTGCACATAAAAATTTACAGATCGACAGGCAGAAATTTCATTTGGCTCATAGGTATTCAAAATCTCCACGTTTCATGATATTTTAAACTTGTTTAAATATTACTTGTTTGCTTGTAATTGTATTGAAACATATTTTTTTAGAATTTTGCAAACAGCAGAAAAAAATAACTATCTGTGAGAACTCAAAGAAAAAATATGTGTAAAAATATTAATAACATTTTTACATTCCCTCGATAACCTGAATTCTGGTTATGCTAGCAAATTAAAATCCTAAAATGAAATTGTCTAATTTCTTATTTGAAAATTCTCATTCTAACACTAGCATCCACACAGTCCCCTACGACCATGCAGATTAAACTGGTATCTACATAATCCCCTACGGTCATGAAGATTCGGTTAAAAATGAGAACTAAAATGAATTTATTTACCTACCTTGTCTTAAACATTTTTCATTCTAATGGATTACATTTTCATGAAATCTATCATTCTGTTTCTTGGAAATGCTTAGCCTTTGAGATAAAGGCGAAAAACGTTTCAAAGGCTAAATATTGCCAAGAAACAGAATGATAGATTTCATGAAAATGTAATCCATTAGAATGAAAATTTTTTAAGACAAGGTAGGTAAATAAACAGATATAAACAAAAATATTAGAGCTTCTATAAGCGATATGAATAATATAGCAATATTCAAGAGCTGACAGAAAAACAGGAATTAGGTTATAAATGTATATAAAATTAACATTGACTATAAAAAGTATACTACGCAAATCTATTGTCAATATGTGTTTTTGTAGATTCTAATAGTAATTCAGAAAATTGGAAAAATTTATTTCACAGTTAATAGTTTTTAAGTTTTCTGAATTATCCTCCCTTCTAGTGTATTTTTCAATCGAAAGGAGTTTGTTATTATTTTCCTCAAGAGTAGATGTACATTCAATCCAAATTGATTCATTAAAAGTATATTTTCACATTTTATCATTTTGTCATCACTGTACTAATATTGTTTAAAAAGTTTTTATTTCACATGTCACAACAAAATAATTAATTAAATGGTTTATTTTTAGAAAGTAATACAATTTAGTTTTTATGAAAGCTAAACAAAGCCAATAAAGCGGTTCCAGAACCATTATTATCATTGTATTTTAATAAGTGCAAAGAGGAAGTAACCGGAGAGAGGCGAGCTATACTAACTTCCGGTGCCAATTAGTGTATATTGATAGCAATTTGTGGCCACTTTAATAATTATATTATCAAAGCATACGACAAAACACATACCAAAGCTAACGGACCTAATATGGCAACATTTCAAGTTTGCTACTATAACATTTAGTTCATTGTCACTTATACAATCTTATGTTAAAGTAAGACAGGAATCTCGAATCAAAATTAGCCATAATTCATTTATGTATTTAGTTTTTATACAATATGTATAATTATACATATATCGGTACATTATACAATTGTATAATGTACCGATATATTAGAAGAAACCGCTACCTAAGAAATCACTACTTCCACATCCAAGTCTCTCTAAGCGAAAACATATTGATGCTATATTTGCACTCCAGGATTAAATAATTGCTCATACAATTTTAATAACGTAATATTTTAAATCGTCTGTCCCAAAAACCAAAAAACGATATGTCACTTCAATACCTTTTCGACTGGTTGACTGATCGACGTTTAATGGCGGTTGCTGATGCCAACAAATTTTTGCTCACGTGCACACACTAAATCGCAATTTTATTTTGCTAACCTCTTTAGTAATGGAGTAAGGTGGTAAATATTATCATAAAAAAATTGAGGTGTCACATAGAAGTACTGTTACTAGCGCCCTCTATAAAATACGATATCGACAATACCACCGTTGTAATTGGCGATCTGAAAAACATTTCATTACCAACTTTGATGTAAATATGTATAATAGTGTCCAAGATAGAGACAAAATACGAATATATTTTTACTTTAACACCCTGTATCTTGAAAAAGAAAAACGTTAGACCGCTACTTTTTTGGATTCAATCGACTTGTTTTGATGTCGAGATTCTACGGCTAAACGTCTTCTGAATCTTTTCAAAACACCCTGAATGTGTAGGACCGTTTCTTGTAAACACGGGAACTTGTTAACCATAAAAAACATTTTAAATTTTGATCATACAGGGTATCCCAGGTCTATAGGGCAATGCTTCGAGAGCATATAGTTTGGGATAAAATAATACTAAAGGCATACATAATTTCTTTCCAAAGCCCCCCCCCCTGTCAAAGCTATTTTTTGCTGATACTTTGCAAACTGCCTAATCGATTAATTTGTTAATATGAAGGTCATGTTTTAAGAAGTGTCGAAAACTGATGTTCTTAAGGCTATGTCGACAAAACGTAAGCATTTGCATAGGTAAATATAGCAAGCGAGAAACCCTTTATCTTTCGAAATAGATACCAACCACATTAAAAAGCAATAAAGACATAGAACGCAACTTTTTTAATTGCAACTTTTTTTGAGGACTAGCAGCTTTGGAGAAAATCGTATGTGAAAAAGTTTTACCTATGAACTAATGATATATGCACAGCTTATTGAATAAAACAACTTGCGGGGTGTGCACTTTTCGTTTTATCAATGATTTTGTTCATGAAATTATTAATTCTTTTATAATTGTATTATTGTACTCTTCTCAAATACAACGCGAAGAGTATATTGCATTCGATCGGCACATTTCTAAAACCGTGTTGGTGATCGAATTCTGAACAACTTCAAAATGTCCGTCTGTCTGTCCGTCCGCCTGTCTGTCTGCCTGCCTGCCTGTCTACCTGTTTGCCTGTCTGTCCGTCCGTCCGTCTGTCTGTCCGTCACGTTTTTTTTGTAAGCACGATAACTTAAGAACGAAAAGTCCGATAGTATTGAAATTTCTACAGTAAGTTAGTGTTAGCTAGAGGAAGAACCCTATTGTTTTTGAACAATATCGATCAATAAATAAAAAAGTTATTAATTTTTTAAATAAAAAAAAATGTTTTGTTTTGTAATTAAACAAAAAATGTTTGAAACTAATATCATTTACAAAAAAGACTGCGAAGAGTATCCTATAGAATGTGCAACAATTATATAACAAGTGTAGTAAATCGACGTAGAGTATAATGGTTAGTTTGTTTAACTTTAAAACCTTGAAGACTTAGAGAATAACAGAAACGATCTGAGATCTGATACACTTGATGTCGAAGATATAACTTGGGCCTCTCAAGAAATAGCGAATTCCGACACTTTTATTCCAAATCCAGTTATATTCCACTTAGAACAAAAAACAAGAATAATAAATACTTATAGGCTTTGAAAGAAGAGACTATTAGCTGTCAGATACTTGTATTGTGATTTTGTTTTAATTTCTAAAACTTACAGCTGTTTAAAGGTTGACTTTCTTCTCAAATTAGGAGAAAACAATAAGTAAATTGCTATTTTTATAAAATATCTTGATATAACATCTTAAAGTACAATAATCAAATATTGATAACCCTGCAAAATATAGATATATTATTTATTGACGATGTTAACGCCATTTGAAGTTTAATCTATAAGATGCAGACAATATTTTTTTTTAAATTTATATTTTTCAAGGGCCTGTGTTTTCTAAAATAACTGTTATATAATGTAGAAACTATTTGGTGAGTACGAGCTTATAGTATGAAGTCAAGTAAGAAAACATTATAAGAATAAATGCGAAAATAATCAACATCAAATCGCGTAAGTTTCCCTTGCATTAGTTAATAATTGAAAAAAACTTTTTGAAATACAAATACATACACAAGTTACACGGAAATATCTACTTTAAAACGTATTTTATTTTTTGTCATTTGTTACGTTATAACACTTTGTGTGCAGTGCGCGCTGGTACCTTGGAGCTGAGCTTATAGCCCGAGAGTTCGGGACACCGAGGGAGCTTTGTAAAATCTAATATTTATTATCAGTTTATTAAAAAATTCGAACATATCGTACCTAGTCGGGGCAAACTAAATTTGAGCACGGAAAAATAGAAACCAGAACTAGCCCCACGGGAAATGGTTGGGGGGGTTACTAACATGAAAAAAAAAAATAAATGCAGTTACTGACCTTGGGGACTAACTTAAGGTGGGGGGGTAAAGTGAAAAAAATTCAAAGTCAATAGTTTGGATGCGTATTACGAGAAAATTTGACGTCGGAGATAAAAATGTTCAACAGCAAAGTTGTAGGTAATAAAAAGATCTTTCATTTTTGTTAAGGGTACTTTTCATCATAACCTCAAAATTATCGAGAAATTTAAAAATTTTCCAAAAAATTATACAATTTTCGTTTTTATATTATAACTTTTATAAAAATTAATGAATTGTTATGAAACTTGGTGAAAAGATACCTTTATATATTATAAATAACCAAAAAAATTTTCAAAAGAAAATAATGGAAAATTTTTGATTTTGAATTTTTTCAAAAAAAAAAAGTCCTTTTTTCAGACGAAAATTGTATGGTGGAAAATCATCGTAAATAGATTTTTCAAAGCTCATTTTGTTTGTTTTTTCGTCTACTTTTTGATAAATCAGAGACACAATATAGCTTCTATTTAAGAATATGCTAAAAAATGCAAAAAACGAAAAAAGTCAATTTTGAAAAAAAAAATTTTCAGTAATTGTTGATAATTTTGTTTAAATTTCAAAAAAATTTTAAAATTAATTTCACCAATCGATTCTACGTGAAAAAATATTTAAGAAACTGTATTTTGTTGTTAAAAATTACTCCAATATTTAGGGGTGGTAAAGGGTTGCTTCTGGAGGGTGAATAAAGTAATGATCGTTCTCATGCAATTTTCGGCTAAAATTGACGTTAAACAAAAAATTAGTAATCAATAAAAGGTGTAGATTTTGAAAAATTCTTCAAGTTTTGTAGAGGTCATTTTTACCATAATATCAAAATTCAAAAAAAATGCAAAAAATGTATTTTTTTACATTTTTTACTTTTTTAAACTTTCTTATTATTTCTTTTCTTCTTATTTTTGTGTACTTAGTAGACAAAATGTGTGGTTGAATAAAAGTATTACAGTAATGATATTAGAAAACTTTAAAAATTAGAAAAAATATACGGAAAGATTAACGCGCATGATCAGAACTACAGACAGTACACCTATGTCTCAATCATAGAGGCTCTATGGGTATTTGTTATACACGAGGCTTTTATTTTCCGCCATACCATTGCTACGCAGCTGTCCCAGCACGTGCGTTCTCAGTTAGAAAGTATCATCCATCTGAATAACATCATTTGTAAAACTTTTTCACCTGGAAATTTTAAAAAGGTAAGTCAAATTAAATTATTTTCAAAATTTGCTCCGATATTGTATATTCTTCTTGTTTATCGGTTTAATTTAAAGGATAACAATAAAGTTTTAAAATTTTATAATTTTAGTTAATGCAACGATACATTACGTACTTAAATACAGATGCGGATGTAGAAAAGTTGGTTTACAATGTACAGATCTCTGCACGAGTTGTCAAGATTCTGGTAATTGTTGCAATATACAACAAGTTTCAGAAGATGTAAGCGATGGTGAAGACGAAGAGCCAAGTCCTCAAAATAATATAAACAATGAGGAAGTCGAAGATGATTTTGAAGAAGAGATGGAGTGTGAAGATTCGCAGTTTAGCGAAGAATCGGAGGGCGAAGAAGAAGAACTGATTCATGTAAATAAAAGAAAAAGATTAGTGTAGTTTGCAATATGTATTTTTAAGATTTAATCATTTTTTCATAATAAAAAGTTCTTTTTTTTAAGTTTTGATCATATTTTAACAAAATAAATACATATTTTCCTCATGAACTTCCTATGAGTTTCCTCAAAATCTTGAACATTTTTTCCAAATTAAAGTTACAACTATAATACTTTTATTCAACCACAGATTTTGTCTACTAAGTACACAAAAATAAGAAGAAAAGAAATAATAAGAAAGTTTAAAAAAGTAAAATATGTAAAAAAATACATTTGTTGCATTTTTTTTTTATTTTGAGGTTATGGTAAAAATGACCTCTACAAAACTTGAAGAATTTTTCAAAATCTACTACTTTTATTGATTACTAATTTTTTGTTTAACGTCAATTTTAGCCGAAAATTGCATGAGAACGATCATTACTTTATTCGCCCTCCAGAAGCAACCCTTTACCACCCCTAAATATTGGAGTAATTTTTAACAACAAAATACAGTTTCTTAAATATTTTTTCACGTAGAATCGATTGGTGAAATTAATTTTAAAATTTTTTTGAAATTTAAACAAAATTATCAACAATTACTGAAATTTTTTTTTTTCAAAATTGACTTTTTTCGTTTTTTGCATTTTTTAGCATATTCTTAAATAGAAGCTATATTGTGTCTCTGATTTATCAAAAAGTAGACGAAAAAACAAACAAAATGAGCTTTGAAAAATCTATTTACGATGATTTTCCACCATACAATTTTCGTCTGAAAAAAGGACTTTTTTTTTTTGAAAAAATTCAAAATCAAAAATTTTCCATTATTTTCTTTTGAAAATTTTTTTGGTTATTTATAATATATAAAGGTATCTTTTCACCAAGTTTCATAACAATTCATTAATTTTTATAAAAGTTATAATATAAAAACGAAAATTGTATAATTTTTTGGAAAATTTTTAAATTTCTCGATAATTTTGAGGTTATGATGAAAAGTACCCTTAACAAAAATGAAAGATCTTTTTATTACCTACAACTTTGCTGTTGAACATTTTTATCTCCGACGTCAAATTTTCTCGTAATACGCATCCAAACTATTGACTTTGAATTTTTTTCACTTTACCCCCCCACCTTAAGTTAGTCCCCAAGGTCAGTAACTGCATTTATTTTTTTTTTCATGTTAGTAACCCCCCCAACCATTTCCCGTTGGGCTAGTTCTGGTTTCTATTTTTCCGTATTCTGATTAAAATTATGTTAGTTTGCCCCGACTAACCCTACATCATCTGATTGGAAATTTAATTTTCCATCGCTCAAGCACAAGAAGGGAAGGGGGTCAATTTTGTCTAGAAAAAGTTATAGCGGTTTATGCGAAGAGATGTCGAATTATTTAATATTAATTTATAGTTTTTCCAAAAAAAAATGGAAGTGCCCGCAAAAATCTGGCAAAATTCGTAGGAAAGCGAGAGAAATCGAATGGCGCAAACCCCAGCTTTGTATCTCGTTTAGTTTTCGAGATTGAGCCATCGGAAGTAGGTAAAAATCGGTAAGTTTTAAGTGAGATAGCGGCCGCCAAAATAGGAGGTCCGAAGATTCCGCTTCTCCAGCAACACGGCTCCGCCGTAAGTAATAAGCAAATATTAAATTTTACAACGCTCTTTCATCCTCGGTGTCGTGAGTTTTCGGGCTATTAGTTCCGAACGCTACTTGAAAAATATCCAGCTACGATAGTTTTACCTAAATAATAAAAACATGTAGAAACTCCTTTTTTTTGTCCGCTTAATATTTTCAAAAAAAAAAACTAAAAAACATATTTGTGCACCTAATATTAAATAAAGAAAATTACACAAGGGTCATGTTGGTAAACTTTTCATGTTATCATTTCTACTACTTTGAGAATACTCTCTCAAATATTCAGCGTGTTCAGAGAATTTCCGAAACAAAAATCTAATGGCATTGGACTACTAGGTAAATTTATCATTTGTGCGAAAGAGAACATTATTTCCACATATGCACAGTGCTTTATTTATTTATTTTTGTTTCAGTAATTATATAACTAGCATTATTGAGGTAAATTAAAAAAAAATAAAATGCATTTTTAGATAACTTGATGAAAAATTAAAAACTCTTTACTCTTGTAAAATTTTCGAAAAAATGCGCATTTTCCGAGATATAGCGGTTCGAATTCTTCCAAAAAGGAGGGAAGGGGAATAGAAAGTGACGAGAAAAAATCCAGAAAAATTCTGGTAAATGTATTATTAAAACACAAGACTCTTTCTTCTTTATGACTTTTATCTGAAGTGCATTCTGTTCAAGTTTTTCCGGAAAAACAGGAAAAAATGACCCTAATCGGAAAATCGAAAATTTCGTAAACTATAAAATATAAAAATCTGAAAAAAATCAGACGTATAGGTTAAGTTATTCTCTAAAAGATTGGTTTCTTGTAATTTTTGTAACGTGCACATTTTCCGCGTTATTAACAGTTTTTCACGATCAAATGCACGTTTTTAATCGTTAAAAGCTGTTATATAACTCGGAAAATATGCACGCTACAAGAAACTACACGAGACAATCATCATAATCAAACAATTTATTAAAATTCAGCAATACAACATTGCCTCCCCGGATCGCAATCCGGACCAACCACACAACCACGACGCGTAGCGCCGTGGTGTACGTAGGGTTGGGCGGATGGCGACCGGTTCGGCTTAATAAGTTAAAACTCCTGCCACCAATGGCTTATCATACTTCTTAACAGTAACACAATAAACATTAGAGCACAAAACACTGATTAAATTTTGGTTGCTGGTACGGGAATAAGTTCAACGAAAAAACCCGTTCGAAGCAATTTGGGTCCCAACGTCGTCCCAACCTGTCGTTAGGAAAGTAGGGAAGGCGAAAAGTTAGAATTTTTAACAGTTACAATTATTAAGGAATTTTATCTGTCTAAAATGAACTTGGAACGAAATAGGACAAAAGGACAAAAAAGACAAAAACTATGAAACAAAATCACCAGGAGTGGATACAGACTCCTGGATATTGAGTAGACTTTCCGTATCGTCTCGTTCACATGTATGTTAAACGGCAATCGTTTGTCCAAGTTAACCCCCTGAACAAAATGTGGAGCTTTTTATACATATGCCTAAGTTTTAAGAAATGACAATCAAGAGGTAAGAGAGAGAACTGTCAGAGATTGACGGATAAGAAAAGATTGATAGGTGGTTAGAGAAAGGAAGTAGAAGGAGGTAGATATAAATAGTTTGAAGAGAAGAAAGAATATAAAGATTAGTCGGAGAGGTTGAGAAAAATGAGGGAAGAAAGAAATAGTATAGCAAGTTGGAAGATAGAAATTATAAGGTGGAGAATTGTTGACAGACAAAAAAAATCATAGGCGAAGAAGTAGAACTACTTACTGTATGTATTTGAACATTGTTTATTAGTTGGTTAAACTGTAACGATATATAGTAGTTAGTGTTTGAAGATTAAATATAAAATTATTAAAATTGGATCTTTACTTTATTTCTTTCACACACAATGAAGCCAGCAATATTTTACCTGAGTTTAATTAAGAGCTCCTGAGACAGACCAACATTTTAAGGAATATCTTAACCCATACGACAAAATTTTTCTGGATTTTTAAATTTCGTAGTTTACGAATATTCCACTTTCCATTAAGGGTCTTTTTTCGTGTTTTTCCCGAAAAACTTGGACAGAGTGCACTTTAGGAAAAAGCCATAGAAGAAAAAAAGTCTTTTCTACTTTCTATTCCCACCTCCCTCCATTTTTAAGAAATTCGAGCCGCTGTATCTCGGAAAATACGCGTATATTGGAAAATTTTACAAGAGTAAAAAGTTGTTTTTCGTCAAATTATCTAAAAAATTTATTTATCTCAGTTTCGATGTAGTTAAAATTAATGAAATAAAAAAAGTAAAATATGTTTTAAAAAACTTCTGCGATAGGAGTTTTTAATTTTCGTTTAAATGTGCTTTACACATATCCAAAAATATGAACAAAAAGGCTAAAGGCGTGCCTGTTTGAACTAATATACTATATACTACTATATTTAAATTTGTTACAGTTACCTGGTTATTTTTATTGGACTTTTCCCTGTCCAATCATTAAAATGTCGAAACTTATCGTTCCAGACCCTAATGACCTGATAGCAATAGCCAGCACCTAATTCTGTACGGTAACGAGGGATTTTTATGGTTTTTAGGCAAAAACAGCACTTCTTTATATGATATCGGTTGCAAGCACGCGAATAGTTAAAGTGCTCGCAAATATATTGTGTGTGCGGATATTTAAAGCGTTTGTGAGCACCTTTTGGGATTACTAAGCACTAAGTTTTTTGACGAAGTGCTCAAAGCAATAAGCATTGGTTTTAAAAAGTGGACGTAAGCACAGTGCTCCCGAACACCAAAGTGCACTTGTACGAGCACTAAGCACTGTGTTTTGAGGCAACTCTGTACTTAGTATAAATTTTGATTTTTAATTTTCAGTTGTAATTAGTACCTATCCATTAAATGGCATACTTCTTTATATAATTGTATTGAAATTTAGCAATGTTTTATTTAGCAGAGAAAAACCGAGTTGCTAACAAAAAATTAGAGTGGCTAGACATTTGAACGTGATCTTTGTGAGTTCCGTAATATTTAAAACATTTTAACAAATTTTGGTGACTTACCAATCTTGGTATCTATAAATTTAAATTATAACATTATAGTCCCCGCCGATTTATTGAACTTTTTATATAATTGTTGCACATTCTATAGGGTATTAATTTCAGACATTTGTTGTCAAATTAGCTGGTGAAACACTCCTCAGTTTAAAATAGAGTAAAAAAGGTACATCCAACCTATTTGGATTTCAAGTTTCAATCAATCAGTCAATCAAAACTAACATTGAATGAGCAAAATTTTGCCTTCTCCAGGTACTCGTTCCGGAGCAAGTCAGATACCCACGGCACTATTCGCCTTGACAATTGAAGGACTAAATGCGGCGCGGCGAGGTAATGCTAAAAAAACATAACCTCCTGATCACAGGGTGAATCATAAATATTAATTAAAATTATGTAAAAAAATGCAAAGGAAAATTTAAAATAACTTAAATAAAAAACAAAAGGTACATATGTAAATAAATATCTGGGATAAATATAGTTGAGCCATCCAGGAAAATCACCAAAGGCCCGTGTCAAGCAATTCTGAAAACGAGCGGCTATGCTAGACCGCGCAATCTATGATTTAAAATAGTATGGTTTCAGAACGCGATATTTACAAAAATTATGACTAGAAAGAGAAAAATATAGAAACCATCAAAAAAGGACAGAAAACAGTTGAAGATCGGAAATTGTGACTTGATAGATTTTATAATTGTATGGAGGAAAGGGGATATGAGTAAATAAGCTGTAGAGATATAGGTAAGTCCTGATATGGTAATATCTTTTATTCGAAGGAGTGCATTGTGCTCTCCGATTTACGTAATGTTGTTTGTAAGTTGACTGCAACCCAAGGGAAGATATTGCCAATCATATTGAAACAGGGATACACCGTATGTTAATTACATGTTGTTTATTTCAAATTTCAATTATCAATATTTTTCACGCCTAAACTATAGGAAATTTTCACGACCCGTCAATTTTCAAAGTATTACACTAGGAGAATAAATAAATATATTAAATATTAATAAGTGGGACAAAAATAGTAGGCAGAGAGGAAAGTAAGTAAATATGTCTCATTAAATCAGTCAAGTGAAGCAAGAACAAGATGGCCGGGTACAAAGAAAGCGCGAGTGTTTTGTTTTGGTCGTTAGCGATAATGACGTACAGGGCACACTTATTTCTTAGTTCTCCAATGAGTGTTCTCTGTCTTTTTTTATCCAATAGAGAATAATACAAAGAAACAGAGATAGGGGATCGTTCACGTTAATATAAATTTATTTTTACATTATCTTAGCCTTAGCTGCTATGTAGAATTTAAGTCTTCTGCAAAATGTGACACTGGGGAAAAATGTGTTTGTATCTTTTGCAGTTAAGGCGAGACTGAATTTCGCAAGGATAAATATACATAGAGAATAGTGAGGTAAAAGGAACGAGGAAAGGAAACGGGTAGAGGATTTTCTGTAAAATTCATACTAATAAAGTCCCTTGATGAATATATAAGAAACGCGATACAAAGTGACATTAAAGTAAAGTAAAGGGTTAAAATTTAAGAAGGGTGTTTCGTTTGTATGTAAATTTTGACGTATTATGCATTTCACCCTTGCCTTCTGATAAGTTTACTCTAAGGAACTTATACAATATTTTTGCTGACAGTGCTATATTCATTTAAAATGTGATTTATTATCGTCATACTAGAACTTTATTATCTGGAGTTTTTATTTTGGCCTTTTCCTTCAATATCAAATATTTAAAAAATACATGAATATACAATATGCTTACTACAATTAGTTAAATATTAATTTGTCAACAGGATAACACAAGAAATATATAACTTTTATTTTTGAAAACACATTTTTATACAGAAGTTATTACATCCTGGACACAAATATGTTTACTCATTTATTTATTTATTTATTTATTTATTTATTTATTTACAACTATCCAATAGTCAACGACCTATTACAGGATAGGAAAAGTATAACATACAATACTTATAATTAAATTCTAATATAACTAACATCAAAATAGGCTACGTACATTTCAGGTAAAATACAAATATATAATATTAATGTATATCCCATTTGTAACGTAATCGTAAACATCACTTACGAGCTAAATACAGTCTTTATATTAGACACAGAGGTGTTGAATACGTCAATATTTTGTTGCACTGACGAATAATTCTTACAGATTGTAAAAACTGGTGACGATTCAAGTAACCGTGTACGAGGCGTAAGTTGGTTGAAGGTTTGATGATGTCTAGAATTAGGACGAGCAACATTTAAATTAAACTGGCTTAACACTTCTGAGCAGTCGACTGTGGAATTTAATAATTTATAAAGGAACATTATGGAATGAGCTTTTCTACGTATATCTAGATAAACCATGTCACATTCTAGCAATAAGACGTCATGGGGGTAACCAATTGGAGGGTACCTACTAGTAACTTTTTGGACATATTTTAAAAACTTCCTCTGTACGTTTTCGAGCAAATGTACTTGATGTCCACCTGGGATATCATGTTAGGTAGGCATACGAGTACTTCTCTTGAGCGAAACCCTTTTGAATTACGCAAGATGAATCCCACGTTCTTATTGACTTTGCTGACAATTTCATGCATATGTTTACTGAAATTTAATTGAGGATCGAAGGTGACTCCTAAATCTTTAAATAAACTTGAACCTTGCAGACAGGTGTGGTCCAAACTATAAGGAAATATAATCGCGTTCTTCTTGCGATAGTATGACTTATGCTATCTAGATCATGTTGTAGGTTAATACAATCGCTTATGTCAGAGATTGAGGAGTACATTTTCATATCATCTGCGTACAGTGTATGTTTTCTATTAAGATGGTGTTTGATGCCATTTACGTAGACATTAAATAGCAGAGGACCCAAGACCGACCCTTGTGGAACTCCGGAAGTTGCGTTTAGATCTTTGGATTTGTAACCTTTGTGTTCAAGAAATTGTAGTCTGTTGCTGAGGTATGACTCAAACAGAGTGATCAGAATGAGTGAGAGACAAACTAACACTATCAAGCTTATTCAGCAATACACCATGATTTAATCGGTCAAAGGCCTTTAAAAATCGGTGTATATTACGTCTACCTGACCTTGTCGATCGAGAAACTCTGAGATATACTGCGTAATACACATCAGATTCGTGGTTGATCTACTTCTCATAAAACCGTATTGGTGGGGTGTAATGATTGTCTTTATCGAATCGAACAATAAAGAATGCATGTTGCCAGCTTATCCAATGAGGTTGGATTTATTAGGCACATATTTTTCTGCAAAGCCAGATGTTTTCTCCTCTAACACGTTTTTCGTTTCTCGACTAATTTATTTGCTTTCTTCAATTGATACATTTCGATATTGAAATATTTTGATTGAAGATTTGTTGAATTGAAATTCTGATGGCTATTTGGAATAATATATATGTATATAAAGAGAATATTTTTAAAACAAAGCTTTTATTAAAAAAAAAACCTCTACCTAAGGAATCACTACTTCAACATCCAGATTTTCTATTCAAGTCTCTTTGAAGGAACCCATCTTGACTATATTTGCACTCCAGCATGTGCAAATAATTGGTCTTAGAATTTTAATAATATAACATTTGAACCAGATTCCATAAAGAAAATGTAAGGTGTTCATTTCTAGAACATATGCCAACAATGAAAAATCTGAACTTTTATTAGCTTGCTTTATTTATTTTCCCCTATTTAACCCTACCCCCACCATTTCAACGGATGGGGGGTTGAAAAATATTATAACAAAATCTGAGACCTTCGCTTCTAATATATACAGCAAATCCAACATTTCTGTACTCTTACCAGCTTTCTTTAGTTATATCTCCTTATATCTCTATCTTTAGTTATATCTCCTTATTTACCCCTATTTAACCCCAACCATTCACCAGAATTAGCGCAAAATATAATATAGTTCCATATCTCGTCATCATACATATGTGTACCAAATTTCAAGTCAATATCTTAAGCCGTTCCTGAAAAAACATGCGCAGAAAAAAAGACCGATCGACAGACATTTTTTGTCGCTTAAATTTAAAATCTCGACGTTTTGTGACATTCTAAGCCTATCTCAACAAGACAAATTTTTGAAATTTTTTTTACTAGTAAGTAATGTTTAAATTCATTCATCTGTATATGAAAATTAATTCGAAAACGGTTTTATTTTTAAATTCAATTTTTAAAATGTCCCATATCAGGATGACCGTTACACAAAATTCCCATGACCAAATCGCAATGACCAGTGTTGAAAAGCAGCAAGGTTATAGAAATTTACATAATATACTGGTTTAACTAGTTTCAACCCCTTTCAGTGACTGTCCAGGCAAAGTTTTGTCCGGCAAAGAAATGAGGAAGCCTTTGTACACTTTTTTCACCACCCTTATGCAACCTGAGGGCTCAAATAATATTATCGTTTCAAATCTCTTTATAACACCCAGAGACACGTATGAGATGCTATGGTGGCAAATTCACAATAATGGGGATAATATATCTAACAGTTTATTCTATTAGGATAAGGTTTTATTACCTGTTTAAAGAAAATAATGTATTATAGATAATGTTCATGTAGGCCTAAAGAGTAAGAGGAATTATTTATATAATATCTAAAAAATATTATATTTGATGGAAACATCCTACTAAAATTAAATAATATACTTGGTAAGCTTAGTAGGTCATTCATAAATACATAAATGAAAAAAAAACTGTCTGTTATCTCAAATAAATCTATTTATACTAAAATTGCGCTTTATTCACTTTTTGGGAGAATTTTATTAAACCGTACAATTCAAATTAAAACCTGGGCCGTCGAGGAGAGTATTGGCATTAAAACGGCTCCTACTTAAGACAAGACCCCTTTAAGTAGTTAATCAACAGAAGCAACAAAAAGCAACACAGTCCATAAAATACTATATGGAAAACTAGAGACAATGAAACTGTATATACGTAAAGGATACAACAAAACACCCAATACCACTTGGAACATTTTCCTACTATTAAAAGAAGAATATAAAAAAAGACAGCAGAAAGAAATGGAAAATTATTAATTATAATTAACATTAATTAACAGAGGAACACCTTAACTGGTCAACAATGAGTTAAAAAAAATGCATCAACGGGGAAAACGTTGACGCAAAAGAAATCACCCATGAGTACACAATAAATACGAACAACTAAAGAAGATGAAGATCGCAGAAAAACAACAACATATACCAAGTACATGAGGATAAGAACATCATGGGAAAAACCTTAGCCCACACATGGTCAAACGAAAATGGAATCTCACTAAAGGATATAACAAAACAGTAAATAATGACACCTGAAATATCTCCCCACTACAGAACAAATAATTCGCTAGAAGGAGAATAATAAAGAAATATTAAGAATATAAGCCACACTGCTAGATTTAGAAAAATAAGATACAGAAAATTCAGGAGAAGATAGACAAGGAGAGGATGATAGACGGAAACGTAAGAGAAGCATCTCACAAACACATGCGTCATGTGGTTCTCGCCGCTGGCATCAAAGATGTCCCATATCCAATCTGGCGTATTTAGCCAGTCCGGCGGTATTTAAAAATATCCAGATTGAATATCCGGAAGTGGTAGCAATGCCTACCATACCCTAGTTAATGAATTAATCAAACAATTCAAATTAAAACCTAACTTAACAAATGTTTCAAACGTCCAAGCATAGATATAAAAAATGTGGAATTATATTTCAACTAAAAATAAATCAAGATTGATCAATAAATAAAAAATTGTTATATAAAATCAGAAAAAAACGTTTTTTGAAACCTTTTGTAACTAAACAGAAAATGTCTAAAACTGATATTTACAAAAACTAAGAAAAATATCCTATAGAATGTGCAACAATTATATAAAAAGTGCAGTAAATCGGCGAAAAATATTTAGCTTGTTTTAAAGATTCGCCGAATGTTCATTTGATATATAATTTTTACTATATGCTTTTTCTAATATTTGTTCATATCTTGCTTATATTAATAATTGTATATCTTAGTGTGCTTTATAAACGTAATATACACTTTTACATAAACATACATGCATTAAATAAAAATATTATTATTATTATTATTATTGTTCATGGGCCAAAGGACTATTGGAAATCACGAGAACTCATTACGTTGATACATGAAGTAAGGTCAGTGCTCTGAATGAAACGATTTATAATTCAAAAATTTTACCTATGTCTCCGTTATAAATATATACACATAGATAGGAAGTACTTTGTACTTTCTATTTAAAAAATTACTTAAACCTCTCCCAACTTGCTCTATTCATAAATTTACTGGTCAAACCTGTTTAATTTTAAAAATGTTTTAGGTACCATTGATATAGTTCAGAGGGTCAGTTACTTTAGTGAAGGGTGTCTGGACGCAAGGGTTAGTCAATGACCCTATTTTAGAATTTGTCATCCTTATTGACCAATGGCCAGATGTTGGTCTGTTTACATCACACATTCACGGATTCCAGATCAACACGCGACAGTCTAGGGTAAGATGTGCAGTATAAATGAAAGGCATGCGAAAGGAAGTAAAGGTGCACAAAAAATACACTTGTTATATTTAGTAACCCTTAATTTATCCCCAAGAGATGCTTGGAAAGTCATGAATAGGGTACCTGTGCCGTACGGATGCTGAGGTCCGGAGAGCTTGTAAAAAAGGTAGAGAAAAAATTTCTTATTCATTACTTTCTGTCCGTGCATAATATTAGTATACTAGGTTGATATTCTTTTTCTGGTTAATAGAATATAAGCTATCGGGGGTAAGTGATATAAAGGGAATAACTCTCGTCATTCGTATCAGTTAATTGTCTCAATTGTCTGCTTCGCGCTACGAAAAAAAATATTTTACGACATAAGTTCTAAAATGCACCATTTCCTATTAAAGCATGTACGAAGTTTGACAGCAGTGAATATAATGATTTGTTAACAATATGTAATACAGGCAAATTAGCAATTTAGGGTAACAAAAATTAATGAAAGGATCATCTCCGGGATGTAAGTAGATAATAACCTGGAGAATGATATGATGCATTCTTTGCACTTCCAAGTTACGGGTAAATTATTAAAAATTTGGAAAAACTTTTTTATTTTCGGTTTTTTTTGTTCTATCGGCCAAAATAATGAAAATAGAGAAACAGTTTTCAACTAAAGTTGTAGCTCGTCTCTTTCTCCACAAAAAAGGACTTTACAAATTTTTGTCTTACTTAAGCTGTTTAGAAGATAAATCGAGTTTTCCACTTATAGTTTTGACCCGCTTGGAAATGCGCGAAAAATGAGAATTCTGTGGGAGTTTCGTACAACTGGACTCATCGATCGACAATTTTTATTGTTCACAACCCCTAGAAAAATGAAAATGATATAAAATGTAGAGAAAACTTTCAGCTTTTATGTGGAACTAACCACAAAATTCAAAAGAAAAAATTATCATAGAGAAAAAGTGTTAGAAGGTGGTTTTTTCAACTTTGTACAGTTGATCAATAGATTTATTCATGTCTAACATTTTAACAAAAGAGGATAGCAAACAAAGCAAAATGAAAGAATCCGCGATAATATTATTGAATGAGTATAGTTACATATAGCCCGAGAGCTCAAATCGGCTAAATTTTTTAATTCTATTGTATGTTTAAAATTTCTCATTCTAATGGATTACATTTTCATGAAATCTATCATTCTGTTTCTTGGAAATGCTTAGCCTTTGAGTATATAGGCTCCAATACTAATTAACTAATAGATAGCTGAAGATCTGTTGTTTTTATCAGTCAATGTCAAATATAATTATTTCATACTTATTCATAGAAACTGTCTTGGTTTTGCATGAAACATCTTCATGAGTGGCTTTGTGTCTCTCTGATGAGCTCCAGAATAAGGGCGAAAAACGTTTCAAAGGGTTAGCATTTGCAAGAAACAGAATGATAGATTTCATGAAAATCTAACCCATGAGAAAGAAACATTTTTGAGACAAGGTAGGTAAATAAATTCATTTTAGGCCTTCGTTCTTATTTTTAACTGAATCTTCATAACCGTAGGGGGTTATGTAGATACTAGTTTAATCTGCATGGCCGTAGGGGACTGTGTGGATGCTAGTGTTAGAATGAGAATTTTAAAATAAGAAATTAGGCAAATTAACTTTAGGATTTTAATTTGCTAGCATCATCAGAATTCAGGTTACCGAGGGAATTCAAAGAATTCATTAATATTTTTACACATTTTTCTTTTAGTTCTCATAGATAGCTATTTTTTTTCTGTTTGGAAAATCCTATAAAGAATATGTTTCAATTCTATTGTATGATTTTCCAAAAAAAATGGAGGTGCCTCCAAGAATCTCACAAAATTCATGGGTACGTAGGAAGGCGAGAGAAATCGAATGACGTAAACCGCAGCTTTATATCTCGTTTTGTTTTCAAGATTCAATCTCGAAAACGAAACGAGATACAGAGTTGCTGTTTGCGCCATTCGATTTCTCTCGCCTTCCTACGTACCCCTGAATTTTTTCAGGTTCTTGCAGGCACTTAAAATCATTCCAAACTCTTTCCAAACAAAATTAATTTCGTCCTTTTGAGTGCTTGGTCGATTGGAAATTAAATTTTCAATCCGATGATGTGGGACACGATATGTTCCAGTAATCTTTAAGTGCCGCCAGAGGCCGCCAAAGTAGGAGGTCCGAGGATTTCGCTTCTCCAGCGACACGGGTCCGCTTCGAAAATGAGAGCTGACTGATCTCTGTTCTATCAGCGCGCAAGCTGACCAATATTTTTGAATGAACTAATAAATAAACAAACTAATAAATAAATATTACATTTTAGAAAGCTCTTTATCCTCGGTGTCGTGACCTCTCGGGCTAATAGCTACCAATGTTAAAAAGAGAACTTCACAAATTTAACATTGTATAAAATAAAACAGTCAACTCTATCAACAGTTCTGTGTAAGTAGCAAGTAAGAAATCGACTGCTTTATATCCGTTCTGAAGGATGGTATATCCATTATGCAACCCCTGTCTAAAGTTGCATATCTTGTACGTATCTGCCTTTAGAAGGTGGAACGAGAACATTGTATTCCCCTGAAGAGAACCACCTATCCTAGCATTAACCGCATTTCGAGTTGCTGAACTTTTTGCATCGAAATACGAGTAGAGCCAAGACTCTTCTACGCTCACTTCATATCGGTCATTTGGTAGTTAGATTTTTAAACTTTCATAAACATCTATAATTTTTGTTTTTCACTGGTTGTGTCAGGCCTGACTAAAGGATTTAAAAACCGGAGTATCAAAATAACCAAAATCATCAGAAAATGAAGAAAAAGAACTATGCCTGTATGATGTTTTCTATATGCTGCTAAAATCAGTTTATTAGTTTTAACAAGTTATCTTTTCCATAGCTAAAATATTTTAAAATACATTTTTAAAAACTTTTCTTATAAATGTATCCCTGAAAAAGCATTGGCTCTATGCGCAACTCCTCCAGCTTTAGGTCTCGTGTGATGATGGTGACTGCCTCTTTGAGATGTTTTGTTTATATCACAATAACAATGTCGTCTGCGAAGACAAGTTTTTTGCTAATAGAGTATCAGGCATCTCACTGATGTAGAGATTAATTAGCAATGGGGTAAGCATCAAGCCCTGCGAGAGTCCGTTCTTAATTTTAAAGGACATGCTCAGTTCTGAGACGACAAATATCTGTAAAGTTCGATTGGGGAGCATATTGTTGGGTAATTATGTTAATTTTGGGCATTGTACCACACGTTTCAATTTAAGGATCAGTCATTCTATCCAGACTGTGTCATATGCTACTGTTAAGTCCACAAAAGCGATAGATGTCTTTAACCCTTTTTAGAATTTGGCTTTTCTGAATGATGTTAACACTAGCACCCATTCGCAGGAACTTCGTTTGTTACGAAATATCTGGAATGCTAGTGTTATGTGATCAATAACTCTAGGTATACGGTTGCACACAAAAGTTCCGGGAAGTTTAAAGCATACGCTCAGCAGGGCCATGGCGACCTAACTTGTTTCTTCTTCCCCAGGTTTCTCTGGTTTAAGAATCGCTAGGGTATGTGCTGTTTTAACGTCGTGTGGGGCTTTGCCGTTATGGAAGAGGTCGTTGTGAAACTTGTTCATCCAAATTCTAATAAATTTTCCAAAGTGCTTAATGAATTATGGACTTGAACAGCGAGCATGTTTCATTTTATTTGCTTTAGCTCTTTTCTTTCAGTTGCAACATTTTATTAACGTTCTTAGGCTCTTGGTTTTGCCTATGCCATTAGTGGTTCGTGATGAACGGGAAGTCTTCTTTGCGACAAAACTGTTACGAAAATTACCTTTTGTTGAATATTTATGCATTATAATAGACGTTTCAGGAGCAAGGTGGGTTTACTGTCATCAAATTATGTCTAACTAGTGCTCTGCTGCCAGTTTTCTCAAGTACTTACACTTGTCTCGTGAGAGTTATAGTAATTTGCAAAGTATTAATTTTTGTTCCAATAACTTTTGTCGTCGCCTACGGTGCACCATTGTGGAGATCGCCTATGCTTCGTATGCTATTATTGTAGTTGTTGGTAGGTGATCAAAATATCTACGATAGAATTATGGATCGCTGGTAACCCAATTTTTCTTAACATGTCCACTATAATTTTGCTAGCAGTAAACATGACAAAGCTTAGCTGATTAGTAGCATATTCTATGACTTTCTTAATTTTCATTAATTTAGCAGTGTAGATTATAGTGACCTTGATAAACATGTACTTTGTAGATTTTTTTTTAATAAGGGGATGCACATAATATTCCCTCATTTATATTGGATTGATCAATACAAATTTATTCATGATTATTTCATTTTGCTTTTGACTAATTTTGAAGAAACTATTATTGAGATTTCTTGAACCGCAGCGCCGTATGTTCATAGATTGACTCTTGTTGATATATCTCATATTTCATATCTCCTGTAAATCAAGGAAGACTGCAGTTGGCAGAATATTCTTGAAGATTGCCCCATTTTGGTGCAATTTGTCTCTTAAAGTGAGTCGTTTGTTACACCAAAACCGATATAGTTATCCTAATACCGTCACCGTGAACATATAAAGGCGATCTACGTAGCTGCTATTTTTTAGTATGGTACATTGTCACTCAAGAACTATCTTCTTATTTCTATGGGATGTTCACTTGATTCCAAATTGATTATTGGATACATTTCAATTGTCCCAGGCATATTTGCAGACATTTGGATTAAATCCTTGTTCATTTTTAAAAATCACCCTTAAAATAGCATTTTACAGCTATTTGTTAAGTGAAATTTTTTATCCAAAATATTCGTAGATAACTCGTTGTGCAAAAATGCTATCTTAAGGCATACTGATTTATTTATGCCTGAATTAGTGCTGTTAAAATGAAAAGATGGTAGATGTTTAAAAAAATTTGTGACCTTGACGTTTATTTATACATCAAATCCCGAGTTTCTGGACACTTTCTAGCTTGCTTTACTCATATACCTTTATTTACCACTTAGATACCCAAGACTTCAATGTAGTAATCTAAAAATATAGTCTAGTTCCAGATCTGATTATGATATACGTGTAGCAAATTTCAACTAACCTCGATATCTTAATTGTATTTTGTTAACCCCTTTAAGAAAGGAGTAGAGGTGTGGTGATGGGGGTGGCATATGTTACAAGCAATTTTGAAACCTTAACTTCTAGCACCAAATCCCGAGTTTCTTGACTCTTCTTAGCTTGCTTTACTTATTTATCCCTATTTACCCTCCAACTCATCAACGGAATAAGCTCTAAATATAATCTAATTCTAGATCTCGTTATAATATATACGTGTCCCAAAAGTCAATATCTTGATTTTATTTTGTGAACCCTCTAATAAATTAGTGAAGTTTTCGGAGGAGGCGGCAATGTCATAAAAGAATTTGAGACCTTGGCTTCCAGTATATACACCAAAATCCCAAGTTTCTCGGCGATTACTAGCTTGCTTTACTTATTTATCAATATTTACCCATATTTATCCCTATATACCCCCAATTCTTCAATGGAATTAGCTCAAAATATAATTTAGAGATATAGTTATAATACGTATACGAAATTTCAACTGAATAGCTTAATTTGATTTTGTTAACTCCTTTAATAATAAGGTGGAGGTGATGGTAAATGTCAGGAAAAATTGAGACTGGTTTCTAGTATATACACCAAAGTCCAAGTTTCTGAGCTCTTACTAGCTCGCTTTAGTCATTTACTCCCCAACCTTTCACCGGAATATGCTCAAAATCAAAATACAATCCTGTTCCAGATCTTATTATAATACATACCAAATTTCAAGTCGACGTCTTAATTCACCCCAAAGAAAGCGTGGGCAAAATTTTATACTTTTGCTCTGATTTTACTTGCACAGTATTTACTCCAACCAAATAAAAATAGACTATTTATAAATAGATGCACTTGTATGAGATAGTGTAGTGGATAGATTAAAGTTAATTCGATCTCGTGACTTATTTTGATCCAAATAAAATTGAATGATTTTTTATGGAAACCTGCTTGTATCAAAGGATTTGCAAGTATATTTAGTTATACTTTATTTGCTTTGAAATGCTCGAAATTCTACCATGTAGTTCAATGCTTCCTAATATTAGAAGAATGTTGTTTTGATAATCCTTCGATGCTGTGTATTAAAATTATTTTAGGTTGTTTTTGTCGAATTCATGTATGTCTAGATTGGAACAATAACGTACAAAAACCAGGTTTATTAATAAAAATGTATGAAATATATTGTCTAAATAATATTTTATAACAATTGCGTGTTTAAAAAATTATATATTTAGAGGCAATTGTAATATATAAGCCAAGACAGGTAGAGGCACTACGGTATTAACATACGACGCAGGATAAAAAACATTCCCACGTAGTAGAAATGTGACCATGTGTAACCCTTTGAACCGGAAGGTAAATCCTGACGACCGGAAAGGGTCAGAAAAAATAAAAATGACCAATCTTTTGAATGATAAAAATCAAAACATGTTTGACCAGTTTGTAGTGACCGGTCTTAAAATAACCCTTAACCCTTCCGCAAATACATTTTCCATCTTTCTTCAACGTAAACTACAGAGTATATTGTGGTCTTTTTTAAACTGCCTAGAAAAGTAAAAAGGTAAAGTGACCCTTTCTTGTAATATTTTTATTCATTTTGTCATATACAGCTGTTATAATGTCCTAGTATGGCCAGTAAAACTTTTATATTAGTGCTGAAGACATCTATGTGTGTGACGGTAGTTGTTGAAAAAATAGGAGCAGCTAGCTATTGTTAATTAGCGAAAATACGAGATAACGCTTATATACGACAGGTTTACGCCATTATTAAATGAAAGGTAAATATATTAATATAATGATTGTAATTGTAAAAAATATTTTTGTCTGTGGATATTTGTATATGTATACGTGTTTTAATGTATTGCCTGTTGCTGCTATTCATAATTGTTAATATATTTAAAGAGAAGATGTAAGTACGGAATTTTATACTTAATACAATTTACAGGAAATTGCTTAAGCTGTACTTCCAACCAGTTTTTATAGTTTTCAGAAATTGAGAGTATTTTTATGTAAAATGTTATTAAAAGGAAAAATGTAAAATAAATAAATATTTAATTTTATTCTGGAGCTTCAAACATTACTGAATATTATTCTTCAAGTTTATTTAAAAAATGGAAACCCAAACACAGCTAAATGTTGAATGTGTATTAAAATAGAAAAAAATACTTATTGTGCGGATGCTGTTGAAAAACAACAATTTTATAATAACGTTTTACTGATATTAAATTGTCTATATCTGCCATACTACGAGAAGATAAACTGGTATAAAATATTGATAATAAAAATTAACTTTCAGTAACGAATTTATATTCGTATACCGGGTGCCCACGAGACAATCCCCATTTTTCTATTTATTTTTCAAGATAAAAATACTAAATTATAGTATAAGGTATTTGGCATGAGAGCACATTTTTTATTGTAACCAGGCCTAAAAATACATTTCTAATTTAACCATTTAAAGTGCCACTAAATTTTGTAAATTTCTGGATACCTTGTTATAATTTAATTACATTGTCAAAACAGTGTTTGCTTTGGAAGATAAATGTTACCAAATACCGTTGTCTAAAGAATCACTACTTCCACATCCAGATTTCCCATCGAAGTCTCTTTAAATGAAAACGTCTTGACACTATATTTGCTAAATATAAACATAAAGAGGAATTTCATGATCACCTGAAATACAATTCTCTTGTTCAAGGTCATTTCTATTTTATGTTGAAGAAATCATCGTAAAAGTAATTCAAACCTCTATTAGATGAATTAATAATATGGAGGTTGCTAATTAAAATACAAAATTTAGTAGTACTTCTGGAATAAACTGGAAGTGTATTTTTGAGAATAGTTAAGTCAAAAAATCTATTCTTATACCAAATTCCAACACCTTAATTTCAAATATTTATTTTGGCAAATAAAGAGGAAAATGAGGGTAGGCACCCGGTATACTAATTGATTTTATAATATCATTGTTTTATAATATTGAAAACATACCTAACGGTTTCATTAGAGATTAAACTTTCTAGTAGTTACAATATTGTTTCAACATATTATTATATAATGTATCCGTACCCTGGTGCAAAAGAGTTAAATGTTTTTTCTTTAATAAATGAATTTGAGAGTAAAATTAATATAAGATCATAATCTACGTGAAATTAATTCGAATTCGAAAAACACAGTGTATATTGCAGTTTCAATAGCTTCTACAACCTTGTATCTCCTTTTGTAGTTATTTTTTATATATTGTACCATTCATTAAAAGTATATCGGGTTTACTTCCTTGGCAATGTTGTCAACCAAATTGCAAATATAATTTTCTACAGTCACTTGCTTAGTTAACTACTTTTCCAGGGCAACTACTCTGAATAATTTTATAAGATGTATGGCAGGTTTCTTCTTTGACAATTGTACTTGCTACTTGTCTCTTGATAATTTTCTCCGTCACATTTCTTGTCAGTGGAGTGTCCATCCTGTTTTTTTCTCTAAGTACATTGCATTTGTTCGTTGGCAATATCTACTTCTACTATCTACCAAATTACTAATCTTTCTTCACCAAATAATTTTCTTAATCTATTGCAAATAGAGACACCAGACTAACATATGGACAGACAGACTGATGGAATTCGTATACTACGTAGTCTGAAGTATGCGAAGAAATCTCGGAGTAATTATTACAAGATCTTTGGAGATGTAGTTTCCACAAACACCACTCTTGAACACAACACTCGACCCACATTTTGCTAACCACGTTAGCGTCATCGGGAGATGATTTGAAGTTATATTTAATATAGCATATACTATTTCATTAGGAGGTATTCTAATATGTCATTATACAATTGTTCCAAATTGGAAAACAAGAATTTGAAGAATAACAGTTGTTATCGGTTTTAATCATCGTTTCGTAACAGTCTTGGTAAATGTAGCATAATAGTATTTTAAACTAAAATTAATATGTTTGTTTGGCTCTAAAAGACACTGTATATTTCAGTTTAGATACCTTGCACATCACCTTATTTTTGAACGCTTAGTCAGAAATATTCGAAATGTTTTGCTCCAAGATTGTAATAAAATATAGTTTATATAAAATGTGACTATTCACATGCCTTTGGCGATCATCCTGGCTGATGAACATTACCTAATTTCAATAGAGAGTATTCCACCATTCTTTTTTGTGTATGCTACTTTGAACTAACATATTCAGGTCTAACAGAACTCATCGTGTTCAACTGGTATTTTCATTCGACAACGCCAGATGCAACTTTCGTTCACTTCATAAGAGTTTTAATAAACACAAAATCAGTTTTCAAAATGAAATTAATACATCTCCCAATCTACGTAAAATTTGTTTGAACCTGAGAGGCACTCATATCTTCGCATTTTTGTGTGCTTAATCAAAAACCTTCGTAGATAACAGATTGCTCTAAAATTATATTTTGCAAATAAGATATAATAAAGACATTTTGTATACCTCTGATGATCGCTCTGAATGACGGATATAATCCAATTTTAATAGATTTTCCTTCTGTACTATTTTACAAATATATACAGGGTTATTCACGGAACGCGGGTATTAGACATTTCTTGGGATCTGTTTAGTCTAGAAATTTGAAAATTGCGCTAAGGGGGTTTTTGGATATGGCGAATCTAACGAAAACATTTTCATGCATGTGTGATTTTCTCTTACACCTAACTTTGTTATTTTAAAGAGAACATCTTATATATTATTTCATATTTGGATTCCTCATAGAATTTTACCTTAGGTTTATGTATCAAAATATCTTCTTAAATCTAATAGTTTTCGAGTTAATTAATATTTTTGACGGTTTCTATCATTCCGAAAAAAATCGATATCTCTTATCATGTGGCCAATTTAGAGACTTTCTTTTCAAACTCGTACAAGTACCCTATGATCTAGCTAAAAATTGTCTTATATCTTCACAATATCATACAGGTACTTTATTTTCATAGTCGAATATTGCTTTAGTTCACACGTCCAAAAGTTATTTTTTCTAATGGAACTCCCTATATATTTTCACAGAATTTAGAGTGTTGATTTTTGCATCGACTGATATAAATAAGCATTCCCTATACCTATCTCTCTCGTTTTTTTAATTATGCACGAAGTTCTGGAAAACGTAGATATACAATCAGCACTGTATAATGTACATACAGCTACATACATAGTAAGCAATGAAAAACTTCAGAATGTTTTGTTTTATCAACATAAACACCGTGTTAGTGTTGCCGAGTGGAGCGATAGTACAGGAACGTAGTATTTGTTCACAACAGATTTCTGTAAGCATGTGATCGTACGTCTTCAACAGAATAATGATTTTTTTATTAGGATTATTTCAACTATATTTTCCAAAGAAGGAATTCTTAACAGACAAAATGTATACCACTGGGCACAACAAAATTCTCATGCGATGCGAAAATTAAATTTCCTGGTAAAATTTAGTTTCAACGTTCTCTACTTGTTAGTAGATAACAAGTATCATATCTACTAGAAGAATTTAAATAACAATAAATACGTGGAAATTTTGTGAACAGAGTTATTACTTTTATTAATAGTTTGCTCCTAGATATTTATAATTTTATGTATTATCAATTGGATGATTGCTGTCCACATAATACATGGGACGTGCATAACGAATTAGTAGCATCATTCGAATTTAGACGGTTTGTCTACCGAGGATCTTGGAGATGGCCAGCAAGGTCCCCTTATTTGGTCCCCTTAGACTTTTACCTTTTGGGATAATATGGAAATATTGTATATGCCACCCCGGCTACTACCACAAAAGTTTTGAAGAACAGAGTACGGGCAGCATTTCAGCAAATTAATTCACTGAGCCACTGTTAGTGCAGTAAATTCCAGGATTGGCTTGTCAGTAGTAAAGTGGAGGGCATTTTGAACAGTTGTTGCATTAAATGTTTATATTCAATGTGTTTATTAATTTTGTAAATTTTGTTCCAAAGTATTTGTTATAAATCTAATATAAAATGATTTCTTGTTTTGATGTTATTATCTTGATAATAAACAAATAATTATCAATTATCTAGGTATATGTTACTCTCGTTTGTGATAAAGGCGAAACAAGTTAGTTGACTTATACTAACAAACACTTTGCATGTATATTTTACAAAAACTCGTCCATAATAAAAGAATAAAAAGAGATAGGTGTAGGGAATGCTAATGTTAATTGATGCAGACTTTAATACTCTATTGCATTATGTGAAAATATATAGGGGTTCCATTTGGAAGAATTGACTTTTGGACCTTTGACCTAAGGCTTATTTTGAAAAATTTTATAAGAAAAACCCACCTTTATTTTCGATAAGCAATTGGCAGTTATTACGGGACACCCTGTATTTCCTAACCTACGTGAAGTTCTTTCGAACGTGAGAAACACACTATTCAGTTTCAATGTCTTTTACGAATTTGTCGAATTTGTTTGTGCTTAGTCAAGAACCTTAGTAATATTTTGCTATAAAATAAAAATGTAAATTATATAAAACATGTTTCTTTATATGCTTCTGAGGATCAAACAATCATAATTGCGTCGAAGACCGTTGCTGTTTATATCCACAGATAGAAACTTACTGTACATAATAATATATTCGCATATTTGATTTTATGCATTATGTTACTTCTAGTAAGTATGGCAGTTTTTCACTTCAGTGCTCCCCGACGCCTTATGAGTTTTTTTCGAATAATAGACCTACCTACCCAACTGAAAACTATTAATCCGCAGTCCAACAATAAATTTAAAGAAACACAAATAGACAGTGTTTCAAGCCAGCGAATATAAATTATTTGTTCCTTTTTAAAGGTTTATTTTGGGTCGGGGTTTTTTAAATTTTTAATTTAACTTTTATTTTCAAATTTTTAAGTGTTAAGTTTTTGCGTCAGGTGTTTTTAAAATTTTTAATTTTACTTTTATTCAATTTTTTTTTTCATTATAAGATTAACTGAATCCTAGCAAGTTCAAGATATTTTTTAAAACAGTTTAAATACATTTCAGATGAACATTAATTTAAATGTGAAATAACAACGGATCCTTCGCCATTACTTAGAACACAAAGTCTGTTACTCTGAGTGTTTAAGAATGAAACCTGAAAACTTTAAAAACGGCATACCCGATTTCCACCAAATATGGCTAAAAACTGTCTCCCAAATACAAGCTTTTGGGTTTTCAATTTTGTATTAAAATATTCGAAATTCAGTAAATTGAAAGATAGATTCGATGTCAAATGAAAAGAAGACCATGAAATAAAAATAAGAGTTAAAGACACACCGTAATTATGTTAAACTTATTGTTTCTCCACAATTATCCAAAATGTTTTAGACGGTTTCGGACAAGTTAATTAAATTATCTTCGATCTCATAGTTGACACTGACTTCATCGAAAATAAATATACAATTCGTTGTAATAATGCAGATTAATTTAATTCATTTTAAGATAGGCATAAACCAACATTTAACATACGGCATTTGTCAAAAATAAGAAGGAATCATGAAGAAAAATGGAATATTCGTGTAATTTAAGAAGCCATAAAAATCCGCTGCCTAAGGAATCACTACTTCCACATCCAGATTTTTCATCCCAGTCACTTTAAAGAAAACGTTTTGACATTATTTGCACTCTAGTATGGTCATCAGAATTTTAATAATATTTGGGGTAGATGTCATAGAAAAATATTAGAAAGAAATCTGAGATCTTAGTTTCTAGTATATACACCGAATTCCAAGTTTCTGTACTCTTACAGCATGCTTTACATCTTTTTCCCCATTTTCCTCTACTTACCCCCAACTCTTCAACGGAATCGTGTCAAAATATAATCTAGTGTCAGATGTCGTTATAATACATACGTGTACCAAATTTCAAGTGAAAATTTAAATTTAATTTTATCAACTCTTTTAATAAGGGAGAAGGGTATGGAGAATCCTATAAAAAAAACCTGAGACCTCCGCTTCTAGTATGTACACCAAATCCAAAATTTCTATACTCTTACCAACTTGCTTTACTTATTTTCCCTTATTTACCACTATTTAACCCCCAACCCTTCAACGAAATCATCTCAAAATATAATCTAGTTCCAGATGTCGTTATAATACAAAGGTGTACCAAATTTGAAGTGAATGTCTCAATTTTATTTTATCAACCCCGTTTAATAATGGAGTAGAGGTGCTGGGGGCTTTGAAAAATATTATAAAAATTCTGAGGTCCTCTCTTCTAGTACACATACTGAATTTCAAGTTTCTGTACTGTTACCAGCTTTCTTTACTTATTTTCCCCTATTTAAGCCCCAACCCTTCAACGGAATAATCCCAACATATAACATACTTCCTGATGTCATTATATTATTATATATTTTCCCATGTTATTTTTTTCTCTTTCTTCGTATCATTAGTTATTCATAGTTCGTACATTTAAGTATTTTTTTTCTTCATTTTACTTTCTTTCTATGTTGTTGTATATTATGTAATTAATGCTTTGTATGCCTTTATTCCTGTTCTGTAATTGGGTATCTTACCTGTTGAACAGTGTATGCAATAAATAAATAAATAAATAAATAAATAAATATTATATACGTATATCAAATTTCAAGAGAATATCTAAATTTTATTTTTTATCAACCCCTTTTAGTAAGGGAGTAGGGGTGGTGGGGGTTGAAAAATATTTAAAGAAATCTAAGGCCTAGTCTTCTAGTACATACGCCGAATTTCAAGTTTCTGTACTATTACCAGTTTGCCTACCCTTATTTTCCCCTATTTAACCCCCAGCCCTTCAACGGAATAATCCCAAAATATAATATAGTTCCTGATGTCATTATAATATATATGTACCTACACCAAATTTCAAGTGAATATCTCAATTTCATTTTATCAATCCCATTTATAATGGAGGGGGGGGTTGGAAAATATTTTTAAAAATTTTGAGGCCTTGTCTTCTAGTACATACACCAACTTTCAAGTTTTTGTACTCTTACCAGCTTGCTTTACTTCTCTTACTTCCCTTACTTACCCCTATTTAACCCCCAACCCTTGAACGGAATCATCTCAAAATATAACCTAGTTCCAGATGTCGCGTTGTTATAATACATACGTGTACCAAATTTCAAGTGAGTATCTCAATTTTATTTTATCAACCCCTTTAATAATAGAGTAGGGGTGGTGGGGGGTTGAAAAATGTTATAAAAACATTTGACGACTTAGCTTCTAGTACATACACCGAATTTGTACTCTCACTAACTTGCTTTACTTATTTTCCCTTAGTTACCCCTATTTACCCCCATCCCTTCAACGGAATTATGCCAAAATTTAACCTAGTTCCTCATGTCATTATAATATATACGTATACCAAATTTCATATCTCTATTTTATTTTATCAACCCCTTTAATAATGGTGTGGGGGTGGTGGGGGGATGGAAAATATTATAAAAATTTTGAGGCCTTGACCTCTAGTACATACACCGAATTTTAAGTTTCTGTACTCTTACCCGCTTGCTTTACTTATTTCCCCCTATTTACCCCCAACCCTTCACCGGATATGTTAAAAAAACAATCCAGTTCCAGAACTCGTTATAATATATACGTGTACAAAATTTCTAGTCAATATCTTAAACAGTTCCGGAGAAAACATGCGGACAAAGAAAAGTTACAGACAGACCGACAGACAGAATTTTTTTTTCGCTCAAATTTAAAATCACGACGTTTCATGACATTCTAAACCTATTTCAAGAAAAAAAAAATTGAAATTTTTTTACGATTAATATACTTCCAATCCACTACGTGGATGTGAAAGTCATTAGAAGTTGACCATCGAGGGTGTAAACACAAGTAATCAGTGAACAATACAAATTATTAATATAAATGACTTTCCAAGGCGATATTGTCATCGAAGTTATTTCGAAAATTTTAAAATAAGTTAATAGAATGGTCATAAGATCTGAATTTAATCAACCGCTATCATCCAATCAGTAATATTTTGTGAATTCACTAGAAAGACCTTTTATAATGACCCCGCTGTATAAATAAGAATAGCAAACCTCAGATTCCTCAAATGGCATTATCCTGCATTTAGTAAACTACTTCATTTTACTATTTTTAATTGTTTATTTAATGGCCTCATTCATATTGACGTCCTAGCGGAGTTTAGCTATTGCTATTTCACTACTCAACCGGGTCACGTAGACATAGACATCGACACAACAACCATTCCCTGCGATATTGTTATTTACCGCAGATTCGAACTCAGGAAAGATAAAATCGACACTGTTATGTTGTACTGAACAGTGGTCTAGCCCATTGCCACCGTCTCGATAACTCATGAAAAATATCGCTAAACATCCATATCCTGGCCACGATTCGAACACGGAACTCCATAAACACCTTAGCACCTATGCCACTGAGCCGAATATATATTATGCATTTATGGGAAATTAAACAATTAATCATTATCAATTCTATTTAAAATCTACATATAATTAGGAAATTTAAAAACTTGCATTGTTAATACATATTTATGGTCAATGTGCATGAAAAATTATATTCATAATTACATTTGAAACTAAAACTATTTTCTTCATTTATCATCACTATTATACATTCAGTTTTATATCAAAATCAATATTATAATTATGAAAATTAACTCTATAAATTGATGCCTATATGCCATATTTCACTAATGAAATAATGGGAATGTACGTACATTTGTTTTTCCAGGGATATTTATTACACTAAAATACAATTAATTGTCAAAACACTTTATCAAAGTTGATATTTTTCATTTATTATCCAAACTATATTTATTTGTTTACAGGCAGATTTATAGATCTGATTAAATATGAATCAAAATTTTTTAAATTATTATAATTTGAATAGCAATTTAAATTAAAGTAAAACTAACATATCTTAACTTGTAGAAAGCCAATATCTTTAAATTAAAACTGGAAACTACAAGATTTTTCTTTGGAATTCTGCCAAATCGTATATTATTATATTTATAATTTGTATGTTTTATGAAGTCTAGTCAACTAATATCGAATATCTACTAAATTATTATTATACAAGGACTTGTGAAATGTAGATTTTATTACATATTTTGTAAAATGTGTTATGATAATTCTAAAAATATGAACTCTTTTTAACGGACTACCTAAACATTAAAAAAACCGTTTTATTTGGTATTCGCACATGAACATGTACGAATTTTGGTTAAAATTTTCTTCGAATTCGGAACTATTCACCTTTATGTGGTAATATTGAAATTCGGTTAAGAGACAATAGTCCTATTAAACATAAATGTTACAAATTAAATTCATATATTATAGTAGACGCTATCGTAATAGTGGCTCGACGGGTGAAAGTATGAAAACGTAAGATATTATTCCCGCCTTTTACCTTGTCTAGCGTCTCACTCGTAGAGCCACTATAACGATTGCGTCTACTATATAGTAGGTTCTGTATATAATTCAGCCCTATGAAAAACTTGCAAAAAAGTTTAAAGGAGACCGGCCGTAATTAGTTTTCAATTTATGTGCAAAAACGGTCATAAGGAAGGTGTTCGGTTTCTTTTATTATTATCACAAAAAATTATCATAAATATTTCCTAACGAGTTAAGAACGTAGACCGATCTCACTTAATACAATTGGTTGAAATTTGTCCTACCAAATAGATGATTCGTTGAGATAAGCTATCTAGTCAACGTGGACTTCCAGGGGTGGAGTAACTGTTTCTTTGTCATGTCTTACACGACTCCGGCGGTAGAGTAATTGGAAGCAGTTAGTCTCCTTTAGGCTTCTTTGCGAGCTTTTTGTATCGTTGGATTTAACATGTAACCTACTATACCTTATCTATTAGTCTAGGAGATACCAACATATATGGGACCTGGGATATAACATGTTGGTATTGCTGTTCTGTTTTAGCAAATATTTTATCTTATATGAGTCAGACCTCCCTACCTGTTCTGGCGCTAGCCGCCTCAGCAAACATTCAATTTTAGAACAGAGTACTTGGCTAATGCTCTAAAAAGAAATGTTGGCACCTTCTCAGACTTATAATTTTTGTACCAACGAATAGTCTCTGTGAGTGCCAACATCTTTTTCTCAATGTAACCCCTCCAAGCAACCTCCAACATCCCCTAGAAATTGTCTTTTTTTGCATAACAAAGTTCAGAAATCTCCCCCCCCCCCAAAAAAAATAAACCATATCAGCACTATTCCTATTTTTCATACAAAAAAATGTATATATTCGATGAAATAGTATTTTGAATGATGCTGTTCTTTAGGCATAATATACATTGCCAGCACGTTGGTTCATTAGCGTATTTCCTCCAATTTTCGACACAAATATCCCCCATTCGCAGATTTTTTATAATTTTGCGAAAAACAGCATTTGAGCCTAAACAATGAATGTGACAATTAATTAATTTTTTTTAATGTAGTTGAAATAACTACACAATTCCCCCCTCAATTTTTTTTTCGTGGGGGTGGGGGCAAAATCAAACTATACATATTTTTCTTTTCTTCCATGTTAAAGGGGGGGGGCAATGGCTTTTTTTGCATCCTGCTGTATACGTGCCTTTTATTTATTTGTTACCAATTTTATATACATTTATTTTTGAAAATAAAGAATATTTTCAGAAATATCTTTGGTAGTTTATAATTTGCAAATCATTTCTGTACTATGATAGATTTGAATAATTATACGCAAAAAATCTGTTTTTCGGAATCAATTGAGATTTTTTTTTTTTATTTAAAAATACGTTTTTACATTAAGAAAGAGATGTTGGCACTCACAGAAAGTATTCTTTGGTACAAAGACTACAGGTCTGAGAAAGTGCCAATTTTTTTTTTTTGGATAGCACCAGTTTTGGCCCGTTTTTGGCCAAAAGATAGCCAGAAATCTGGAAAATGGGCAAGCAGAAAATGTTGGCATATGGTTTTCCAGCAATGATTATTGACAAAGAAAATTTTCCGCCTGGTCAGAAAGTGTGCTACTACGGTCTGATTTTGGCCATAATTGATGTCGCCAATGCTGTCAATTGAACGGAGAAAAAACGTGGGCATATATCGAATGTTGATCGCCAAGATACCCTCTTCAACTAGCACCAAGCCCCGAAGTGTTATACTTCGTTCCAAAATTGAATATTTTCTGATGCGGCTAGCGCCAAATCGGGCAGGAGGCAGGTCTGACTCACATAAGATAAAATACTCAGAAAACTGTTTGCTAAAACATAACAGCAATGCTAACATGTTATACCCCAGGTCTTATATATGTGGCACACTTTCCTGGTTCACTAATTTTGAGGGGCTCAGAGGAAAGTCGACATCCAGATCAAGGGCCGGTGCGGCCCAGACCTACGTACTGGAGACTGGCCAATGAGGTAGTAAAACCGGACAAAATCAGATGGGTAATTAGTAAGTTCCAACCATTCAAATCTCCTGGAATGGACGGAATTTTCCCAATCCTGCTCCAGAAAGGACAGGATATATTACTACGCATTTATGTAAAATTTTCAGAGCCTATTTGGCCTGGAGATACATACCATGTGTATGGCGTAAGGTGAAGTTCACCTACCTCCCGAAAATAGGTAGGATTTCAGACCAAACTCCCAAGTCATATAGACCCATAAGCCTGTCCCCCTTCCAGCTTAAAACACTGGAAAGACTATTGTACAGGTACATTAGAGTCGAAGTTCTAAGAAAAAATCCTCTTACTCGTCGTCAGTATGTATAGCAGACCTCGAGCTGGATGATTTAAATAGGCTACTTACAAAGCTATTAGATAACAAGCAAATTGCAGTAGCCACTTTTATAGATATAGAATCAGCGTTTAATAACGCAACAAAGCACTCGGTAGCGAATGCATTGATAAACAGAGGAGTCCCAACAGTACTCTGCAATTGGATTAAAACCACCTTAGAGAAAATGATAATAGTATCCACTTTAGGCGAGGCTACTATTGAGGCAAAGGTGACTACAGGTTGCCCCCACCAGTGTGGGTAATCCTTGTTGACGACCTCCTCCGGAAAATTTCTGCGGAAGGCTTTTACTGCCTAGGATATGGTGACGATATAGTAATAGTTGTCAGGGTGGTTTGCGAACATGATATCGGAGCGTTCACAAAGAGCCCTAAGTAATTTGGACAGGTGGTGTAATGAGGAAGGACGCATAAATCCCCACAATACCACAGTCGTCACTTATACGCGAAAAAGAGTCTTGGAAGGATTAAAGCCCCTAGTACTCAACGGTGTGGACATTCCATTTGTCAGTGAGGTAAAATACCTAGGGGTCATTTTTGACCAAAAACTGACATGGAATTCACACATGAAAAAAAGTCACACAGAAAGTAACCGTAGCCCTCGGAAGGTGCAGGCAGTTGTGTGGAAAACTTTGGGGTTAAATCCCAAACTGATCCTATGGTTATATACTAGGGTAGTAAGACCCAGGATCAGTAGTATGATGGACTAAGACAATGCAGGTGAGAGCAATGAGGCTGTTAAGTGGCGTACAAAGGCTTGCTTGCTTATGGGCCACGGGAGCCATAAAAACTGCTCCAACTGCTGCATTGGAAGTTCTTCTGGACTTGCCACCACTACACATATTTATCCAAGGAGAGGCTCGTTTAGTGCTGCATAGGCTAATGCAAGGCCCAATGCCAATAAGGCAGCAGCACGGTATAGAGCAACAGAAGTTTTACTTAGAGCTGAAGGCGGATCCCATTCTGGGAATTCCCACGGACACTACAGTCCCAAAGTATAACTGTAATAAAAATTTCAAAGTTAAAATATAAGACAGGGCAAAGACTGGACAAACGGTCCTCCAATACCGGCACAAACAGTCTGGTATACAGACGGCTCTAAGACAGAACAGGGAGTCGGAGCTGGGATTCACGGGATAAGATCAAAAACAAGAATCCCAATAAGTGTAGGAAAACATGTCACAGTATTCCAGGCTGAAGTGGCCGCAATACAGTGGTGCACAAAGGAAATTATAAGGCAAGGAACCGTTAATCAGTTGATCACTATTTTTTGTAATAGTCAGGCTGCGCTAAAAGCACTCGGTTTCATGCAAGTCGAATCGAAACTTGTATGGGACCGCATACATGCCCTTATAGACCTAGGAAGTCAAAATAAAGTAACCGTGGCTTGGGTAACAGGACACAAGAGACACAAGGTTAGTGAAAAGGCTGACGAACTGGCCAGAGAATGCGCGTGTAACGTCCTTGTAGGACCCGAACCCTTTTGCGGTGTGGCTAAGCCATGCTAGCGAGCATCCATTAACAAATGGGTGCAAACTAAATCTCTGGAATGGTGGAAAAATGTGCCACGACGCGACAGAGAGAGGCCAAAGAATTCCTTAAAGAACGATCCGCCAAATTTACGGAGGAATTATTACGCCAAAACAGAAAGACCGTTAGAATAATATTGGGTCTTCTAACCGGTCACTGCCGACTTAATAGACATCTGAGTATAATGGATCTGGCAGAGGACGCAACATGCAGATTCTACCAAGAGGCAGAGGAAACCTTAGTCCATGTATTGTGCCATTGTGAAGGCCTTGCTAGACTGAGATTCCAACTACTTGGTGAGGAAAAACCAAGAAGAGCTGACAGCTACACTAAATGGCTGTTATCAAGGCTGTGGAGTCTGATACAAAGGACAAAGCTGGATAAAGAGCTCTAAGGAAAATAAATAGGAGCATCACAATAGATCCATGGGGGTTGCGGTGGTCAAGGCAAATCAGCCAGCTCCTCCTTCCTATTCTAATCTAAATCTACATATGTAGCTATCTTCTAGTCTATAAATGTAAAGTTGGTTTGACCTGAGAGGCACTCTATACAGGTTGTTCCACTTAAAACTTCCAGGACCATTTTCTTGATAACTAAGAGATATTTCTATTCTGTAAAATGTATTCAGTAGAATATACAAATGACTTTAGTTTTGAGAAAAAGGATATTTCTACAAATTTTAGTACAGATGGCAAAGAAATTTTCCCAAAAACCTTCAAAAGAGGCGCATGTGATGTGATATTACATTCTAAGCAACTTTTATAACACTAACAATGAAAAAAATCCCGCGTGTTCGAGATATTTGAACAAAAATCGCTGACTTTTCTAAAACTAAGCGATCATAAATTATTTACAATTGTTTTATTAACTGTTTTATTATCAAGTGAAAGATTTGAAAAAATTCTCAAAATAATACTTTCCTTAATTTTTCATGAAAATGTACAGGGTGCCCTATCCAAAAATAAATAGTAATGTAAGTTTCGATCAAATTAGAAGCTGAAATAATTTTTTTTATTACTGTTTAAATGAGTTCTTTTTACTATGAAGAATGACCCAAACGACTTATTGCCTAAAGTTTATTTAAAAAAAGTTTTTGTTAATTAAAAAAATTATGTTGATTCAACTATCGCGAAAGTTAGGATTTTTCGAAAATTGTTTGTATCCAATAGACCGGATATCATCTTGTTGGAGAAACTCAAAGAGGAAGCTTGCCTTATAGATGTAGGGATTCCTAATAATCACAACATCCAAAACTACTTTGCTAAAAAAGAAGGCAAATATCAGCAACTCTGGCAAGAGATTCAACAAATGTGGCATCAAGAGAGTGTGGCGGTAATCCCCTTAATAATCTCGATGTGGAGTAGTCCTCAAAACTCTTGTAGTCAACCTATCAAAGCTCGGAATTTTGGATTTATCTTCGAGAATTATTGCTCTTCCACCCAAAAAGTGCAACTATAAAAAGGAATGACTATATTAACTAAATAGATAACGTAGACAATTTTTAGATACAGGTAAAATAAATTTAAGAAAATGAAATTCATTTTAGTTTGTCTAAGAAGAAGAGAATATCAATGACATAGTAGCTTTTTGAGGTTTTTGGAAAACATGTTAGAACCGAATTGTTTGAGATATTGACCGTTAAGAGTTAAATCCATAAACATTAACACACACACACAGGGAGAATTACATTGGCAGCTTACGCACTAACTTGAATTTTTTGAAACAAATAGTTGGCTATGTACCTAATGCATGAACTGTGATTGGTCGAATTCATATCCATCCAAATAGGATATGAGATATAACCGTTCGGATAACTGGAATGGCCTACTTATTTATTCTACAGACTTTACAGAAAACAGCAAGTATACATAAGGGAGTAGAAAAAATTAATTTTCTGTCATGCTACCAAGCCAGTGTTAAAATACTGTAATATGTTCCACTCAAAGTTGTCTTTGTAATATCCCTAAATAATTATATGTAGATAGATAGATATGTACTTAAGGCATTTGTTTCAATTAATTAGTGTTATTGTGGATGATCTTTACTACACGCCTGAGGACACGAGAAATTTTTTTAAGTTGTAGTGCGCCAGAAGTGCCTCTTGCAATGGTGAGTGATTCCTTTCACTCTTAGGAAGTTTTTTGTAAATTGTAGAGATGTTAAAGACGAGCAAAGGAAAACGTTTACTTACCATAAATTGATACTAGCTGCTCTCAGTCGTATCTTGTAGATCCATGATACACTTTGCTTATTTAATAGGTGTATTAAAAATAACACTAGTTTGACATTTACTGAAAGAAAATATAACCATGTTAAACTCTGTGAGAAATAGGGGTACTGGACTTTCAGACGTGATAAAATCGCATAAGATTCTATAAGTTATTTTGCCGCTTGAGACGTAAAATTAAACGAAGGTCGTATAACTTAAAGTAAGTAATCAAATGAAATACTCGAATTAGATTAATATTTGTATTTATTGATTCTTTTAAAAATTTAATATGTATACAGGAATGAATATTCAAACTTTCCTAAAATTTAACTCGATTAGGTTCGCCGCATGACGAGCGGAACGTTTCCAACTCCAGACAACAACTAGAGAAGATTGTAACAATCGACTATACAAAAAGATCCAGACTTCCTGAAAGGATATAGTTGCAAATTTTGAACTTGATAAGAAGGTTTTTGGAATGACTATAATGCGACAATAAAAACGTTGGTTCGCCTGTGATTAGCTTAAAAGGCTCTAATCGGTGATTTTATAACTCGCCAAGAATACCTTTAAATTGCTTAGAGAGTATACAAGTTATATTTGCAGAGTTACTGCTGTCACCAGCTTATAGTATGGAACCTACCACAATGGAAGATCTCCGCTCCACATTTGACATTGATTAAAATTGCTTTAAAATTGAAATTTGGTCAGTCAGTATGAGGAAAGTTGGACCTTGCTGGTATTGGATTCCATCCTCTAAAGCTCGGGGCTGCGGAGAAATTCATTTCTTAAGGAATGTCAAAAGCATCTTTGCAACTTTTTCGACTTTTGTAAACAAACTCGAATTCTTCGGTATATTAGCACTGTAACGTTTTCGTTTTCGGGAAGAAGTTCTAAGCTATCTTTCATTTTAGTTTCCAAAGCATTGCTGTTTCGGCTTTAATTTTGATAATACCTTTAAAACTGTACTAATGGCGCTTTTAGGTACATTACATTATTGAGAATTTTACTGCGTTCTATGACATTGTTAACGACTAAAGATAAGACTCAATATACAAAATGGCACTGTGAAATTATCAGTTAGTGTAAAGGATCATATGAATTAATTTGGTATTTGTACCTTAGGCGCACGATATAGTAGCATTCACTAAAACTTATCTTGGGGTTTTAAGGTGATTCTGAACAACTTTTCTAAATAAACTTAAAAAAATATATAACTAATATGTTTTTAAAATTCTTTCAGAGCATTTTTTATCACAATAGACTAGATTTTTACTTGGGCTAAAATGCTGTTTAAACTTTAAAAGAGGGTTAAAACCTACATATAAAAGAAAAAAAATGGAAACTCAATGAAAAATAAAGAAGTTATTGGGGTGGTACCATTTCAAGTGAAACACACTGTATAATGCATAGATTACAAAAGTCTGCAAGAACAAAAAAAAAACTATATACATTTATCTATGAATTGTTTTCCAAAGTAAGTATGTTATAACGAATCTAACGTAAAATGTAAACATTATTCATTTCGTATGGAATTCAGTATTAATTGCGTACAGTAATTAATTTAATTTTTTCCGTTATACGGGGTACATCATCTAAGTAAAATTTAATTAAAACTATTCAAATACTGAAGGTATTTCTCTAGGATGAAAAGAGCCCAATTCTTGAAATTATTCTAAACAGTGTGCCAAATTGTGTTTCGTGAAGGGTAGCCATCTTAGATCCCCTCTTTTTCAGACATTAATTTTGTTCCCTTTGTCTTTAATTTCTGTTTTAATTCCATGGCCGCTTCTACTTTTTACCCTCTTATTTCACCCTCACTGTGTTTCGTTTTTACCCCACCCCTACTTTCAACTTTACTTCACCCTTTATGTTATCTCCTTCACGAATTCGTTACGTTTTGTTCAACGTAAATTTAAGATTCTTAAAACCTCACTCTTTTTGTAATATTAGTTAATAGAAACCTAAAATACATGCTTAATAAATCATTTAGTAGGTACTTGTACAGAAATATAGATGAGTTTATAAGCATATTATAATCTAGTTCATTTATTCCTTCATAATTCTTATAATACAAATAATTTACCACGGGCGACTGCAAATAAATATTGAAAATTCGTATAAGTAAGTACTGTGATAATATAAAGTAAATAGATATATAAGGAGAATTTAAATGATCTGAAATTAATGTTTGGTAAGTAGTATTTGCTTTACTAATAAAAATTGGAGAAAAAATGTATGCATCAGTCCTAAAGGAATATTATAAAATAAAACGTAGTGAAACTATATATTCCCATTTTGAGTTCTCAATTTTAATATTTCAACGCCTTCGTCTGTTAGACTGGTTACCTGTGCGATTAGCAGTGTCTATTTAAAAGAGCTGAAGTTGCAGTAGGACGTGGCCGACTGCGATACCTATTTGATTAATATTTCGCTGGAACAAAACTCAATTCACTTTTACGTGGTGACACTGGGATGGCTAATGTTTTTTATTTTTATTATTCAAATAGGCATCGCAGTCGCAACGCCTCATTAATTGGTAGTAGTCTTTTAAAAACATCTTCTGACATCACTTTTAGATAAAATTGATATATAATAATAACGTAAATCTTTGTAAAGTTTGTAAACTGAAAGACACAGCATATATTTTGCAGTTTCAATGTCTTGTACATCCCAGTATTTTCTTTTAAATGACTGTTCTGTATATTTTTCAATTTACTAAAAGTATATCAATTTTCTTTACTTGGTAATATTGTCAACAACACAATTAATATTATTTTTCTTCTTTGTGTTCTTAATTAACAACTGCATTAGGATTACACTCTGTGTATTTTCTTTAAAAGTACAGCAAGTTTCTTCCTTGTGTTAGCTATATGCCAAATATTATTGTCCTTCGTCATATTTTTGTATTATTTTCTTAGAGTGCCCACCCTGTATATTTCTCGCTAAAAGTATGCTCCATTTCTTTCTTGGAAATGGCGTGAACTAATTACCAAATGTTATGTTCCGTTATCTAGTTTTATTGACATATCGCCAACAGACAGATATTTGCTAGGGCTACGTTAAAGGAAGCAAGAACCATAGATACATTTTGTTCTAATATTCTAATATTCTAAGAATATAAGATAAGGATCTGCATACACCCCTTTAATGAGTATTTTCAGTGGGGAGTGTTCTACCATACTATTATACCTACATATTTGAAATAAAAAATATAACTCGAACAGAAGTTATCGCTGTTAAAATAGATATTTGAAGTCGGTAGTGCCCGACTAGAATTTTCATTCGTTTCATAACAGTCATCTTAAAACTACGCCAACAACTAAAAGCCGCTGCCTATGGAATCGCTACTTCCTCATCCAGACTTCCCATCCATGTCTATTTAAAGGAAAGCATCTTGATATTATATATGCACTCCAATATGTAGAAATAATTGTTCGTTGAATTTTAATAATATAATATTTGAAATTGTCTTACTCAAAACCCCATGAAACGATATGCCACTTCAATACCTTTTCGATTAATCGATGTTTATTTTATTTTCTAAACCCCTTTAATAATAACGTGGGGGTGGCAGCTGTCATAAAGAGAATTGAGACCTTAGCTTCTAGTATGTAACACCAAATCCCCAGTTTCTGCACTCTTACTAGCTTTCTTTACTTATTTACCACTATTTACCTATTTACCCCCATTTCTTCAACCGAATAAACTCAAAATATAATCTAGTTCTTTATAAGATATATACTGGTACCAAATTTCAGGTCAATATCTAAATTTTATTTTGCTAACCGCTTTGGTGGTAATGGGAGTAGCAGATGTCATAAAAACAAATTGAGTTACCTTAGTTTCTTGTATATATAGGCTATTGATTGTCATGTTATGTTTTTATTGCAGGAATCGATCGATGGGTTATAAATGAAGAAAAACCCGTGGAGTGCTATTAAATTAGAGGGTGGAAATTGACGATAGGGGTGAAACACCACCCCTTTTGGTTTTTTCAATATATCTCGTAAACAAAGCAAAATTTCGATATATCTCATATGAAACTTTTTGTAGAGAATCAAATTTTCTATTCGAATAGCATTTATGATATAAAAAAAATCATGCCGAAACAGTCCACTCAAACTTGAAAAAAAGCGAGAATTTCGATTTTTTTACTTTTTTTGCTTTTTCGCCTGTATCTTTTTTGGGGCTTCGATAGGTATAGGCGTTGCTTCAGATAAAAGAAAGTAGATTAAATTTCCATTAAAATGATGGGCGGAACAATTTTTTTGAATGAAAATTGACCGAGATATGGCCATTTGAACCTGCTTTTTTTTGCATTTGATCCCTCTTGTGCAAATATTGTTTTCGTTCGCATTTTATTGAAAAAAATATTGTTTTACTCAATTAACAAAATTTTTTACCTTTATTATTTAGTAGTACATGACAGTTATAAAAAATTAATGTTTCGAGCAATGGTGCTACTACATTTCAACAATAATATTGTCAAACTGCATATCGCATCATCTATATCTTAGTAATGTCGTCTTCTGCAATATCAGCTTCTTGTATATTGTCACAATTAATCCCAATGCATTCTTTACAAAAAATTGAACAAGTAATATTAATTTTTCTGCAACCACAGTTACTATGGCAACCTATAGTGCAACCACAACTTTTTTAAGCAAAATCTCTGGCGCTGAAATGAATCGCAATTAACCCGAACCTTTTCCAACCCCAACTCAGAGGGTCCAAGATATTTCGTTTCCACTGCTGCATTTGACGATAAGTCCTCAAGTCATGCTGTTTGATGGCATCACGTGTTAGTGGTAATTGCGTCAGAGAAAACTTGGCATTTTTAGACAGTTTACAAAACTTTAGAAATCGGCAGTTGCTCAGACTCATGTTCGTCTTTGCCCCATACAAACAAGCTGCAATGTATTCCGATGCAGAGGTAATATCTTGTTCAGTTGCATTGTCACGTAAGAATATTTCCATGTATGGTTGAAGTCGTACACTGTTTTTAGGTATAACATTCATAAACATTTTTTTGCCAATGTTGAAGAAAGCTGAAGTAGTATCACAACCACTGTAGGCGTGAATAAATCCTAGAGACTTCTGCAATTGAGGAAAATTAAAACTATTTCTATCAAACAATTTTGACGCTAATTTTCCGATGTGTGGTTTCCAAAAATATACATTATCATTTTGCAACAGAGATAAAATAACGAGAAGGCCCACATCTTGTACAACCATAACAGCATTTTTTAACATTGATGCTTTCTCTTTTGCGCATTCGACAATTAGAAAATCTGCGTCCTCATCTGCTTGCACTGCATCGATGTCTACTTCCTTCAATTTTTCAATCAAATATGCAATGAAGTTCTTTTTATTGCTTTCGTTTGATAGAAAGTTGTCTGGATTTGCTAGTGGTTTTAAATCATCTCTAATTTGAACTCCTGGACCAATTTGCTGTGTTCGAATATTGATAAATAAACCAAACGTTTGTTATGATTGTCATGTATTACTAAATAATAAACGTAAGAAAACTTTTTTAATTGAGTAAAACAATAATTTTTTCAATAAAATGCGAACGAAAACAATATTCGTGCAAGAGGAATGAAATGCAAAAAAAAGCCAGGTTCAAATGGCCATATCTCGGCCAATTTTCATTCAAAAAAATAGTTCCGCCCACCATTTTAAAGGAAATTTAATCTACTTTTTTTATCTCAAGCAATGCCTATACCTATCTAAGCCCCAAAAATGATACAGGCGAAAAAGCAAAAAAAATTAAAGAAATCGAAATGTTCGAAAAGGGGTGGTTTTTCACCCCTATCTTCAATTTCCACCCTCTAATTTAATAGGAGTCCACGGTTTCTTCTTCATTCATAACCCATTGATCGATTCCTGCAATGAAAACCTGTGAACGTCTTAGTTCCTTATTGTCCTGTTTTTTAAGATATAATCAATAGCCCAATAATATCAACTCTGTCACTAGCCAGCATTACTTATTTAACCCTATTTACCCCTCAACCTTTCAGCGAAATATGCTCAAAATACAATTTCTTTCCAGGTTTCATTAAAATACATTCGTGTATCAAATTTCAAGTCAATATCTTAAATCGTTACAGAGTAATCATGTGCACAAAGGCAGATAGACCCACAGGCAGAAATTTTATTTTCGCTTAAATTTAAAATCTCAACGTTTCATGACATTCTAAACCTATTTCAACAAAAAAAATATTTTGTTTTATGATTAGTATACGTCCACTTCATTCCGTATATGTGGCAGTAACAATATAAATGTTGTATCTTAAGTTTTCACGGATACAATGAAGTATTGTTGTGCTTCCGTGTGTTTTCCCGGGTTGTGTTAGGCTTCCTACAGGAGCAACGAGGAGCAACAGTAGGCAGCTTCCAGCAAGAACCTGATGATGGCAGATGAGATTCTGCTGAACGTCGTTTAGACAACCATGGCTTCTGCAGGAGCCTATCAACTACGCGGGAAAACACCCAGAAGCACAATACTTCAATAATATAAATACGTAGGTATACATTTTTTGACTAGATAAAATTTTAATGATCTCCTGATGTCAATTTGATTAGTAAAACGCACATCAAATGAAATTCGTTGTTTTGAAAGAGCAGAAACTATATGAGTATCAAAATAACGTTTCAAGAACTGAAAAGATGTTCAAGGTATCAATCAGAAATATTATACTGTAACTTGGGCGTATGGTTGTATTGCTAAAATTAGCCAGAAACAAGTTACTATTCGATGCCGAAAAAGCTGAGGCAAGTTTGTTCAGGACATTTTCAAATTAGGGGCGAAAGAAGTTAAAATAAGTTGTTTGTAAATAGCTAGAAAACTGTTGATTATTTCCACCCTAATGATGTGAACGTGGTGAAAATGTCTGCCCACAATGAAGGTCAAGATCGCGATGGAGGTGGATGTCGATAATGAGTATACATACCAAAAAGGTTTCTCCCTTTAGTATTCGAATTTTGAGAAGCATGCCGTCGTCTGCAAGGTTACTACATAATAAAAATATGTGTGAACCAAACAGTTTTAAACTACCGCAATGTTTTCATTTCTACAGCGATAGAAAACAAATTTGTTATATTTTCCCAAGATTTCGGGGTGCAGTCATATATAAATAAACAGGACATAGGTGATATTCATGTACCGATCGCCATCGCGATCTCCACAGCGAACATCAGGGTCAAATTATTTGCAAGCAACTAAAACAAGACATGTGGAAATCAATGTTATAAAAACATTTTCATTTTAACTATAAGCAAACAAAATATAATTAATATGAAAATTAGTATAATGTTTTATAAGAATTTATCAGGATAAAGACGACCGTTATTTTGCATGTCATTGCGTAAGTTAATATTTGTTATACGGATTTTGTTGTAAATTAATGAAATGAAGAATATTTGGAAACGTTACGAACGTGAAGTGGTGAATTCTAAATATATATTTTTTAAATATAATGTTCTACAAAACCCATATTCGCTGTAAGAATGGAGTGGTTGGTGTTCAGAGAGTAGGAGTTACACAATACTTTCAGTCTATACAATAATCTAATATAATAGCATTTTGAAATGTCCATGTTTCTTTCCGTTTAAAAATTATTCCTAATAAAATTAAATACTTTTTGTTTATGTTTGTACACACTACTATTTAATGATTGTTTACGAATATTGACATGACCACCTATATCTTTTAAAAAGCCATATTACCTTTAAACATACCCCATATGTTTAAAGTTAAGACCAATGTAAGAAAACAAATGATATGTAAAGAGAAAGAATATTATTGTCTATAATTGTTTATTTGTGGCATGTTCAAATTTTCTTACTGTTTAGAAAAGGAAAAATATTCATTCAATATTCATTGAAATCAAACTTATCGAAGTTGAATATTAATAAAATATTCATATATTCAGTGTTTGTAAAAGGATGAGAAAATGGAAAATGAGAAATTGCTGCGAGTTAAAAATATACAAACGAAGAGGAAATTTACAAGAGGGAGAGAATATTGCTTTAATTTCACTGAAATTTCTCCAACGAATAAGAAGAAAACTGCGAAGTATTTCCATAAAATCTCTAGAGAAATCTAAATAAATAGAAGTCAGTCTTTGTTATAGAGGCTATAAAGACCAGAATAAAGTAAGAAATGTGACAAAAGTAGACCTTATGAGAACGTAAAGAAATTTATATTTAGAAATACGAACCCCAGACAAATTAATGAGTGGAAAATTAAGTTTCATACAAATTGCTCTTAATTATTTACTTTGACAATACCTATATATATTTATTACAATACGAATTATTTCTAACTGTATTAAAATTACTCCTGACAACTGTTATAACAATTTTATATTTTTTTTCTGTTAACTACAAAGAACTAAGTAGTCGTTTTCTACTATTTATTATTTTTAAATAAACGAGATCTATTTCTTCTTCTATAATATTCATAGATTCCCAAGATTTATGGGAACGACATTTTTTAACTTAAATATTAAAAGTATTTACAATTCAGTCATTATTCTGTGCACCTTATTCTTAACAACAAACAGTTTAACAAAGCAAATATACAAAATATACAGGATATTCGACTTTAAAAAGTTTTGATATTATTTCCAAGAGAAACACACTTTTAGGGGATCAAAATATATTATGCTCAAATTGTATAAACAGTATGTAGGAATAGTAATTTTATTCTTGCTATTCTAAGTAATGTGAGAAATAAAACGGACTGTATCACATAAAAAAGCTACTTGATGTAAAATTAGATTTTTCTCGTCGTTTTCTTAAATATACCCTACTGTATTGTACGTCAAACTGTTCACAATAGACGAATAGACATTCAAAGAGAGCTAGACACATAAAAGGATTATATTTATTTACGTGTAAAAAATATTAACCACCGAACGCTGGGCATTTTATTGTTTACAGTTCACTTATTTATTTAAATCTAAAATAAAATATAAAACACACCTTAATTCCAAAGCCACTGCTATGCGGAAGGGAATTGCATTGTTGAAATAAACGTACACTCTGTTTGGAAACGACAGAGAGTATTAAATCATTGACGGACGTACTATTGTTTCTTTTCATATTTATGAAAATTGTACTGAAAATAAATTATTAAATTCATTTACACATTTATTTCATGTCCTTAATTTTGCTGTCAATAATTTCCCGTCTGCTGTTTAATTTATCTAATTTTTTCCATAATAATAATAATAATTTTATTACTACGAAAAGAACCCTAAACCCGAATATGATGTTTGAATTTGAAAATAATAACTGGTTACTAGAGAGATCGACCGATAGATCGCAACGGCAGGACATAGACTGAACAGAAACAGGTAGGGAATATCGTAGTACGAGTATTTAAACAAGCTTTCTCTAAAAGTATGGTTTACCAATATAATACAATACATAATGGAAAGAAATTACTATTAAGCACTCCCACTATGTTTTTATAAGATTTGCATTTATCATGAGCTTTTATTACTATTTTTCATTTCCAAATAGACATTAGGAATATCGTCCGACGTTGCTATCCACCGCAGCTAACAAAGCTCGAACTATTGAGATGTGGCGTCAATACTGCGAAAAGGTTAAAAAGGAACCGTTCTGAGTAGACCATGTCTGACAGCAACACCACAAGTAGAAACCTGCAATACTGATGTCATTATGGGGGCAACCATCTTTCTCTTCGTATGTCACCTTCTGTCCAAAGTTGACGATCAGAATCGCAGAAATTGCAGTACGAAACAAATCAGAATATTTTTTCCATTACGATCTAAAAGAGTTGATTTATATTTAATGGCTGTAGCAAAGGAGTAATATAGTGCTATTCATCTAATTAAAAAGGTATTATCTTTAATATTCGTAATCAGCAAGTCATGTGATGCCTGCTGAAGGATTACCAAAGTGGAGTAACTAAGCGAAACTAAGGTTCTTAACGTGAAACTTGCAGATGATACCACCTTATTGACACGAAATGAAGTTAGGCCAATAACGGACAATTTTCAAACAATAAAGTATGAATATGGTTTTGACGTAAAGGACAAAAATTATAATTATAGACCCCTAGAGCCAAATTTGTTATTTAAAATATTATATGTAGTTATTATGAATCGTGCAAAAATGTTGTAACACCCTTGTTTTCTCTATCTTCATTTACGCCTCTGAAATAAGTAAAGTTATTAGATAGACAGACGGATGGTGATGATTTCGAGATTTGAACCTAGACACGCCTTTTACGATTTAAAAAAATATGTTTTCGTGGATAGCGAGATTTCCCAAAAGCTATCTGTATATCTACCAATTTTATCGAACTTAGCTGATAATAAACATACTTCGATGGTAATACGGTCTACTAAAATTAGAACTTTATTTCGTTGCCCTGCGGGGTTCATGAATACTGCAGTACTTTTACGACTTCTATGTGACTGAAAATTGTCACACTGACATAAGCCCAGTGAAAAAATTTATCATAAAATTCAAGAACATGAGGATGGCGGAAGTATATTTTTGCGTTCAACAACATAAAAATCGTAATCGCATAAGTGCGTTAATAATTCCGCTTGGAGAAGTTGAGTAAAAAGTATGTTGAATAAAATCAGATGAATTAAAAATGGACTTTGCTTGTCTCTGTGCTTTTCCATTATATTTATAATACCATAGTTTAAAGAAAATATTAAAAACGAGATTTGACTGTCATGCTATGGACAAAATGATTGTATATTTGTCCTAATTTTAGTAGCTTTAATTAATAAAATGTGTTTTTGGAAATTTCCCAGTGAAACTTCCCTTACTATATTTTTTACTTTCTGTTTCAGATTAATAGGTTATTGACCATGTAATTGGAACTTGGAAATTGGAATAAGGAACTAATTCGTTAATGGTATTTTATTGTTTCATATGTTAAATTATACCCGAAAGATGATAATTCCACAAAGTGCTATTAAATTTAGGCATGGATTTTTGAGAACGGAGTAGAGTCCACTTTTTAGTTTTTTAACTATAACTCAAAACCTATACATTTTTAGTATATACACATAATACGATTTTTTGTAGAGAACTAAATTTCCTATCGAGATGATAGAGCCAAATTTTTTTTAAACAAAATAAATCAAAAAGACTATTTAAAAAATAACGAAAAATTCAATTTTTTGTTTCTTTTTGAAATTGTTGTGTATAAGTACATTTTTTCTGTGGCTTTAAGTATAGGCATTGGTTCACAAAAAAAGAAAGCTGACGTAATTTCCGTCAAAATGGTGACCGATAAAAGTATTTTTGATAAAAATTGGCTAAGATACAGTCGTTCAAATTTACACTTAGCACTTTTTATCTTTATAGCATGTATTTTTAATTTTTACAAGCAAAAATTATTTTTATTCAATAGGTACAAAAATTATTTTCGGTTTATCAATGATAATGTTAGAGGTATTTTTTTAATTTTGATCTTCATTCATTGAAGATCGTTCTTAGACATAAAAAAACTTTAATGTTATGCTAATTTATAAATGTTTTAAAGATGTTTTTTTGAAAATTACATATCTATTATATTTATCCCATAATGTTTTCAAATTGAATTTCAATATCTTCATCAACGTCGTTTTCGACATGATCTTCCGTAACTTCTGGAACATCAGCATTTTATCAATTTAAGTCCATACATTCTGTGCAGAACATGGACCAGCTAATTCCTAAATTTCTGCAGCCACATTTCTGTGCCAACCTTTTATGCATCCACAAGCTATTTACTCCAGTAAAGACTGAGGTGCGGGAGGTTTAGTTGTGCTAATTGACATTCATCCATTTTAAAAAATTTTCTAACCCCACTCAAAAGGATTTAAAATATTTCCTATCTAGTGTTGAATTTGGTGGTACGTCCTTAAGCCGTTCAGTGGTATCAAAAGTTGGTGGCAAATGGGGCTAGACAAAATTTTGTGCTCTGTAAGCGATACCTACTTAAGCTGTTGGTCTTAATGCCATAGAGAAATTACGATATGTTCAGATGCGAAATTGATTTTTAGCATTCCTCTCATATTAAAGAGCATCTAAATATCAAAACTTTGAACAAATACTTTTTTACTTTAAGAACTTGTTAATTATATAATGTGAACTAATAAATAATACACACGAACAAATATTAGACAAGTACTAGATATGAATTTTCAAAAAAAGTCTAAGATCATTGAATGTAAAAATTTTAAACACATACATACTTTTATCATTATCAATAGTAAACCGAATAATTTTTGTATTGAATAAAAATAATTTTTGCGTTTAAAAATATAAAATAACATGGTATAAAGGTAAAAAGCGGTAAAATCTTTAAAAGATAGGTAACTTTGAACGACTGTATGTCAGTCAACTTTTATCAAAAATTCTTTTATCGGTCACTATTTTGACGGAAATTACGTCAGCTTTCTCTCTTTGTGAACCAATACTTATACCTAAACCCACTCAGAAAAAAGTTGTACCTAAAAATAAGAAACAAACAATTGAAATTTTTGTTTTTTTCTTAAATAGTTTATTTGATTTATTTTGTTAAAAATTTTATTTTGACTTTATAAAGTGCCATTTCGGTAGGAAATTTGATTCTCTACAAAAAACCGTATTAGGTGCACATACTAAAAATATATAGTTTTTGAGTTATAGTTAAAAAACTAAAAAGTGGACAAATTTACTTCGTTCTCAAAAATACAGGCCTAAAAATAGCACTTTGTGGAATTATCATCTTTTGAGTACAATTGAACGTATGAAATAATAAAATACCTTTAACAAATTAGTTCCTTTTTCCCCTACTTTTTTTATATAGTCAATAGCCTATAATTTGACATGTATAGAAGTGAAACCTTCTAACCCAAATTTTAAAAAAGTAGGTAGTACACAAAATTATTGATTTCCCTTTCGTTTCCTTATTAAAAGGCCTAACTCAACATGATATCAATATTTAACCTAAACATTTCGAAACATGTTACTTTAACCTAGTTGTGGGCTAAATTCGCTAAATGTAGACATAGTGGTGTACAAGTAGGTAGTCTTGCGGCCAAGATTAAATAAGCGACGCCGCAAACCCAGCGTCACGATGCGATGCGATGTTACGAGCGAGTAACTTACACATGAATATCATCCTGCCTCCTCTAAACGCATTCCACACACCCTCATTGAAAACATGAATGAAAATGCATATAGGGTTGGGATAGGCAATGATATCGATGTTTACTTTAATCATGGCGGACTCGAGATAGTTTTTAAACAGTTTTATTGTGTATGAGTAACTACTAACATAATAATAGTTGAAGTAACTTTAGAAATATTATAAACATTTTTTGTAATATGGATTTGTAACTTATTTGTGGATTTCAGTGTGTTTATTTTGTGCGTGCTTTCAGTATTGTATAGGTTATTAAAGCCAAATTAATTACGTTTAAATATATCACCAGATATTTAGAGTTGATTCAAAAATAAAAATCTACACAATTACAATGACACTCTATTCTGTAATGGACCACTACGCAACTCTTAAGTTAGTAATTATTGTGACACTATAACCAATTTTTTTTAAATTAATATTTAACTATTTTGAAGGCATTTAAATGAAAATAACAGTTCTTATACAATGTTCTTCATGCGACATAAAGGTTTTAAAGTTATAGTGAATTACAACAGGTATACTAAATCTAATAATTAATAAAAGTTATCGAGACATCGCCTCTGTCTTACTCAGCTGCTATCTTTAATTCAGTTACCTTTCTTATTTATGTATTGTTCAAGCATGTCCCATCTTCGATGAAGTTTATATTAATGAAATTGCTTGACGATTGCAATTTAATCTTTTCATATTCATTCCAGAGTCGGATGTAAGAAGTGTATTGTCATCTACAAAAAAATATTTCAGACTAGGTGTCCCACTCAGGGCATTGATTATTATTATTAGATACGCTTATGGAACTACCTTTGAAGCAGTATTATTTATCTAATTCTATGCTTATTTCCATTTCGTAAACACACTGAATTTCAATTCAGATATTTAAATGTCGAATAAAAAATATTTGTTATGTAGTATGGTCATCAGATGTAAACTACCATTTTTATATAACCTATGTTTCCTTGTGATTTTAAATCAAAATGTCACTAAAGTTTTTGATTAACCACAGAAGAAACGAGGATGTACAAAATATCCAAACTGTAATAAACAATTGTTTTAATTAATAAACAAAGCATCTCAGGTTCGCTGCCTTTACGTTTACTAGGTGATATAATAATAAATAATAATGTTGATGTTTTGTTTGGGTAATACCACCTGTGAGCAATTGTTTTCTCATATTTTTCCTTTACTTCTAGTATATACACCAAGTTTCTGAACTTTTATTAACTTGCTTTAATTATTTACTCCCCAACCCTTCGACGATCAGTTTAAATGTAATCATATTTCAGATTTCGGTATACTACATACGTGTACCAAACAAGTCAATATCTTAAACAGTTCCAATTCGTCAATTAAGAAATGAAAGCAAATAAACACGTGTCTTCTTCTTGTTCATAAAGTTACCAAACGTTTTGTGATCATTGATTTAGTATAGTTGGCACTCGTTTGCTCTATAGCACGTTTGATAGCATCTCGTCATTGGTCGCGGTTCCCTTAGGCGCATAATCTCAATAAAACTCCTTCCCATTGGCTCCTTGGTGACATCAACCCAACGTTTCGGAAATTGTCCCCAGCACTTCCTTCCATCAGGTTTTCTCTGAACTATCAACTGTTCTGTACTATCCTCTCTCCGATTGATGGGGGTTTAAGAATGAGGAGGATATGGGAGAATATCATATTTGCAGTTGTCAATACTGTTCTTATTAGTAATCTCACCATCTTATTAGTAATCTCACAGTCATCTAATCTTAATGTGTGCGGATGGTTATCGTTTGCTCGGTCTATAATCACAATATTAGTATCGTTGTAATTTACACTTAGACCATAATCGGAACTTATTGTTTAAAATGTATCGAAGAAGAGTTTGTTCTCAATCTAGCATGCTACGACTAAAGTGGTATCATCTACCAATCTCAAATTAGAAATCTTCCGCGTATACGTACTCCACCCTGCTAATTCTCCAGTACGCGTCTCATCAGGTGTTCCACTATAGACGTTAAATAGGATTGACGATACAGCCCTGTCTATCACCTATGTCAACTATACGTTTGCAGGAGTTTGTGTTGTCGGCTTTCACCACAACAGAAATATCTTCATGCAGTCGGCGAAATAAAAAAGACCAAATGCCTGGGGGGCCCCAATTCCAATGGAAAACTTCACAGTTCTTTCCACATTATTAAAAGGCGTACGGCAGTTTACGAGACAAATATACATAAGTACGCAATATTTTCTTGCCTTGTCGCTGAGTTGTCGCAAATTCAGTATTTCCTCTCCAGTCTTTTATCAATTCCTTCTTGTTCAGAAGGTATATCACAAGACAGAAAATGGTGAAATCTGGATTGGAGAACACACAGCATTAATTAATGCTAAACTTACGTGTTTTCACTCTTACTTTTAGAAAAAGATCTTTGTTATTATTGTGGTCAGTATGTGACTCCAGTTATTTCTACAGGTCTTGTAGAGAAAGAATTCTTATCTCTTCTTAAACAGTTGGATTCTCTTCAACAGTCTGTTGTACCGTTCCGATTCCAAAGCAGTGCTGATAACTTGTTCCTTCAGATCTTTCCTGGCTTGTACTTCAGTTAGAGCTTCGGCAGTTATCTAAGGTTGTTTTCCATTTTTGCGTAAACAAGGCATTCTAATTTTCAATTAGTGAGTAGTTTCAGTTGATTTGGAAAGATATCTGTTTAAAATATTATTAACCTAAACGGATTTGGATGAAACTTTGCATGAGGGTTTCTGTAGTGCTAAAGAAGATCTGAAAAGGTTTCGGTTGAGGTCGAATTACGTTTAGGGTCGTTGCAATTTGTATATTTTATACTTACTTACAATTTGTAGTCGAACCATAACAAATGTGAAGCATAAGATCGCTTTCGCGTGGCACGGTCGTTGCCCGGAACCATTGCGCCATGAAACTCGGCACGTTACATGCATTCCTATTCAACAACTATACAGCCTTGCTATCGCTGATAAAATCCACCGGCCGGGGAGATTCCAGCCGCTTCTAGTATCTGCCGATTTTTTTATGCTATTGAGGATTCTTATGATAATTGAAATAATTTACTGTGAAGATAACCAGCTCAGTGGCGCAATGCTGAAGGTGTTTGGCTTGCGATCACGGAGTCCCGGGTTCGAATCCTGGTCAGGGTATGGATGTTGGTGGCGTTTTTTCATGTGTTACCGAGATGGTAGCAGTGACCTAGACCGCTGTTGGGTGGCACAACATGTCTAGTCGCTGTTATCTCTCCTGAGTTCGAGTCTCAGCTGCGGTAGATGGCAATATCGCAGGGAATGGTTGTTGTGTTGATGTCTATGTGTATGTGTCCTGGTTGAGTGGTAGAGCAGCAATAGCTGAACTCCGCCAGGACGTTAATATAAACAAGGCATTAAAATAAAAAAAAATAAAAAATAATGTGACGACAAAAATAACAAAGAAGTAAGCCCATTTAGGTACCTATAAGGGCTCTGTCTACGGAAAATTGAATATTTTATTAAAACATAGAATATAATATATCAAACATTAAATGGTCTTAGTTAGGGGGCATACATTAATTACGTCACACTTTTAGGGGGGGAGGAGGGGTCCACAAAGTGTGACAGAGTGTGACAAGAGGGGAGGAGGGGGTCAAACTTTTGTGACATCACATTATTTACATCTACGTACACCATTGTTTTAACTGAATGAAACTCGACAAAAAACAAAAAATCAGAAAATTCTACCTCAAAATTTAAAATGTGAGACGTCACAACGGGGAGGGAGGGATTGACAACCTGTGAAATAGGGGGAGGAAGGGGTAGAAAAATCATGAAATTGGCGTGACGTAGTTAATGGATGGCCCCTTACTTCTTTTATCATCTTTTTTATAGCTGTTTGTAAAATTCTTTAACTGCAGACACTCCAAAGGTTTTTGCACAATCTTTATTTCTTGTGATATTAGTTTTAAAATAGGGTATTTATATTATTTCTATAATTAATATATACACTTTTTCGGTTTTCACCATGATAATGTGTAACAGGAGCTTGGCATAATTTATCCCTCTCTCTAATAGAAAAAAACTAAATCTTTGGATATTCACGGTTTCTTTTTCTGTTGATAACTGTAATAAGTGTTTGTACTTTTCAAAGAAAATATGTGAATCATTTTCTAGACAATTACATTTAAATGTACGATCCCAGCAGTCATTTATTATAAGTTGTAATAATTTATTTGCATTAATTATTTTGAATGCTTCATTTATTATTTGAACGCCCAGAATCTATATTTTCAGTAATAATTTGAATACTATTGTGTAGTGATCTGTAATATTTGTTTTGATGATGGATTTCTTTAAATCTACTGGGACTTTTGATTTGTTTTTTTTAATGCGGATGCGAATATCTTTTAACAAATTATTTTAAGTAATTTAGAGTACTGAAAACTATTATACGGTCTAAAAACAAGTTTGGAATGCTGAATATGTTTTTAATTTATGAAATATTGTGTAATACTTTCTAGTTTATAACTGCATATAATAACTTGTAAAATTACACTTCCATTTTTCAGAGCTAAGCTTTTTTTTTTAATATTGTTGTTCCTGGCAATAAATACTTCATGTAACGAATAGCAACCAAAGTGTATATTTAATTATTTCTTCTTGTTATAGTATACTGCAGCATTCCTATAAATCAATAACAATGATAGAAATACTTGTTTAATTTATCCATATATGATCAAAATGAAATGCACCGACCAAATAATATTTAAACTCTCACTTTCGCAAATCATGGAAATATTTCTGTTTGCGCTTTTATAAATGCGACAATTTTGTGACAAATACAATCGTATCTAAAGGACATAGACAACAACTTTTATTTGTGATCTCTGCGGAATTGAAAACTCAACGATTTTTCTTAGTGCCAGCACTTTACTCTTGAATAACATTACAGACACTATACTTTTTATAATGGCTTTCGATCAAGGAATAGTTGCCAGTCATAATTTGTTTAAAGGTGACTTAAATTGTTGAGCCCATTTTTGCGTATACAAGATAATTTACAAGTAACTATGTTAAATTATCCTACACCTGCTACATCAAACCTAATTAGGAGAAAGAAAAAATCTCCACACCCCACTAGCGATTTCACCTTCATGCGTGATCTCTATTTGTTCCCAATATACTTGTTATCTACTTCAGCAGATAAAAAAAAAGTTTCCCGCTTACTGTAATTACGCCTGCAAGTTCTCGCATTTTAGAACAATGGAAAGTGGAGAAAAAGGTTAAAAATATTTTCTCTTTTGATTATCAATGTAGAGATACCGACAATTTGAGCACTAGAACATCTACATTGGTGCCCTGTCCCATAAGTTATAGCAATTTTCACTCTTCTGCTGAAAATTAATATATTTGAAATCGATCTGTATCAACATCTTGAGGATACTTTTATTCATGATTAGCTAATTATGGAATAAAAAGAGTAACTTGATTTATTTGACATCTATGAAATGTTTACGTTTGATTTCATTATTCTGACACAGATCAATAGATAATTTTATTATTTACCAACTTTTATCTGAAGTATTTTGTTCTATCTATTCAAGATAGAAATTATCGTGAAACATCTGATCTTCCAAAATTATTTTGGCTGTAAAAAACCAGAAGAGATATCTATTGGTAAATAAAAAATTACGTAGCAGCAAAACTGAGTGCTGGGCAGTTGACAAATAATTGATCGATAATAGATCGCAATTCACCAAGTTGCACAATAATAAACATATTAATTATTATTTCAAATAAATATTATACAGATTTTCTTCACAATTCATGTATGTGTTCGAGAAAACTTATACTAATAAGGGTTTTTTGAGAAACCGTTACCTACCTACTGTATACAACCTGGACATTTTATATATTACTTGAATTTTCTTCCAAATATAAAATGTATATTCGATTTACTTATTACACTACCTATATATTGAAATGCATTACGTGTAGTATTGATATGTATATTATCTAAGAATTTATTGTTTTTATAATATACCAGGGCCTATTATTATAGTTATTCCTCCAAAACATAATATATTTTGTTCGTGAGTACCTGTAAAGCTAGGTCAATAAAATACAACTATGTAAGTACATACATAAAAAACAGTGACCAGCAAATAAATTTAGAGGTTGAATAATAGTACGTTCCAGTACAATAGTTTATACCATATGTAGTAACAAAAAATACATTGTGATCAGCGAGTAGGTAAATTGAATTTCAATACTAATAAAAATCTAATCAGGCGATGGCATTTCAGAGTTCGTTTTTACAAACATAAAATGGTGTTACCGAAACCGGATACATCGCAAAAAATGGAGGCGTTTCCCATATGGCTTTCAATGTGGTAGAAAAAGCATTCCTTCTAATATTTCGTTATTGAATTATTATTTAATAGCATCCAATAATAGTACAGAAAACATAGTTTTCAATTACATGAAAGTACATAGCTGGCTAAATGTAGTCATATTGGCAATAACGTAAGATTTACGAAAAAAAAAAAATGTTTAAGTGAATCACCCAGCTGCAGGACATTAGAGGTCGTAGTGTGTCTTTGAATACTTTTGTAAATATCACTTCAAATTTTAGTTTTTATAAAAAAATGTAAATAGTGCTCTTGTGCAAATAAATTGACATTTGTGTCAATGAGTTAGGTATATATGAGAGAATATTCAATTTTTATAATAAAAAAAATCGGGTCATCAAATAATCTTTTACAAGAAATTTATATCTTCCTTAACTGTACTATAATATCTGAAAGATCATAGAAAACTGATTTTATTGGGTGTTTCTAAGATAAAGAATAGAGAGCGTCAACTTAACCATTTTTAATAAGTTAAAGAAATCTGAGATTGGGTGGTTTTTTATTAATATAACAATTTAGAAAATAACCACTTTATAGACATTTTACTAAAGTTAAAGCTAAGAAAATATCCAACATTTTTGTATTCTAATTTTCTTTTGTATTAAGCGTTACAAGCGTTTAAAGAATGTGTTTGATTCACCAATATAGTATATACTATATTATAGAGTAAGTACTCTACAATTAAGTAGTTGTATGCAACTTTTCTATAGAAAAAAACTACATTTTTAAGGTTAAAAAGTGTGAATTACACATTTTTGTGGAATAGATTTAAAATCATCATATTGAACATGTTTTAAACTTATAAAAATCGCCAAGCAAAATTTCTTTGGCCCAAAAAAGCTAATATACTATACATACCTATATGATAGAGCATATATTTCTCTAAATAATGGTCACAATAAGAACAATGGTATATATGATATTTAAGTTTGTTCTGGCCGCTAAAGTCGCATAATGGGAGCCTTTATTAAGGGATATGGTACTAGAAAGAAAATGCAGAATTTTCGTCAACTTATCGAGAAGACATTACTTAGGGAACTGGTGACAATTTCGATATATGATTTCGTCGCCGTTGATAGTAGTATATAGTTTACAACTATATGAATTGGAAAAAATTAGAGCTGAGCTCAGATGACGCCAATTTTTTTTTAAGTTAATTTTGAAATTGAAAAAATAAACTGGTTTACATTATATTACCGAGGCTGTCATTGATATATTGTATTAGGGACACTACAGAGATAATAAACTTACAGAAGGCAGACATCCAGATTGCAGAATTTTTTATAACAATAATTACAAACATGCAAAAAAATGTCGTGACTAAATCATTTCATCGTCTTTTTTATTCATATCTGAAGAAGCGTAAATATTTGTTTTTTGGAGTAATACTTTAGAACACAGAAAATGTAAATATTTGATTCTAGAGTAGTAGCTTTAACTAGAAATCTTGATGTCTGCTTCCTTTTTTATACTGTTCCAGAATCTATATTTAAACCAAAAATATCAATATTATTATTACTATTATTATTATTAATAATTTCATTTATTATTATATTATATAGGAAATGAATATAATGCATAATAATTATATATAAATATTAAGGAAATATAATTATTTTATTATATTTATTATTCGTCATTTTCGCCGTCACTGTCATCTTCATTTATCTTATTATTTCTAAGATCAGCAGTCTCATCCATCGTAGCCTCCTCATTTGAAATTACATGAAGATACACAGATGAGAGAAAAATGTTGCTATAATTACAGAAAATATATGAATAAATTTGACAAAATATTTTTGATTTCGAATAATCAGTATTGGAATGTCTACCTTTTCTATTTCCATGTTTTAGTTAATAAAACAATTAAGCTTAAAGGCAGACACGATGAAATGATTTTATATACATATTTTTTTAAAACCATTTTGCAATAGATATTACAGTTTTCTAATACAGTACTATCTAAGTGGCAAAGTGACTTCTCTTGCTTTTTATACAGGCTGTAATTAGTTTCATGTCATTAAAAAAACTGGTAATTCGGACTTACTAGACAAACAAAAAACCTATATGACTTTTTTCTCTAGGGGCGCTTTGAATAAAACTGACCTAGGTTTAAAATTTGAATGTTAAGGTAGGAAACATTTGAGAACCACTGTTTTTCAGGGTCAATGGATGTTATAGTCCCGAATATTAGAAATAATAAAAAACTGTAATACCCGACCTGTGTTCCCGCCGGAAGAAGTGCGACACTTTGATGGGATTACTTGTACCAAACTTTTTATACCGCTAATTATGAAAATGTAAATAATTCCTTCTCTTTCGGCACAAAAATAGGATTTGTTTACATGTGTTTTTTAATTTGAAACAAAGTTATTGTAGCTTTTATTGTCGTTTATAAGAATTTATAAATTTTAAAGTTGGTTTATTAACATTTGTAACATTGTGTTAAAAGCTTAAAAAATTAGTAATTATTTTATGAAATTGGAAAACGAACAGTTAGACATCCGAGATACGATAACAGAAAATAGTTTTGTGTTTTAAGTTAGGACAAAATATGATTTTTTTAACGAATTGAGCGCATATTTTTTCCCAATTAGGTATCGAAAACTAAAAATCGAGTCTTTGGTCTCTATGAAAATCAATGTAAACAGATAAACAGATCAAAACAAGACAGCGAATATTAATAATAATAATAATAATCATACCTTTAATGCCCAATAGGTAACACCCAATAACTGAACAATTCTTTTGAATTTTTCCCAAAAATTGTTCGAAATGACCTCCATCTCCACGTATACACATTTCTTCACGTCGAACTAAGGAGATACGCACTCTGTTCGACACATTTAGTAAATTAGGATCATTTCTTATGGTTTCTATGCACATTAGAACACCTTGTTGCAATTGTTCTAAAGTGCGAATTGGATCACGGAAAACCGGAGATTTAAAATGCCCCCAAAAATAAAAGTCCATCGAATTTAAGTCGGGCGATCTAGTAGGCCATGGTACTGGTCCGCCACGTCCAATCCATCGTGAAGGAAACTTTCTGTTCGAATAATTTCGAATAGCCAGACTAAAATGGACTTGCGCGCCATCGCGCAAATGCCACATTCTTCTACGCGTAGCCAAGGGTACATCTTCCAGCAAATTTGGCAATGTTTGTTACAAAAAATTTAAGTATACATCACCATTTAATCTAGCGGGTAATTGTATAGGTCCAATTATTTAATTACCGCAAATTCCTGCCCACAAATTAACGCTGAACTGTCGTTGAAAATGCGCCCTTCTTATTACACGTGGATTTTCGTTTGCTCAATAGTGCATGTTTCTAAAATTAAACACATTTCTGGTAAAACACGACTCATCGTAGAAACACTTAAACAATCCTCATTTGCCGCGTGTTTTCTTAAAATACACCTACAAAATTGCATTCGCTCTGCAAAATCTTGAGGTTTTAGCGCTTGGACACGTTGATAGTGATAAGGATGTAAGTTCATATCTCTCAATGTTCTCTATACCACAAAATGGCAATACTCCCACATGGTTCGCGATATCGCGGGTGCTTAAAGTTGGATCCTCTTCTACAAGTTCCAAAATTTGAACCTCTGCGTTAATTACCCTTTCTTCACATTGTGGATTTCGTTCTCCTCCATGTCCATCGAGACGACCTGTTTCTAGAAGATGCTGGTCAATACTAACAAATGTACGAGCACAAGGATGACGTCGATTAGGGAACTTTAAACGACGAAGCTCTTCCGCACCAGCCGCATTTCCACCACTTTCTCCATACATCAAATGCATATCCGCGAGCTCTGGATAAGTGTAATCTCCCATAATGTCCAAAATCTGCGTTTTAAGACACCACACTAAACTGTAAATTAACGTTATCAACAAAGAAAACAAAAAGAAAAACTTGGTCCGAAATCCAAAAAGTAGTGTCTTACGTAACCAAGTACTAACGACTTGAACGATAAGTCAATAAAATGTATCTTAACATAAGTGGCACAAAATTCAAAAAGAACAAAAGCAACAGACAAAACCAAGGAACGGGTAGATCGCGTCGTGTGTGCGTTGTTGCTTTTCGATGACCCCGTCGCGACCTAATTATCTCTTAGGCTCACCATACTTATTTGCACGAATGTCAGAGTATCATGTGCGACAAGACGAGAGGCAATAAAGCCTACCCCAATATGCCAGTAATTCTCAAACTATGTTATTAAGTATTTTGGAAATATTTGCTTATTTTTTTTCTCCAAAACTATGAGCTTTAGACCTCATATTATATAAGGTTTTTTTGTTTGCCTTGTCGTTCCCTACCACCAGTTTTTTTAATGACATGAAACTAATTATACTCTGTATATTAATTTGAATAATTAACGCAATCTGCCTGACGTATGACGATTGAATGTTTTTTTCTTAATATTTCATAATGATTGTAAAGAAAAATCAACTATTTCTAAACGCAACAGGAAATACACTTGCATTTTATTTTATTTAGTTAAAACACATCTTTCACAAGTTTTCATTTGATATCGCAACAATAAATTAATGACGAAAGTTACTTATATTGTTTATTTTACTCTGCCAAGCGATGAAATCATTTAAAAATCACTATCACCGGTTCCCTAGCTGACAAGAGAATGTCATGTCTATGTACCTTAGTTTCGTGACCCACCGTAAAGTTTTTGACAAAATGGAATATGACAAACTAGATATGGGCTGTATTATAGAAGAGATGACAGTGTCGAGACAACTGGTCTTTATTATTCGGGAACTGCGCTCTATTCTAGTAAACGTTGACAGCATGAACTCCAACAAATGTAAAACGGTGTCATATAGTACTGTGGTATATCAACAACTCTCTTTTAAATAATGAAGAAAAGATGCGACTCGTGCTGGAAGACTGACAGAGTGAGTTATTGTACGAGTACTAATACTTCTAATTTGACATTTGCTGAAGATATCACCATGGTTGCAACAAGACGTTAAAACGAATATTATGATTGTTTACAGAGTAAATGAAAATCACTCAGGCACTTTAAGGGTAGGTGATTGAGAGGTAGCAAATGGTATATGTCGAAGCGCTTGTGTACGACTGTGGAAATTGTGAATGTATGGTTCAACGAAAAATACAGGCCGCAAGATTGGCAACTCGCCAGTTGAGTAAAATTTGGTGTGACAAGAACAACGAAGCGCACAAAGATCAGATGCTCACTGACATAGGCCGTTAGGGAGGAAGACAGACACGACATTGATACTATCGAAATGTGGTTCTGAAGACGTTTGCCACGAATCCAAGAAGCAACCCTGAAGTGACTCTCCAGTATCGTATTCTCCCACATATTCTCATTTTTTGGTCATATCAACTGGAGAGAGGGAAATAGCCTAGAGAAATCCAGATGTCAGGTGGAGAAGAGGATAGCTTCTAGGATTATGTCACCAAAAAGCTAAAGGAAAAGAACTTTGGTGAGACCGTACGCATAACAGGTAGTTGAGATTGATGGTGTGAGGCAGTCGGACATGCTAAATACTAAAGGGATGCCAACTAGAGCGTAGCATGGATCACCAGAAGTCTGCTAAGATGTTATGAATAAGAAAAAAAAGTCGCCTTAAGTACACATTACAACCAGACGAACATTATGATTGTAGATGAAGCAATTGAAAACATTCAGACAGGTTATGGATAGGTAATTTTGAGGTAGTGATCAAGATGACATATCTTGTAGTCGGGAACTAAGAATATGGGATGCTGTTAGATAAAGCAGCTACTTGTCAGTTCAGCAACATTTGGCCTGACGGGAATAGCACAGGACTTGCTAACATTCTGATTCTCTTCATCTTCCTCTACGTCTCTAAGACAATATTCGTTAAGGAGGCAGACAGGTGGCGGGTTCATAATTTTTAGATGTGGTTCTGGAGACGTTTACTGCGAATTTCCTGGAGAACCCATCGCACAAATATCTCTATTTTTCCGAGTACTCATGTTTTATGGTTATATCAACAGGAGAAAACGATTGATAGTATATGGAGAACCAAGTTTCAAGAGGTGAAGACGACTCCCTTCAAAACCTTGTAGTGATACTGTAGATGAACTTAGTATGGCGCGTCTGATGGACACGACATGGATTTTATATTAATTAGGCCGGAGCTGTGTCGTCGCTACGATATCTAGCAACTCTACTCACAAGGGGGATTCAAGTTACCCTTCAGAGTCCCCGAGACGAAAATAAATAAAATTATACTTACTCTGATTGCTACAGTCTGCTCTCTCCGTCGTAATCTGATGTCGAGCGGTGCACTTCTCCTGAGTATAATTAGCATTTTCTTCTTAACAATTAAGACCGTCGATAATTTCTATGAGTACTCGGATCGTTACACAAACGTGACGGGATCAAAGTTGACCCGTAGTAAGTAGTTATCCGACTCACGCCACAGAATCGCACGTCGGTCCTTAATCTTATAATTAGTGGATCAATAAGAAATCGAAGTCAAAATAGAGCGGTTTTCCGCCCTGTGCAATTCTCTTCGTGGAATTTTCGAAAAACCACACTCGTCCTACTTTCGAAAAATTAAATTTGTAGGGCAGAACGGTTTTCTGCCCTGTGCATCTTGAAATTTTTAGTGAAATAATTTTTCATGTAGATTTCGATGAGAAGATGCCAAAGGTGGTTATAGGTCTTTTGTAAAATGATATTGTTTCAAAGTCGAGTTTTTCATGGGAATTTTGGTCAAAATTAAATTTTCTTATTAATTTTGTATTTTTGAAATGGATCATTTTACAGGGTTCAATAACAATACCACCAAGTAGTTGATGGGAAACAAGTACGACATGCGTACAATGGTAATCTGCAACAAATGACGTGATGCTATTAGACTTGCCATACAGCAAATGGAAACCAATAAAAATAATGTGTGGATTACAAAATTGGCATTATATAAGAAGTAGAGATAAATTCAACGTTTTAGGTAGGGATAATAATTATTATCAATCAATATTACGCTTACCTAGAATGCCGGCATGTTTTCCAGTCACTTTACTTTATTCCACCTTGTTCTGTTAGTACCTTGCAACAGTTGAGTCTTACAACTATCATTGTTAGGCTGTGCATGAGTTATGATGTGATTATTTTTTGTCTTAGAAGAATCTGAATTTCAATTGAAAATTCGCTTCACATAATTAGAAAAAAAAGTTACACAATTTTTAACATTTATTTTCAACCTCCAAAAATTACATCGACATTTAGTTACTTTGTGAATATTTAAACGATATTGATTGCATTTTTTAAGATATTTCTGAGAATATACTAAACAGCTGAAATATAATCAACTTATAAAACCAAATTTTACGTATGCATTCTATATCACCTTATATTTTATATAAATGTAAAATGACGCAAAGGTTTTTAATTAATGCAATTACTGGACTTACGTTCTCAGTTTACAAACCAAGAACTAGGGGCCGGGCGAGCAAGAGCGACGTAAAGAACGTCAAGTAATAAAACAGCGGCGAGAAACTTTAAATTGGCGTTTCTTCCTCCAGCTCAAAGAAGCTCGTTTTATACGTTGGTAATTTATAATGAATAAAATTTGAATTCGAGTTAATTGCTAGTCTTGATGGATTTTCTAGCGAGGCGGACATTTTCTCCGGGTTTTCTCGAGGGGTGAATACATTTTATAAATTATATCGCTGGGGTTTTAAGAACGCCATTTGTGTTTTATCGATTTTTAATGGCAGACGTTTTTACTTGGGGCTCTAATGTCTCTCCAGACACATTAAAACTAACTATAATCCACCCTCTAAGAAAACTCTACCCGATTTTGTAACGAGCTCTTACATTAAGCAACCTTTTATCTGAGTAAAAAACTAACAAAACTGCATAATGTTATAACTTTGTAAGAAATAATAATATATCGTATTTCTTGTAATTATAAGAGCGCTTTTCATTATACGAGAAACAATCTTTATTGATAAATTAATACTTTATTAATAGTTCATTAGAATCTATTAGACACGCATCCATTTTCAAATATAATGTTATTGGATAACAACGACATTTAAATTGAAACACCTCTGGGCAATTGTTATTATAATTGTATACTAACTTTGTTACTTTCCTAGTAATGTAGAATTTAAAAAAATAGAAAAATTTGGACAGAATTTTGTAAATACTTAAATTCTGGTTATATCAATTCATCAAAGTTACATTTTTTTCTATAAATAACACATTAGACCTATGAAAATGGGCCTTACCAATGTCAGTGTATTAGCCCAGATAATTCTTTTTAGGAAATACTGGCGCATATTCCAGGACTCATTCAGTGTAGTTTGGCTGCTAAATTTTTACACGACTACGGCAAAGCTGAAAAGAGTTGTGATTTTGGAAGTCTATGTATGTATGGGTATGAATGTTCCATCATAGCGGCCGAACTACTAGTCCAATTTTACTTTCACATCCACGTAGTGGATTGGCAGTATAGTAATCGTAAAGAAAATATCAAACATTTTTATTCTTGAAATAGGTTTAGAATGTCATGAAACGTCGAGATTTTAAATTTGAGCGCAAAAATTTTTCTGTTTGTCGGTCTGTCTGTCTGTGAGATCTGTCTGCCTGTAACTTTTTTTTGTCCGCACGCTTCCTCCGGAACGGTTTAAGATATTGACTTGAAATTTTGTACACGTATATATTATAACGAGATCTGGAACTGGATTATTTTTTTAATATATCCGGTGAAGGGTTGGGGGGTAAATAGGGGTAAATAGGGGGAAATAGGGGGAAATAAGTAAAGCAAGCTGGTAAGAGTACAGAAACTTGAAATTTGGTGTATGTACTAGAAGCCAAGGCCTCGAAATTTTCTATATTTTCCATCCTCCCCCCACCCCCACTCTACCTTATTATTGAAGTTGATAAAATAAAATTGGGATATTCACTTGAAATTTGGTAATTGTATATATTATAATGACATCTGGAACTAGATTATATTCTTGGATTATTTCGTTGAAGGGTTGGGGGTTAAATATGAGTAAATAGGGGAAACTAAGTAAAGCAAGCTGGTAAGAGTACAGAAACTTGAAATTCGGTGTGTGTACTAGAAGCCAAGACCTCAGATTTTATTATAATATTTTGCAAATCCCAACCACCCCTACTCCATTATTATAGGGGTTGATAAGATGTAATTGAGATATTCTCTTAAAATTTGGTACACGTATGTATTATAACCACATCTGGAACTAGATTATATTTTGAGATGATTCCGTTGAAGGTTTGGGGATTAAATAGGGGTAAATAGGGGAAAATAAGTAAAACAAACTGGTAAGAGTACAGAAATTTGGAATTTGGTATACATACTAGAAGCGAGGGCCTCAGGTTTTTCATAATATTTTTGCATTTTTACGTCTCGACGCCGACCGGCGCCTAGCGTTGTTTTTTTAAAACTAGTGTATTTGATAAAAAAAATTTATCTGTATTCATATTTTTGCATTTTTACGTCTCGACGCCGATCGACGCCTAGTGTCGCTTTTGTAAAACTTGTGTATTAGATGAATTTTGACACCTAAATTCACGTTCTTTCTTTCATTTTTACGTCTCCACGCCGACCGACGCCTGGCGTCGTTTTTGTAGAACTTCTGAATTTGATAAATTTTGATACCTAGATTCATATTCTTCCATTTTTTCATCTCTACGCAGACCAACGCCTAGCCTGGATTTTTTAAAACCTTCATATTTGACCAATTTTGATACTTAAATTAATGTACATGCATTTTTACGTCTCGATGCTGACCGACGCCTAGAGTCGATTTTGTAAAACTTGTGTATTTGAAAAATTTTGATACCTGAATTTTGTTATATTTTTCTCTTTTATATTTGACCAATTTTGATACTTAAATTAATGTACTTGCATTTTTACGGCTCGACACCGACCGACGCCTAGCGTCGTTTTTGTAAAACTTGTGTATTAGATGAATTTTGATACCTAAATTCATGTTCTTTCACTTTTACGTCTCGACGCCGACCGACGCATGGCTTCGTTTTTCTAAAACTTCTGAATTTCATAAATTTTGATACCTAGATTCATGTTCTTCTATTTTTTCGTCTCGACGCCGACCGACGTCTAGCCTCGATCTTGTAAAACTTGTGTATCTGATCTATTTTGAAACCTAGATTCACATTGCATTTTTACGTTTCTACGCTGACCCACGCCTTGCTCGTTTCTGTAAAATTTGTGTATTTGATAAATTATAATATCTAAATTCATATTCTTGCATTTTTACGTCTCGACGCTGACCGAGGCCTATCGCTGTTTTTGTAAAAATTGTGTATTTGATACATTTTGATACCTAGTTTCTTATTCCTGTATTTTTACGTCTCGACGCCGACCGACGCCTAGCGTCGTTTTTGTAAACATTGTGTATTTGACAAATTTTGATACATAGATTCTTATTCCTGCATATTTACGTCTCGACGCTGATCGACGCCTAGCGCTGTTTTTGTAAAGAAAGTGTATTTGATAAATTTTGATACCTAGATTCTTACTCTTGCATTTGTACGTCTTCACGCCGACCGACGCCTAGTGTCGTTTTTGTTCAACTTGTGTATTTGATAAATTTTGATACCTAGATTCATGTTCTCGCATTTTTACGAAGCCCATTTTTTGTGGAATATTAATGTAAAGCCTATTACAGTTACTCCGAGTTGTGTAACTTTTTCAGTTTTTATCCGCAGCTTAATAAATGTTTAAAACTTTCTAAATCTTTTCCTTATTTCTATCCCCTGTACATTTTGTAAATATCATGTCAGGTTTGAAAATTAGCCAAGTTCATTTTCAATGTCTTAACGAAGCTTGCTAAATTGCGACTTCTGTAAAATTTTTTATGACATATGCCCCGAATATTATTAAAATTCTGTGACCAATTATTTCCGCATACTAAAGTGCAAATATAGTCAAGAAGTTTACCTTTAAAGAGATTTGGAGGGAGAATCTGGATGTGGAAGTAGTGATTCCCTAGGCAGCGGTTTTTATAAATGAGGTGTCGTTGGATTCATTTCAACGTCAAGAGTGACAGATTTAAAAAAAAATACAATATGGCTGCCGAATGATATAAAAATTGCCTTTAAATCATATCGAGATACGTATCAAACTGAAGATCTTTATGGGAGGATTACATTGATATTATAATACATCAATAATTTCGTATACTCTGTTTGGAAAAGACACAGAGTAATAAGTCACTCAGACAAAGGCCAGCCAAGGCCGTACTATTGTTTGGTTTCAAAAATTATGAATATTGTACAAAAAATGTAAATATTAAATTAATGTATCCACTTATTCTCGTTCTTAATCTCATTGTCAATAATTTCGTATGAAATAGTCGTCTGTTGGTTAATTTATCTAAATACTTGCTTAAGGGTAATAATAATATAATAAACAATTTCATTAAATTATGAAATATTCCTTAAACCTGGCTATTATATTTAAATTTGCAAATGATGGTTATAATTTATTATAACCAGTTGGTTACGAGATCAACTGAAAGATCACAGCGGCTGAGATAAGGACAGAGATAGTACCGAAGCAGGTAGAAATGTCACAATACGGGTATTTCGAACAATTTTTCTCTAAAAGTACAGCTCGCCAATGTAATATAATACATAATGAAAAGCAATTACTAATGAACACCTTGCCTATGTTTTTATAGAATTTGCACGTATAATTAGCTTATATTACTATCTTTCACTTCCAAATAGACTTTAGTCGAGTTTTAGTTTTTGGCCTACTTCTTATTTCTTGCTATGGTAGCTTTTGGAAATAATGGGTTACCAATAAATCAGGGAATGATTAATAGCTAAAATATTTACCAAATTAACAAAGCAAACTTGTAAAATATGTTTAACTATTAATTTGTATTTGCTACATCTGTAAAATAGAAAAGCCCTGTTTTTAGGATTAACTTCAAATAATGTCTTTGAATTGAGTTGACACTTATGGTGTTAAATATGTAAAATAGTATGGTACAATAATAAATCTTCCAAATTTCAATTTGATATCCAAGATATTTTAGGAAAAATTATGGCCAGTATGCTACCTAACTCAGCCGGTTTCGTCTGATAAACAAGAGGAGCCTGGTCGTTGTCTCATTTTATTATACTCTTCGCAAATACAAAACGAAGAGTATATTGCATTCGATCAGTACATTTCTAAAACCGGTAATAAAAAATTTTCATATCACTGTGTTGGTGATCGAATTCTGAACAACTTTCAAAATGTCCGTCCGTCTGCACGTCTGTCTGCCCGTCCGTCTGTCTGTCTGTCCGTCCGTCACGTTTCTTGCAAGCACGATAACTTAAGAACGAGAAGTCCTATTGTATTGAAATTTGGACAGTAAGTTAGTGTTAGCTAGAGCAAGAACACTATTGTTTTTGAATAAAATCGACCAATAAATAAAAAAAGTTATTAATGTTGTTTTGTAATTAAACAAAAAATGTCTGAAACTTATATCATTATAAAAAAAACTGCAAAGAGTATCCTATAGAATGTGCAACAATGATATAACAGGTGAAGTAAATCGGCGAAGGGTATAATGTAACTAACCATTATGTTGTTTTTAGTTGATCTGGCGCATCTCGTCCAGTCCTGGCTATGCGACGTGTGTCGTGGAAGTTTAAGTGACTCCGGGCATGAGTTCTAGTAAGGCCTCATCGCTAGGTTTAATTTTAAATAGTCTCTTGGAATTAAGTTGAGCCTGGCTGTTAAATATGTATGGTGGTTTTTGGAAAGAACAGGTTAACAGAAAATTACAGAATAATTTATGGCTATATTTCCTAAACATTTAAAATATGTTTATATATTTATATTTGGTGAATACGTAAAATACAGTAGAATAAGGTGATCGAGGGATGCATGGAAACCGTCATGTCTTTTTATCATTTTGCTTTAAAATTTTATACAGCAAAAATCTTTTATTCAGGCTTTTGATTAAGCACACAATAATGAGTATGGCCAAAACATCAAAATTATAATTATAGTGTACCTCTCAGAATCGAACGAATTTTACGTAGATTATGGTACCAACTAATCTACGCATATAATTGTCAATTTTGCTTAAAATGTTATTTGGATATTTTTAATAGGACAATTAGGAACGACTTGAAATTGCAGTTAGGTTGGGCCGATTGCGAACATAAAAATATGTTAGTGTATTTAATCCTAGTGGCACCACGTAAAAGTGAAATGTGCCATAGGTACTTGAGTAAAATATTAAAAATAGAGAGTCATGATCTAACCTAATCTAGTCATGGTCATTCTCGCTAGAGTGTAACTTTTACTATATTTGCCTTCTACTTACCACATTAAATCGCATACATAGAATCAATCAGTAAAATAAAAAACAATATTTAATGTATTAAAAGTTGCAATATTCCCGATGTTAAAAAGTAGTATTTTAGCCTACTTGAAAAATATCCGTTTTTTTATTTCACTTTTATAAAGTTAGTAGTATATTGTCACAGATGCATTAAGTGAAGAAACAATGTATGTATATAACTATTGTAAAAGCTGATGATAAGAATTTTGCTTCATAATTATTCACATAATATTGCAATAACATTACAATTGCAATAATAATTACCGTTTTCTATAATACTTCAAAGGTAATTTGCGTAGAGCTTTGTGGCAAGTTTAATAAGTTAATATGTTAACTTCTCAATTAATCGAAAAACTCACTTTTATTCCAACGCCTAAGATATTACAAATTATGAATGGAACCGATTGTGTAAGTCGTTTGAATTCTCTAGAAATGCGGCTCTTAAATTCGAAATAATTTCTACTTCTGTGTGTTTTATCAGAGATAGGACCAATTGGATAAGTTTCTTGCCTGAGGCGAATTTTAAATTGCCAGCTTAACTTTATATTACTTTACTTATCTAAATTGAACCAATATTACATTTCAAATGTTTTATAGCTTTATAATAACTTAGTTTACTTCTTCTTAGTAAACTTTAAATAAAATGTATTAGAGTTTCTATCAAGACACTCTAAGCACAGGTACACACGTTTTCAAAATGTAATTAAGTGTTATTTTTTTCCTAACACTGATTGCAGTCATATGGTAATTTTCTTATTTAAAAAAAATATTAATACAATTTCCCAGAGTTTAACAAATTTTCGTCTGACTACAGTTACTACTATATGTAGATAAAAATAAAACGAAATTTAAAAAAAATACTTATAAAATATGACAATGGTATTTTTCCTATTTGATTTAATCAAATAGGTATATTAAAATCGTTAATGTTCTTCGTAAAAAAAATGCACAAAAATCCGCTTCATCACTTGCCTTATTCAAATATCAAATAAAAATATATCTCTGTATCTGTATGTATGTGCGTCTGTAAACCATTTATTGTAAACACGATAGCATCTTTTAGACTTAAAATTTTGTGTCATATTTGGCTCGTATATAAAATAGGTTGATAGAATATTTAATTGAAATGGGGCCGTACAGGACGATTTTCAGAGGCCTGTAAGTATCACGTTTTATATAAACCGTATTATGTTATATATTTTTAGAGAAAATGTCACTAGGTTTTTAATTAAGCAGACTAAAATACAAGAGAAAACTGTTACTAAGGTTGTTGATTAAACTCACAAAAATATGAAGACGTAGTAGACGTACAAGATATTGAATCTGCGGCATACAGTGTGTCTCAGGTTGAAATTGGCTCATACCGGTTACACAGAGCGACCGCCAAAGATGCATAAACTATAATTTCAATACAAAATATATTTTGTGTCGTAATTTAAGAACAAACTGTTACTAAGGTTGTCGATTAAGTTCACAAAAATATGCAGACGAACAAGATATTGAATCTGCAGCATACAGTGCCTCTTTCAGGTTTGAATGAGCCTTACGTAGGTTAGGAGTTAGGACTATTTTTCCAAATTTGGAACATTTGTAAAATAGTAAGGTAGAATACTCTCTGTTGAAATTGGCTCATATTGGTTACATGGAGCGATCCCGAAAAGATGCACAATCTGTAATTTTAATTCAACATACTTCTTGTCTCATAATGTTAGAGCAAACTGTTACTAAGGTTTTTGATTAAGCTCACAAGAATATGGAGACGTACGAATAATGAATCTGAAGCATACAGTGTATGTCTCAGGTTTGATGACCTTTCATAGGTTGGGAGTTATATCAATTTAACTTTAAAATGTCATTGTGGTATATTTAATAATAATAAACTAACGAATTTAAGTTACAGTCGGGCGTTGTTGAATGAAGGTAGATAATAAATCTAACCTCTGTTAGGCCTAAAATTATTATTTCAAATTTGGAACGTATATAAAATTGCATGTTAGAATACTCTACTGAAATTGGGTCATGTAATTGTCAAATACGTGTAAACAGTCAGATTTACTATATACTACATTTTATTACAATTTTAGAATAAAATTTCAATTAGGTTAGAACAGAAACTCTCTTTTTTGGTGGTTATTAATTCAAAGGTAAACTAGAGTAAACATTATACTATTCGCCAACTTACTGCACTTTTTATATAATTGCACATTCTATAGGATACTCAGCAGTTTTTTTCGTAAATAAAATTAGTTTTAGACATTTTTTTAAATTTACAAAACATGAAAAAAGGACCTCCATTGGTCCTTGAGATAATTGGCAAAACATGCGCCGGCACGACCATTTTTTAAACTTGTTTTTCTCGAAAATTATTTTAGCTAGAGGAATGAAACAAAAAGGCTCTGTTATACCATTAGTTTAGTTGGTTTATATTATATGTTTATGTTACATTTTTTAAATAATTTTAATTATTTGAAAAATAAAAATAGAAATTTGAGAATGAATATTTTACGGTTACAGCCGAGGCACAATCGTCAACAAAATATTACTATTACTACTAATTGTTTCATTAAAAACAAAGGGGTGGAACCCTTCTAAAAAAAAAAAAAAATAAGTTCGTTTATGATGCATTTTATGTACCTCTTATTTAATGTAACTATGTCATATACACATGCATAATAATATATAAAGTTACATTAAAAGTTCACGTTAGGTGCAAGAAATACAAAACATGCGCCGGCATGACTATTTTTCAAACTTGTTTTTCTTGAAAATTATTTTAGCTAAACAAATGAAACAAAAAGGCTTTGTTAGACCATTAGTTGGTCTATATTAAATATTTATTTTAGATTTTTTCAATAATATTAATGATTTGAAAAGTAAAAATAAAAAATTGAGAATGAATTTCTTTACGGTTACAGCCGAGGTACAATCGCCAAAAAAATATGTAATATGGCTAATTACACTTACATGTTTCTACTAATTGTTTCATTAAAAATAGATGGAAAAATTCTAAAAAAAAAAAATGAGTTCTCTTATGGCTGATTTATCTACCTCTTATTTAATAAAGGTAGGACTGTAAGGCCGTTTCAGTTTCCATTTAATTAATCATAGGCAAATATGAAACGTAATATGCTCGAAATATTTTATAGGTGTATACCTAGTTTGGTATCTGTTTTGATTCTTACAATTATAATCACAGATGCTGAGAATATTGATAATGTATACAAATACAATATCTTTTTCACTTCACTTTTAACAGGAGTAAAATAAAATTATTTTAAATGATGTTTATAAACATACATTTTAAATGTTTCGGCTACCATAATTGAATGTTTAAAATTATACATATTATACATAATTATAAAGGTAAGTATAAATAATAATAGACTTATAGTTTAGATATTATCAAAATAGGTTTAGAATGTCATGAGACGTAAAAATTTAAAAGTTGAGAGATTTTTTTTTTACATTATCTGTTCTCTTTAAACGATCCGCCCTATATATTTTCCAGTCAAAGTCTAACCATTTCTGATGTGGCAGTAGCGTCAACTACCTACCAAATTTGAGTGTTCTCCGTTTCTTGGTTAATGCATCAACAGACAGGCAGACTGACGGAATTGAAAAAGCTATATTTTCGTAATGTACATGATCTGAATCATGAAAATCTGAAAAAATCTCGGAGGGTGACTTTTTCTCGAATAAAATACTTACCTTCGGTATGCGAGGGAAGTAAAAATTGATTAATAAATAAAAAGTTACTAATTATTTAAATCTTAAAAAATATACATATTTTTTTTATGTTTTGTAATTAAACAAAAAATTTTCAAAACTAATGTTATTTACAAAAGAACTGTGAAGAGTATTTTATAGAATGTGCAACAATTATATAAAAAGTGCAGTAAATTGGCGAATGGTTAGCTTGTTTAACTTTATATTCACATCATGAATCAACGAATATTTAAAAGTAATACATTTCTTCATAACTAGTTTCTACTATCTTTATATTGATGCTAAATTTTAGCATTGAATGCCTATTTTTTGTACGCATACAAAAATTAAAATCAAGTGTGACTATATTAAATTCCCTATCTGAAAAGTAATTCAAATACATATACATATCATACATATTATCTAACTTTAAAATATGGTTAGCACGCTGGAGTTAAAATGGTGAACTGAAAGAATAGGGGGATAAATATATGGAAGAAAGAGAAAAGACAATGACAGATTCGCGAGTGTTTTAATTAGGATCTTTCTTCATTATGATAGAGTGACGCGCTGTTTCCAAGTAATGATATCCGTACAGTCGATTCTAAAGTTTCTAATTCTGTTAAAGTTTTTATCTCCGGAATATTCATATCACTCAAAGTAAATTCCACTTTCAAACTGGTTTAAAAGCTTTATGTGATAGCAATCCTAAAAATTTAATAATCAAATTTTATTCTTACCTGAGAATTTAGCTATTACATTAATTTAATATATATTTTCATGTTCAGCTTCAGACATGAAAAAAATATGAAGTGTATATGGTAAGCTTTTTGTTTCAAGAAGAATATTAACACAACATAGTTATGCAGTGATTCACATCGGAATTGTTCAACTTTAAAATTAAATAAATAAATATAGAATAAATAAATAAAATTAATGACGTGATCTTTTTCACAACGACGGAGTTTTGAAACCCATGCTTTATTCTAATTGGCTTTCCATTGCTGTATGATACATCTAAGAATGAGGAGTGTAAAGTGTATACGAGCACAATTGAAATCGTATAGAAACTAAAAGCCGACAAAAACAGTCGGCAACTCTTTATTGTACATGGGCGGAGGTAAATAGAAATGCTCGTCATAAGAAAATGTATTAATTTTTATTATTTTTTGTTTAGTAGATAGGCCATTTTTGTTCATTTATCCAATAACATATTTTTGAAGTATTATATCAGTTTTAGATATAAAGTCTAAATATTTAAATTTATTGGGTTTAGTTTTAAAGTTATCTCATACCATATTGAAATATGTTATTGCTCAGCAAGGACCAACGTGAAGGTATGAACATATCCTTGCCGGGATGAGGGGATGGGGCAGGTTAGATTGGCGAGGGGCAACGATGTTATATAGTAAGAATAAAATTTCTTCTAAAATAAAAATAAAAACGTAAGTTTCTTAACCAAAGCAAATAATTAGTACAACAAAAATAAATATTTGTATAGATAAAACATAAATAAAAACAAAATTAAAATATGTCTCTGGAATAAAGTAACTTAAATTGAAATTTTTTGTCAACTAAATAAAATATATTCCAAGAAATGTAACAATAAGAAAGTAAACTTCATACCTAATATAACAGCTAAATATTTTGTTCCGAAAATATATATTAAAAAAGTTAAATGCTAAAAGTTGACGCGTCCGAATCTTCACTTTCTGAAGAGGAATCATTATTCGGTTGAATTATAATCGGCGCAATGGAGGGTAGTGTTGGATATTGATTTTCTTTCTTAAGAGGGAACAACACGTTTGGCTAGTGGGGAGGAGGATAAAGCACCAAATTAGGAGATATCTCCCTTATAATCAAATTTTATGCAAAAATACTCAAAAATAGTCTTCAACAATCCTGTAGTATTTATTTATTTACAACTTACACATATTTTCAGTTAAATAACATCGCTCAATTTGCAGAAAACAGCTTATTGTTAATCACAATTTTAATGATTAACAATAAGCTGTTCTTTTCACTACCAGTAAAAATTCTCATATCATTTCTTTTATCTGCAGTGCTCTGAAGCAAAGCGTTAATATTGTCTCTAGCTATTACAAATGTGTCAGGTCATGACATGCTAGCTCCTGTACTGTAATGAAAACGTGTTAATAGTAAAAACCGCTGCCTAAGGAATCACTACCTCCACATCCAGATTTTCCAGCGAAGTCACTTTAAAGGAAAACATCTTGGCTATAATTGCACTCTAGCATGTGGAATTAATTGATCATAGAATTTTAATAATACTTGAGGCAGATAAGTATCAAAACAAATTTGAGGCGTTGGTTCTTAGCACATACGCCAAAAACGAAGTTTCTGGAATCTTATTAGCTTGCTCTAATCATTTTCCCCAGTTTACATACTCGCTCCCCCCCCCCCAGCTCTCCCCTTTAACGGAATCATCTCAATCAAATGTTGTTATAATACATACGTGCATCAGATCTCAATTTTATTTTATCAACCCCTTTAATTGAGGCCCTGGCTTCTAGTATATACACCAAATCTCAAGTTTCTGTACTCTTACCAGCTTGTTTTACTCATTTTCCCTTATTTACCCCTATTTCAGACAAGAAAAATTTACAGACAGACAGATCAAATATCATTATAATACATACGTATATCAAATCTCAATTTTATTTTATCAACCCCTTTAATAATGGATTGTGGGTGGTGGAGGGATGCAGAATAATAAAATTTAAGGCCTTGGCTTCTAGTATATACACCAAATCTCAAGTTTCTGTACTCTTACCAGCTTGTTTTACTCATTTCGAATTATTTACCTTTATTTACCCCCCAACCCTTCACCGGATATGTTCAAAAACAACCCAGTTCTAGATCTCGTTATAATACATTCGTGTATAAAATTTCAAGTCACTATCTTAAACCGTTCCAGAGAAAACGTTCAGACACGAAAAAGTTACAGTCAGACAGACAGACAGATCGACAGACAGCCAGAACATTTTTTTAAAGCTCAAATTTAAAATCTAGACGTTTCATAACATTCTAAACCTATTTCAAGAAAAAAAATATTTTTTTTTACGATTACTGTACCTACTTCCAACCCACTACGTGGAGGTGGAAGTAATATGGGAAATTCCCGAAATAAACATAATTTCTCGAAAATTTGGCGAATGCACTGGGGTACACAGATATGATACAGACATGATACAGATAGGTATATCGTAATAGTGAAACATATTCTTTATAGGATTTTGCACACAGCGAAAAAAAAAAAACTATCTATGAGAACTAAAAGTAAAACCATATGCAAAAATTCTCAATGAAATCTTTGCATTCTTTCGATAACCTGACTTCTGGTTATGCTAGCAAATCAAAATCCTAAAATAAATTTGTCTATTTTCTTATTTGACATTCTCATTATAACACTAGCATCCAACATAGTCCCCTACGGCTAAGCAGATTAAACTAGTATCTACATGACCCACTACGGTATGAAGATTCAGTTAAAAATGAGAACAAGGGCCTAAAATTGATTAATTTACCTACCTGGTCTAAAAAAATTTTTTCATTATAATGGATTAGATTTTCATAAAATCTCTCATTCAGTTTCTTGGAAATGTGTTTCGCCATTATCCTGAGCTCATCAGAGGGGCACAAAGCCACTCATAACAATGTTTTATGCAAAACCAAGGCAATATCCATCAATAAGTATGAAATATTTATATTTGACATTGATTGATAAAAAACAAAAGATCTTCTATTAGCTAACTAGTATTGGAGCCTATATACTCTATGCATGTTTAAAAGTGAATTATTTATTATTTGCTTACTTATGGTAATGAAACATATTCTTTATAGGATTTTGCAAACAGCGGAAAAAAAACTATCTATGTTAACTAAAAGAAAAACTATATGCAAAAATTATCAATGAAATCTTTGCATTCTTTCGATAACCTGACTTCTGGTTATGCTAGCAAATCAAGATCCTAAAATAAATTTGTCCAATTTCTTATTTGACATTCTCATTAAAACGATTTTTTTTAAGACCAGGTATGTAAATAAATCCATTTTAGGCCGTTGCTCTCATTTTTAACTGAATCTTCATACCGTAGTGGGTCATGTAGATACTAGTTTAATCCGCTTAGCCGTAGGGGAATATGTTGGATGCTAGTGTTATAATGAGAATGTCAAATAAGAAATTGGACAAATATATTTTAGGATTTTGATTTGCTGGCATAACCAGAAGTCAGGTTATCGAAAAAATGCAAAGATTTCATTGATAATTTTTGCAAATCGTTTTTCTTTTAGTTAACAGATAGTTTTTTTCCGCTGTTTGCAAAATCCTATAAAGAATATGTTTCATTACCATAAGCAAACAAATAATAAATAATTCACTTTTAAACATGCATAGAGTATATAGGCTCCAATACTAGTTAGCTAAATAGATAGGTGAAGATCTTTTGTTTTTTATCAATCAATGTCAAATATAAATATTTCATACTTATTCATGGATATTGCCTTGGTTTTGCATAAAACATTGCTATGAGTGGCTTTGTGCCTCTCTGGTGAGCTCAGGATAAGGGCGAAACACGTTTCAAAGGCTAAGAAACCGAATGAGAGATTTTATGAAAATCTAATTCATTATAATGAAAAAACTTTTTTAGGCCAGGTAGGTAAATAAATCAATTTTAGGCCTTTGTTCTCATTTTTAACTGAATCTTCATACCGTAGTGGGTCATGTAGATACTAGTTTAATCTGCTTAGCCGTAGGGGACTATGTTGGATGCTAGTGTTATAATGAGAATGTCAAATAAGAAATTAGACAAATTTATTTTAGGATTTTGATTTGCTAGCATAACCAGAAGTCAGGTTATCGAAAGAATGCAAAGATTTCATTGATAATTTTTGCATATGGTTTTACTTTTAGTTCTCATAGATAGTTTTTTTCCGCTGTTTGCAAAATCCTATAAAGAATATTATACATATCTGTATCATGTCTGTATCATATCTGTGTATACTAGTGCATTCGCCAAATTTTCGAGAAATTACGTTTATTTCGGAAATTTCCCATATTAATTCCACCTCCACGCAGTGGATTGGAAGTAGGTACAGTAATCGTAAAAAAAAATATTATTTTTTTATTGAAATAGATTTAGAATGTCATGAAACGTCTAGATTTTAAATTTGAGGTTTAAAAAAAATGTTCTGGCTGTCTGTGGATCTGTCTGTCTGTCTGTAACTTTTTCTTGTCTGAACGGTTTCTCTGGAACGGTTTAAGATAGTGACTTGAAATTTTATACACGTATGTAATATAACGAGATCTAGAACTGGGTTGTTTTTGAACATATGCGGTGAAGGGTTGGAGGGTAAATAGGGATAAATAAGGGAAAATGAGTAAAACAAGCTGGTAAGAGTACAGAAACTTGAGATTTGGTGTATATTCTAGAAGCCAAGGCCTCAAGCCAAAATAGGAATTTAGAAAAGTACAAAATCGTAATAATAAAAAAAACGTAGTATTTTTCCTATAGATAAGTTTAACGATATAGATCTTAAATGCTCTCTCATAGCTCCTTGTTCGAGGTCAGCATCGCTTTAGCAAACACCCTGTATTATTTTATTTTCAGAATTATGTCGTTGATTAGCTTTATTAATATACTAGCACCGGTCAAAATTAACCAAAATATTTTTTTCTAAATATAAACATTATACCCATTGTATATTACAGATATTTTGTACATCGTAGTATTTTTATATGATTAATCAAAAACCTTAGTATTATTATGCTATAAAATTATAACAAAATATAGTTTACGTAATGCAAGACAATTTGCACGCTTCTGGCGATCACCATGTAAGACAGATTTGATTAAATTGTAATAGAGATTATTGCATGATATTTATCATATTTCTTTGAAATAAAAAAAGGCTGACAGAAATCGGCTTAAAACACACATAGACTTTTTTATTTGGTATTGAATTCGGCATATTCTGAAACGAATTTTTACAGCCATTTTTTCCTATGACAATAATCATTAAAAATGTTTGTCCGGTTATGATATGTTTATTTTATTAATTCAAATAGGTATAATAAGGGTGTTTACGTTAACTATAGGAGCTCTTTATTTCCCCTCGATTCTCATATTAAATTTTTAATAAATTTGGAAATGTTACGAGTTCAGACCAGGTACAGTATATTCTTTAATATTAATGTGAAGAAATTATGCGTTTGTCATTTGGTTTATTTCTCAAGATTAATCATTCACAAAATAATTATTTTAATTTATCTTATTTCTTGTAAGTACAAATCTTCTGTCTAGCTAATACACTTCAAATACTTCGATTATAAATGTTATTGTGCGTATAATATCAAAATTATTTCGTAAACAATACTATTGTATTATCTATGAATTATATTAGAAATCCAAAGAGGACACACAATTAAGTTCTTCCAGGGGCGGTTTTAACATGCTTGCCGCCCCCGGCACTATTTTAATATGCCGCCCCTACTCTTAAAAAATATAACAATATATATGCTACCCAAAAATGTTTACAAAAAAAAAAATCGGTAAAGGTATTTACACAGAACTTCCCTCGTTATTTGTGCATGGCGGTCACTCTAAAAAATCATTAATTACGAAACGAATTAAGAATATTAATTGGAATATAGTTATTGCTATTATTACAAAGAAAAGCTGATAAATTTTGGTCAAAAAAATTTATATTCCTCTCATCCAACAGCAAAAGTTCAATACTAAATAACAGGTGCCAAATATGGAAGACTTGCGCAAATCCCTTTACAAATGTCCACAATGACTGAATGAATTATTTCTTGGGATGACCGCCCTGTATATTTTTCAATAAAAGTATAATAGGTGCATATGTTAAATATTATTGCCATCTGTCACATATTCAATCCCACATTCACATAATGGAGTGGAAGTATAGTTGTGGTTAAAAAATTTCATTTTTTTGAAATTCTTCAAAAATGTTGGTGAAAAAATTTTCAATTTTTTTTTCTTCTGAGGTATAGAATGTCATGAAACGTAGAAATTTTAAAATTTGTGCAAAAAGGAAAGTTTCCTTCTATTCTATAGTAGTGGCAAAAAAAGTTTACAAATTTAAAAATGAAAATTTTTTGTAAATAGGTTTAGAATGCCATGAAACGTGAAAATTTTAAATTTGAGCAAATAAAAAAAAAATTCCATCTATTTTAGTGGTAAAAAAATGTTTCAAAAACGTTGGTGAAAAAAAATTTCCATCTATTCTAGTGTTAAATTTTTTTCCAAAATGGTAAAAAAATGTTGCAAATTTTTTTTCCGAAATAGGTTTGGAATGTCATGAAACGTGGAAATTTTAAATTTGGGCAAAAAAATTTTTTCATCTATTCTATAGTACTTAGTGATAGATTAAAAATGTTATCAAAAATTTTTATAAATTTTTCAAAAACATTTTTAAATTTGTTTGAATAGTTTTAGAATGCCATGGAAACGTGGAAATTTTAAATCTGAACAAAGAAAAAAAAATTGATTCTATATTATGTAGTATAATTTTTTCAAAAATGGTAAAAGAAATTTTTATAATTATTTTTTTTAAAGATTTAGAAAACTATGAAACGTAGAAATTTTAGATTTGAAGAAAAAAAATGTTTTCCATCTATTTTAGTGGTAATTTTTTTTTTGGTAAAAAAATGTTCATAATTATTTTCTTCTGAAATATGTTTAGAATGCCATGGAACGTGGAAATTTTAAATTTGTGCAAAAAGAAATTTTTTTCTATCTTTTCTAGTGGTAAAATATTTTCGTCTATTTTAGTGGTAAAAAATTTTTCAAAAATGTTGGTGAAAAAAATTTTCAATTTTTTTTTCTGAAATAGGTTTAGCCTGTCATGAAACGTGAAAATTTTAAATTTGAGCAAAAAAATTTTTTTTTCACTATTTATTCCGTTTAGACGGTCCACCCTGTATATTTTCCAGTGAATGTTTAACCATTTCTTCGCTGACAGTAGGGTCAACTACCTACCAAATTTGACTGCTCTCCGTCAAGTAGTATTTTAGTTCATGCCCCAACAGACAGACAGACTAACGGAATTGAAAAACTTATATTTTCGTAATCTACGTGATCTGAAACGTCAGAATCTGAAAAAAATCTCGGAGGGTGATTTTTTCTCGAATACAATACTTCCCTTCGGTATGCGAGGGAAGTAATAATACTTAAAATATTTTTTTTTATTTTAAAAGAACAAAGGACACTACACATTAGAGGTGTGGTATATAAAATGACTTTTCTATTTATAAAAAATAAAGAAGAGAAAATAATTAAAAAAAAATTATACAAGGTAAAGACGAACTTTTCTTCCCTTTTTTACAGCAAAATCATTGACTATATCTCCTGTTTTCATAGTTTTTAAAATTTCATTTTCAGTATTTAATACTGCTAGTGAATTTAGCTTTTCCTGCATCATTGTGGACCGTAAGTAATTATTTACTCGTCGCAAGGTCGAGAAACTCCTTTCTCCAGAACAGTTTGTAGCGGGTATTTATTTTCTAATATAAATTAGATATGAAAGAAAGCCGCTTCTGGCTGCCATCCATATTGCTCGATGCGTTGTTTTGGCTTCAATGGAACTGTCGCATTAGCGGAATCATAAAAACGACTAAAGCAATATTCAAAAGAAAAAATTCTGCCGCCCTTGAAATTTTGCCGCCCTGGGCACTCGCCCAGTGTGCCCAGTGGTAAAGCCGCCACTGAGTTCTTCACTGTAAAAGTAATCCGAATATGTGTTAACTAATTGAGTTTAAAACATATAGAACACATACTTCTCTTTAGTGAATGATTAAATAAAAGTTCGCCTTAACGCATTCTAGTAGATTTGTGTATAATGAAAAGCAGGACACATGCTTCTTTTAAACTGACTCTAAATAAGAAAAGTCCTCAATTTTGACTTTATGTTCTTGTTTTGTATCTTCATCAGCGCAGAATGACTGAATTCATTTACATGAATCTCTCGACAAACTATTTATAATTTTCCCACTTGAGTTAAGATTAGACTATTATGATATTTAAAAGTGAATTCATTATTATTTGTTTGCTTATAGTACTGTAATATATTCTTTATGGGATTTTGCAAACAGCGAAAAAAAAAACTATCTATAAGAAGTAAAAGAAAACTATATATAAAAAGTATTAATGAAATCTTTGCATTCTTTCGATAACCTGACTTCTGGTTATGCTAGCAAATCAAGATCCTAAAATAAATTTGTCCAATTTCTTATTTGACATTCTCATTATAACACTAGCATCCAACATAGTCCCCTTACGGCTAAACAAATTAAACTAGTATCTACATGACCCACTATGCTATGAAGATTCAGTTAAAAATGAGAACAAGGGCTTAAAATTGATTTATTTACCTACCTGGTCTTAAAAAAAAATTATCATTATAGTGGATTATGAAAATGTATTTCATAAAATCTCTCATTTAGTTTCTTTGAAACGTGTTTCGCCCTTATTCTGAGCTCATCAGAATGGCACAAAGCCACTCATAACAATGTTTCATGCAAAACCAAGGCAATATCCATGAATAAGTATGAAATATTTATATTTGACATTGACTGATAAAAAACAACAGATCTTCACCTATCTATTAGCTAACTAGTATTGGAGCCTATATACTCTATGCATGTTTAAAAGTGAATTATTTACTATTTGTTTGTTTATAGTAATGAAACATATTCTTTATAGAATTTTGCAAACAGCATTACTATAAGCAAACATAATAAATAATTCACTTTTAAACATGCATAGAGTATATAGGCTCCAATACTAGTTAGCTAATAGATAGGTGAAGATCTGTTGTATTTTATCAGTCAATGTCAAATATAAATATTTCATACTTATCCATGGATATTGCCTTGGCTTTGCATGGAACATCGTTATGAGTGGCTTTGTGCTTTTCTGATGAGCTCAGAATATGGGCGAAAAACGGTTCAAAGGTTAAGCATTTCCAAGAAACTGACAGAGATTTTATGAAAATGTAATCCATTAGACTGAAAAAAGTTTTTAAAGACAAGGTAGGTAAATAAATTAATTTCAGGCATTTGTTCTCATTTTTAACTAAATTTACATATCGTAGGGGAACATGTAGATACTAGTTTAACCTGCCTAGCCGTAGGGGACTATCCTCGTTATGCGTGAGGGATATTGTTTATAGAGACACACCAACAACAGTACAAAATATGAAGGAAATAATAATAACTGCCTTTAGATCTATCACACCGGCAGTTTTTCAAAAGCGCATAGAGATGTGTGTCAATCAAAATGGGCAACATGTGCAACATTTATTATAATTTTTTCTTCTGAGTTATTTGAAGAAACCTCTTTTTTAAGTTTATTTTTGAGTTTTATAATTATTGCTCAATAAAACGAAATTGGTGGCAATTAGCCATAGGGAAGTACCTACAGAAAATGTTCGTTTTTCATTTCTCCATCACATCGTTGAAAAATATACAGGGTGTTCCATGAAAAAAATGAGAATATTCAATTTAAAAAGTTTCTAATTGAAAAATAATGTTTGGCCACCCTGTACAGTTTTAGGAAATGAAAATGATTCATAAACTTTAATTAGATGTCTCACAACTGGTAACTGGTTTTTCTTAAAACCCATAATTGTGACTGTGGTGATTTTCTTAATATCCATCTACAGATTGCATTATTTCAACAAAAAAATTCATTACATCCAAGTGGCTGGGAAATATTGAATGCTAATATAGGAATGAACATAGCCTAGAAAGAGGCTTCAAAAAATGTACTGACATACATAGCATTTCATTTTAAAAAAAGCACTTGGTCCTGTAATTTCTTCTTGGCTCGCCCTGTATGTTCGAAAATAATTTCCAGTTATAGACTTTTTTTATCTAGTTTACTTGCATTTTATTTTTTTATTTTTAGCTATCGTAGAACTCGAGATATCGATGTCCGACGTACTATTGCCCCACCGTGTATATACTTACAGTACATTTCAATGAAAACCATCCACCCACAACAAAATTGGATACACAAATATACCTTAAAAAAAGAATAGGGGGATACATTTTTTTATGAAGAGCCACTCCTACATTTTTTTTTAAATTGAACACCTTACATTTTTTAGGTCATTAATTTCCCAGGGAATGTAATTAACCTCTATTACAAATGTATCAAATGCTGGGTCTAATGTGAATATTTGGAAGTTTTAAAAGGTAATTAATGATTCAGTACCAAAAACTACTTTATTAGATGTTCAAACTGACTTCCATTGACCTCCATGCACTGATACACTCGCGTTTCAAACATCTATTTAACATCACTGAAACTTGCGGCGTTAAGTGTTGACAGCCTTGAACAATCTTTTGCTGCAAATCATTTCACGACTCTGGTTGGGTTGCACACTTGCACAGACTACTGTCTACAAGCACCCCCACAAAAAAGTCTAAGACTGACGTGGCTACTCCATCATCGGACCTCGTCTATCTATCCAACGATCATTAATAAATTGAAAAACAATCACGGCAAAATATGGAGGTGCTTCGTCTTTTTATTTTTAGCTCCCAAGGTATTCACCCCCATTTTATATATTTGTAATAAGCTCTTCGAGGAGAAACTGATGGCCTAAAGAAATATTTAAAAAAATTTAGAGGTAGCTCCGAGGTGCGGGGGTGGCGCTAATCCTAGGTCTATTCATAAAAAAATATCTCCAGATTATTTCTTTTTGACTGCGAGTAGCGCGTTGGAGTCTTTCTGCGTTTGGTGCAAACGTCAATATACCCAAATTTATTTAAGGTGGATAGTTCTTATTGAAATGCACTGTATAATGTTTATGTAAGATTAAACTGCTATAGTTCAGGAAAATGTGTAATATATTTTGTCTGTCGAAATGTTCACAGAGAGCGTTCACGACATGCAGCACTTGTAGGTGGTAGTGTAGCTAGGTCAAAGGATATCATCGTAACCGCTTGCCCTCATACAGTTCTAGCATGGAGATGAGTATGAAATTCATTCGAGTTTAATTCGGTGTTACCTTAGTGAGCGATAATAAATCTCTGCCCATCAGCAGTTATGTTTAGAAAAAGATCGATAGGTAATAGTATATTATGTAACAAGTTTTATAAAAGTCATTTTAGTCACGAGTTTTATTAATCGCGAGCGACGCGTAGCGGAGCGAGTGTTTAATAAAATGAGTGACTAACAAGTTTATAAAACGTGTTGCATACTATACTTTTTCTACGACAGCAAATATCTAAATAAAAAATTTGGAAGTTATTTTAATATTTCATTTATTAACGTATCAATAACATGGTAACAGTAAAAAGTTTATATGCAAGTTCGTATTGACTTTTAGATTTTTCTGGCAGCAAACTAGCAGTTGCCGATGCCGCTGCTTGAGTAATTTCGGGCGGAGTACCAATGAAAACATCTTCTTCACTTTCACTGTCGTTTAGGCTCATTTTTTTCCAAAAAATACAAAATTACTTGTCTCTTGTCACAACGCGTCGATTTATTTTGATAGATTGATGACAAGAATTACGGAAAACTAACTTGATTTTTGCCATTAAAATATCTAGAATTAACCTCAGCCGTGACTAATATCTCGTTGCTAAGTTCAGCCTGTGACTAAAATGCACGAAGTCACGGTTTGTCGAAAGCGTGTTTAAAGGATTATTTAGCGTCATGGAAACGTATACGATAAACGCCATTTTAAAGATGGAAGTAGAAAAATATCTTGTAGACCTAAATAATGCTGTCCTTTTCGAGCAAATTAAAGAGAAAATTCTCGTTTTTGAAGAATATGGATTGTGCGCCATATAATCAAATTTTCTCCCACTCTGTGAACAATGACATTCAATTGGGCATCATAATTTTGCACAATATTGCACAACCCAACTTTGAAACTGATAAAGTAACTTATGTAGTGGATGCAAACTTGACGCTATAAAAATAAAAATTAAGCGAAGACGGGTAGTAGCGGAGATCATTTCCAATCATTATACTCATCACAAATACAAGACGAAAAATATATTGCATACCTAGCGAAGCAGGTTCAATCTCTGCTCACCGCGAAATAATTTTAATTATAAAATTATCCCCAAGATGTGGTTCGGACTCCACTATAAACTGTAGGGCTTCGTTTCTCTTTACCTAACATAAAATCATTCTGGATTTTCAAGGAGTTACCTCGGGGACTTGAGAAGCGGTTAAGAAAAAAAGAAAACAAGAAACAAGATCGGCACATTTCTAAAACCAGTAATATCACTCGTAGAGAAAGAATTTTCATATCACTTTGTTGGTGATCGAATTCTGAACCACTTTGAAAATATCCGTCCGTCTTTCTATCTGTCTGCCCGTCTGCCTGTTTGTCAGTCACGTTTCTTGTAAGCACGATAACTTAAGAGTGAAAACACCGATTATATTGAAAAGAATAGGTTAGTGTTAGCTAGTGGAAGAACCCTGTTCTTTTAGAACAAAATGGATGAATAAATTAAAAAGTTATTAATTATTTTAATTTAAAAGAAAAACCTAATTTTTATGTTTTGCAATTAAACAAAAAGTCTAAATCTAATATTATTTACAAAAAACGAGAAGAGTATCCTACAGAATATGCAACAATCATATAAAAAGTGTAGTAAATCAGCGAAGAGTGTAATGGTTAACTTTTATTAACCATATATCTGGTTGTCTACTTGTTGTTAGTTTAAATGTTATTTTAGTTTTTACACTTTTCTCTAGAATCGCGTAGTGTGCCACTAAGAGATAAATTTAAAAAGTGTATTATTTAGTTGTTTTCAATTTTCTAAAGTGCTTTTAAGATAATGCACTTTTCCAATAAATGCATCTTTCTAAACTTTGTTCTCTTCTAAAAAATGAATTATTTATTATTTGTTTGCTTATAGTAATGAAACATATTCTTTACAGGATTTTGCAAACAGCTTTTCTTTCCGCTGTTTGCAAAATTCTATAAAGAATATGTTTCATTGTTCTCTTCTGTCAGATAGAAAAAAATAGTATTGTGGACACTTTCCTTTTCTCTAGAAATTTTATCTCATTTCTAAATGATGCTAACAGGAAAAAAATGTACTACAGAAAATTGACCAATTATCAGGAGATGTTGTTCCTTTAATGTAGATTCTAATATGGTGTAACACATAAGATTAGCCACAACATAGCAAGTTAATAAAGAACATATTTAGTACTGACAACAAGTTATTAGATTGTTTTAAAAAAATGTTCTTAATGATAATCAAGACGCAGTACAATCATGTCGGCAATGTTATATTTTAAATCGTACTTAGAGAATAAAAAACGAAACCAACATGGCTAAAAAATGAAATTTATGAATATATCAATCCTCTCCTATCCTCATATTCGAAAAATTATGACCGATGAGTTGGAATATCTCAAAGTTTTAACAGTATTGCATGTAGGGCGAGGGGTAAACCGCTAGGCCCAATTTGTACACCTGATTTCCCTTTTTGGGCAAATCTTGTATGATTTCCCCTGATTTCCTCCTGATTTCCCCTGATTTCCTCTGATTTCCTCCTGATTTCCCCTGATTTCCTCCTGATTTCCCCTGATTTCCCCTGATTTCCCCCTGATTTCCCCCTGATTTCCCCCAGATTTCCCCCAGATTTCTTCTCAGTTCCTTTGATTTGTTTCTACATTAATACTAGACTTTGAAGTTATATTCATTATATATCATTTTTTTAATTCGTTAATATTTTTGAAATTATGTTTATAATAGTGGGTTTTTTGTTGTATTATGCCTCTAATTATGGTCAAAAATGTTCCTTTTAGAGGTGATTTCAAGGTAAAACGATTAGCTAGACAAGTTGTGAGTTACTAGAGACCTTAATACACATGATGATAAATTAACCTAGCTCAACACCCATGTTAAAGGTATATTTTTATGTACACTAAGACAACGCGTGTAAATAAAAAGTACATCTAAGACATTTCATTAAAAAAAAATCTGTTAGGAAAAAAAATCAGGTGTTACAATGCAGATAATATTTTACAAAACATAAGAACTTTCTTTTTAAACTTTGCATTTTTATTCGTGCTACAGAAGAAGGCCTCTGTTATCTCGAAGGTGGTTTGTAATTCCTTCGGGTATTTAAAATTGAAATTAAAATATATAGCAAACGCTATTTGAAATGCCTCTAAAAATGATGTTGTGAGTTCCTCAATTTTTATATCTTCCATATAGACGGCATATAAATTACTCGAACCTGGAAACATTTAGGACAAGTTAGATGTATATTTTAATTTCTCATATCAATATACTCACCAAATAATTTTACAATGGAAGGAGTTCTGATTTCCATTATTTCTATGTCCGTTAAGTCCTCTTTCTGCAAAATTTAATTTAGTTAAATATTATAATATTAAAAATATACCTAATATTACCTGAGATTCCATATAAAATGCATTAAAATTTTTATTAAAATACGTAGCTATAGTTCTTATAGCAATCATGAATATTTCAGTATTGGTCACATTATTAGCGGAATTGCACTGAATGCCCTCGTTTTGTCCAAACTTCAATATCTGAGCCATCTTTTTGTCGTTATTAAAAACATTAATATCAATTTTCTTTAATGCTTTAAAGTGCCAAAACAATCCTTTTTTTTAAACAAGAGAGGCCAATGTTTTTTTATTTCCTCGATACTGGGATTTTTATTAATAAATTGTCTCTGCTTTACATAACATTCTTCAGCAAATTCTTCATTAAGTACAATATCTTGTCCTTCCTTTTGATTTGGTTTTTCATTGTCTTTGGCATCGTCCAGTCCAACGTGTTCATCCTTCTCTTCATCTTCTGAACTATCTGTGCCTGTCGGGGTGTCCGTGCCGTCATCAAATTGTACTTCCTCGCTATCATCCGAGCTCTCATCGGTAGTGCTTTCCTCATATGAATATCGGTTTTTAAATGTGGTCTTGGCTATTTTTTTTAGGTTTCTTGTAAGATTCTTTATTTGTTTTTGTCTTTCTTTTCTTTGACCTCACATCTTGATATCTGCTATTAATAGCCTCTGCTATTTCTGGCGATAATTGCAAGATACATTTGTCATTTTTATAGATACATCTGGTGTTGGTAATGTAGCTTGGTAGGTGGTCAATTCGCAGGAAAAATGTTGGCTTAACTCAACGCTGTTCAAATGACCATCGCGTTTGATTGAAAACCAATTTCCTACACATTTTGTATTTGTGTGCTTTGCTATATCAATTTCTGTAATATAAAATATAAAATTCGTCCAACAATAACAGTATTACCCGAAACGTTTACATCAATGATTTTACTTCCGCTAGCCATTTGACTTGCTAGATTAATCTTACATTAGAATAAACACCAATCTCCAATTTGAACGGATCTGGTTTTCCGTACCGCTTGCGCTTTCCTTTTTCTTTCCGTCGATTCTTTGTTTTTGCCCCGAACAAAGCGTCTTAGTCTATCGATCTGTACTAACTTTTTCCGTTTTTTGATCAAGCAGCCAACATAAGGATGATTTGCGGATAACAGTAGTTTTATTATTAACTGATACACGAACATAAGGTCCGGTTTCGAGTATTGTGTCGGAACCTTTATTTGTATAGTCAAATTGTATATTGTTTTCGATGTTCCGCTACAACGCGGATCCGGTTAAAACGCATGGTATGTCGCCGGCCTTATGGTGCCGAAAAATTTTTCAAAATACCCTTTATTTAAGCAAAAGCTATTATCTTAATTACCTATGCGCATAATATATTTCAACAAAATGGCAGTAGATTTCCCCCTGATTTCCCCTGATTTCCTCCTGATTTCCCATGATTTCCCATGATTTCCTCTGATTTCCCCCCGATTTCCCCTGATTTCCTCCTGATTTCCCATGATTTCCCCTGATTTCCCCCAATTTGTACACCTGATTTCCCCAGCGGTTTGCCCCTCGATGTAGGGTCTATATATCAACTTTCGGCTCTTCATCATTTTTTTATCTTTCCATAAATTTTAACTAATATTACTGAACTAAAATAAATATGCACGTGGGAAAGACTTTAATAAACACAATTCATTAGGTACCAAACTCTACTGTCAAATTCATCTCAGTTACTAGCTTATTTCTTGATAACACCTTGTAGATTATTTCCAAATAAACAGTGGAGATTTGAGGTCATTAAAATTCGAGTTAAAGTTGATTAAGTTTGTTCTTACATAAATACATACCTACATGATAGTAATATGTGGTTCGTCATAACCACAAAATGTTAACATTTTTAAATCCATACCACAGTCACTGCCCAAAATTTCTCATATTTTAATAGCAATCGAATCCAATAATTTATGATTTTACATCATCTAATAGCTGGTGGATAAAATAATAAATGGAATCCTCATTGCATTTACGAAAAGTAATGTAAGCGAATCGGAAAATCAATAACAAACGCTTGAGTTATGCTGATTTTTCGTAAAAAAGAATTAAATTGCTTATTTATTATATATACTGATGGTCTACTTCTGACCATGCAAGAATACTACAAATGTCAATCAATGACATCATTCTAAAATTATAATAATGCATTTTTACCTGAAAAACAGCACTGGCAAACTTATGACGACAACAATGCGAGTCTTAAGGTGGCCATTCCCTAGAAAGAGACATCCGATAGGGAAATATTTATTATTTTTAGCTATGACTTTTTTTTCTTAGTACGTATATTTAAAAAACTATAAGAGTACCTAAGTAGAACCATAACAAGACTATTACTATGAATTTTCATTCAATAATTTTAGTGGTTTGCAAAATAGCTCGATTTAAATTTAAAAATTGTGTTAATCTTCCTATTTCGTAGTTTTAAATCGAGCTATTTTGCAAACCACTGAAATTATTGAGTGAAAATTCATAGTAATAGTCTTGTTATAGTTCTACTTAGGTATTCTTATATTTTTTTTAAATATACGTACTAAGAAAAAGAGTTATGGGCAAATATAATAAATATTTCCCTATCGGATGTCTCTTTCTAGGGAATGGCCACCTTAAGTAGCCCTAACTAGAGATCACTTATTCATTGCGTGTACTGATGATCTACTTCTGATCATGTAAATACATTATTTTACAAACGTCAACAATGACATCATTCTGAAATTTAAAAAAATCGTTTTTCCTGAAAGACAATAGTCCTAACCAGAAAACACCCAATTACTTGGAAAATCACATCATAACCAAACATTCGTTTCCTTTAATAGGAATTATAAATTTCAAGAAAAAACATTTTTGAATTTTTTTTTACGATTACTATACTTCCAATCCACTACGTGGATGTGGAAGTAAAAATAAATGAAACTGGCCATAAAAGTACATTCACTTAAATTATATCCAATAAGGCATTCCTTCTTCCGAACTGCTTAGAATTTATGTATTCTTTCATTCCTTTAAAACAGCATACGCACTATTCGAAATAATATCACTTACAAATTATCAGAAAATAATTTTCTTATAAACTATTAACATTAAACATTTAATTTGACGTAACATATATAACAAATAAAAAGAGCAATTTACGTCCTTATATTGGCCCATACCTCTAGTATTTACTGTAATATCTTTATGCGCAGACTTAATTGAGAAAAAATATTCTTTCATAGATATCATCTCCAGTATGTACAACAGCTCATGCCACAATTTTGGTCCAGATGGGCAAAAGAGTACGTTTTCCAACTTCGTCGATAATATAAATTTAAAGAGGGTCCAACAAAGTCTGCACCTTAGGACTTATCAATGATAATACATTACCACCATATACTGTAGTCGCCACATATCTAGTCGTACCCTCCTAAACATATAAGAAATATCAATTGTAGCAAACGTGGGCGGCAGAAACCTATTGTGTCCCTTCAGTCCCGACCACAAGGGGGGCATGGGTGTTTCACCTCGGGCCTGAAGTTTTTGAGGGGGCCCGGATTCCACCAGAATTTCTGAAATCTGAAAGTTGGAGATGCATATGGAAATTTTTATTGCATTTGCAATAGCTAAAGCAAGATAGGCATACTTTTAAATGATCAGATGTAAACTGTAAGAGGCAAAAAAACTAGAATGATATGTTCAGGATGTTTAATATGAAATAATTGTTAATTATAAATAAATAAATAAATAAATTGCTTTATTTAGCACAGGCAATGTATATGCATTAAAAAAAAGAGAGATAAATTGAACACATAGATGAAACAACTTTAGATACAAACGTATGCAACAGAAAAGAATACAACATTTAATGTAAGCTTACACCCTTAATCAAGATATAAATTCGTTACTAATTTGTAAATAACCCAACACTACGAACATCTTTTATTTCGTTCGACAAAGCGTTCAAAACAATTAAAAAATTGTGCGCCACAAAGGAATACCTCACTCCCGGGTCTCGATTTTCTCTCGGCGGCCCTGTGTCCCTTTCCAAGAATATCTGCAATAGATGTGTTTTGTATTATGAAAAGATTACATTTTTATGTTATTAGTTAATACATTACTATTATTACATTTCGAAGCACTGCTTCAAAGGCGGAAGTTATGTTAATTTAAATGTTTATAGGTATCTATACAATAATGTACAGTCCATATTAAATCCAAATGTAGTTTAATTAGTTAAACCATTTAACAATTTTTGTTCATCCAAATAACTGGCAAATACAATTTTATACACAGTTTGATTCCTAAAAATATTTTACATGTTCTTTCTCTGAAAAATACGTGCTAAAGATGTCTGCCTTAGCTATTTTTTTGGTCTCCATAAGTAATTAAAAAATTGAGCACAAACGCAGACGTGAGCACATAATTATTAATGCTCCATTTTTTTAAACAAGTGTGAACAATCGGCATTTCATATCTCAGTAATACAGCACTGACGGAAATTATTTTTACTGTTTTTATAACCTAATAATTAAAATATTTTTGACATGCTACATGTGCACATTTCGGTGCATTTCTAAAACCGATAATATCGCTCGTAGAGGAAAAATTTAATATCACAGTATTGGTGATCGAATTCTGAAAAAAAATTCAAAATATCCTTCCGTCTCGTCCTTCACGTTTCTTGTAAGCACAATAACTTAAAAACCAAAAGTCCGATTGTATTGAAATTTGGACAGTAAATTAACAACTAGAGGAAGAGCTTGATTTTGAAAACCGGCTAATAGTCACTAATGTTTATAAACTTAAACGTACAAAAATTGTCACAATTGCGATAAGATTATGAACCAGGCATGGCGGTTTAAATAAAAACTAACATTATTACCGATAACACTGCGAAGAGTAGCCCATAGAATGTGTAACAATTGCATAAAAAGTTCACTAAATCAGCGAAGAGTATAATGTTCAGCTTGTTTCTATATACCATAACTTTACAAACAAAAATTAATAACCAATTAATGCCGATGTACAGACGTCTGCCTTATGCATTTCTATGAGTTATATGTTTCTATAAACAATTTGGAAGAAGGGGCAGACGTGCGTACACAGTATAGGAATGTCTTTTTTTAACTAAGTTTAATGAGCGGGTAGAACTTCATAATTAATAACATCTTCCACGTAAGCACATGATTAAAAAATGTATGCCATCATCTCCATAGCCTATAATGAAACAGTTCACTTCCCTCTGACATTGTGATAAATTTTTAGAAATTTCACTAGAAATTACATAGTTACAACTAACTTAAGAGGAAGAATCAGCATCAATCAACAGAATCAATCAGCAAAATTCCTAAACGTCAGTAAATAAATGAGTTATTAACTAAATAATTTTAGGTAGCTGCCTTTTACTTGTAAATATTTTAATTCATTATTGAATCCATACTTATGCTGAGAATATTCTAGTTCCACAGGACCGAAAGTTGGAACAAAAACTAAAAGTTAATTATTATTTTAAGAGTTTAATTGCAAACTCACAGAGGGGTTGATTAAATTTTAATTAAAATGAATGAATATTTGTTAAAATTAGAAATTCACAAGTTTGCTTTGTAAGCTTTTGAGAAAGACAGTTGAGCATGCTCCTAAAATATAAGTTATTATTTTACAGCAGGAAAGACAGACTTTTTAATTATGCAGTAATGACGAAATTAATCATACATTAATTTAAACAACACACTCAGGCACTTTGTGCTTTATTTCTGGGTAAACCTGCGTAAGTACTGATGTGTAAAAATATGCATAATATGAATAATTGCAACGAAGGTACATTCTTTTATACTTGATCTTGATTGGAATATACAGGCTGTCCTACAAGTGAACTATCAAATAAAGGAGGGAGATGAGGGAGATCATTTCCAATCAAAATATATGTGGATAATGGTTATCCAATTGTTCATGGCCTAAAAGTTATTTTAGTATTTTACCTGACATATTGTACAGCGGCATTGAAAAAATAATAAAAAAGTATGTGTTGTTTACTTGTTTTCTTTTGTTTAAGTGGATGCAGTTCTTCAAGAAAAGCATTTTTTTGAAATCAATGAATAAAAATATTTTCTGCTTAATTTTTAACAGCCACAAAATTTTAAAAAAAATGGACTTTTGCCATAATTCTTTTCTACAAAAGATAAAAAAAACATTTTGAATAAAATTTGAAATCATCTTACAACCTGTTTATATTTGATGTCAAAAGAATTAAATCAAACCTCAAAACTTCAAGTAAGCGAAGGAAACCAATTCCTTTAATCCCAAACTTCTTTTAGAAAAATGCGTGATTCAGCTGAAAATTTTATCAATTATAGCTAAAATTGTCTCCTAGAAAGTGATGTAGACTAATTTCAAAAATATTAATATGTACGTGACTTAATCCCCAAATAGTGAAAATTGGGTAAATCACTATAACTTTTGGGACCGAGCACCCATATAGACGTTCTCAGGCTCAAATTTTAGGTTTCTATCACTACTTTCATAATCTGAAGAAAAATCACTTATTCTAGAATTTTTTCACTTTGAAAATTTCCCATTGAAATTCCTTTAAAATTCATATATTTTTCAAAATTTATTGCCTTATTAAATTTTGTTGAAACAAATATATTCATCTTTGAACATGAAGAACACCACTAAATATCCATACCCTGGCTAGGATTCGAACCCGGGACTCCGTGGTTGCAAAACAAACATTACAATATTTTTTTTTAATAATAGCAGCTTGAAATGTAAGGATGCGTTTCTTTCACATAAATATTAATAATGCCAGGAGTTTCCTGAATTAAATATTACTTGAATAAATGAATACGTCTTTATTAAAACCTCTAAATTATTATTAACTAACTATAATTATAACAGTATCGATATAAATGTTGAGTGTTACACGGTGAAGTGCAGGAAAACCTTCGTCTTCTTCCTTGGAGAGTTCTCATACACTTTTTAATATAGGCCTCCATAATTGTTCAATGTTGTCTGTTTTGAACATTCAACATTCAGTTACTGACAGTTGCCTCTGGATTTCGTTCCTCAGTCTTGTTTGTTGTGCTTTGGAGCGCCAGTGGATTATTGCCTTCGTCCACTTGATTTTATCCCTGGCAACGCGCGACGTACCCTGCCTAGTGCCTGGTGATTTCTGCGGTCTGGTTGTCCTTGTTAAGCATGATATTGTTGCTGACATATACGTAATTTTCAACCACTTCAAGTATATGGTTGTGAAGTGTGGCCTGGATGTTGTCTGGACTCGTAACTTTAGTCTTTATTAGGTTCATCCTGAGGCCAACGGTCTCAGAAATTTTCTTCAGTTCTTTTAGTATAACTTCAAGATTGTCAAGATCAGTGCTCATTAAGATGATATCACCAGCTAACCGCATGTGACTCAAGAAATGTCCATTGATATTGACGCCTTTTCGTCCATACGCGCTACATGAGGTTTCCAAAAAGTCCTGTAGCACTAAGGTGAATTGCTAATGAAATGGTGTCTCCTTATCGTCCTTCTCCTTTGATGGTAATTCTCCAGGTGGCTAAGTTTTCCCTGAAATTGACGTGGAGAGTTGTGTGTATATATATAGTCTCTGATAAGATTCGAATATTTCGAACGTCCACTGCATGCAGAGCTACTTAGTTCACCATAGTCCAAGGCCTCCTGGTATTCAACGAACACCATGTGGAGTGGGATGTTGTACTTAGCATATTTCTCGATGAGTTTGCGCAAGGCTTGGATGTACTCTTTACTACTGTATACGTTTCTGAATCCAATTTGCCGTATAGGTTGGTAGAAATTCAACTTATTCGTAACACGGCTGGTGATTATTTTTGTACGAAGTTTGAATAGTACAAAGAGAAGGCGGTAATTTTCCGCACTCTTGAAATCGGCCATCTTGAAGAGGACGGTGACCTCAGCATTTCTCCATGCGTTGGGAATCAATCCTTATTCTATACAATTATAGAAGAATACCTTGTCTACAGTTTCCTTTTCAGTCGTTAGCATCTCACTCGTCAATTGATCTCTAAAAGCCTTACGATTTCTCATCTGTTCTAGTGCTGTTCTTGTCTCCGACATATCTAGTTCGGTAATCTCCTCTGAACCAGCGCTCCTGGCTACATGGTTTCTGTTCCTAATGAGGTGCTCAGGTGCTAGTATTGACTGTCCAATCGCCAGCAGAAGTTTTTGATAACCATCACGATTTCTCCTTTCATTGACACAACTACATGCTGCACGTTCCTCGCCATATGACTGAGCAACTTTTCACTAGTCGCTCTAGAATGGAAGACCTTCATTATGTTCATATTATCCTCACTAGCTTCTCCTATCATACGTGTGTTGTACACTGTCAAGTCTGACAATTACTTTCTTTAGTATTCCGTCCAGTTAGCAATACGCAGATGTGTCGAGATTCATTACTATGCATAGGCATTCATTACTATGCATAGGAGCCTGACTGTGTCAGGAGTGACTTTCGTGTTCCGGTACTCCAAATACGCAGAATTTCTTGGTGGCCACTAGAATACATTCGATGATTCTCCACGTCAGTTCATGTAATTCTAATCCCTTCCGTTTGTCGGTTTCTGTATATGTTCATTCTGTCTATTGAACTCCACCTGCTTTCACTCCAACTCAGTCTTCGTTAGTCTCAGCTTCTTCTCGATCTATTCCTCTCTCTCCTGTCGTGCGTCGACACATACTCTGACTCTTACTAGTCTCTGATCGTTTCTCGTACTGACATGGCGGTGCACATACGCTTGTCAGTGATTAGCACATAATCAATCTAGTTCTTGATTACACCATCAGGGCTTGTCCAGGCCCATTTCCTTCATAGAGGCTGTCGTTCTAAAATCTCCGGCGGGAATCTTGGACTTTATCCTCTCCGCATTTTTGTCATGGAAAGGTCTTCATACAGCTGCTGTATATTTGCATCAGATGAGTTAGCTGTGGGGCATAGGCCTGGATGACCTGCATGCTGCATCTGTTGTTCAACTTTATTTCGTAGAAAAATTGAAGTACAAATAATAGTGAAACACAAATAAAATTTAATTGGGGAGAAAACTATATTTATCAGTTTTTGATTTTCATTTTATTTTTTGTCAACATGACAATTGTTTCGCCACACAGTGGCTTCTTCGGATGTTGAGTACTGGTATACTAATTTTACAATGCACAAACTATATGGTTTTATACAATTTCGATCTAATCCTAATCTTAATTGCTAAGCGGAAAAGTACAATATAATTTTAATTACTAAATGGAAAGGTACATATATTTCTAGGTAAATTATTGAATCTAATTTAGTAAGGGAGCAGAGTTTGTTTCAATTTGGTCATTTAGTGAAATATCAGACGACTTCAGTTTATTTATTTCTAGAGATTCTAGTAAATCGAGTTTTAACCCTTTTTTCTCGGTGTGTAAAATTTTAAACTCTTCGTTGAACACGTGACCTACTTCTATTAGGTGGTTAGCATAAGTTGAGTCTGTTTTATTACTGATGTAACTTCTTTTATGTTCTGATAACCGTTTACCAAAATGTCTTCCTGTTTGTCCAATATATACCTTAGGACAAGCACCACAAGTCAAATTATAGACGCCTGACTTATTTTCTGATGAAATTTTGTCTTTTGCATTTTTTAAATGTTTTCCTATTGTGTTATTAGTTTTGAAAGCTACATTAATATTACGTTTTTTTTTAAACAGATGAAGTTTTTTCTGTTGGGTAGACTATTAAAATTAGATTCAATAAATTACCTAGAAATATATGTACCTTTCCATTTAGTAATTAAAATTATGTTGTACTTTTCCGTTTAACAATGAAGATTAGGATTAGATCGAAATTGTATAAAACCGTATAGTTTGTGCATTGTAAAATTAGTATACCAGTACTCAACATCCGAAAAAGCCACTGTGTGGCGAAACAATTGTCATGTTGACAAAAAATAAAGTGAAAATCAAAAACTGATATAGTTTTCTTCCCAATTATTATTATGGATTTTCATCAAGTAACGGCCCAATCTGTTCAATATAATAAAATTTGGTCAAATAGAATAATGTTAACCTTATTTAATATGCCTATTCACGCAATACCACATAATATTATTTTATTACCAGGTAGCATGGTAACTTTGCAAAATAAATTAAATTTAAAAATTAGTTTTGGTTATAATTTTCCTCTGTAGTGATATTTGGAGAATGAATAATTGTATAAGTTACGCCAATACAAAAACTATTGGTTCCACAAAATAACAATAATATTTGCATTTTCATTTTTAGATGCCCTGGAGAGTTTACTCATTTTCAACTCCGTTGACGTACCTCGAATTGTCAAGAATTTTATGGTATCTGAGATGTTGTGGCTAGTACCTATGAATATATCAAGTATAGATGATTTACCCAAACACAGAAGACCTCGGAGATTTAAAGAAGAAATGAAGAGGATATGTGCTTGTAAATGTAATGGAACTTTAATTGGGTATTTTTAGTTAGACACTTAGACACAATTATACATTAATTTATTTTTCTGATAAATAATCGGATCATTTACTGCTAAATTCATCTACATGCCGATAAATTTCCAGGGCTTAGCTACAATTTACTGAAAATATAATGGAAAGTCGGTTGGAAGTTTGTAGATTCAGGCAAAAACAAAATTACGTTTTAATTTTCCCCCAATACGCCTTGATGCCATTAAAAACATGTAGTATAAATTTCGCCCCTTCCTGAGTATTTCATTAATTTTCTATTTTAGTATTCGTTTAATGACTCTTTAATTTATACTTCTTACTCTCGCTGAAAAGATTTTTATTTTAATAAACGTTGGGTGTCAACGGTCTAACGGCCTAGTGCAATTATTTATGCCACTTTATCGTAAATTGGTTAATGAGAAATCATCATAACGGGATCGATCACCTGTCAGATTATAGTTTTAATTTTGATACATTTCATTTCACACAATTTCTACAAATTTTTTTAAAAAGCTACTGGAAGCGGCTAGAATCTCTTCGAATCTTCCTTAATTTATTTAAAAACCAGGCATACTACCGCTGACCTACTTGATGCAGTTCTTCGTTCCGTGAGTGCTAGCACCTGTACATAATGAGTCTGCGTCATAGGAATTTACGCATCCCGTCAACGTTAGGTTATAAACAATAATTCAAAAATTACAAAGGTATTTTCATAACATAGGAAAGGGTATTTACTGTCGAAGTGGGATGATATAAACAATTTTTGGAAATATAGCGTTGTGTTTGTTTTGCATAATAATTGAAAATCTTGGGGTAAAACCGATTTCTTGTAAAAACTAAGGAACTACTGGATTTTTCATAATAAATGGATTGAAAAATTAAAACTCCAAGAAATCCATAGCTGAATTACACGTAACTTATGTAACATAAAAATTAAAGTTATAAGTAAGACGGGAAAGTCATAAAAGGCAACCTTAATGGATCCTGACCATCCTTCAGTAATCGCTCTCGATTTTTTTTTAAATTTAGTTTTAACGCACAGAGATGTTATTTCTTGCTAATGATATCATTTGGTATTTACAGATCAATCTGAAACCACAATTTCTTTAAACTAAATTCTTAAGTTCTGCTGTCAATTTTTTTCTTAAAGGGTGGTGTCGAATATGTGTATTTTTGGTCCAATTCAAGGAATAAGCGACGTTCTGAGCATACTGGTATATTAAAAACATATTTTTCATTTAAGAGAAATATTTACCGATGTCCAATAAAAAATTTCTTGTACCATCATGAGAAAAAAAACTGAAACACGTATTCACGCAGATGCTTTCAAAACTAGACGAGCCTTTAACATGTTACATTATTTCAAAATATTTGAAATTGTTAACCACAAAGCTCTAACGCTTACTCTATTCAAAACGCCGAGTGGGGGGGGGGGGTGCAGGAAACAACTCCGGTCTGAAACTAATACGTCTTTTGGGTAGCTGATTCCGAAAATCGGGGTCACGCAATCCTAAAAGTTGGAGAACACTCCTAAAAACCACTTGTGGTTTTTTCCCGATAATTTCAATAAAAATCAGAAAGGATCCTATGAAATCCCCTTTTTAATAACAATTTACAAAGGTGATTGTCTTATACCAAATATAGCCAAATTATATGATTACGGATAATCAGAGGGGGTTAAACTACCCCTATTTGGTAAATTGGTAAAAAATATTTTTTATCTACTTTTTGCTTCAAATTTGGTTGAATAGGCATTGTCGGGCAAAAGTAAATTATTCTCAACCCTTAAGGAGGTAAAACCACCCATATTTGGTAAATTGGTAAAAAATATGTACCTATTTACTTTAAATTTCAAATTTGGATACATAGACCCTCTTAGGCAATAATAAAATGTTGTCACCCCTTAAACGGAGGGGCAGGCGGGGGTAGTTTTACCACCTTATGGATTGAAAATAATTTACTTTTGCCCGGCAATGCCCATTTAATGAAATTTGAAGCAAACAGCAGAAAAAATATGTTCTTAACCATTAAAAAAAATTATTTCGATTTAGGGGTGGCTTAACCCTCCAAAAGGGTTGAATAAATTTCAAACTTTTTTAGCAATATTTTTCAAAAATAAAATAAAAATGCAGGGAAAAAAATCTTCCTAGTTTTTCAAAGCTTGCTTCAATTTAGCGGTAGGAGGGGGTAGTTTTACCTCTTTAAGTGTTGAGAATAATTAACTTTTGCCTAACAATTTGAAGCGAAAAGTAGGAAAGAAATTTTTTCCAATTTTTTTAATTTTAAGTCGATATAGGAGTGGTTATCCACAATCATATAATTTGGTAATGTTTGGTATAAATCAGCCACCTTTGCAAATTAGTATTTAAAAAAGGGGATTTCACAGGATCCGTTTTGATTTTTATTAAAATTATTGACAAGAACCCTCTAAAAAGGATGTTTCTTGTGCTTTAGGACTGTTCCCCAACTTTTAGGATTGCGGGACCCCAATTGTCATAATTAGCAACTCAAAAAACATATAATCAAAGTAATTTCATACCGGTGTTCTTTCCTGCACCCTTTCGCGCGTTTTGAATGGACTAACTGACAAATAAACTATGATGACACAGGTCTACATAAAAAAAAGTTTTACTAATGATATACCATTAGCGTACCTCGAAGCTATTTGGCGAGCTGAACATAATGCTGTAATCCGTTTTGCGCCACCACGTCAGGATTCCGGGAAAACTTGACCTAAAAGTGCTAAAAATACAGAACTTTATGATTTGTTTACTCCAAAAAAGAAATTCAGAGAAAAATTGCAAGAGGCAAAAAGAGTTTGGAATCATCCCACGAATATTCTCAATTTTTTTCGCAATTGTCCAATGCCCTTTTTGATGTACTGAAAACTCCATAATGCTCTTTTCTGCAAAGGGCATTGGACAATTCCGAAAAAATTTGAGAATATTGCCGGGATGATTCCAAGCTCTTTTTGTCTCTTGCAATTTTTGTCCAAACTTCTTCCTTTTCGAGTAAGAAAATCACAAAGTTCTAACATTTTGACTTTCCCTCGCCGGATATCTAAAAAAATTACAATTTCAGAAAAAATGTTTCCAACAAAAATAGCCTATTTTTAGTCAGACAATCCGAATTTTCAATAAAATTTAGGCCAAAATATTGAGTGAATTAATTTGTGCATGAACGAAGACGAGAAGGGTATTTTTAGCACTTTTAGGTTGTTTTCTCGAAATTCTGACGTGATGGCGCAAAACGGCATTGTGTTCAGCACGTCAAAAAACCTTCGGGGCACAGTAATGGAATCCCATTGGACAGGCATTATTCTTTTTTCTAAACCTGTGTAATAATAATAGAAGACTATGGGTGACCAGTTGTACCGTGGCCTACATAAATGAGATAAGAGGATCCACGCCTTCGAAAGTCATCAAAATCGCCAAGTAACCCAGCAAGATAAATGATATTTGAGCTCGTATATCGTAAGAGGGTTCTAATGGGCATCAGAAATAGCTTGTTGGACTTTTGTGAGATCTTGCATAACTTCGCCACAATAAGAAAAGATGGCAGAGTGTTATTTCAAGAATTCGGGTTTAAAACGTTTATCTCTCGCTAGAAATTTACAAGCGATATCGATCTAATTTTTTATAATTATACATATACTAGTGACAAGAGCGCATCCATCTGTACTAATAGAATTTCAAACATTTCCGACCAATGAGATTCCATTATTGTATTTCGAAGGTTTTGCGTGCCGAACACAAAACCGTAGTCCGTTTTACGCCACTACATCATGGTTCCGAGGAAACTTAACCTAATCAAAATTTGAAAACTTTTTGATTTTTTAACTCGAAAAAGAAGATTAGACAAAAATTCAGGTGGCAAAAAGAATTTGGAATCATCTCAGCAATATTCCGAAATTTTTTCGGAATTGTCCAAAGCCCCCTTTGATGCACTTGAAAAGTTCACAATGCTCTTCTGCAAAGGGCATTGGACAATTCCGAAAAAAAAAAAATGTGAATAATGATTCCAAACTCTTGCCTCTTGCATTTTTGTCCAAAGTTCTTCATTTTCGAGTAAGAAAATCGCAAAGTTTTAACATTTTGACTTTTCCTCACCGGATATCTAAAAACCAAGTAACCCATTCCAGCAAGGTAAATGATTTTTGAGCTCGTATATTGTAAGAGGATTCTAATGGGCATCAGAAATAGCTTGTTGGACTTTTGTTAGATCTTTCATAACTTCGCCACAATAAGAAAAGATGGCAGAATGTTATTTCAAGAATTCGAGATTTAAATGTTTATCTCTCGACAGAAAATTAATTACATGCGATATTGATCTAATTTTTAATAATTATGTATTACTGACATGAGCGCATTCATCTGTACTAATAGAATTTCAAAATCATTTACGGTTTTTTTTAAATAAATCCAAAATCTCGGAAACAAAATACATGTGTTCGAAATTTCGACATGCGGGCAACTGTATTAAATGTTCAATATTTTTATATATTATATGCAAATGGAATATGGTCTAAAGATCAACAAAGTTTTTGCAAAGAAAATTAGCTTAATATCTTTTTCAGTTTTTGAGTTACAGGCTTTTTGAAGTAACCTATGCTGTCTGGCTAATGGCAATGGATCAAGATAGCAAGCCAATACATTTTTAAAATTGCGTTATTAGGCACATTTCTAAAACCAGTAATATTGCTTGAGAAAAAAATTTCATATCACTGTGTTAGTGATCGAATTCTGAACAACTTTCAAAGTCCGTCTGTCTGTTGGTCCATCTGTCCGTCCGTCACGTTTTTATAAGCACGATAACTTAAGAACGAAAAGTCCGATTATATTGAAATTTGGACAGTAAGTTATAGCCTAAGAGCTGACTACGGAAATTAAAAATGATAAAGTGCAGTGAAAATTTTTATGTAAGAGCCCTCCTTACTAGCTGAAAAGTATATAGCTCTGCAGCCAGAAGTCCATCTCAGGGAGAGAAGCGTGGGCTGTCAAACGCGTTAGTTTTTAATCAAAATGAAATCTTTGAGTGCAGCTCTGAAATTTTGTGTAGTTATAGTTTTCAACTGTAGATATTGCGTAAAACTAGGTCGGGGATTAAATGTTGGCAGAAGTCGGCAAAGTTGTAAGAAAATTGTTGAATATAACGTTTTGTTTTCTTCAAGGAGCGTATTTATAATAAGGTCCTTGTTCATATCCTGGCTGGGCGTAATACTCCTTGCACTTATGGAGTCGTCGTCCATCATGCTGTCCTCCCCAGCATATGATATTGTTGTTTCCTGTAAGGGAATACCTATAATTTATTAGTGGGAGAAAAGTACATATAAATAAAACAAAAATAAACAAATAAATGCGTCTCCAAATGAGGGAGACTTTTATTTATCTTTTAATTCTACCGCCTTGAAAAAGACATCTAGAATTTTCTCTTCTCTCCTTAACCTCGTTGTGGGGCTGCCACTTCACTACTACACAACTAACTAGTTACTTCACTGCCGCTAGTAGAACACGTCCGCTCGCTTCAGTGGTTTGGTGCTGACTGGATGATGCCCCTTGGCAATTTGCGCACTTAGCGGGGTTCTTCTTTTTCTTTTGGCACTCAGCCGGATGGTGGGCCTGACCGCACTTCACCCACTTTGGCCGTGCAGTGCACCTACCCTGTGCGTGGCTAAAGCACTGGCAACGGTGGCACTGGGTGACAGCAGGAGCGGCTTTCTGTTTTTCTACCCTGACGACTAGGGAGCAACATCTGTTGACTTCCAGGATCTTTTCCTGTACCAGAGGGACCCGCAGAAGAACGAGGGGCGTCTCCCTCTTAGTCCTCCTGGACGGCATTCGCTGGACCGACACTGGTGCCAATCCTTGTGTTTTAAGGTCCTCCTTAATGTCCTCATTTGTGACATCGGACGGATTGCCACTACCACCCGCAGAAGCTAGGTATGGTACTCCCACTTTTTAGTGGTGAATATCCTTGTCATCTTTCCGTAATCTTCAGGACTCTGGGGATCGATGGATATCTCCTCTCCGACTACTTTGGCCTTCAGGTATTTTATACCTGTTTCTCTGAGCCTGAGGCCTACAGAGGTCCATATTTCTTCTTCCTTAATATGACCGGAGGGACCTTTGTCTTCTTCTCCTTGTCGTTACTGGCCTCTTGGCAGGGGTGGTAGTGCCACGGTAGGTGCTCTGTCCTGGATGGTCGTTGTCTTGGGTAGCTTGGGCTCCTCTTCGTCGGTGTCCATTTGATGGGTGGTTGACATTTTCTCTTACGGGCTGCTTCTTTATTGGTGGACGTGGACGTGGGGTTGCTCCCTGGATGACCCTTAGGAGCTCCTGGTGCTGGGTGTTTTGAGCCTCCAACGATTCTCGGGCTTGGTCGACCATTTGCTTTTGCATTTGAGCCATTTTCTCAGTAAGATCCAGGATTTGAGTTCCAAGGTCCTTATTTTCATTTAGGAGCCGTAGTATTGTACGTCCTGGACGGGCGCACTGCTCCGGGAGCTTCCGAGCGTAGTCATCCATATTGCTGTTCTCAGCAAATGGCATTTTTCTTTCCTGTAAGGGAATACCCAGAATATTATAGGAGAGAAAAAGTACATGTAAAATTAAAGAATTTATTTATTCTATTGTCTTAAAAAAGACATATAGAACTTCTCTTCTTAGTAAAGAAACTTGGGTGTGGTCAATACTAGTCACTACTACCAACACTGCGGCGCTGGCGCTGCTCCGTCAACACGTCTGCTCGCTTCGATAGACACGACTCGACTGATTTCCAGCTCAAGCTGGAGTAAGTAAGCTGGAAGTAAGCTCAAAATATAGCCTAGTTCCACAGCTCGTTATAATACATACGTGTACCAATTTTCAAGTCATTAAACCATTGTAGATAAAATGTGCACACAAAAAAGTTACAGACAGACCAACGGATAGACAGGAAATTTTTATCCATTCAAATTTAAAATTATCTCGATATTTCATGACGTTCTAAACCTAATTGAACAAAAAAAATTTTTTTTATTTTTTTTACGATTACTGTACTTCTGCTCCACTACGTGGATGTGGAAGTAATTATGGAGACAAGCAGATCAATCGAAGAACAGATATTATTTTCAGAACCAGTTTTAATTTAAATTAAGAAGTTAAAAAAGTGTTTCATTTTAATAAATATTCTAATAGTTGTAATATGGTAAAAATTCATTGTTTCAGGAATTATTTTGAAAAACAAAAATAAACGAAATATGCATTCTCCTGAACAAGTCTGTTTCATTTACAGTAAATTAGTAAAGAGCTAATGCAAATCAGCAAAATCTTTTATATCCACAGGCAAAGAATGAAAGGCAACACGTGAAATGTTTCCCTCCGGTCTAAGTCGCCATATTTGATGACGTCATAACTGGCTGATAAGATAAGAACGTCTTAAGACTTAAAGAGAGTCGTTAAGTTTTACAACGCCATTTTAAGATATGAGCGGTACGGTATAAAAATGTTAATAAGGAGAAGAGCTTAGGGATATACGAGCCCGTTTATAACTTCTTTAATACTCCCCTTAGAATTTAACTGCTTCCTATGGCACTTGCATGGATCTAATTAAATTGAAAAAACATCAATTTGGTGATAAATAAGGATATATTCTATGTTTAGAAAATAATATAAAAGACAGTACTTAATAGTTATGGATTTGTTGTATTAAAAGAATTTTAGATAGTATAATATAGATATAATAAATTTCTTATCATACAGTGTGCAGGAAAACAATATCAAAAGTCATTTTTTCTAACGCAATTCTTATAATACTTCAAATAATAAACTAATCTTCGTTATCACCATTTTCAAAATAGTGATCAAAGCAATTGAAAATCATCTAGGAATAACTAAATGTTTTACCGGATTTAACCCATTAATGCCCAAGACAATTTTTTTTTGAATTTTGCAAAAATATTCGGTATGTATGTTCAAAATACTTCCAACTGTAAAAAATAACAAAAAAAAATTCATCATGTGGTTTATCAAAAAAGTGGTGATCTATAAATAGATCACTGGGCAGATATAATATATATTTTAATATATAATAATTATTTTATTTTACTTATTATCTAATAATATTACCATTAGAACATCAGTAAAATGTCACTAAATTATAATAATAATGGCAAAATTTAACAGCTATATTTGGTGGTAAGGTAGGAAACAATTGGCACAAAAGGTAACTTCACATTTTATGCAGTAGCTTTTAGGTCTACTCTTGCAATATTTTTTTTTGGCATCTTCTCTGACCATCACGATATTGCATAAAATGATTTAGGCCATCGAAACAGACGTCTTCAGGGGCCATCGCTGCTGCTTTGGTTTTCCTTTTAGCAGAGGATGTGAGTTTCATATATGGAACTGCAACCGCTCTACGGAATTCTAGACAGCTGATAGCCTCACGACCATGCATGGTGCGGTACAAAATCCAGGCGCCTGTTAGTGCCATATCCAGAATCCGAATGAACATTGATCAGAACCATTTTTTTCCACGAATCTGGATTCCATATTTACTAATGAACCAATCATGACGATCGACACCACCCATATATTAATTGAAACACTTAAGTCTGTATCTGTAGACCAGTACATTCTTTCAGCTGGAACTTGGTGATATCCAGAAAACAAAAGTATTCCTATAAAACACTTTAGTTCATCAATTTCTAAACCGAATGAAGCATCGTTTCTTACACGCTTAGCGCAACGCAAATTTCTCAAAAATCTTCAATGGGGTGAGGGCTCTATGTTCTTTTATCAGTGCCTCTACTTTATATTTTTCAATAGTTCAAACTCTGTGTCGCTAAAAGTATACTTGGGATCGCATTTTTTCCATTGCGGTAGAAAATTAGAAAGTCTCTGCTTTTTCATACCTTTTTGCTCAGAAATGGCACTTGTACTCTGATCTTCAGCAATGTCTTTTGTATCTTGATCTTCATGACCGTATTGTATCTCCAACTGACCAGCAACATCTTATACCTCCGTTATGCCCAATGCGTCATCATCCACTTCGCCTTCTTCTCACATAATTTGGTTTTAGAGATAAAACAATAATGTCTAGAGTAGCACTATCATCATCATCAATATAAAAATTAGGATTATCAATAATTTTTTCTATCTTCTGCATAGCCAGCGCCCTCTTTGAATCCATGTTCTCTAAAAAGTTAAATTATTATTATTATTATTATTATTATTATTTAAACTATCAACATGTTTTAATTTTTTATATTATAATTTTATCGTAATTTTCACTTACTTGACTGTATCCAACGCAAAAGAAAAAAGCTTTACTTACCAATTATATTTTTCACCAATACAACGGAAGTAGGTGATATTTTAGTAAAACTAGCACTAAAAGATTTTATCTCACACACTGGCTAAGACTGACCAATAATAAACAATGACCTAACAAATCTGATGTGGATAAACTCTCAAAGTTCCAAGTAGATATCATATGTGCCCAGTGGTATAAATATAGATCAGCTAAATAAAATTGTTTACAATTATGCTGATAAAGAAAATATTATAAAATGAGTTATAGGATAATAAACCTTTATATTCTAGGAACTCATTATGACATATATCATTTTTCCATATTCATTAGGTTTCTGTTTATAAACAAATAAATTTGTTAGTGTAAGTGACAATTTGTTTTCATGATTTTAAACATTTTTTTAAAATACTTCCAAATTGACAAATTATTAGAAAATGGTCTTCTACTGTTGTAGTAATTCTAGATATCAATTTAAATCACTTTTTAAGAAATTAAATATGTAATTGTCATGTTAAAAAAAAATTGTTTCTTGTGGTCTATAAATAGATCACTGGGCGTTAATGGGTTTAATAGTTATTTATTGTACTAATGTGAAATTATGCACATTAGTCACACAAGAAAAAGTTACCTACAAAGCTGTTAGGTCGAGTGGTTAATTTTCTTAACTGACTAAAGTGTATTTACACACGTGTGCAATACAAAATTTTATCCAACACTTTTTTTAATGAAATTATATCTCTAATATTGTTAAAATCTAATTTAAATGCTGTTATTACTTATTTTCTTAGGATTCAGGCAAATTTAATGGCTTATAAACATATTGATATTTTTAAATAGGAATACTGATTGCTTATTGAGTCAAGAACATACAAACAAAAAGAGCTGTTTCTACATTCTCTCACTAGTGGCTTTTTGAATATTCTATCACTGGTGTCATATATTCTATGCCTGTGTTGGATAAAAACTATTACAAATCTGCAGTTTATTAACTTTTAACATTGTGACTGAGAATGCATTTCATGTCACGTGACAGTATTTCCTCCAAATGAATTTACTTAGTTACACAGCTATCATAGCGATAATGAAAGACAAACATATTATCACTTTCTTGAGGACTGCTGGAAAAAGCAGTAATTGTCAAATTTGACAGTTACGTATTTCAAATTTGCAAACGGTTCAAAGCATGTAAATAAAATGAGTGCTACTCATTGGGGAGCTACAAAATGTTTGCAACGATTGTATTTTTTGCACGCTCGGGTAATTTGACGCCTGTACTGATTTGATTAAGATATTTGTAAGTGACGTTTACAAATTAGTGATCGGTAAATAATTAATTACCGATCACTAAGGATGCGGTAAGTAAACTAATAAATATGCAGGGAAAATGTACACGCCTTCTAGCGCTTGCATTATCAGCGATTAGCACTAGCCAAGTTTAACATATTTTGCCAGACTTGCAAGAAAATTAAAGAAAGAGCCCTCTATGCAAGTATAAAAAGAACAATTTTTTTCAGTTAGTGAAGCACAAATAAATACTAGCAAATTCAGTAATTCAGAATGATCCTTTTACATTCTGGAATAACGCTTTGTGTCAGTTGTGAACATATTAAGAGAACTACAAAGTTTCAAATATCAATATTTATATATATTTATATAAAAACTATAATTCCGGATGACTCAAATATTGTAGTTGAGCACAAATATTCCTAATTTTCAGCATACCATTTTATATTCAGACGAATTATGAGTTATGCATAATGACCAGTGTAACCATATAATTTGAGATAGTGTTCACAAGAAACTTCTAGACTGGGAAGGCAGTGCCATTTCCAGAAGCAATTTGGTTTAATATCTACATTGAGATATTGGGACTCACAGCATTTATCGCCAACTAGTGGCTCTAGATTCTTTAGATTCTTTATGAATGAAATATACAAATTTTTCCTGAAATAAGGAGATATTTAAAAATTCGGCTTGGACAGTGGCTATATACCAATGCTCCAATTATAGCACCAGACAGATTACTGGATTTAAGTCCAGTAGATCACTCCTCTGGAAATAGAAACATGATTTTCCATATTGTTATGTATTTTCACCCCTGAAGCCACCTTACAGGACCCGTGGGTTCTAAATAATTTTAACAAGGGGTAACCACTAACACCTTATTTAATAATTTACCGATTACACAATACTTCTTAATTAACTAAAATAAACTTTACGCTTTGTTTACTTGATATTTAACCTCACTTTTTCACTTTTCAACTTTTTCCTCTTGCGCCGGGAACCTCGCCTTATATATCAAAATTGCCTCCAGAGTTATCTAGAACACAATCGAGAATCTTCTTCCACCATATTCCAGAAAACTCGATCTCTTTCTACAAACTTCCAGGACAGTCACTATTTGTCATGGGCGTATCAGTTTCCAGTTTCAAGGGGGTGTAATGCATAACACTGCCCCCTCCTTAAGCCTGATCGTCCCGATCAGGCAATTCAGAGTCATCAATGTATTTCGCCAGTCTATCCAAACGCACGATCTTCATCTTGGACTTTTTGCTTCGTTGAATCCGATAGACGACGTCATTAATTCGGATAATAACAGTATACGGTCCATCACAAGGTGGTTGAAGTTTCGGTGACCTTCCTTTCTTTCGCTGTGGGTTGTACAGCCAAACCGGATCTCCCGCCTTGAACCCTTCTGAACTACCTTTTTGATCATAACGAGCCTTCATTCGGTCACTGGCTATGGTGATTTGGTCTCTAACCAGCTCATGGACATTTCTTAGCCGTTCGCTTATTTCATCCACATAGTTGTTCACAGGAAGCCGTTCTCTGCCTGGGGTTCCAAACATCAAATCACAGGGCAGTCTAATCTCATGTTCAAATACTACACAGGCCGGTGTCTGTTTTGTAGACTCATGGATAGTAGCTCTATATGCCATGAGGTAAAACGATATGTGGAGATCCCAGTCATGTTGATTCTTATGAACCACTTTAGGGAGATGCTCTTTCATAGTCTTGTTATGTCGCTCCACCATCCCATCTGATTGCAGGTGAAGGGCTGTTGTCCGTGTTTTGTGCATTCCCAATAACTTGAAGATTTGCTGAAATACCCCTGATGCAAAGATCCTCCCTTGATCTGAATGCAGCTCGAGGGGTACACCAAACCGACATACCAAATTATCTACTAAGACTTTGGCGACAGTGACCGCTTCCCGGTTCGGAATCACATAGGCTTCCGACCACTTACTAATATAGTCCATGGCAATCCAGTATGTACTTGTTACCGTCCTTGGTTACTGGGAATGGTCCGGCTATATCGATCGCAATCCTTTCAAATGGAGCTTCGACGTTATACTGCTTCATTGCACCCCTACTTCTAGTTTGTGTAGTCCGCAGGCGGCGGTAAGCAGTATAATGAGAGGCGGGCGTGCAAGAATATGATTTAGCCCGTTTTAAAAAAATCGCTGACTACATACTATAACCTGCACATCAAAAATTATGATTCTAAAAACTTTTTTCATGTATTGGCTTCAATTTGTTCACAGCATGTATATACATATTTTCATAAATAAAAATGTTTCTCGATTGCTGAAAAATACATTCACGAAAATAACAACTTTAAGTTTGCTATTATTTTAACACTTAAAAAAATATATTTTACAATCACATTGTACACAGTTAGAAGCGTTATTGTGTCTACTTCAATTTAAAAAAAAAAATCAGTTCAAAAGCACAATTATTTTTAAAGATATAACGATGGGGACGTTAAAAACATATTTCACGAAAAAATCATTTTTTTACAGTTTTTTCGAAATAAAAAAGTTCCTGACCACCAGAAAATGTCGTGAAAAGTGGTTTTATGTACACAATCACCTAATTAAAGAATCGCACCAAGTCTGGTTTGGTTCTACGCCAGTTTTTTTTTCTCGGAAACTAAGCGACTTTGCTTCCCAATTTTACTGGTCTAATAAGTATACTGCCACAGGCAATATCTCATTTATTACTTTACAAAACTTTTTCAATAAAAATTTTAATTCACTTCGTGTGGCTCTAAATTTTTATTTCAAATTTATATTACACACATGTAAAATAGCTTCATAAGATACTCCCTTAATGAGATTGGATCAAATCTATCATACAGTGTGATCGCCAGATCACTGTCACATTTTATTATAATTTTAGAACGTGTTACTTGTTATTTTTGTATACGAAGATGTAGAAAACATCGATACTGTAAATATACAGATGCAATCGAGATGCAATATTCATGAAGTGTACATTAAAATATTGTTGTTATTTTTAAGAAAACTGTTACGAATAAAAATTGCAGTTGAACGTTGTCGATGGCGAATACTTGTAATTATGAGCATTATAAATTAAAGATAAATAGAAGTTAAGACTTGGAAAACAAAAAAGTGTTAAACTAGAAAATATTTTCAAATAATAAAATGCTTCCATTCCATTTTCTATTCTCTAATAACGATAAAACAAAATCTTTTAACTTTATTTACATTTGGCAACTGCCATTGTTGGTAAAGTATGTGGATGTAATAAAGTACCTGCAGTATTTTGAAAAAGTACAGTTTAAATAGAATAATAGTAAACTGTTACATATGTAAAACGATTAATCGTGTTTTCATAAAATAAATGGTATAATCTTGAAGAAAATATCAACAATAGTAGAAATGAGCTAGCTCTATTACACAAATCACGATTTGGGTTAAATTATGTAGTAATTACTCTAGATTCCAGAATATGTTTGGACTATAATAACAGATTAATTCAAGTAACTGAAACAGATGGTAATATAACTGCAATTCTAATGGAAGTAAATGGTACAAGAATTTCATAAATGTTTTATATGTGCCCGTAATTGTAGAATCAGATTAGAATTAATGCTCATGTAGATTTTTATCTAAGGATACAAACAATTCTTACTAGAGACACCACTTGTTATATTAGGCATTTGAATCACAGTGGTTGTGTCCAACGTCCAACATACGGTTATGCATTACACCCCCTTGAAACTGGAAACTGATACGCCCATGACTAATAGTGACTGTCCTGGAAGTTTGTAGACGGAGATCGAGTTTTCTGGAATGTGGTGGAAGAATATTCTCGATTGTGTTCTAGATAACTCTGGAGGTAATTTTGGAGTATATAAGGCGAGGATACCGACGCAAGAGGAAGAAGTTGAAAAGTGAAAAGTGAGGTTAAATATCACGTAAACAAAGTGTAATGGTTATTTTGGTTAATTAAGAAGTATTGTGTATTCAGTAAATTATTAAATAAAGTGTTAGTGGTTACCCCTTGTTAAAATTATTTAGAACCCACGGATCCTGAAGGATCAGCGATGAAAATATGCAACATCTGGTGTCAGAAGTGGGATTTTAACAAGGGGATTTTTCGGAAGTGTTTGAGAAGAGTGGTACAATATTCTCTGAGTTAGTGCTAACACGGGGAGGACTAATTTACTGGATATTGTTCGAGGATTATTTTAGAACCGAAAAATAGTGAAGTGAATTTTTGAGATATTTTTGGAACATTTTATTAAGATATTAGTGATAGTAATTAAATCCTTTGAACTAAGAAGAGATAAAGACTCGGAGCAAGACTTTTTTCGTGTAGTTAATTAAGTGCATTTTCGTGAACTTTCTACAACTTTTCTATTTAGACAGTCGTTGGATAGAACGGTTGCAATAATAGAGCTCAAAATCGAACCTGGATACTTTATCTAGACAACCGTGCAAAGATGACTGCAAGCACTGTCGCCATGTGACTATTACAACAGACGTTCCAGATGATTGAACGACTGAAGCCCTGAGACGAGAACAACTGAACGATGCAGAGTTCGGGGCTATATTGAGATCAAAGGAAAAAGGAATTCGACGAAAGTGGAAGGATGTTTCACACAAAGCAGTTGGATTGAAGGCTATGTGGGCGCAGTGGGACTCACTTAGAGTTATGAACGGGCTGTTAAAGAGAGCATGGGAAAGCCCAGATGGGAAGCAAGTTGTTATGCGTTTAGTGATTCCCAGGTATCGAGTACCGAAGGTATTTCAGGAACTGCATAATGGAGCATCCGGTGGACACTTCGGCGTTAATAAAACCCTGAATAAAGTACGTGAACGATTTTACTGGGTAAATAGTCGTCAAGATGTGGAAGCTTGGTGTCGTAATTGTAAAATTTGTGCAGCCAGTAAGGGACCACAAACTAGAAGTAGGGGTGCAATGAAGCAGTATAACGTCGAAGCTCCATTTGAAAGGATTGCGATCGATATAGCCGGACCATTCCCAGTAACCAAGGACGGCAACCAGTATGTACTTGTTACAGTATGTACTTGTTACCGTCCTTGGTTACTGGGAATGGTCCGGCTATATCGATCGCAATCCTTTCAAATGGAGCTTCGACGTTATACTGCTTCATTGCACCCCTACTTCTAGTTTGTGGTCCCTTACTGGCTGCACAAATTTTACAATTACGACACCAAGCTTCCACATCTTGACGACTATTTACCCAGTAAAATCGTTCACGTACTTTATTCAGGGTTTTATTAACGCCGAAGTGTCCACCGGATGCTCCATTATGCACTTCCTGAAATACCTTCGGTACTCGATACCTGGGAATCACTAAACGCATAACAACTTGCTTCCCATCTGGGCTTTCCCATGCTCTCTTTAACAGCCCGTTCATAACTCTAAGTGAGTCCCACTGCGCCCACATAGCCTTCAATCCAACTGCTTTGTCTGAAACATCCTTCCACTTTCGTCGAATTCCTTTTTCCTTTGATCTCAATATAGCCCCGAACTCTGCATCGTTCAGTTGTTCTCGTCTCAGGGCTTCAGTCGTTCAATCATCTGGAACGTCTGTTGTAATAGTGTTGACTACTCCCATGCCCTGCTGTTTCTCCACATGGCGACAGTGCTTGCAGTCATCTTTGCACGGTTGTCTAGATAAAGTATCTGACCTTCCAGGTCCAGGTTCGATTTTGAGCTCTATTATTGCAACCGTTCTATCCAACGACTGTCTAAATAGAAAAGTTGTAGAAAGTTCACGAAAATGCACTTAATTAAATACACGAAAAAAGTCTTGTTCCGAGTCTTTATCTCTTCTTAGTTCAAAGGATTTAATTACTATCACTAATATCTTAATAAAATGTTCCAAAAATATCTCAAAAATTCACTTCACTATTTTTCGGTTCGAAAATAATCCTCGAACAATATCCAGTAAATTAGTCCTCCCCGTGTTAGCACTAACTCAGAGAATATTGTACCACTCTTCTCAAACACTTCCGAAAAATCCCCTTGTTAAAATCTCACTTCTGACACCAGATGTTGCATATTTTCATCGCTGATCCTTCAGGATCCGTGGGTTCTAAATAATTTTAACAAGGGGTAACCACTAACACTTTATTTAATAATTTACTGAATACACAATACTTCTTAATTAACCAAAATAACCATTACACTTTGTTTACGTGATATTTAACCTCACTTTTCACTTTTCAACTTCTTCCTCTTGCGTCGGTATCCTCGCCTTATATACTCCAAAATTACCTCCAGAGTTATCTAGAACACAATCGAGAATATTCTTCCACCACATTCCAGAAAACTCGATCTCCGTCTACAAACTTCCAGGACAGTCACTATTAGTCATGGGCGTATCAGTTTCCAGTTTCAAGGGGATGTAATGCATAACCCTATGTTGGACGTTGGACACAACCACTGTGACTCAAATGCCTAATATAACAACTGGTGTCTCTAGTAAGAATTGTTTGTATCCTTAGATAAAAATCTACATGAGCATTAACTCTAATCTGATTCTACAATTACGGGCACATATAAAACATTTATGAAATTCTTGTACCATTTACTTCCATTAGAATTGCAGTTATATTACCATCTGTTTCAGTTACTTGAATTAATCTGTTATTATAGTCCAAACATATTCTGGAATCTAGAGCAATTACTACATAATTTAACCCAAATCGTGATTTGTGTAATAGAGCTAGCTCATTTCTACTATTGTTGATATTTTCTTCAAGATTATACCATTTATTTTATGAAAACACGATTAATCGTTTTACATATGTAACAGTTTACTATTATTCTATTTAAACTGTACTTTTTCAAAATACTGCAGGTACTTTATTACATCCACATACTTTACCAACAATGGCAGTTGCCAAATGTAAATAAAGTTAAAAGATTTTGTTTTATCGTTATTAGAGAATAGAAAATGGAATGGAAGCATTTTATTATTTGAAAATATTTTCTAGTTTAACACTTTTTTGTTTTCCAAGTCTTAATTTCTATTTATCTTTAATTTATAATGCTCATAATTACAAGTATTCGCCATCGACAACGTTCAACTGCAATTTTTATTCGTAACAGTTTTCTTAAAAATAACAACAATATTTTAATGTACACTTCATGAATATTGCATCTCGATTGCATCTGTATATTTACAGTATCGATGTTTTCTACATCTTCGTATACAAAAATAACAACAAGTAACACGTTCTAAAATTATAATAAAATATGACAGTGATCTGGCGATCACACTGTATGATAGATTTGATCCAATCTCATTAAGGGAGTATCTTATGAAGCTATTTTACATGTGTGTAATATAAATTTGAAATAAAAATTTAGAGCCACACGAAGTGAATTAAAATTTTTATTGAAAAAGTTTTGTAAAGTAATAAATGAGATATTGCCTCTGGCAGTATACTTATTAGACCAGTAAAATTGGGAAGCAAAGTCGCTTAGTTTCCGAGAAAAAAAAAACTGGCGTAGAACCAAACCAGACTTGGTGCGATTCTTTAATTAGGTGATTGTGTACATGAAACCACTTTTCACGATATTTTCTGGTGGTCAGGAACTTTTTTATTTCGAAAAAACTGTAAAAAAATGATTTTTCCATGAAATATGTTTTTAACGTCCCCATCGTTATATCTTTAAAAATAATTGTGCTTTTGAACTGATTTTTTTTTTAAATTGAAGTAGACACAATAACGCTTCTAACTGTGTACAATGTGATTGTAAAATATATTTTTTTAAGTGTTAAAATAATAGCAAACTTAAAGTTGTTATTTTCGTGAATGTATTTTTCAGCAATCGAGAAACATTTTTATTTATGAAAATATGTAAGTATATACATGCTGTGAACAAATTGAAGCCAATATATGAAAAAAGTTTTTAGAATCATAATTTTTGATGTGCAGGTTATAGTATGTAGTCAGCGATTTTTTTAAAACGGGCTAAATCATATTCTTGCACGCCCGCCTCTCATTATACTGCTTACCGCCGCCTGCGGACTACGGTTGTTGGGTTCATGTGTACTAATCGGGCTTTTATTAACAGCTCCAAAATAGGTACGAATCTAAGGTATAAACCTACTTTTTGTTGTTTTAAGGTAAAAAATATTTAAAAGCAGGTAAATATAAATCATTGTCATAAAGTAAGTACCTACCTAATAAGTAGGTTATTACACTATTTTTCTATTGAAAAATGAGTATTTAGTTACGTAGGCCCTGCGTTAAAAGCAATCTAGTTGGTCTGTACATTCATCGAAACCTTTAAATAACAGTATTTCAAGTACGACATTTACACTCGTTACAACATTTTAGGCCTTCTTTAACACAATCATATTTTCGATTTTCACAATTTTTATCTGAACAATAAATACTTAATGAAAATATTGTCCAAACATCGTCACTTAAATTCCGTCCTGAACCATGTGCATTTATAAATGTAGTTGGCATATTGCTTCTGTACGATATTCTAAGTTGATACATAAACCTGCAATAGTTAACTAAATGTATTAGATGGGAAATCTATTATTTAAATATATATGTTTACCTTAAGAATGGGTGGTAAAAGGTGCCTTCAGTTGAAGGAGGCTCCGTTTGTTGTTGTTGCTAATTTGATCCTTAGGTCGTTTAATATCTGAATTTGTTTATTCTTGTTTTTGTACAGTACTAGAATCAATTTTGTAAAGATTTTTAAAGCTTCGTCTTTAGACAGCAATGGCAGTTCCGATAATTTTTGAAAAACAACAATATTCTTTAAGAACATCAAACGCAGATTTTTTAAATATTAAAAAAAAACATTAGTGATGTCGCAACCAGTAAAACAATGAAGACAAGAACTTTACTCTACCTTCTATATTTACAAAAATTGTCTGCTAGTGCCGTGTCCAAGTTGCATAAATAAATTAGTTCCATTTAAGTCAGAGTCCGAAAAAAGGAGAGTAAGTAAAATTAATACATCTGTATCAACTGACTTCACCAATATTTTAGTTTCGTACATTGCATGCAAAATCATCCTGGTATCTTCCTGTTTGCTAAATAGATTTTTGGTCATTTCTGAATGACGTTTATGTAGTGAAACTACTTTTTCTGTTAATTTAAATCCTCCATATATTATTAATATTTGGAATTCGATTAAGTACTGTGCAGCATCTGTTGCAAATCGGCGCGGCGCGGCGGCACTGTATGATTGCAAAAAACGTTCATGTTTTCAAAACTTGTCTACCTATACGACAGTCTATATGATATTTTAATTAAATTTCGTCATTTAAAATATTAACTTTTCTGACACAATATTTCCGCGATGTCGTCTTTTTCCAGCACTAGATATTAGTGACAACAAACCTTGTATCCTAGATCTTGGTACCACAGATTTGTCATCATCCCGCGCAATTTTCTTACAAATAATGCACTCCATTATTTTAGAAAACTAAATTGCGAATATTCTACAGCATCGCATTTATTTAAAACTATTTATACGTATACTCTAAATCCCGCAAACTACTAATATACGATTCAAATGTATTGACCCCTCATTTTAACCTCAAAAATGGCGGACCAGACAAAATTTGAGAAAATATGTGTTCATGAATAATGTACATTGGACGGTTTTGAGGTTCTGCTAAGTTATATTGAAAAATGCCCTACTTTTTAAGGAAACTTTGACCATACCAGTTTTAAATTCATTATATCTTGAAAAATATGCCTACTATATGAATAATATTTTAGATACCGATAAAGCACGGCATTTTTTATACGAAGAAATTCTTTCATCATTTCTTATTCTAAAATTTGGCAGTTATTGTCAAAAACGTGACTTCATATTTATTCGGCTCTTTATCAAGGTATTTAAAAGATTTTTAATAAAATAGTTAATCATATAAAATGTAAGGATTTTCAGAAAAAAAAATTGGTATATATCAAATATTAATTTAGTTATCAAGTGCAATAGATAATATTGCAGAACGCGGGCAATAATATTATCTATTGCACTTGATAACTAATTTAATATTTGATATATACCAATTCTTTTTCTGAAAATGCTTACATTTTATATAATTAACCATTTTATGAAAATTTTTGTAAATACCTTAATAAATAACCGAATAAGCATGATGTCATCGTTTTTTAGAATAACTGCAAAATTTTAGAATAAAAAATTATGAAAAAATTTCCTCGTACAAAAAATACCATGCCTTATCGGCATCTAAAATATTATTTATATAGTAGGCATATTTTCAAATATATAATGGATTTAAAACTGGTATTGTCAAAATTTCCTTAAAAAGTAGGACATTTTTCAATATAACATTTCAAAACTGTCCAATGTACATTATTCAAATTTCAGTGAATGATTTACAATAGACACATAATTTTTTCAATTTTTTCCGTTTCTCCGTTTTTGAGTTATTCGCGGTTAAGGTGAGGGGTCAATAGATTTGAATAGTCTATTAGTTAGACGCATCTTATCTATACCTTCCATACGCGGTGTACGTACCTAGATTGTAAGCCGCAATAATACATATGACTAATTTAGCGCGCTTTAAAAAAAATTGCTGTTGCCAAAGGATACACATTGGGAAAAAAATAATTACATCAAAAACCTCTCTAATGTTTGGGCTACATGTGCTTCACTGTATGTGTATAAAAATTTTCAAAAATAAAAAAGTTTATCGATTGGTGAAAATTGTAATACGTAAAATTCAAATATCTAGTTTTCCTAATCTTTAAGGAAATGAAATTGCGAACTGTGTAAAAACCATTAGTACAGTTAAAAGCGCTATTGTGTGTACTTTAATTGAAAAAAAAACAACGTCGATACCAACATTAGTTTTGAAGATATGACGGTGGAAACAAAAAAAAACACATTTTATTTAAAATACAATATTTTAACTTTTTTTAATTTAAAAAGGTCCAGACCACGAAAAAATGTCGTGAAATACGATTTCATATGCCCAGTGACTTGCTTAACAAAACCTACCATGTTTGACCTGGTTCTACGCCAGAAAAAAAAAACGGCGCGATAGAGTCTCGAGTTCGCTCCTCTATATGTAATGCAGTCAAGTTATTAGAGATCGTTTTAGTAAAACCCAAAAATAAACAAGCAAAAATAAACAATTAATAAGGAACTTTTCGGTGTCTGATTTACTGCGTGTTGTAAAAATTACCTGCCTTTTTTGACAACTGTGACCACTTACATAACACCCACGAGTAAAAAATTGCCAAAAACACACTTTGCATTCATAATTAAAAAAGAAATTGGCCATATTGGTCGCTCAACAGCTTCTTAATGGAGCAGTTTTAGATAGAGTTAAGTCTGGTTATGTCGTCCTATTTTGGTCTCAGAAATATCTAGCAGCGTTTTGTATAAACCTTAGAGAGACACTCTGTATATTCATTAAAGTACGAAATTCTCGTCGCGTGTCGCGAGTCCTAGCGACATACAGTTTCCAATTGTTTATTTCTCATTAAAAAGTACAACATGCCAATAGTGTCAGAAAACGTTTTAGCTCAATTGGATCAATAACAAATAAAATTTTCGAATTTGAATAGAAACACACCAAGCCAGCAGAAGCCCGGTAGAGTGACGTCACATAGCGGTTATTGCCTATAAAATAGTCCATTAGAGCTGCACGCCAGAGTTGAGGTTCGGTGAAAAGACGGAATTGGATAATTCTTCAAGGAATCGATTTTAATTGCAGCTCTTTGAAAAGGGAGGATTCTTCTATACAAGGTGTTACTATTTTTAGTTCAACCTGCATTAAGATTTAAAACTGCTGCATCAGTCGCTACAGAGAAATGCACTTTGCATTTTCAGGTCGTAATGCGTAATTAATCCATTATCATCATCATCAGCATCAAACAAATTATTAAAATTCAACAATACAACATTGCCTCTCCAGATCGTAATCCGAAGCCAACCAGACAACCACGTCGCATAGCTCCGTGGTGTGCGTAGGGTTGGGCGGATTGCGACCAGCTCGGCTTAATAAAATGGACAAACAAGTTAAAACTCCTGCCGCCGATGGCGGCTTAAAATTAACATTAAGATTACACTATATCTGCGCAGCAGGCTTAAAATACTTAACATTAACATAATAAAAACTAGAGCACAAAACACTGATTAAATATTGGTTACTGGTACGTGAAAAAGTTTAACGAAAAAATCCGTTCGAAGCAATTTGGGGTCCCAAGGTCTACCCGCCGTTAGAAAGGTAGGGAAGGCGAAAAGTTAGGATTTTTAACAATTTTTTTGGAATTTTATCGGTCTAAAATGAATTTGGAACAAAATGTGACAAAAGGAAAGAAATAACAAAAACTATAAAACAAAAATGACAAACAGAGAGGTGAAAGAAAAGGATACTTATTGATAGGTGGGGCAAGGCGAAGTATAGGTTTTATTTTTGTTCGCCTTCTTGTAGTACGTTGTCATAACATCCTTGCCTCTTTATCTCTTCAGGATAAACTAAAAAAATATTTCTTTTGATACTGTCATGTTTGTACTCGTGCATCTGGAAGCACAATATTTGCGTCCTTTATTCATGTTAGCACAACATCTCAATAATGGGAGTCTTAATTTTTATTACAACAAAACATCATCATCATGCCCAGACATGCATTGTCACTATTCGTGTTCTCTGGGGTTGTGTTGGGGGTATGTGACATCACAACTCGACTATCTGACTATCCCGCCGTTTTCGAAAGCATAGATTTCAATAATTTTTTGTATGTGAAGGAGCAGTCAGCAAATTCGTTTAGATTTTTAAGTAAAGTATCACCCATGTTTTTCAAATATTAATCGAATTGGTATTCGCTGCGGACTCACCCCACTGTAACTTCCGCTCGTTGTATTGAATATATTAAAATTTATTAATATTTTATATAAGTTGGACCAATAATGAATTCCATATCTCAAGATGTGTCAGCCTTTGAATTATTAAAGTATTTTCATAATAACTCAAATTGTGTTTAATTAATTTTCAACCTCATCTACAATCCTTGACTCACACAATAGAATAGAAATATATAAGATACATAGTAGTGGAGAATTCGTACAACCCTTCATCCGGCGTGAGGTATGTGTTTGTAAGGTTGATACACTTGATAAGGCTATTACGGAACGGAACAATAACCACATATCCGTTACGGTGTTTCGCGATGGAAGTGCATTGCTATTCCGGTTTCTAATTTGGTTACGTTTTATTCACCCAAATTTACTTAAATGTAATAAGGTTCATTTTTTGCTCTTTTAACCACTGTTCAGCTATAAATATTACACTTAACTGTAATATCTTTTATATCTGCATACACTTCATTGGGAAAAACATTGATTGCGTATTTATTTCATACTGTAAAATTAATACGAAATACGATAAATTACTTATTCATTATGTAAACTGTTGATCTAATTCTGACCACACTATTATACCAAAAAAACGAAAATGGAATAATATATAAGGTGTTCCAACTAAAAATCAAAAGTTATTGTCACTTGCGGAGAAATCAGCAGTGGAAAAAATTAATTATATGTGAAGAACTGATGTGTATTAGGTGTATAGGATGTTCCAAACTGTATCATTGACTTTAAAAGCTGAAGAAAAATGGAGGGTGTACAATGATCCTGTTACACCCGGCATATTACACATATTAAAAAATATTTATACAATAAATGTAAGGAATTTTGTCTACTTTAACTTTGTCATCGACATTTTATCCTTTAAAGTTATTTTGAAAAGAAAAATTCTCGCGCATTATTCAAGGTGGCATGGCGGCGAGCCCCCAAGGTCAAACGTCTGGATTTCTCATCAGAGTCCAGACCTAAACACCATATTTCAAAATGGTTTGTGACTCCCCCTTCATAGGGCAAGAATCCCTACTGACTGGATTATTATGGAGATTCTGAAAATTTAAAAATGTATGTGGTGTTCCATATACAGACAGAAAGTTTTATTATGACCTGCGAAACTAGAAATGCAAAAAACATGAATTTTTCTGCATTTCTATAGGTCAAAAAGTAACATTTGATTAGTACATTTGACGTTCAAAAAATATAGTGTATATCAAAAATAATAAAAAAGAAGCGGGAGTAACGTGATTCTATTTGCGCCGAAGAGGAGTAATAATACCGAAATATCGAAGTCACTAACCGTGGAGACAATATTCTCCTAGTGAAAAATATTCTAATATAATAAGCTCATTTGGTACGTATTGCATATGCTATTTAATAACATAAATAATATGTATTATTCCTTATTAAGTATATTTGCAAATCCTACAGAAAATAAGTAAACCTAAATTGTTTAATTATTCGTAACAACCAACTTAAAATTTTGTATAAAACATTAAAACAAGTCATATTTTCAGCTTGAATAAGAAATATGGCTTTGAAAGTTTGAAAGTAAGAAAGTTAAATAGCTAAATAAGTTGGTACGCCTGAAATAATTTAAAGTACACAGTCATGAAAAACAGCCTTGTAATTAATCTTAATTTTAAATGACTTAAGCGTGGAAGTTCCTAATAAAGAAAACTTTTCGGTGCTTTTAGTAATCAACACTAATGTTTATTATAAAATCATACGTATTTTCTTAGTCACTGTAATACACGATTTTAAAATGTATCATAGTTTTCATTAATTTTAAGTTGATTGCTGTGTTCTTTATTAATTTGATAAAGTGTATTATAATACATTTGTAATACACTTTATAAAGGATATATTTCTATCATCTGTATCCTGATAAATATTACATTATCAATAATCAAGTCTAAGTCTCTGCAAGTAATGGATCAATACCACAGAACATGAAGGAGAAAAATATTACCCCTGACATTACTTATATTACGCACGAATATGTACGCCACTTTAATTGCACACAGTCAATTATTCTTTATTTGTTCCAATCGATTTCAGTAAGGAATAGTCCTTACTGAAGAATTTAATTTGTTTTTAAAGAAAATATTACTCATATTAAAGAATTAATACACCAGTTTTATTATACGTAATGACTTCTTGATGAAAAATAAAATTTTTGCATGGGTTGTGAATATTTATAAAAAAAAATAACACAGGCACACAAAAAAAAGTTGTCAATTCCATGGAAAAAACCAATCATTTCCGGTGTATTTAGGCTTGCTGAATCCGGTGTCAGTACAGTTTTTTCTATCTTTAAAGAACAGTTAGAAAAATGCACAAATTGTATTTCTGTAACTGTTTTTGGTGATTGAAGAAAATTGTGACGTGGTGGGGCAAAGCTGACACCGGATTCGGATTTAGCAAGCCAAATGTCACCGGAAATTATTAGTTTTGACCGTGGAATCGACAACTTTTTTTGGGGACACACGCACACAAAAAAAGTTATCGATTCCACGGATCAAACCAATGATTTCCGATGTATTTTGGCTTTCTGAACCCGAATCCGGTGTCGGTTTTGCTCCACCACGTCACAATTTTTTTCTATCCTCAAAAAGCACCTAGAGAAATGCAAAAATTGCACAGTTTTTTTGAGGATAGAAAAAAATTTAGACATGATGGAGCAAAAGTGACACAGGATTCGGATTCAGCAAGCCAAAATACACCGGAGATGATTGGTTTGGTCCGTGGAATCGACAACTATGTTTGTGTGCTTGTGTAATGTGTATTGTAAAAAGTCGCAAAAGTTGTCTCTTAAGCTATCAATAGAGAGAGAGGATTTAACCAAATAGGTATATTATAACCAAACAAAAATGTTTAATAATAATCGAAGAGAAAAAAAAACACAGAAATTCGTTTCATAACACACTGAAAACAACATCAAATTTCTATTGTGTGTGTGTAGAATGTTTCTTGTAAACACGATAACTTCCATTCAATTTTTTTTCAAAATTTGGAACACGTGTAAAAGAGCATTATAGGATAACACACTGAAAACAACATCAAATTTCTATTGTGTGTGTGTAGAATGTTTCTTGTAAACACGATAACTTCCATTCAATTTTTTTTCAAAATTTGGAACACGTGTAAAAGAGCATTATAGGATACTTGTAAAATACTACGTTTTATATAATCTGTGTGTTAGAACTTGAGCAAAACGTTACCAAAGCTTTTGATTCAACACCGAGAAATATAGAGATGTACAAAATAGCGAATCTGTATAATATACAGAGTGTTTCTCAGGTTCGAAAGAACTTTACGTAGATTAAGAAATATATCAAATTAACTTAAAATATTATCGAAGTATGTATAATAAGACTCTAACGAAACGAGCGATAGTCGGGCGTTGCGGAATGCCCATTAAAGTTTTTATTATAACATGTCCAATATGGCATCTCTATTGAAATTCGGTCATAACCATCATACAGAAGCGTGTGAATCAAGTCATGTTGCATATAAGTTATATTTTATTATAATTTTGAACCAACAGTCTACCAACGTATGACATAAAAACAGGAAATGAATATGAAAGTGTAATAAACAGTGGGTCTGAGCTTCGAACGACCATCTTTATAAGTTAGGAGATAATTCTATTTTAGTTCAAAATGTCAGGTATTTTTTTAACACTGTTCCGAAACGAATGATAGTTTTAGTTAGACATTGGTGTTTCCGAATACTTATTAAGAGCGATAATTTCTCATAGGCTTAAATTATTTATTTAAAATTTGAAACATAGGTAAAACGGCTTGGTAGAATATTTCCTACGGAAATTGGGCCATATCCGTTATCCAGGACGCATGTAGTTAGTCAGGCTTTATATACATGGTGAGTCATTATAGTCTATTATCATAGGGCTCAAAAACGACAGCTCGCGTCGATGTCTTGTCAAGTTTTAAAACGCTTTATTTTATGAAAATATAAGCCAACGGGATCACCAAATGCCTTGTTGACATTTCTGAAAATGGATTTTTCTCAAGTAATCCACAATTCAAAATGGCGACTAGGCGAATTGTTCAAAAAATCATATCCTTGGTAATATTTGACCAATTTTCAATTTCAAAAAAATTGTATGCTTACAAAAAAACTCAATTTATGAAAAACAAAATACTGGAGATAAATATATTTAATACCTAATGGAATATTCCCAAAAAACCCAAAATTTTTATTTTTCAATTTTATTTATAATTTTTATCTTGAAAATAACAGACCATATGAAATAAAATTTCAAATACAAACTGTGCAGAATTTTATGCTGAATCCAGCGATATACAATTTATAGGTACTGGTGGAAAAATAACCCTATAAATGTGCAAGAATATGACGTCCTCCATTGAGTCGACCCATATCAATTAGTATAGGCATATACGTTTTTTCTTGAATAACGCGTGTTATATTGTTCAGAATTCGATCACCAACACAGTGATATGACATTTTTTTCTCTACGAGCGATATTATCAGTTTTAGAAATGTGCCGATTAAATGCAATATACTCTTCGTTTTGCATTTGCAAAGAGTATAATAATGGAACTTAATTCTAGTACATACATGTTTTGTGTGTCAAAATCTCTTTGTAAAAAGTCATGCAAGGACATGCTAGCAACTAAAGACTGGTTTTCTAAGATTTAATCTTAGACCACGAGTCTTTTGTTGCTAACATATGGGAGACTCGCTAAAAAACACCTCAAATACAAAGAGATGTCAACTATACTCTGGCGCATTTTATCGTGTCTCAAATGGATTATTATTAAAACATGTTTCCCTTAAACATTTTTTATCCAACATAAAAACCAAAAAGAAGCTCACTGAATACCTCGCTAAAACATTTCGGAATTGAGAAAGATTTAACCGTGTAGTAACTAAAGCTGATACTATTCTAATACTTCGTGTAAGTCAACAATATGGAAAATTTCTGTGTACAGTCCGTATGCAAATGTGTGTGCTTCTGGTTAGTGTTTATAAGCAATTACCAAATAAAGTCGTAATGGTAACCAGTCGAGGAAAAACTGAAAAAGAAGTAGATATTGGAAAAGTCGTCAAACCGTTAAGTATCGGACACATGCAGCATACATTTTTTTCATGCTTTTGCTGGGACAAATATAACCGGCAGATTCTGAAGAATTAGCAAAAAATTTTGCACTAAAGTATTTTAGAGTCTGTAGGAATCATCAGCAATACGGAAATTACTTGCATTGTTGGGAACACTGAATAAAACTATCATATAACTTGAAGACGATTTCCACGAATTAGTACGTTTGCTCCATAGAAATGAATTAATAAAGAAGGTAACAGATTTGTCTTTTCCACCAAAAATCAATAAGAAGATAACCTACCACCCACAGTTGTGGGTTTGGGGTTGATCACTATTATATTTTAGGGTCCATTATATCGCAACAGTATGGAGAAATGCGAATGAAAATATCCAAAATTTGCTATTCTCTGTGGGTGGAGAAAAAATCACGAATATTTAAAACCAGTCTCCATGCTTAACCCAGACGCCTCAAGAGCTGTAAAATTAACCTTGACAAATCCAGCTGCAAGAAGGCGAACAATGAAACAAAATTGAATAATTCGCACAGAAGCCTGTCAGTGTTCTGCAGGAAACTTCTTTTGTTCAAATACCCTAGATTTAATAACTCCATCGATCATGGAAGAATATAAAGATAAATCAGGTAAATTGTAGTATTTTTAATTTAACATATTGCGAAGAACCAAAAATATTTTTTAGAAGATGATGACATGCAGATAACTTAAGAAGTCGAAGAATACAATTAAAAACGCAATTCAGGTCGTTAGATTATATAAGATTATGTCATACTATTACTTTATGATGTTATGATATTAATAATAAAAACACATTTATTTAATCCGCCGTTTTAAAAAAGCTGTAATTCTTTGTCACTAAGAACTTTAAAACATTTCTGACATGGCTTGAATACAATTTTTAACTTAGATAAGCCATATTATCGTATAAGTATACCATTAATTAACTGTGTGCCCGACCAAACTCACCTTGCGCACCACAATATTCTTCCACAATGCCCGTAGCGCGCCATGATTTTTAAAGCATTGTTATTTAACCAATACTCAATAAACTATATATCGTTGTATTCAGTATTAAATTCTACACATTGTTTTCAAATAAAAAATATTTAAGCAAGTTAGGAAACCAAAATTTTACTTCATTTGCAAAATTTTCAGTTAGATATTAAATATTTTTAGATCTTGTATTTCTTATAGTAAAACATATACTTTTTGAAGTATTTCTTTCTTTTTTATAAAATATCGGACAACTACGACGGGAGATACGTTTTTTTTTTCAAATCGCCTTATCCGCCATTTTGATTTGTATATTAACAGAGAAAATCCATTTTCAGAAATGCCAACATGCCATTAGGTGATCCTGTAGACCTAAGTAATCATAAGTTAAAGAGTTTTCAAACTTGGCAGGACATCGACGCGAGCGGACCCTATGATACTAGACTATCAGTGCATGGGCGGTCAATGTCTCCTGAACTGTTTTAAAGATGCAAATTGTAGGAGATTAAAGGCGGCATATTTTAAAATTATTTTTAATCGTGCAGATTAACAATCTAATATTTGTTATTTTTAAATAGATATTTTTTATATATTTTTATTTTAATCTTTATCTATTTCAAAATTTTAATTCTTACTTAGCTTGCCAACACTACGAGAAATACCCCGTAGATCTAAACATAATTTTGATGGCGCTATTCATCCTCTACAGTTACTGTCAGACATTTTTTTAAATTCAAACTCTCGTTGAAAACGGTCGATCAGATATTGACTGTCCACGCAATTGTGACTCATTCTGCATACTATATTTTATCATAATTTTAAAACAAAAAACTACCGTTTTCACATTCTTTGGTTACTTAACGAAAGTATTGAAATCGTAATTTCGTCGATACTTCTTTGGGGTTTTACGTCTCAGTCTCTGTAGATTATGATAATTAAAGCCTTACAATTTTATCACTCTGTATCTGTGTATTGTGTTGAAATGTAGCTGACACAATTACTAAGGAAGAATTTGCTATACTTTTAGTGAAGTTGTACAGAGCTGTCACTCTAAGGAAGTAGGTAATTAAGAGAGCGGCGGCGGAAAATAATATTTAGAGTCAATTAGAAATTGTGTCCTTGAATGGTAAAATAGGAGAAAAATGTTGGTTCAGGAAAATAAAACAACTTTATTCTTTCGGCATCGTTTCATTTACTAAAGAAGTTTACGCTTAGTAAACGAAACGTTGGCGAAAGAGAAAAGTTGCTTTATCGTCTCAAACCGACGATTTATTTCCCATAAATAGTGAGCAATTGATATGGATTTAGCGAAGAGAAAGTATTTTGAAAAAGACTATTATGAAACAAATGTGACTTGCAGAAGGGCGTTGCCAATTTCAAATACCTAAGGGTAAATTTCCACAAACATTTTTGTACACGGTATATCCTTTTTGGTGGATTTTTCCTCAAATTTAATCGGATTTTATAGGATTTCTTCGGGTTTCCTTTGGATTTTCTTGAGATTTTCCTGCGATTTCCTCGGATTTCCTTCTTCTTTCCTTCCTTCTGCACACCAGATTTACTTCGTGGTGGGAAAATTGAAAATGAAACATCGGGTTGATACTAAAAGAAAAAAAAATTCTACTTGATATCGGTTTTCCGAAAAATAGTCATCAGTAAATGTAACAAGCATAGATTTGCACTAGCTTCATTACACTAGCCGACAGCCTACATGTATTGGAAGTAAAAATAGCAAATTCTTAGTAACTTTGTCATGCTAAAATAACAATATAAAAATCAGAAGTTCAAGTTGGCTCTGGTTTTCCCGATACAGGTAATAAAATGTAACACAGGTACAAACCCTAGTATATGGGCGGTCCTATCACAAATAACAGGTAAAATTAGAATTCTACGAACAATAGACACACCATACAGTGCTAACTATCTACCTCTTTGTTTGTCACTAAAACTAATATTCATTTTTAGGTAGTCGTATTTGTATATTGTGCATGAAGCGTTCATTTTCGAAAGTAAATAGTGCTATTTTGAAAATATGCCACAAGACTGTGTAAATACACCTAACAACTTTTGTTATATTTGTGGTGAAGTGACTTTTGAGCGTCAAAAACGTAATTTTACTCCCAAAATTAAGAAGGCGTACCAGTTGTATTTTGGTTGTACAATTGGAGATGAAGACAAAAAATGGGCACCTCATATATGTTGCAGCAATTGTGCGAACAATCTTTGCAGTTGGCTAAGTGGAAGAGGACGTTCAATGGCTTTTGCTGTGCCTATGATCTGGCGAGAACCTAAAGAGATGTTACCGATTGTTATTTTTGCGTGATACCTCCTATTAGACAGGGTATTAAAAAGATAAAAGGATGGTAATACAATACGCCAATTTACCATCTGCCATTCGCCCGGTTTCCCATAGTGATCCACCTCAAAAATACCGCCTTGATTCTGACGAGCAATCGAATGGTAATGTAGATGATGACTTAGTCCAGCCATCAACATCACAAGATCCCGACTTCTCTGTCTAAAGGCTGTGTCTCCATGCTGTCCACATGAAGGATAATTACAGTAACATGAATGTATTGCTACAAACTATAGAATATAACAAGTATAAGTGGCAGATTTGTGGAGACTTAAAAGTGATAGCTATCTTACTTGGTATGCAGCTATGGTACACCGAATATTGTTGTTTTCTTTGTGAGTGGGACAGTCGAGCGCGATTACAACATTACAAAAGAAAAATTTGACAGCCAAGACTGGGTCTTGAACCAGATACAAAAAATGTTACTGACATTCCATTAGTTGATTCACAAAAGGTAATACTGCCACCACACCACATAAAACTGGGGCTTATGAAAAACTTGGTAAAAGCTATGGACAAAGAAGGACGTGCTTTCGGACCGAATTTTTGTGGGTCCTCAAATCAAGAACCTTTTCAAAGATACTGAATTAGACAACATTCTAGAGGGTAATGAAAAAGCTGCTTGGAATTTCTTTAAAATGATAGCAACAAACTTTCTCGATAAAAAAATCTTCTTTTTTACTATCAGAAATTAGGATGCAATATGCCATTAAAAATCCACTTTCTACATTCACATCTAGATTATTTCCCAGAACACTGTGGTGCAGTAAGTGATGAGCAGGGAGAGAAATTCCACCAGAATATTCAAAATATGGAAACAAGATAGGGCAAATGGACTTTTGTGATGTTAGCAGACTAGTGTTGGACATGTATAAGAGATGGTCCGGAAGTATATAACTTATAAAAGACAGGGTAAAAAGCGCAAGAAGAGTAATTAATTTTGTGATTAAAGAGCTTATATTCTAATTAGATATATATTATATAACATGTATTTGAAATATACTTATATCAAAATGGCAAATATTTTTTCACATGATGTAATTAATTGCTTTTTTTATTAAAATTATACCATAATATGTGAGTTAGGTCAGTTATTACATTTTTTAGAGCCAGGAAATTTTTTTTAGGACTATGTTAGACGTAGCTGGGACCAAAGCAATACAGATAAGTGGTTTTGGTTAACGATACAAAATAGAAGTTAAAATTTGCCGGTTAGTGTTACCCACGAGCATTTTAATAACCAAACGCTCATTATTCCCTTTTCACTTGCCAGAATCCTTTCTTCAAAGCCAGATAGAAGAAATACGTTTAAATGGCCTAGCTCTCCGCCACATAAGTTCATTTTTTGTACAGTTCTTGTGTATTCACCCCATTTAAGTTAATTCAATAAACAAAATTAATTCAATAAACAAACAAAAATCTACTTATTTTTTTTATAATGCCTCTCCCACTTTTCAGAAATCTACCAATGCTCTCGTAACACGGATCTGATGCCGCATCTGAGCTAGGACTAACATTTATTTTAGTCGAATTATGAAATATAGATGACCAAGATTAAGGTACTAGGTTTTGGTGTACTATTGATATTAGTACATTTTTAAGTGTAATGAAATTAGTAACAAATTCTATTAGTAAAATACTTGATTATATTTCATCCCAAATTATATGTAAATATAAACACTCATTCGTGTTATTGTCTGTTTTTGGCGTGAAGAAGATTAAAAGGGAAGAACTGAGTTTTTATTCAATGATAATATTAAAGTCTCAAAAATTTATTTATAATGATACCATTAATTTGAACATTAACATTATGTAAACCTCAGTAGATAGGTTCGTGGCCAAAACGCAAAGCTCGTAAGGCCAGTAAATTAGATTTAAAAAAATGTTTAATATGAATGTCTAACGAATTAACGTATAATCATTTTAGATAAACAAAACGGTAGTCAAATTTAGGATACTCTACCCATACTTCTGATTTCACATAAAAATTGAGATTTTGCATAAAGGCAAAATTGAGAAATAACACGTAGGTCCCTAATAATTTGTCATAGAAAATCTTTAGAATTTCCAAGTGTCCCTTATTTTATGCCATAGACAGTCTTATAATATACACACCTCCGGCCACATATGCTACGAAATAATTAATCACATGTGTGTTTGTTTTGAAACGTTAGAAAATAATATGCGTAAATAATTGAATAAAATTTACGCCTAATTTATTTTGCGTCTAAATAATATATCGCTGGAAAGGTTTAAATATTATAGTGGGTCTACGAAACAAATCTCTATGGAGATAAAAATGTGCTGCGGTTCGCTCTTAGATTTTAACGTAAAATGTTCAATAAAGATACACTTATTATATGGCTTTGTCGTTAACGAGTCTTTAAATGTTATAATCATATACATTTTTCCATCAAAAATAGAATCACATACAACGAAATGATGATATTAATGCTTGTCCGATAATTCTAAACCAAAAATACATCGAATATAAAATGCTATCCTAAAATTGTTGCAAATTTTATTAATATATAATTTTGTGGATATAAGGTATGGTTTTCAGGTGAAACAACGATGAAAATTTGAGTATTTCTGTGGACCACCAAAAGTTATTCGGATATCTATTTTTCTGGACATGAGAGACATTTATGTTTAATTTCTAAAATTGAATAAAAAGCATGTGTAAAACCCAACTAAGATACTGGATTCCAATATACCTAAAATATAAAAAAAAAAAAACAAAAATACCAGTATATTAATTTTTTTTAGCTAAGGAATCATTGTTTAATACATTGCAAATTTAATATTATATTCTGTCATCTATCACAAGCAAACTTGAGGCATACTGCGTAACTGCCTACTTCCTCCAAGTTGCTTAGATCCTTTATCATATAATATTCGTTAATAATTTCAGGCACATATTCAAATCACTTTTCGATTTTAAATACTGAATGAAAACCACCAACGGATATCATTGATTTTCAGTACAATGATCAGTATTGAAGAATCTGCTCTAAATGATTATCTAACGTTTATAGAAAATTGCATAAAAATAACCTTCGATATATTGTGGCTCCCTGATCAGAAGTTCTTACGGCTTGAGGTCCGTTGAATATTTTCGCGTAAAACTCCTATTATATTGAATACTGGAAATTAGCCACTTCTACGCTCTGTAGCTCCGAAAATATTGATTAACAGACTTCGTGCTCATAAGGACTATTGATCAGAGAGCCATAATATACATTCACAAAATGCTTCTTAATGTCCTGTTATTAACTACTGAAAATTAGCTACTTTTACGCTCGGTGTAGCTTCGAAAATATTGAATAAATAAACTACGCGTCTATAAGGATTATTTTGTGATTTTTTTCTGATTTTATAACAAAAAGTTGATTTTGAAATGTTTTGGTTTAAAGTGGACATTGCATTTGCATTGAATGGCATGGAAAGTAGGCCAATTTATACTAACCAAACTGCCTAATTTTAAAACAAAATATACATAATACCCCATTGGAAAATATTAAGAAAACTCGGAAATAAAATGATGCTCGAATAGGTGCATAACTAAATTACTAACGAAATGCAATCATAATTTCATGAGACATAAATTAACCTGAATTCTATCTTTTTATTATTACAGGTAACACAGATAATACGACCGCCTTATCCCTGAAGGCTCTAAAAGAAATTTTTGCGAGAGAGTCTACACATTTAGGGACAATGGACACACCTAATATACCAGTGTACTGAGATTAATTTTTTCTGAAAAAATCAAAGTGTGGACGGCCAGGAATCGAACCCAGGACTTATGGGTAAGAGCCAAGTAGATTTGCCTTTCAACGAAGTAACCATGGATAGATATATTTTATAGTGTGGTTAATTGTGCAATTGCCATATATCTAAATAACATAAGTCATTTATGAAATATTTTCCTTGAACATTATTTTAGAAAATAATATTTTCGTTGCGAACGGCTATCACTGATTAACTTCTTAAGCACGATATAACCTATTCGATATCTTTATTTTCAAGAATACATTTTTACATAAAATATTTACTACGTGTATAGCAATACTTAGGAATTAATAGTACATTATTTACGTAATGTAATAATAGAAGTAATAAGCCACGCAGTGGTAAATTGACAAAGTTACCTTATCATAAAGACTAAATTTTATTGCTGTTTCCATAGAAACATAAAACAACACACATAAAACAATGAAATATTTAACGATTTAAACGTCGCATTTGGCACAAGCCTACTTTACAATATTTATTATTTGGAGCAAAATGAATGATTTTATTCCTAGTACTCTTCCGGAAATCAGCAATTGCTGCAACTTTAGATTTGTTACCAGCGAAATCTAGAAAATTGTACGAAAAAGGACATGATTTATTTATGCCCTGGTGTAAGACGAAAACCGTGCGTAACATATCTGAGTCTGTTCTTTTGACTTCCCTATCTGAAAAAGCAAAAACTTTCAAATGTTGAAGTCCCTGGTTCAAGTTCTACATGCTCAAAGCAGTTTTGAATGGAAAGAATAATGTAGATGTATCCAATTATCAAAAACTCAAAGCTTCTTTGAAACGGCAATCAACTGGGTATAGAGCAAAGAAATCTAAAGTTTCTGACACAGCACATGGCGAACGTTTTGTACTAGAAGCACCAGATGAAAAGATTTTAATGTTGAAAGTTGTATTAATAATGCTTGTCGTCGGAAGGAACTCTACAACATGACTCCAAGAGTAGATGGCTACTACGCTGGTGAAGCAGAGAATTTTGCAGATCGCCTCATGGAACGTGAACGGCCTCAGACAGAGGAAGCTAGAAATAGAAGAAATCTTGGAGAGGTACAACATCGACGTGATGGCCCTGCAAGAAAAAAACTTCGCCAAGATAGTACCGAACTTCAAATCAGAGGCTACGAAGTATATAGAGAACAACGCGGAGCAAACGCAGGAGGAGTTGCTCTGCTCGTCAAGAGGATTATAGACCACCACCTCATCGACACTCCGGAAGTGGAGAACATGGAAGACATCGCCATAGTAGTTTCAACGGAACGAAATGGCCCACTCAAGATTATTTCCTGTTACCAGACAACTCAACGTCTGCCCCTACATCATGACCTGATAATACGAGGTACTCAGAAGGTGGCTATAGGAATTTTCAACGCCAAATCGTCAATGTGATGGGTGATGCTGCGATTCCTAGAAGACGACGAGGGAGACGTGCAAGCGATAGGCCCAGATGAACCAACGTTTAACAACGGAAGACATAGGCCCGACGTGCTGGACATAGCTCTGCTCAACGAGATAACTTTCACCGCCGAACTTGAAATCCAAGTCGAAGGCTCCTCGGATCACAACCTCATTCTCGTAAAACTAGGAGATGACGTCCCTGAAGAGGAAGCTTTCACTAAGAGAAGAACTAATTGGGAACAGTTCTGAGCAATTTTACAAAGGAACATAGCACACGTTCCCAGAATCGAGAGTAAAGAAGAATTAGAAGAGACCATCATATCCCTGAAAAACCACATCCAGACAGCGCTAACGGAAAGCACGAGAGAAACTGTAACGAGAAGAGTTGCAATGCCGATGGGAGAACTCCCTGAAGACACCATGCAGCTCATTCGAGACAAAAGGAGGGTTAAGAAACTGGTGCAGGGGACAAGATTCCCAGAACACAGAAGGAAATACAATCAGCTAACCCGAAGAATTAAAGAAACCCTTCAAGAACACAGGCAGAACAGATGGCAACGTCACCTGGAGTCGCTGGATCCTCAGGACAAAAGTATGTGGACCACCCAGAAGGCTCTGCGTGCCTAGCGAAAACCAGTCCCGCCCATCCACGGAGAGAACGGTATTGTCTACACTCGTCAGGAAAAAGCCGAGGCTTTTGCCGACAACTTGGAACTACAGTGTAGAGAAAACCAGATCGACGACGAGGATGACGACTGGCTGGACGACGTAATACGCAGAGTCAGAAGGCTGCGACTCATGCCGGATGACGAAATAATCCCTCAGACTTCTCCAGAAGAAGTCAGAGAAATCCTAAGAAGCCTCAAGCCCCGCATGGCGCCAGGGTGCAACGGAATAGGAAATATGGTACTCAAGAAACTACCCCTCAAAGGAGTAGCAGCAATGGTGAACATCATCATCGCCATTCTGAGACGACGTTTTTCCCCTCCAAGTGGAAGAAAGCCGACATCATCATGATTCCCAAGCCAGGTAAGAATCTAACCGTTTCTTCCAGTTTCAGGCCCATCAGTCTTCTACCAGCGATGAGCAAAGTAGCAGAGAGGATCATCTTGAAGAGACTTAAAGCCCTGACCGATGAGCTGCAGATCATCCCAGATGAGCAGTTCGTCTACAGAATCGAGCACTCCACCGAGCCTCAAGCGTTACGTCTAACGGAACACATTACGGAGGGTTTCAACCATCGACAAGTCACAGGAGCGATCCTTCTCGATGTAGCCAAGGCCTTCGATAAGATTTGGCACGATGGTTTTCTGGCGCAGATGCTGTCGATGGGTTATCCCGTCGGCATCGTCAAGCTAGTGAGATAATACCTTCACCGGAGGCAAGTTCGTGTGAAGATTGCCGACAAGCTGTCCAACTACAGACCCATTGAAGCAGGCGTACCGCAGGGATCGGTACTCTCCCCTCCCACCTGTTCACCATCTACACTTCTGACATGCCAAGAACCGCAAGGACCTCTTTGGCGCTCTACACAGACGACACGGCCATCATCGCAAGATCATGGAGCGCAAGACTTGCCACCCGCAACCTCCAGGAAGCAGCATCCCTTCTGGAAGAGTGGTGCAACAAGTGGAAAGACAAAGTCAATACGGAGAAGAGTAAAGCCATGCTCTTCAAGAGAGTGAGGAAGCAAACTCCCACACAAACTCTCCATGAACGGCGACAATATCCAATGACACGATACCGTCAAGTACCTTGTCATTATCATGGACAGAAGCATGACGTGGAAACAGAACACGGAAGCGATTATACAGAAGGCGAGGACAAGAAGGACTCTACTTTAGGTAGAGAGGTAGACAGAGCCAACTGAACCTGAGGAACAATCTCACGCTCATCAGGACTCTCATCGCACCCATTCTGACCTACGCCTTCGTTCCCTGGGGATACCAAGCAGATACCTACCAGAAGAGAATACAAGCTGTGGAAAACGTCCACTCAGGTGTGCCGTGGATTCACCATTTGTCAGAAACGCAGACATCTTCAGATACCTGGAATTCACCCCGGTAACTGAAGTCATCGAGGACAGAGCGAAGAAACTATACGCCCGCGCAGCACAGCATGGGCATCCGCTGGTCAGGCAGGCGACTGACTACGACCCCAACGACGCTGCTAGGCACAAGATGCCGAAGCTCCAGATCCTGGATAACGGGTAAGTATAACTAACTTTCCTCTCAGCCCGATCTTCAAGCCACGCAAGGAGACAATGACCAAAACACCCAAATCACCAGATCCCGAGGGTATCTAGCAGGCAACCAGCTGTGTACTCTTGCCCTATCCCGTGCTAGCCTCCGACACAATCTTTGAGCTACACAGCCCAAAACTTTCTTCCGACAAAATCAGACCACATGATGCCATTTGGCACCCTGGGTTCCGACTAGTCACACAACCCCAAACCTTTCCAAACTCCAAGAGGGTGCGGCAACAGCCGTTCTCTCTCACGACAGACGAGATACATTCCCTGGAGCCGACATTCCTGCAAAGAAAGAAACTCAAGACAGAGGGGCGCCAGGAGAAATGACTCAGCTGGCTGGGTCCAACAGCCAGGACCAGGGGAAATCTGCTAACTTCGCCTACACCGTCTGCATTTGCAGGGGTGTAGTCGTAAAAAGCAGGCCCGTCCCTTGCGAGGCCGATTCAAGTCTACAGCGATGATTGGGGCAAAGAGCTCAGATCGACCCCTAATCATCCGAGACCGTCATCAACGTCAAGAATATTGGCGCTACAATATGACATTGTGAGAAAAGACTGCATGCTGGTTGTGAAAGTATCGACGACCCACATTGAAAGGACTTTTACGGTAATTGGTGAGACAATTAATGGAATAAATCCACTAAATATTTACGATAAAAATGCAGCTATTCGCCCTATCCATCACAAAGGAATTTTTCTCCAATATCAAACAGAAAAATGTAGGGTCCAACGAATTTGTATTAATATATTTTAAAAAATACCAAGTATAGCCAAGTACCGTAAGTTAATTAATCCTGAACAATATACGGGTCACAACTTTAGGAGATCTTCGCCATCACTATTAACTGGTTCTGGAGCTGATATTTTATCTTATAACGTTATGGAGGATGGAAATTCTCGACAGCTGTGGGATATATAGAAGATAGCATCCAGAACAAAAAGGAAATTTCAAAAATATATTTTCAAATCTCTGCCGATGTAGTCGTTAGTGAAAATCACAGCAACCACCAAATTAATAATAATAATAATAATTTATTAGTCCATTCGATCATAAAGTATGATATAGGATAAGTCAATAAGGAAAATTAATAAATAGGTATATAAACATAATAACAAAGAGAATAAAAAACAAGAAAATATGTAAGTAAGCATACAAGATTTTGAAAACACAAAGACAACAATAAATAAATAATAGCATATAAACACAAAATATATAGGCAGCCTCACAATATTAAATATAACATTAAATTACATTCAGCCAATTTAAAAATAAGAACAATCCTATTATACTTGGGATTAAAATAGGATCACAGTCAAGATTTCCTTAAAAAGTACAACACATATAATCAAAAAAATATTACTACACACGGAATAATAAAGAACATTCATACAATACATAATGTACATATATCACAGAGCATCATTTAAATATTCATTTAATGAATAATAATTTTTATTATACAACATATTTTTAACGTGTGTTTTGTATTTTGTCAAATCGAGTTCTTTGAATGAATTTGGTAATTTATTGTACACCTTTATTGCCAAATAGTGCGGACCTTTTTCAAACACAGATAATCTATGATTTGGAACCTCCAGTATTAATTCATTCCTAGTATTATATGAATGGTTATTCTTTAGAGTAGGTATATTCTGTAATTGATTTTTAGCATAAATGAGCAACTGTAAAATAAATATACACGGCAGAGTTAATATATGTAATTCTTTAAAAATATCTCTACAGCTTGTTCTTCTGTTTGCACCTACTATAAAACGTACTGCTCTTTTTTGTAACTTGAAAACTCGGACACTTTCTGGGGATGCACCCCAAGTCAATAAACCGTAAGAAATCACAGAGTGAAACTGCGCGTAGTAGTAAGTCAATAACACTGATCTACTTACTATCTCTCTCAGTTGATTAATATAATAACATATTGGGGCAATCTTTTTACTAACGGTATCAATATGAAAGGTCCATGAACAATTTTCTGATAAGTGCAAGCCGAGAAATTTTACATGTTTATCTTGTTTAATAGTGCCATATAAATGAATGAAATATTTTTCTCACATATGAACCTATAATTCCAGGAATAAATGTAAAGTATTATTTATATAAATTTTCTTTAAATTATGAATACAATTTTTCATGTAATTTGTTAATAATTAATTAATAAATATTTGATGTAACTTAAATTTTTTGTCTCTTGACTATTAAGTTTCATTTCACACTGTGAGTTAACATTTCTTTACTTCACACTATTTTCTTTATTTTTCACTTGTCAAATTGTTCGTTCTGATTCATTGAAACTGTCAAATAAATGTCATTTTAGGATATCGCGTTACAAAATAGTATATTATTCAACGAACATATGATAATGGCTATTATTCACGAGGGTGAAATTTAAGACACGCCGCAGGCGAGTGTCGTAAATCGCCAGAGTGAATAATAGCCTTTATATGCGAGTAGAATACTATACTTTATCCACAACTATCAAATATTTAATATTTATTTAATTCATCTTCATTTCATGTCTTCAATTTAAGAAAGATTGTGTCACCATACATAATTTTTTCAATTTTTGGGGCAACAAGTTTAATGAGACGATCTCTGCAGCTTCTGTTATCTCTGGTGGTGTCAAGGAAATCTCGCTTTCACTGTCAGTATCTATTTATTTAATTATATTATCCTTTTTGAGTAATAATGTAATATTATTGTAAATAACGTTGAAGTTTAAATCCCACAAATTTTGACGTTTCAAATCACTAAGAGAATTAGGCTTTGACACATTGCCATGCTTACTTGTAAAATAATACAGTTCGTAGGCACGTAGGTAAATGGTATCAAAAACGGGAGATTGTTAATAGATGATACTTTGAAAAAAACTCACTAATGTAGTTTTTGATTGTTCATTAAAGTAACTCTTCGGCATGTACTATTTGAGTGCTTCCTAGATACAACGCTTGTCTTTTGGTTGGTGCAATTTTGTCATTTTAAATTTGAAGTAAAAAGTCACTAACGTCATTTCTTATAAACAACCGACTGTCATTTTTCACTGTAATCAGTGAATAATGAAATCATTATTCACTGCAGGGAATAATGAATAGGTTTATCCTTGAGGAAACACATACATAATGAGTACGTTATTTAATAATCGTGAACAAACATTATTATGTTGGATGCTAGTGTTATAACGAGAAGGTCAAATAAGAAATTGGACAAATTTCTTTTAGAATTTTAAATTGCTAGCATAACCAGATGTCAGGTTATATAGTTTTTCTTTTAGTTCTCATAGATAGCTTTTCTTTCCGCTGTTTGCAAAATACTATAAATAATATGTTTCAAACATTATTATACGACCTAGTAGCGGATAAAGCACCAACAAGGCGACCAAATAATACCTACCAGTACATTGTTTTAAGTTATTAAAATGTAATGGTAGTGCGCTACATCGGTAATAATAACATATGTAGGTACATATATTTATGCTGATGATTTATACAAAAAGAATACAAAGATGCATAGCACAGATTTTATCATGAATTTTTATTTTAAGGTGTCTTTATTCTGTTCTGAAATCAGATTTAGAGACAAGAAACACACAGTTTAAATATGGTTCTTCATAATCACAAACTCTTATATAGTTCCGCTTTTTTAAACCCGTCCTGCAGTCATAATCACATTCAAGTGAAGGGTAATTCTATCACCCACCGCCTGGATTAATATCATGTATGTTGAATATGAAATACATTACTAACGAATTTTATGAACGATATATTTTAAATATTTGATACTGAAATAAAACTATAAATATCAAAATACTTAGTAAATTTACTATCCTTTGTAAAAATAAACTTTTGACGTAAACCGTAACCGTAAATCTAGCCTCTTAAATGTATAAGAAAGCATCGATATAAAACTTCGTTGAGCGTGACCTTCCGTCTGTATTAACAACCTTCTCCTTCCACCCCTGATAAATGAGAAAGAAGGGTGTGTTTTAAAAATCCTACGTATCAAGGTGGGGGGAGGGAATAAAAGAAGTACATTTTTATTATTTCCCAGGGCGAATAAGAACGAGGTTTTCTACCCCTCTTTTACGTATTCTTTTTATGGTCTCTTTCTAACTCGAGCAGTGAAAAGTAAGCGCTACCCTTATAACGTTCTTCTTTTCTGTCCAATTACAGCTGGCAGTATTGATATTTCACTTAGGTTTGCGTGTATTACAATCAGTCTCTCTCTGTTTTGTGCTTGTTGGGTTGGAATTTTTAAGTCTGAAATACTTGTTTCTAGTTCTTATTGGTTTGAAGGGACTTAAACAAGATAATATAAATTCAAGGAAACTGTCGCTGCTACTTATATAAGTATTCTAATTAAACTTCTTCATTTTTGTACTTTATACTAAGTGCTCAAATAATATCGACCTACTGTCCGTGGTTAATATATTTATCAATATTACCATATAAAAATTATATCGCAATCGATGACAGTTAGTTTATTTTTAATTAACCGAAAAACAGTACTAAGTTTCCCAATTTTTGTTTAACTTTTACGTAGTATATATAATAAAAAATAAGTTTTGCGTAAGCTTCCATGCACAGCAAATTACAACAACCTACATGAATTTCGACAACTAAATTGAAAATAACTAAAACTGAAATAAAACTAAAGTATTTTCACGAAGGCAGACAGATGAAATGCGAGCCTGCAGACGATTTCTGCAAGCTTCCTTGACAGCCTATCGCACCAACATCTCAGTTATTCAAGAATACGTCCTCCAAAGCGACTCTCCAGCAACTTATTTCTGGAATATTTTCATTATTTGGCCACATCTACCAGGGAGGATACAATACAGAACGGTTGATTGACTCGGGAAACCCAGATGGTAAGAGTCGAAGAGGACGACCGCCAAAGAGTTGGGCTAATGTCATCAACTAGTTGGAAAATAGCTCTTGTGAGGCCTTGCACTCAACAGTCAGCCACGATAGATGGCGTGAGGCTGTCAGACATGCTATACGGCAAAGGGAGGCCAACTACAACTAGAACAATACATGTATTACAAAACGAACATCAATACGTTGTGAACAAGAAGAAGATTATTATTAGAGCTGAGTGATGACAATTATTATTCTTTCGATTTTAATTGTTAAACTACCAATTAGCCCTAATAGATTAATTATAATTTTCGAATATCCTCAATTACCTCAAAATAATAAATCCAAGAACAAGATGTGAAAAAAATCGATAATGTACGAAATTGATTTTAAAACCAAAACTAATCAATGATTCAAATAGTTCTAATTAGGTTCCAAAAAGATATGAACTAAAAATGGGAGAACTAATTAATGCTAATGTTGAATTTTTTTTTTGTAAAAGTAGCACATATAAATCCATATGCGATACTGAAAAGGACAGCGCTATTTTGTGCAATACTAGCAGAGATACATCTAAGTTAAATAGCCGAGACTCATACACAGTTGAACGTCAACTAAACATGAAACATATTCTTTATAGGATTTTTCAAACAGCTGAAAAAAAACTATCTATGATAACTAAAAAAAACTATATGTAAAAAATATTAATGAAATCTTTGCATTCTTTCGATAACCTGACTTCTGGTTATGCTAGCAAATCAAAATCCTAAAGTAAATTTGTCCAATTTCTTATTTGACATTCTCATTATAACACTAGCATCCAATATAGTCCCCTACGGCTAAGCAGATTTAATCAGTATCTACATGACCTCCTACGGTATGAAGATTCGGTTGAAAATGAGAACAAAGGCCAAAAATGGATTTATTTACCTACCTTGTCTTAATTTCTTTTTCTTTTTCATTCTAATGGGTTACATTTGCATAAAATCTCTCATTCAGTTTCTTGGAAATGCTTAGCATTTGAATCGTATTTCGCCCTTATTCTGAGCTCATCAGAAAGGTACAAAGCCACCCATAACGATGTTTCATGCAAAACCAAAGCAATATCCATGAAATATTTATATTTGACATTGACTGATAAAGAAACAACCTATCTATTAGCTAACTAGTATTGGAGCCTATATACTCTACGCATGTTTAAAAGGGAATTGTTTATTATTTGTTTGCTTATAGTAATGAAACATAATTTTTATAGGATTTTGCAAACAGCGGAAAAAAAACTATCCATGAGAACTAAAAGAAAAACTGTATGTAAAAATATTAATGAAATCTTTGCATTCTTTCGATAACCTGACTTCTGGTTATGCTAGCAAATAAAAATCCTAAAATAAATTTGTCCAATTTCTTATTTGACATTCTTATTATAACACTAGCATCCAACGTAGTCCCTACGGCTAAGCAGATTAAAGTATTATCTACATGACCCCCTACGGCATGAAGATTCAGTTAAAATTGAGAACAAAGGCCAAAAATGAATTTATTTACCTACCTTGTCTTAATTTTTTTTCTTTTTCATTCTAATGGATGACATTTTCATAAAATCTCTCATTCAGTTTCTTGGAAATGCTTAACCTTTGAAACGTTTTTCGCCCTTATTCTGAGATCATCAGAAAGGCACAAAGCCACTCATAACGATGTTTCACGCAAAACCAAATGAGACACATAGTGGACAACCCCTAAATTCAAAACCTAGGGTGTCTGGAATGGAGTTGCACATTTGAAAAACCGAAACAACATCCATTATCCACCAGCATTGCCAGTGTAGGAGCTGGGGATCGAGCCCAGTACTCTATAGACAGTGACTAAGCGCGCTCGCCACTAAGACGATTTAGCCCGCTGAGCTACCGTGCCGTGCCGGTAGTAGTATGTTTCATATATGTTAACAGTTTCAAATATTAGAAAATCACATTTACTGTAATATTTACAGTTGAGTTTGTAATACGTCTCGGTCACTTAAATATCGTGTATTAAAATATATACATTTATTTTCATAAGTAACTAAAATATGTTTTAATTAAAGTTCATTTTCATCACTATAATAGATATATGATGAACTAAATATAGTTTGCATCTTCGTAGTAATTAAAACTGTAATTCCTTTTTGTAGATGAGTAAAAAGTTACATAAAAGATAGACTTTAATTTTAGCGCAAGGCGGCAGTGTCGTCTTATAATACTTATTATTTTATGTAAATGAGATAAAAGTAAAAAGCTATTCTCGAGCTTATTTACATAATGAGAATGTTAAAGCCCTGCTTTTTATTGATGCTAAATCACAATGGAACTTTACAATGTCTGTGGCTAACTTGTACTTTATTATTAATTGACTACAGTTACTTATTAATTAAAATGGATAGATACATACAGGGTGTTTAATAATTGTTACGTTTCACTTTCAGGAAGAATTCCTTTCATCAAAACAAAACAAACTACATGAATCTGAAAATGCACCGATCCTGAGATACAGGGAGAGCGTAAATAAATAAAAACAGGCCAAGTGCAAGTCATATTTGTGCAATTAGTATTTCGCACCATCAGTTGTATTTAAACATAAATTTGATATATTTATACACATTATGCCGCAAAACAAGGTCTGTCATCGAATTTTCTTTTTATGTACCAAAAAAATGATCCGAGCCCAATGTTCATGATTTTGTTGATATTCTTCGGAGCGATACATTGGGAGATATGGTGGAAGAACAACGAGTTCTAGTCATTTTTTCAGAGAAGTATTAAGAAGAAATCATGGAAAACAAATGATATATTCTTGCCTTTGCAAACTTTCTTTTGGCACCTTACAAGATGAAAATAATATTTCAATTTCCCATTTTACCCCAGAAACTGACCCCCAAAATCAAATTTTACTTTTGTACTTCACGTCGTAACGGGGCCACAACTCCCTACAACTCTCCCAAATTTCATTTTTCGACGTGAAACAGTCTCCGCGAAAAGCTCCTGTGACAGACGTATGGACGGACACACCGAGGTGTGTGTTCTGTGTTAATGATTTTGGTACGGAACGCTAAAAATATTACCAATTTTTAAAAATATTCCGAAAATGGCGTGAAATGTTTAAATTAAATTAAGTGTGTGCTCATTTCTTCTAAGCGGGAACATCCTCCTAGTATTCAGTCTATTTCTCAACAATCAGTGGCGCCACAATAGCGTTACAGTGCCCCTTCTAATAATAAAACATGATCAAAACGAATACGCCATTTTTAAAACTTATAGTCGATTTAATAACAAAGATTAATCTCGCAACTTTCCAGTGGTGTTTTCTAAAGTAGGAGACATCTTTGCTACTAGTTTAACGCAAGGTGTTGATTTTGAAGAGGTATCTTATTATTTTACAATTAAAAATATAAGTAAATAAAATTCAGTGACGCAGATACCGGAAGTTAATATCATATTTTTCCTTAAAAACGCTGCTGATATATAGCAAAATAGATAATACTCTTATGGAGAGTATTTATTGTCCTGAATAAAATATTGCTGCAATATTTCTCTCTCATGTATTCGACTCGGATGATGGTGTATGAGAAATTGTATAATACTCGTTTCAGTGTATATTTTACAAAATTCTAGGCCTGTCTTAAATCATATAGCATCGACACCCAACCAAGTTATTAGGTAAAGATGTTTGAGATACTCTCACGTCAATTGACAGAAATATGACTGAATTATCGATAATTCTTTTCTAGACATTTACGGAAAATTTGTACTGATATAGAAACTAAGTAATTTCAAGAAGAGTTTCATCAGTCCTCACATAGTTGTTAGATCTAGTACAAGATGTACATTATAATATATGGTGAACTGCTAATCGTGAAGAATATTCTAATACAATCTTTATCGAGAGTCCTTGCAAGCTCTATAGCAGTCTTAGGAGTGTTCAGATCAGGATGCTCTTCAACGATGTGGAAAACCTACCCCTCTATTACCATGATTTCCTAGAATATCGAATTTGTATTGATATAAATGTAAGATTGCGACAGTGTTGACATTCGTGCGACCGTGCATAAAATAAATATCCATACATTTTTTATTCGAATATTATTATTACAAACGCGAGCAGACCTATAAGATCCGTACCACTCAGACCTGTCGGCCCATTGTACATTTGCGGTGTGTGGGATTCCCTAGAAGAGACCAGTGCTCTCCACAAAAGATAGCAGTCTGTTCCAGAGTTGATCCCGTGATTCCTCCGGCTGTAGAAATTGCCTTTGGAGATGCCTATACCTTGACGCATCTAGAGGTGCGCAAGTGCATAGAATATGAGTGGTGATTTCATCCTTCACTCCACACATCCGACAAGCAGGGTTGTTTTTCAATCGCATTGTATGGAGAAGCCACTATCCGTTTCATTTCTTTTTCGAGCCCAAGCAGCCACTTAGTGATCGAGTCAGTCGAGGGCTCCTTTATATGGAGCCTCATTTGCCTCATTCCAGGGGCCTGAGTCCAATAGTTGTTGAACCTTGCCATGGCCCAGTCTCGTAACTCTGTTTGAGTCCGACTTCTTGGCAGACCGAAGGCTGGCTCAGGGCCAGAGAAAGGAATTGTTGCTCCTTCTCCCGCCAACCGGTCTGCTTCTTCGATGCCATCCACACCTCTGTGCCCGGGCACCCATATGAGTTTGACAGAATTGCGATCACACGATTCTCTCAAAATATCCCGACGGTTTAAGATCAGCCTTGATCTCACCCTGTTTGATGCAAGAGCCCTCAAGGCTACCTGGCTGTCACATATGTAAATATGTTTGTTGACGAAACCTGTTCTGAGATTCTCCCTCTCACACATCAATATGGCGTATGCTTCTACTTGGAATGAACTGGAATACTTTTCAAGTGCCCATATGAGTTTGACAGAATTGCGATCACACAATACTCTCAAAATATCCCGACGGTTTAAGATCAGCCTTGATGCCACCTTGTTTGACGCAAGAGCCCTCAAGGCTACCTGGCTGTCACATGTAAATATGTTTGTTGACGAAACCTCTTCTGAGATTCTCCCTCTCACACATCAATATGGCGTATGCTTCTACTTGGAATGCACTGGAATACTTTTCAAGTGGCACCGATATACGAGCCCATAATTTGCATCCATGTATGCCAGCATCAGTTCCCTTCTTAGTCTTAGATCCGTCTGTGTACCATTCGAGACCTTCAGGACTCAGAAGACGATCTTTATCACGCTCCTATTCCTCACGACTGGGAAACACAACAGAGTAAGGAATAGTGAACTCGTAGACGGGGAGACACCGGCTATCTGATTGAGTGATGACCTGGTCCCTTACCGGTAGATTATGGGCCTTTGAATGTCCCCACTCCCGGCCCGTCTCGTTCCACATTCCATTTTTGAACAGCCTATTTGCTGCTTTTCTGGCTTCTAGTTCCACCTCGATGTGCAAGGGAATGTCGATATAAGGAGTTTTACCATTACAGTATATGTTCAAAGAGCGATCTTCGGACTTATTCCCCATTTTAGACCAAAGACCCATAGGGAAGCGCACGCTTTTCTCGTTTGAGCTCCATGTAGTCCTTCCATGACAACTTGGAGTCCTGGATTACCCCAAGATACCTTATTGTACGGAAAAGAAGCAAATGTGTGCCCATAAGAGAAGGAAGCTAGAAATGCTTATTTTCCCCCTTACAGTGAACAGTATTAGCTCTGTTTTTCCAGGGTTGACAGAGAGGCCATGTCTGTTACAGCATTCCTAAACTATGATGAGAGCACATTGCATGAGCTCTGTAACAATCATTTCAAATTGGCCTCTTATCATGATAGCCAAATCATCTGCATACGCTTGTGCATAGAAACCCGCTTCGTTCAGTTCAGCCAGTAGCCCACAATAGTGGGGATAGTACTCCTCCCCTCGGCCCACTTTGGTCCTAACCATCTCGTTACGAAGCGTGATCTCAATGTTCCGTGTGCTCAACATGAACGATATCCATCTGATAGTGGTACCGTCCACATTGCGGTTTGCAACTGCCTGAGAGAGAAAGACTCGACGGGAGGGTTATTAGACGCTCCTTCGATGTCCAAAAATACTACCAAGGCAAGTTCTTTCTGTTGTGCATTTTCAGCTCAGAAGACAAGCTGATGAAGGGCTGTCTCTGCAGATTCCCAGCCTGGTATGCATGCTGAATGTCCTCTAAAACATTGAACTGATGTAACCGATTGATGGGAAAGAGCTCTGGTCAGTTCGTGCTAGTAACATGCAACCACTACAGGTAGCATAATACTGTCAGATATATCACGCATCAAAAGTAGGTCAATTACAATGATGTAAAGAAGAAGAAAACAGCTTTAGTAAAAAAATTGGCACTAGTAGTTTTTGTTTCGTGGGTTTTATGTTATGCGCAAAGTTATTGAACCTATTGAGTTTTCTTTTGTTTTGGCCGGATTTTGCGTTATGCTTTTTGGTCCTTAACAAAACTCATTGCTTAAAATTACTTGCAATAATATAATTGACGAAACATTAAAACTGAGCAAAAATATTTGTTAATAACATGTTGTTCCATATTACTTCTTCATTTGAAACTGCATTACGTTTGAATTACTAATTTATACTATTAACTATTGCCATAATTAGTAATCTTTGTGAGCACACTTAAATTTTGCTTAATTGAAAATGTGTTATTAAATTTGTTTTGTCATTTATCTAGATAAATGTGAAGCAATCATGTTAATAGGTTGAAACTATAGTAAGCTAGACGGACTAATTACTAAATCAAGATGTACGTTTTATAAGTCTTTGTTTAGTTTACTATATATTTATCTTACTTGTAATTATATTATTATAAAAAATAACATTATATTTTTACTTTCAGATTAGTCGTTGAATGTTGCCTTAAATCTGACTACACGAACTCTATACCGAATTAAATTGGGAATAAAGAAAAATCAATAAATCCTATAGAATCCATCTGAAATTTAAATTTAGCAGTACGACGGAGAATAAAGGAGAAAAGAAAAGTATAGGAGAAGAAGAGATGCGGAGGGAAGTGACAAATTAAGACTAAGACATTTTGAGACATCCTAATCTTAATTCTAAGATAAATTGGTCCTGGAAAATACTTTCATTAATTAATCTAGATCAACTTATCTAGCTATCTAAGACTTGCCATTTAAATTGTACCATCATCTCCTTTGAAACGTTTTATTTATTTTTTGATAGAAACTTCTTGGTTGATGACTTTATCGTACTAAAATATTTCTCTGTTTAAATTAATATTTTAATGAAGCGTCTTAAAAAATATGTATTTATCTTTTCATATTTCAGTAGCTTTACGAGGTGGCATTTTGGTCAGTGAAAAAGTATGAATTAATTGAGTGTTCTACTGTACTAATAAAAGAATATTTGGTTCTGCAACAAACTTAAGTTGTAAAATTATATGCTTTTATTTTTAATTTTATATGTACTATTTAAAACTCATTGTTGAAAAAGAATGTTACTATTTGGTAGTATAATGTGGACTCTACCATTTTAATTAACTAATTAATATCTATTGTCGAATGTTGGGTTGAATTGCAGCGTCTTGGAGGTAAAGACACCTACAGAAGAAGAATATTTTACGGTTGAAGACAAAACTTTATTTATACTGCAAAATCTTGCAAGTAACAGAAATAATCTTGTACTGAAAAATAAAAACTAAAAACATTTTTTTTTACAATTGATATACCAAAAGGAAAACAAATAAACATTTAATATATGGGATGAGTAATAAGTACAAAGTAACTGAAGAATTTTCGCCTCGAGATATAAGATTTAATATGTTATGATTTTGAGCAAATAACTTGCGTTCACTTTTGTATCATTACCTACAATTTGTGACAAAAGGTAATTTTGTTCAAATATTCATTTTATTTCTCTTTTCAAAACCATTGAAAAATGTTATTCTGAGTATTTAGCAGATAACTTTCATACCCTCAATACACATGCAGACTCAATTTGGGACACATACTTATTTCTTACAATTTTTAGAAATAATTACGAATTTATTTACTTTGTTTTTAAGAAAGTATGTGTTTGTGTATATTTTTGTATTTTATGTTTGTTACTGAATTATTTAATACTACTATGTTCACATTGTTATAGGTATTCAACATTATTCGACACATGTAAATATATTGTATGTACTGACGTTAATAAATGATAATATTATTAGTATTTTTATTGCATATTTTTGAGTTTTTGTGAAAAAAACCACATGCATTTTTTTCATTACAAATTATTTAGTTACTACACTTATTTTTTTAATACAACCACAGATGGAATGTCTCTAGTCAATAGCACTTTGAATATTTCTGATAAGGAACATTTTTATTTATTTAAACGTGCATTTAAAATATCAGAAATGTAATGATTTACTTTAAACGTAATTTTCTTAACCATAAAATGTTTTAATTTCGGGAAAACTACCACACGGGTGAAAGTGCAGTCAAATATTTAATAATTAGGTTCTTCAACAAGTAATAACCCTAATTATAGATGCCATATGTTTTAGGTGCAATTATTGTATTAAGAAAAGTTTTGGAACCTTATTTTAAAATTATAGTACACGCCTTATTTATTATTTTATGATCGAAAGTAGCAATATGGTCCTTTTTAAATGTCGTTGATTAAAAAAACGACAATGATTGTTCGAATCTTTGAAAAAATGCTACCGTTAAATTAGATCTAAAGTTCGGTTATACTATTATTAGGTACTTGAACCGTATACGTTAAAAAACAAGTAAAAGTTACATTCGGAAGTTGTCAATATATCATTCTAGTACATTTTACTTTTTTCATTTACCGTAGAAGTATTGTAATAAAACCTATTCCTTATATAATTTGTAAACAGTAGAACAAAACATCACTCTCCGGATTTTCATGTTTCAAATTAATGTGGCTTACGAAAATTAATATCTTTCAATCTCAGGTCTGTTGCCTGTCTGTTGGCGCAGTACCCACCTAAAAAGACCATGTTGACGCAGAAAGGTAATATTTGGTAGATGAGAGTTGCCGCTATTACCAACGAAGAACTGAGATACACTTTTAGTGAAATATACGCAGGATATACAGGGGTATTCACGGAAAGCGAGTATTAGACGTTTCTTGGTATTTGTTCTGTTTAGAACTTTGAAAATTGGTCTAATGGGAATTCTGGAAATGGTGGATCCAAAGAAAATATTGTCATGCATGTGTTACTTTCACTTACACTGGATGTAGCACCTAACTTTGTAATTTTAAATGGAACACCCTATTATTTTCTTCCATATTGGATTCCTCATAAAATTTTACCTTGGGTTTATATACCATAATATACCCTTAAACCTACCAGTTGTTGAGATAATTAATATATTTGGAGATTTTTTCCGAAAAAAAATCGATATCTTCTGTCATGAGGTCGATATAGAGACTTTCTTTTCAAACTCATACAAGTACTCTATGATCTACCAAAAAATGTCTTATATTTTCACAATACCATACAGGGAATTTCATTTTTACAGCCGGACATTATTTTAGTCCAAAAGTGATTTTTTTCAAATGTAAACCCTTGTATATCTTTGTATAATTAAATAGAGTGTTAAATTCTGCATCAATTGATATTAACATTCCCTTACCTACCTCTTTTAATTTTTTTTATTATGGACGAATTTTTGTAAAATGCACATGCAAAGTTAGCACGGTTTGTTAGTAGCCAATACAAGTCACCTAAATTGTTTCTTTTTTATCACAAACGAGAATAATCATGTAGATAATTGATAATTCTTTGTTTATTATCAAGATAACAACATCAAAAACAAAACATCATTTGATCAGATTTATAACAACTACTTTGGACAAAATTTGCAAAATTAATAAACACGTTGAATATAAATATTTAATGCAACAACTGTTCAAAATGCCCTCCACCTTGCTACTGAGAAGTCAATATCCTTGAAGTTACAGCAGTTATAGTGGCTTAGAGAATTTATTTGCTGAAATGCAGCCCGTACTCTCTTCTTCAGAACTTCTTTGGTAGTAGCCGAGGTGGCATATATAATATTTGTAATATTACCCCAAAGGTAAAAAGTCTAAGGGAATCAAATCAGGGAACCTTGCTGGCCATCTCCAAGATATAATATGTGGACCGCAACGACCCATTAGATAGTACATAGAATTTTAAAGATTTAGGCGCAAATTATCAATAAAAGTAACAACTCATGTTCAAAAAATTTCCACGTATTTATTGCTACTTAAGTTCTTCTACTAGACATGATACTTATACCTGTTATCTACTAAAAATCAGAAAACTTTAAAAGTAAATGTGTCCTAGAAATTTGATTCTCGCACCGCATGAGAATTTCGTTGTGTCCATCATCATCATCATGATCATAACAAATTTTATTTTAAATTAATAATATACAAACATTGCCTCCCCGAATTGCGATTCGGAACCAACCAGACAACCACGTCGCGCAGCGTCGTCTGAAGGAAAAAGTGTGTGATAGAGAAAAGTTATGGTTAAGGAAAGTGTGGCTAGAGAGGTTGCCGAAAGATAGGCAACGCCTGATATGGTAGGGGGTGTTTGATCTGGAATGGGGCATTATGCATCCTGATTCTGGTTATGTTGCGTGTTGTTGTGTCCAGTGGTGTACATTTCGTCTGTTAAAAATTCCTCCTTTGGAAAATTTAGCTTCGTCAGTTCAAATAATCCTTTAAATAAATTATGATTCTCTTGAAGACTTACGATCACATGCTTACAGAAATCTGTTCTAAGTGAATAAATACTACGTTCCTATACTATCGCTACCACTCGGCAACACTAACACGGTGTTTACATTAATAAAATAAAACATTCTACAATTTTTCATTGCCTACTAAGTATGTGGCTGTATGTACATTATACAGTGTTGACTGTATATATACATTTTACAAAACTTTGTCCATAATAAAAAATCGAGAGAGATAGGTATAGGGAATGCTAATATCAATTGATGCAAAGTTCATCACACTATTAAATTCTGTAATAATATACAGGGGGTTGCATTTGGTACTGTATGATATTGTGAAAATATAAGGCAATTCTTAGTTAGATAATAGAATACTTGTATGAGTTTGAAGAGAAAGCCTCTAAATCGGTCAGATGATAGAAGATATCGATTTTTTTTCGGAAGGGTAGAAACTGCCCACAAGCTCCAAAAATATTAATTCTCTCGAAAACTAGTAGGTTTAAGGGTATATTATGGTACATACACCCAAGCTAAAATTTTATGAGGAATCCAAATATGGAATGAAATAGAGGAGTTCAATTTAAAATAACAAAGTTAGGTACTAAATCTGGTGTAAGCGGAAGAAACACATGGATAAAATTACATCCACCTTATACAGAAACCCCCTTAGCCCAATTTTCAAATGTCTAAGCTGAACAGATCCCAAGAAACGTCTAATAGCAACTTTCCGTGAATAACCCTGTATACATATACATATATACCTACACGGTTATATACAGACAAATCAGTTCCGAGTTCAACGTGCCATGAAACGGATTTCTGTACAATTTTTTTCCTGCAATAATTATTAAACATTATTGTTCTATTTGAGTATACCTAGCGAAATAAATCAAATACAAATAGGTGCAATAAGATACGACATTGTTTGGGGATCATGATACACGAATTTATTTTCTGAATTCTTCTAAATTGTATTGTTTTTTTAAATTTTTGCCTAAATGAATCAAAATAAAACAAAAAATATATGATTAATTTTCCGGCCTTAAACATGGTTTTATTTTATTTTTTAAATTAGAAATATGATAGCTCTTGAAGTTGTAGTTTGTAACGTTGACATAAATTTAAATTTTGAATATAAATCATGAAGAAACCTGAGGGTAGTTTTATCTGTATGTTTATGTTAATCCATTCTTATATGGCATGTACCGTGGATTAGTTGAGAAGTTACCTAATTCCGCAAACTTGAGGTTTTAAAACCTCTAATCCAGTGTTTTACTTAAAATGTCTCTCTTCCCCCATACTTCACATACCAAAGAAACTTAATTTCATGAATGTATATACATATAGAGTAATGCATTGAAAATGCGAGATTTATATACAATTTGTTCCGTCTCTAAAATTAGGATAAAACAGTAAAATAATTTCCACTATTTACATAATATTGTTTGATAGTGATATACATATAACGATATATATAACGCGTGAATTTTATTATATGTTACTATTATTATTGACATGATGATATAAAGCGATGAAAAATGAGAAATAATCTCTACATTATTTATTTTGTGTATTTACACAGGGCGGAATAGGAATTCTCAATCATTTTCAAGTCAGACAAACATTATTTTCAATATTGGCTCTCGTCAAAGAGTCTATCGTTGCAGTTGTAGAGTATATATTCAATTTATTAATTATTTTTTATTATCCCCTTTGTCCACTCGGGGATTCAAAACTTTAGGCCTTCAGTAATTTTGTGCGGGAGCGGACTACCCATTTCGAGACAACAGACACACAAACAGTGTTTGAGTATACTAGGATTAATTGCTTTTCCAAATAATTCCAAATGTATCAGCCAGGAATCGAACCCGGAAATTCGAGATTTTAAATTTTAGCGACAAAATTTTTTCCCCTATCTGTCGATCTGTGTCTGTCAGTCTGCCTGAAACTTTTCTTGTGCGTACGTTTTCTCTGAAACGGTTTAAAATATTGACTTGTACACATATGTATTATAACGAGATCTGGAACTGGACTGTCTTTTGAACATATCCGGTGGAGGGTTGGGGTTAAATAGGCGTTAATAGGAGAAAATAAGTAAAGCAAGCTGGTCAGAGTTAAAAAATTTAGGATTTGGTGTATATACTAGAAGCCAAGGCCTCAGATTTTTTTACAATATTTTGTATCTCCCATACCACCCTACTCCATTATTATTAAACGGGTTGATAAAATAAAATTGAGATATTTACATGAAATTTGGTACACGAAGATTTAAATAGGCTTACTCAAAAATTTAATGCAAACAGGCTAAAAATAAATGAAGCAAAATTAAAGTGTATGTTTATAGGATCCGACTGGGCTTATAAAAACTTTTGCAATTTACAAATAAAAGTCAAAATTGGCAATAAGGAGCTGGATTTTCAAGATGACATTAAATACCTGGGATTATTAATAGATAGGAATTTAAAATTTAAGAATCATGTGGATTATATTTCTAAAAAAAATGTTAAAAAAATAGGATACTTTTTATAGACTTATACTACTATATTATATAACAGTATTATTTTACCCCATTTTACCTACTGTTCGTCAGTTATATATGTATCTCAAGTAAACTGTTACAGGCTACAGATTGTTGCCACGGTTCGCTTTGAACGTTAAATATTTTGTATGTTGTCCCTCAATTTAAGCAACCAGTGAAACACATTACTTGAGTTATTGGCTGTTATCTTTCTATAATCAATATCAATTACACTAATTATCGAGCAAGGCGATTCATAGGCGCGAGCGCTAAGCTGTCTTTAATGTTATTCTTTTAAAATTTATATCTTACCTCATAGATAACATGAAGCAATGTAACCAAATGCCCCAGATAGCGTATTTTTATTACTATTAGCGCCGAGACCTTATATATCCGTTTTATTAATTTTTGGAAGTAAAACCCCGCATCCCTTTCCCGATGTTGGCCTATTTTCTTCGATTAATGTTGTGTTAGTATTTGTTCTGGTGTGGTAGTAATTAATTGGTGGGTGCTGTCAAATTTAAAAGGTATCCTTCTAGAAGGTATCTGTTTCCGGCTGTCGAGTGATAAGGGTCGACATTTTCTGTTGTTATGAAAAATTTAATTTAGAATTATCCTACGGGGATCTATTCATTTTTCAACAGTGATTTTAGAGATTTTCATTGTTTTGGTGAAGAAGCTGAAGTCTTCGTTTAGTGTAATGAAAATCGTGCCTTTTTAAAGGGATTTAGTGTGTGCCCATTATCCTCGCACGTGAGTAGTACCTTTTCTTTAAAATTTGGTATCTTCTGACCAATTGTTTATAATTTTGCAGTCGACAGGATAATCTACCACAGTCCACATATAACAGTGGATTCGTGTGCTATTTTTCTATTTGTGATTTGACAATTACCCTCGAGAGAGAGGTAAGCAAACTTTCACCTTGATATTTGTTTCTCTTACTTAAGGGGTTATAACGCATTTTAGGGTTCTTGTACGGAGTTTACTTTTATGGTGTTGCATGGTGCTGGTATGTTGATTCTACCGTGCTTCTAAGGGCCTAGCAGAGTGTGCCAGTGGACGGCATTGTCGTATGCTGTTACCTCAGGACTCGCAGTTCGTACAGGGAAGCGTATTTGGGGGCAGGCGTCGTGACTATCCTAGAAACGTCCCGGTGTCATCTCTAGTTTGACGCCGTAGAGTAAGAGACCGCACGAGGAAGTTAAACATTCAAAAAAAAAGGCATATAGAAGATAATTTAAGGTCAGTCAGTTGCGTGCGATTGTTAAGCATTCTGTTATTGCTAATACCATACATATTTGTCCATGATAAAATTACTAACCCTCACTTAATTCATTTAAATATTAATATTAGAGTAGAATACTCACTGTAAACAAGACATAGCTATGTACTTGGGGAGAAACCTGTGATACTTTTATATATTTATATATTTGGTATAAATATGTTTCTTTAAATTAATCGTCTTTTATGACTATCTGTTTCATTGTCTAATTAAGTTTTTTTTGTTTATTTCGAATCTGACATATAGTAGAGTGTGTTCAATATAAATCATTTTTGCTATATATATTTAGTTATTTATTTTTATTTTATGCCCCAACTAAAAAGGACCCTGAGACTCTTGCTAATTGACAAAAAAACAACTTTGTCAGGAGCACTTAGCTCATAGATTGGCGTGGCATTGTACAAAATAAATCCATGCGTATCATCTTAGGTGTAAATCAATTTACACATATTAACACAATGTTGGAAATATTAGGTTGGCTCGATGTAAAAAAGAATATGTATATTCAAACAATGTTATTTATTTACAAAATATTAAATAAGATGGTACCAGATTATTTATCCTCGAGGCTAGTGAGTGTAAATGAAGTCCATTCCTATAACACTAGGAATAAAAACAACTGTTATGTAAATAACACAACTAACACCCTCACGTACAATAGCCTATTTCATAAAGGTATTATTGAATATAACTCTCTACCCAACGTCCTGAAAACTGTTAATAACATTCGTTTATTCAAATCGAAGCTTATTAAGCATGTAAAGGAAAATATGTAAATATAGATATGGATATATATGTGTGTACATATATGTATGTATATGTATATATGGGTATATAAAATGCAAGTGTATGTTATTCGTGAGCTGTTTATATTATTACTTATTATTATGTTATTTATGTTATTCATGTTATTAGTAGGTCAGTCATAAATTTTTATTATTATTATTATTATTAATATTTGTATATTATTGGGAGACATGCACTAAATTAGTTCATCTACTATTGTATTTACTTTACTATTGCCATGTATTATCTTTTAGATAAATAAATGCTATTCATTCATTCATTCATTCAAATAAATAAAAAACCGCTGCAGGAATCACTACTTCCACATCCAGATTTTCCATTTAAGTTTCTTTAACGGAAACCATCCATAAGAGAATTTTAATAATACCTGAGGCAGATGTCATAAAAAATTTGAGGCGTTGGTTTTTAGCATGTATGCCAAAAATGAAGTTTCTGGAATTTTATTAGCTTGCTCTACTTATTTTCCCCAATTTACACCCCCCACCCCACCCCTTTAACGAAATCATCTCAATCAAAAGTCATTATAATACACACGTACATCAAATTTCAAGTGAATATCTCAATTTTGTTTTATCAACCCCTTCAATAATGGAGTAGAGGAGGTGTTGGGGTTTGAGAAATACGAAAAAGAAATTTGAGACCTTGGCTTCTTGTATTTTCACCAAATCTCAAGTTTCTGTACTCTTGTCAGCTTGTTTTACTCATTTTCCCCTATTTACCTCTATTTACCCCCCACCTCTTCAACGGGATCATCTCAAAATATAGTCTATTTCTACACGTCGTTATAAAACATACGCGTACCAAATGTTATAAAAACATGGGGCTTTGACTTCTCTAGTATATTCACCAAATCAAAGTTTCTGTATTCTTACCAGCTTGCTTTATCTATTTTTCCTTATTTACCTCTACTTATCCCCGAATTCTTCACCCGAATCATCACCAAATATAAACTAATTGCAGATATGGTATATACATGTAAGTACCAAATTTCAAGTGAATATCACAATGTTAATTTATCAACTCGCTTTAATCTGGGAGTGGAGCTGGTGGGGAGAGTTGAAAAATATTGTAAAAAATCTGAAGCCTTGACTTATAAGACACCGAATCCACAATTTCTGTATTCTTACCTGCTTGCTTAACTTATTTTCCCCTATTTACTCCTATTTAGCCCCCAACCCTTGAACGGAATAATTCAAAATATAATCTAGTTCCAGATGTTGTTATGATATATATGTGTATAAAATTTCAAGTGAATATCTCAATTTCATTTTATCAACCCCTTTAATACTGAAGTGGGGGTGGTGGGAGGATGGAAAATATTATAAACATAATAAAGGTTTGAGGCCATTACTTCTAATATATACACCTAGTCCAAGTTTCTGTATTCTTATCAGATTACTTTACTCATTTTCCCCTTTTTATCTCTACTTACCCCCTAACCCTTCAACGGAATCATCTCAAAATATAGTGTAGTAATCGTTGTAATACATACGTGTACCTTTCCCTTTTTTAATGTTCGCCAAACTCTTGTCTTAGGTACTGCTAACTCATTACTTATTTTTCTAGCACTTATGGATGGATTATTTTTCACAACCTGTAATATTTGTTCTTCTTGTGGAAAAGGTCTTGGAGCATGTTCATGCATTGGCGGAAATTGTCCATGTTCCCTACTAAATTGTTATACCTCTTTCAAATGAATATCTCAATTTAATTTTATCAGCGATTTTAATAATGGAGGGGGGGGGGGTGGTGAAGGGGTTGAAGTATATAATAAAAAATCTGAGGTCGTCGCTCTAGTATACACAACAAGTTCCAAGTTTCTGTACTCTTACCACCTTGCTTTACTCATTTTCCCTTATTTACTCCTATTACCCCCACCCCAACCCTTTACCGGATATGTGCAGTTCCTACTTATAATACATACGTGCACAATGTTTCAAGTCAATATCTTAAACCGTTCCAGAGAAATCGCACGCACAAAAGAAGTTACAGACCGACAGAGAAGACAGAGAGCGAGAAAATTGTTTTCGCTCAGATTTGAAATTTCGGCGTTTGATTACATTCTAAACCTATTCCAACAAAACTAATTTAAAAAAATTATTTTACGATTACTATACTTCCAATGCACTACGTGGATGTGGAAGTAATAAGCTGGCAAGGACACAGAAATTTGGAATTCGGTGTATATATTAGCCAAGACCTCGGATTTTTTAATAATAGTTTTTAACTCACCATCACCCACACTCCATTATTATAAGAGTTGATAAAATAAAATTGATGTTTTTATTTGAAATTTGATGGAAGTATGTATTGTAACGATATCAGCAATTATACTGTATTTTAAAATGATTCTGTTGAGGGTTAAATAGGGGTGAATCGAGGAAAACAAGTAAAGCAGGCTGATAAGACTACTGAAACTTGGGACTGGGTGTATACTTATACTAGAAGCCAACAGAAATTTCATGCAAAAATTTTTCAACCCCTCCACCGCTCCCACTTCATTATTAAAGGTACTGATAAAATTAAATAGACATATTTACTTGAAATTTACACGTAAGTATTATAATGACATACTGAGGAAAATAAGTAGGATTAATCTAGTAAGAGTCCAAAAACTTAATTTTTTGCATATATGCTAGAAACCAACCCCTCAAATTTTTTTATGACGTCTGCCTCAAATATTATTAACATTTTATTACCAATTATTTTCACATGCTAGAGTGCAAATATAGTCAAGATGTTTTCATTTAAAGAGACTTGGATCGAAAATTTGGATGTGGAAGTAGTGATTCCTTAGGCAGCGTTCTTTTTGTTTTTATTTTATGATACAGTATTTCAGTCATGTCTAAAGATAAATATAAACTGTATCAATAGTTGCTGTATCCAGGTATAGACAGCTGAAAGTATATGGTAGTAGAATGCTTGTAAACATGTAAACTAACAAAATGGGATCATGTTTTCACGATTTAAATTTTAACATGTCAAATTTCGCATATCTATTGAACAATCTTGATCAAATTGTGAATATAAGATGCTCTGCCCAAATACGTGAGAGATGGAATAACTTAAGGTTTTATACTTTAGCGTGGACCTTATGCGATGGAATTTTAATTGCAGATATTTTCAGTAATTGCATATATAATAATAAATGAAATAAATTAGTTTCTTGTTCTCATCTTTCTGCTCCTGCGTATGTTTTATTATACTACTAAGAATATTCAGATCTTATTTGAAAAACTTTAAGGACAAATGCACCCTAAAAATTGGAGTTAAAACCTCCAAAAACGTTATAAATAAGTTCTAATAGAACGTAGAATAGAAATTATATGAGTGATTAAAATAGCAACAAATAGGTAAGGATTAAAATGAAAAACAGGACATTTAAGGAAAATAAATAGAAATAAGAGAAACCTTATTTTGAGCAACTCTTAGACGTATAGTCCAAAGAAATTTGCATTTGTCCTAGACAAAGTTAGTAAAAATCTGAATTTTTGCTCAGACGGTCTTTGGGTGCACCCAAATTCTCCAAAATCACAAAAATTCCAACATAGCTACCCAAGATATTGAAAGTTAAAGTTTTTGCAAATATCTCGTCCTATGGGTCGGATGCCCATGAGGTCAATGAGAAAGTTGTTGAGAATTAAATTATCTACAAGTTGTCGCTTTATTTCTTTATTTTATTTTTATTAAATTCTCTACAACTTTCATGTTAACTTCATTGCTGTCTGACTTCTTGGCGCGAGATACTTCCGAAAAAACATCTTTTTGAAACTTTCACCTTAAATATCTCGAAAAGGGGCGAAGGTGTTAACAAAAAATAAAAAAAAACAACTTGTAGATAATTTACAACTTTCACATTGCCCTCGTGGGCATCCGATACATAGAACGCGAGGTATTTGCAAAAAACTTTGACCTTCAATATCTTAGTTAGTCATGTTGGAAATTTTGTGATTTTTGTGAATTTGGGTTTGGGAAATCTCAAAGAATGTATGTGCAAAAATTTAGATTTTTACTCATTTTGTCCAGGTTTCCTCCTTTTTTGGCTAATTTTCATGGACTAGTATAGGAAAATACAATTACATTGTAAAATGTATCAGAAAATTTCGAATATTTGTATCATTTCACTCCTTATGTCTTTGTTTCCAGACACTTCTTCATCTTAATGCACGCAATACAACATGCTAATAGCGTAACAAAAGTCAGTTGAATTAAATCAATAACACCAATTTTTTAAAAACATGTCAAAAACGTCACGTGATTGCATTTGTGCACGTTACTGTGCGTTCTTTTTCAAGCAAGAACTATAGACAAAATCAAACTGAATTTAAATCAATTAATAAACAATTTTCCCATATGATGCTGACTTTATTGGGGACACTATAGAAAGAAATAATAAATCACGAACAAATGTGAATAAAATTCTTTTCGTCGTTTGTATTGGAAATACAGAACTGAAGTATAGCTTTTTTGAATTATCATTTACACTGCAAAATTTTACTGATCAACTTACATACATACTAATTACACAGCCACGCAAAAAAAATTCTTTCTGACCTGAGCGTCTGACCATGTTTTCTATATAAATAGACGTGAGACATCGATTGGCCCTAATCGAAGGTCGGTGGATGCCTTGGTCTTCGAAATATGGCCGCTCGAAGTTACCGCAATGTGAACATCGAATTTTTTTTACCGCTTCCCAAAGAAACGAGATACAGAACTGCGGTTTACGCCATTCGATTTCTTTCCTCTTCCTACATACCCTTGAATTTCTTCATATTTTTGCCGGCACTTTTTTGAAAATGTCCAAGGTAAGGCATCTAAAAAATTCAGAGTTATGTAGGAAGGGGAACGAAATCGCATGGCGTAAACTGCAGTTCTGTGTCTTGTTTCATTTTTGCGATATGACCTCAGGAAGCTATAAAAAAAATTCGACTTTCACCTTCCGGTGACTTCGAACAGCCATATCTCGAAAATCAAGGCACGCACCGATCTTTGATTTCCTCCAGTCTATTTTTCACGTCCTTCTACGTACCCCTAAATTTTTCCAGATTTTTGTTAGCTTTGGTTTGACAGATATTGCCCTCGAAGCTGGGCCAATATCTCACTTAACAAAAGCCGAAAAAATATCGTGCCCCACATCATAGGATTGAAAATTACTTTGTAATCGATCGAGTACAAAGAAGAGGGGGTCATTCTTGTCTAGAAAAAATTACAGCGATTTATGTGAAGAGATGTCGAAATATATAGAAAACATGGGCAGACCCCCAGGTCAGAAATATTTTTCTTTGTGTGGCTATGTTATGTTTTTTGTCACTTATTATGGGCATTATTTTATGCATCATTGAACTTTGATAATTTTCATGTATCTCACGAGGATTTTATACAATAATTGAAAGAGTTTGTTATCTTTTCAAAATTCCTCTTATTTAACCTTGAGAAAATTACACTTCTGAAAAGAGAACAAACCTGTAGAAAAACCATTACAAATATAGATTTCCGTTTTAGAAAAGAATGTTGATCACCTCATATCTCAAAAAACCGCGGACGGAAACAACGTAGATGATACTTACTCTGCGCAATTATCAGAATAGTAATACACCACCTCTAAACATTTTCCCTCTAACTATACTGACACAGTACTGTGACTATTCGTTATATTTGCCCAACCCTGTACGTGGTGCTTGACAATATGATATAAATATCTACTTGCTCAATAAAATTTTTTTTAAAGTATATGTATTACATATATTTTGATTATATATAATAGTAAAATAATGTATAATTTTATGGATTAAAGCAAGATAATTATGAAAATATCTTTGAGATTTCAAGCAATTATGCGTTTTCACGATAACTTTTATGGGTCTGTTAGTCTGAGTGGCTGTACGTATTCTAGAATTGAAATGATTTAAGATATTGACATGAAAAAGTTAGTCGATATTGTTGAAGTTGGTCAAATGTTACAAATGTATGGAGATTACGCGGTTCCGCATAAAACATTAAGGGATGAAAATTGTCCTAAATAGAATTTGCTATACCATTTCTCGCTATACAGGGTTCTCCGACTTCTTCGACAACTACACGTTTCAAGAAGAATGGTCGTATAAAAATTTCGTAGTTTTTTAAAACCTATTAGATAGCGATATCAAATTTTCATACATCTGGAGTCTCACCAGCTTGCTTTACTTATTTCCCCTATTTACTCGCCAAACCTTCAATACAATAAGCTCAAAATATAGTTCAGTTGCAGATCTCGTTGTAATACATACGTGTACTAAATTGCGAGTCATTATCTTAATTTTACTTTGTTAACCTCTTTAATAATAGAGTGGGGAGGGTGGTGGGGGCGGAAAATGTCACAAAAAAAATTTGAGACCTTGGCTTCTATATATATCTTTATTTTATTTTATTAACCCTTTTAATAATGGAGTGGGGGTGGAAAGTATAAAAAAATCTAAACCTTTACTTCTAGTTTAGTATATACATGAAATTTCAAGTTTCTGTACTCTTATTAACTTACGTTACTTATTTGTCCTTACTTCTATTTCACCCCAATCCTTCACCGGAGTAAGTTCCAAATGTAACCTAGTTCCATCTCATTATAAAACATAAGTGTACCAAATGTCAGATCAATACCCACACACACACGCACACCCACGCACGCATACATACACAGACAGACATTTTTCAAAAACTGATTTTGGGTTCCTGGGACTTCAAACCTAAAGATTTTGTGACCACAGATTAAAATTTGATATTGTCATCTAGTAGGTTTCTGAAGTCTACGAAACTGTAATATGATCAATTATTTTCTGAAACGTGTAGTTTTTGAGAAAATTGACCATGTCCAGACTTTTATAAAACCCAATTCTTTTAAAACTTCTTAACTGAAAGTCCTATAAAATATGATAAACATCGAAAATTACCCACTAACACCAATGTAGTTTATATCACTTCATCTCTAAGGCGTACAAATATATTAAAAAAACTACATACAGTGGCATAACTCAAATATTAGCAATTATTCAAAACAATAGTTATATTATGTACATAGGTCGGCATTATCCATCGGACATGTGCTAAAACCAGGGTTGGCTTTAGGTGGTCTTGTGTCAGCACATAAATATTTGCATGCATGTGTGAAAAACTATCTTACCTTGACATTTGTTAGCGAATTCCATATTATCCAAAACTGATCAAGTATATTTATTATAAACACTCACTCGAAGAGAGCGGAGGTATAAGGGGACGCACTTAACACTGAAATAACATACACAAATATTTTTCACTGCCGATTACAAGAATAAGAACATATTACTAATATCTGTTCTAAATGTTTTGGAGTTAAACTTCGGCGTCTTTCAATGAAAATTCATTTATATTGCAAGACGTCGACAGATGTAACTGGGGCATCCCTAAAATATCTAAATTTTCACAGTCACCACATTCATGACCGGTGTAGCAAAGTCTACTTCTTTGCCATTTAAAAAGTCTATTACATCTGTCATTGTAACCAATCCGGGACTTTTTTTAAAACGCAACGTTTAATGCATCCAATGTAGTAAATTCTTATGGTGACTGATATTGAAGGTCCCATATGGATATAGGAATTCATGGAAAGTTGGATCCATAAATATCTGTTGCGCCTTTGAAATAGCAACTGCGTCATTTGAATTTAAATTCTTTACTATGGATTTCACATTTTCAAAATGAAAGATGCTGCCTTTAGCAAGTTCGCGAATACAATTTCGTGAAACAATCGTATACTACTTGGCGCTTTAAGAAAAACTTTCTTTACACTAGCGATTAATTTATCAACATTAGGGTAACAAATCCTAATAGTTTCAGCAATCCTATGAAGGCCATGTGCTAAACATGTTACATGCAGCATGTTTAAAAGTGAATTAGTTTTTGATTGCTTATAATTGTAATGAAACATATTCTTTATAGGATTTTGCGAATAGCAGAAAGAACTATCTACGAGAACTAAAAGAGGAACTATCTTTAAAATAATTTTAAACATAGTTTTTCTTTTAGTTCTCATAGATAGCTTTTTCTGCTGTTTGCAAAATCCTATAAAGAATATGTTTCATTACACGCAGCATATTTCGATGTTTCCTTCAAAATTCTTCCAGTAGCTTTCATATAATTCACTCCATCGGTAAGAAATAATAAGAACTTGTCCTTATTTTCCGCATATTTGTCGCGTCAAAAGTTTTGTAAACTTGAATTTACTGCATCCGCTATAGCGCGATAATTTGTACTTACCTTTTAAAACTTTAGAAGCGCTCATTGCGCAATTTTCGTCCAACGCACCCTCTAAAATATTCGCTACCTTGAACCCGCAAGCATTGATTGTTTCGTTCACGCTAAGCCAGATACACTTCCCATTAAGCTCAGAAGAAATTTTCTGTCTAATGTTTTCGCACTCCGTAAATAATTTTTTTTTCTTAGTGTAGACTGCGAAGGCACTTAGCATTGCTATATTTGCCACTAATACATTTTTTCTTAAATTGTCGGAAAAGTGGATTGTCTAGTTTCGACCCGGGTAAGTTGCATCCTATCATTAATTCCACTAACTCTAAGTTAAAATTACGTGGCGTGTCACTGTAAGTAAAGCCACGTAGTTTATGGTTTTCCGAAGAAATATGCGAATTAATATTTGTCTTCCATGACCACGAAATTGCTTTGTCACATCTAGTGCAATACAGTTCTCTACCATCAAAATGTAAATCGGCAATATCGGGAATCCAAATATTTACTGTAGCTTGAGTTTTTAGTATTTACGTCCGAATAAATCTACAGTAAGAGAGACTGAGTAATCTTACTCCCCTCCCCGCCTGGGATTTGGATTCAGGTAAACAGCCAGTAGCTATACCTGCTGCATTTTAAAATAATCTATTACGCATTTCGTTTTTATTTAAAACAGTGCGTTTCTCGATAAAACTAAGTTACGTATTAACATTGTAAAATTAAACAAAATTAATTTAGTATGTTGCATGACTTTCTGTTTTTATACTTTGGGAATGTTTCAGTACATGTTTACAATATATAATGTATGTAAAAGCCATCCCTGGAATTCAATAGGTAATTCCGATCTCTGGGTTTAATCTAATGCTGATGGAAATATGATTTTAAAAATTTGAAAGCTAGGCTTATCTGTTACTAAAAATCATTAATTTTTAATTTTGTCAATCTATCAAAGTTCGATTTATTAATTTATGTTCAAAACCTATTTTATAAAATATATCATCATACTTTCTTAGAAGTATTAGATCGTCGTATATGTATCAAAACGGTGCTTAAAACTGCGTCTGTATATTTTTACCGAATGTCATCAACATCTTTCATGGGAAGTAATATTCCTTTTAGAGAATGTTTAATAGCCCTCGAATATTTCTATTGGGTCAGAGTTGCATACTTAAACAAACTTGTATTTAAAAATAAGTTTAAATAGTATATAATGTTCAATTTCTGAGAAACATAATCCCAAATATAATGTAAAACCATTTTATAGAATTCAGCTTCCTAAGAAGTCATAAAAATTTATCAAGTTCTGTTGTCGTTGGGGGTAACGAAACGACGCCTAGCACCACGTTCTCAAAGGCTACTCCGTTCAATACTTCTTCTTTACCTTATTTCCTCGACTTTCCTCACCGCACCTTATGTCTATCCCCTCTTAAAAACCACCCTGGACTGCTCTTACCTTCTCTACATTTTGTCTCTCAAGTGACTTCTTTCGTTTATATTTTATAGTGAATACAATTGCATTTCAGATAAATAAGATTCAAAAGAATTAGTTTTTTAGATCGATAATAATTTATTTTAAATATGTTAAATCAAATTCGTTGAACGTAAAGTTGAATCGATTTTTAAAAAATATCCCAGCTAAATTATCTTCGACGTATCTATAATTTCACGTGCTCCTCGGAGAAAATGCAACATTTTTATTTGCATTCAAGGTGTTTCATTATATAAATCAAATTTGATACAAACTATATCACTACATTGAGTAGATATGTCCACGTAATTTTAATAAATGAAATAACTAATATTTAATATAAAACAACTACCGACACACAACTGCCTAAATTACTAAACAAATAAATAAAAGGGCGTAGCCGAAAAGGAATGGAGAATCGTCCCCCGCTCGGATCGGACCCGTTCTTTTTATCTGAGTAACTAGATATTTAAGTAACATGTGAGTAAATTTTTAGCTCAAAATATTAAGCCGTTTAATAGTAATAATTAATTTAAAAATTTCCGAAATATATTCATAACTTTTAAACCGTTCAGTCAATTTCGCCTGCTTAAAAATATGTCGTTTTGGTAATTGAGACTCATTCACCAAAAAATTTAGAAGACCATCATAAAATCATAATTATCTTAAAAATAAGCATTTGAAAATTAATATATTTTTTTAATTAGTTACCGCTCTGATACAGTTACGAATTTATTTCTCGACAGCTGTTTTTACAACATATATTTTTGCAGTCCTTTAAAATTGGCACTTTTCAATAGAAAAAAATGAATAAACTTTTCCTTATATACCTTAATGTAACAGTTCATCTACTCCAATTATTTACAGTGTTAAGGTATAGTTAATTACAATATATAATTTATCCAATCAATAAATTTAGTACTTACTTCACATAGAAAAAGATCAATATTTTTAATGACTTTTTTTTGTATTTATTGCATTGCACATTTTTGAATTTTAAACATAGTATCCGGAGTTACTTTTTTTAGAATTTATAATTTTTTGAAATTTTTAAATTAAATACTCGTGCCAAATTCAAGTGAATATCTCAATTACTTCGACATCCACGTAGTGGTGTGAAAGTATAGTAATAGTGAAATAAATTTCAAACATGTTTTTTTGTTGAAATGGGCTTAGAATATCATAAGACGTCCAGATTTTAAATTTGAGAGAAACAACATTGTGTCTGTCTGCCTGTAGATCTGTCTGTTGGTCTGTAACTTCTTTTATGCGCACGTTTTCTCAGCAACCGTTGGAGATATTGACTTGAAATTTGGAATGTACGCATATAATCATGATGAGATCTGGAACTAGATTATATTTTGCGCTAATTCCTGTGAAGGGTTGGGGGTTAAATAGAGGTAAATAAGGAAAAATAACGAAGCAAGCTAGCATTACTACAGTAACTTGGGATTTGGTGTATATGCTAGGAGCCAAGGCCTCAGATTTATTTATAATATTTTTCAACCCCACACCGCTCCTTGATAAAATAAAATTAAGGTGTTCACTTGAAATTTGGTACACATATGTATTATAACGACATCTGGAACTAGATTGTATTTTGAGGTGATTCCGTTGAAGGGTTGGGGGTTAAAGAAGGATAAATAGGGAAAAATAAGTCAAGCAAGTTGGTAAGACCACAGGAATTTGGTATTTGATGTGTATGCTAGAAGCGAAGGCCTTAGGTTTTCCATCCTCCCCTACCCCCCACTCCCTTATTAAAAGGGTTGGTAAATAAAATTGAGATTTTCACTCGAAATTTGATACACATATGTATTATAACGACATCTGGAACTAGATTATATTTTGAGATGATTCCGTTCAAGGAGTGGGGGGTGAGTAGAGGTAAATATCGAAAAATAAGTAACGCAAGCTAGTAACAGTACAGAAACTTGGGATTTGGTATATATACTACAAACCAAGGCCTCATATTTCTTTCCAATATTATTCAACGCCTCACCCCCACATCTCCACTCAATTATTGGAGGGGTTAATAACATAAAACTGAGACATTCACTTGAAAGTTAGTACACGTATGAATTGTAATGACATCTGATTGAGATGATTCAGTTGAAGGGGTGGGAGGTGGGAGGTTGTGAATAGGAGAAAATAAGTAGAGGAAGCTAAGAAGAGTCTAGAAACTTCATTTTTAACGTATATGGTAGAAACGAACGCCTCAAATTTTTCTATGACATCTGCTCCAAATATTATTGAAATTCTATGACGAATAATTTCCACATACTAGAGTGCAAGTATAGCTAGGATGTTTCTTTTAAAGAGACTTGGAAGAAAAATCTGAATGTGGAAGTAGTTTTGTTTTATTTACCCCTTATAACTGAGTGGGGCTGGTGGTGGGGGTGGCAAATATTATAAAAATAATTAAGACCTTGGCTTCTAGTGCATACACCAAATTCCAAGGTTCTGCATTCTTACTAACTTGATTTACTTATTTTTCTTTTTTACCCATATTTACTCCCCAACCCTTCACCGGAATAAACTCAAAATATAATCTAGTTCCAGGTCTCATTGGAATACATACGAGAATCAAATTTCATGTGAATATCTTAAACCGTTCTAGAGAAAACGTGCGCACAATAAAGTTACAGACCGACAGACAGACATTGTTTTCCTGCCATTTCAATAACGAAAAATTTGGATTTCTTTTACGATTGCTGTACTTCCACTCTGCTACGTGGATGGTTATAGAAGTAAAAGTAGACCATTTTTCAATATAACTTAGCAGATCTGCAAAACTGTTTAATGTAAGTTATTCAAATATCAAAGAGTGATTTACAGTGTGCATGTAATGAACACATCATTTAAATATTTTTTCCACCCCTCTGTCTTTGAAATATCCTCTGTTAGAGTGAGGGCTCAATATATTTAATAATAATAATAATAATAATATTTATTTGCGTAAAGTATTACAATTTACAATTTTGTCATAATTATTCATTTTCATTTAACAAATAAACAAAGACCGCAAAGCCTAGGTCTGTCCGTGGTTTAATACTATATTAGATCCTAATAACATATTTTTTTACTTTCCAAAATAAATCTAAAAATTGTTAAGAATTAACACCCTAGATTTTTAGAGCTTACCCTTTTATTTGAGATATAACTGAGTGACATATGATCTGAATATTAATTTGGCTTCCTTTATTTAATTTGCGCAATATGAGTTGGAGTTTGGAGTTTGTGGGAGGGCAGTCACATTTAGGTGACCGCAGCACCTAGGCCCCATTGGGCCCCTTGTACGTCCTCCCGAGGGATACAGGATTCCACCTAGGCCTCCAACCATCCTAATCTTGTGAAGAAGGTGGTGATGCTGCCTAGGGGAATATCCCTCAAGTCGGCCAGTGTAGGCCAACGTTCTCCCAAAATGGATTCTCTGCTAGAGGAGACTGCCGGGCACTCACAGAGTACGTGTTGGACAGTCTCGTCTTCTTGTTCACAACCTCTGCATAGGGGTGTGTCATTTAACTTCATATTATAAAGGTGCTTCCTCAGCTGGCAATGACCAGTAAGAATTCCTGTCGCGAAGCGCAGGTTCTTCCTGGACATTCCCAGGTAGATCATCGTTGTATCCTTGTCAGGGTATCTAAGCAGATCCCTGGCCAACTGACAACTATGAGTTTCATCCCACAGTTTTTTAAATTTTCTGTGGGTGTCTTCTTTAATCATTAGCATTATTGCTGAGGTCGGCAGTATGTTGGAAGGGCCAGGTCCAAGTATACTTAGACTGGCTGCCTTCTTAGCCAGACTGTCAGCTTCCCTGTTGCCTCTGCACTGTGCATGCCCTTTGACCCAGCATAGAATGACACTGTTCATGCTGGAGGCGCCCACGAGTGCCTGATGGCATTCCCATACTGACCCTGTTGTTATTTTGTGTCTCTGTAGGGCCAGTAGTGATTGTCTACTATCAGTGTAGATTCTTATTGTTTTTCCCGTTATTTGTCTACGGGAAATTTCTTTTGCGGCTATGGTTATTCCCGCCAGTTCTGTTTGTATTATACTGGCTTGTTTGTCCATAGCCCATTTAATTTGAATTTGCAGGTTCCTGGAGTATACCCCACAACCTGTTCCTTCTTTCTTTTTCGATCCGTCTGTGAAGATGTTAACTGTTCCTTCACTGACGGCCTCATTGCTACTGTTGGTGTGTATTTCATAGGGTCTATCAAAGATGAACTGTGGAGAAATACCATCTGCGCGTACCTGCAGAAGTGGCATTTGTTTAATTGCCTCATTCCACAGCCGGCATCTGGTCACTCCACATCCTATGTTTGGCTGTATGCCAACGGATTTGAGACGTGCCATAGTAGTTAGGGCCACCTCTTCTAGATATATGTCTAGTGGTGGCAGGCACAGCATCACTTCCATTGCTCTTGTTGGTGTTGTTCTCATAGCTCCAATTGTGTTTAAACAGGCTACTCGTTGTACCTGGCTGAGCTTACGTTTCGCTACAGTCTGCTGACTCTTAGGCCACCAGACGATGGCTCCATAGGCTATCATTGGTCTTATTATAGCAGTGTAAATCCACATAGCCACTTTGGGTTTCATTCCCCAGGTTTTCCCTATGGTTCTGCGGCACTGCTCAAAAGAGATGTAAGCCTTCTTTAGTCTTCTGTCTAAATGAAGATTCCATGTTAGTTTGGCATCAAAAGTTACTCCAAGGTATTTTACTTCTGATGCGAAATTTAGTGTGGTATTTAGGAGAACGGGGGCCGTCATTGGCCCCAATTTCCTTTTCCTTGTGAAGAGGACCAGCTCTGTCTTCCTGGGGTTGACCGACAGAGAGTGTTCTCTGCACCATCTTTCGATTATTCTCAGGGCCATCTGCATTCGATCACAGAGGACTCCCTCGAATTTACCACTAAGCAGTATCGTTAGATCATCTGCGTATGCAATTGTGTGGAATCCCTCGGAGTTGAGGCGGCGCAGGAGGCTGTCAAGAACTAAGTTCCATAGAAGAGGTGATAAGACACCCCCCTGAGGACAGCCTCTTGCAACCATTCCTCTAACAGCGATGTCTCCCATGTTAATCTGTACCGCTCTTTTTGAGAGCATGTTGGATATCCAGCCACTTACGATCGGAGAAACGTTCCTGCTCGTGAGGGCTGCTGTAATTTTTGGAAAGGTGGTTTTATCAAAAGCGCCTTCTATGTCTATGAAGACACCCAGGGTGGACTCTTTATTGTCCAAAGACTTTTCAATCCGACCACTAACCGCATGAAGGGCGGTGTCGGTGGATCTGCCCGGGGTGTATGCATGCTGATTGGGATGTGTGGGATTAGCAGTAATCGCAACATCCCTCAAGTATCGCTCACATAGCTTTTCCATCGCCTTGAGAAGGAATGAGGTCAAGCTAATGGGTCGGTATGCTTTGGGGGTAGTATAGTCTATTCTTCCCGCCTTTGGTATGAACACTACTTTGACTTCTCTCCACACCTTCGGAATATAAAGGTGTGCTAGGCACGTCCTGAATATTGCTGTCAGGTGCGGCACTATTTCATCCAGACCCCATTGTAAAAGGGCTGGATGAATGCCGTCAGTACCTGGCGATTTGAAGGGGGAGAAGCCCAGTATTGCCCATTTAATTCTGTCTTCACTCACAATTTGTTTGGCAGTTTGCCAGTCCAGTTCGGTGGGTTGAGTGTCGGTTTCATTTGGCCATTCCTTCCGATCTGTCACTACAGATTCTGGGAAGTGAGTTTCCATAAGCAACTCTAGGCTTTCATGTAGGTCATTGGTACTGGTACCATCATCCTTTTTCAGTAGACCTAGGTGATTGTCTTTGTTTTTGGCAAGTATTTTATGTAGCCTAGCAGCCTGCGAGTAATCCTCGATCTCCTCACAGTAGGCTCTCCATGCCTCTCGTTGTCTCTGCCTGACTAGTTTTTTGAACTCTCTTTGATTGGTTCTGTATAGCTCCCAATCTGATTCGAGTTTTGTCATTTTCGCCTTGTTGAACGATGTCCTAGCTTGTTTCTTGAGGTCGGTCAGCGTCTGGCACCACCATTTAGTGGCTTCCCCAGGCTGCTGGTGTACGGCCTTCAAGGGACACGATGCTTCGTAAGCTTTTTTCATAGCGGTTTGAACAGTTTTAACATACTGCTCAATCTCTCCGTTGTTTTGTGGCACCCCGTTGTGTACATCCCTCAGGTTCTCCCTGAGTTGACGTCGATATTCATCTCTGTCAGTGTCTCGGGGGTTCCTGAGGAGTTTTCTTGGTGCTTTGATTAATTTAATGCCGAATTCAATCCAGCGGTGGTCTGACATTGAAGCAGCGTCAGACACATGCCAGTCTTGGATCGAGTTGGATATACGGTTTGTAGCTAAGGTGATATCTACTATGGTTTGACTTCTGGAGTTAATAAATGTCGGTGTACAGCCTTGGTTAATTATATTAAGGTTATTACCGATTATATAGTCGTAAAGTGACTTACCTCTAACATTGTTGTCTTTGTTGCCCCAGGTTACATGGTGAGCATTGGCGTCACATCCCATGATTAGTTCCCATTTCTGGGTGAGGCAATGAGTTACCAGGTTCTCCATTTCCCTTGTCGGCGGTGGTGTTGCCTGGTCCTGGGGGAGATACACTGATGCTATTACGACTGTTGTTGGTTTGCCTGATATTGCACATTCCACCCTCACGGCCGTGAGATCAGAGGTTGAAAGGTGTTGTAATGGCTGGATTTTGATGTGCCGGGGGGCATAAATCGCTGTCCTCGGCGTCATTGTTGGTGAGCTGAAAATTACTCCGCTTAGTTTTGTTAAACCAGATATTTTAGATTTAACTATCCAGGGTTCTTGGATTAGAGCCAGTGTATCCTGCTCCACATCGAGTCGTCGGCACAATGTTGCCGTTGCCGCTCTACTGTGTTGCAGGTTACACTGGACTACTCTTACCTTGTTTAGCTCGTTCTGTGGCGAACGTTGTCGCTCTGCCGCAGACTGTACATGTTGTGGTGGGCGCTGGCGCTCATCCACTGTTGCGCAATATGATAATGTTTATGTATATATATATATAAATACTATGTGGCAGTATCTATGTTGGTATTTATACTTTTTAGTTTTCATTTTCCACATGTTATAGAGATGCAGTACGGCTCAAATGACCAAACTTTAATTACTTCCACTTCCAAGTATAGTAATCGCAAAAAAAAATTCAAAATTTTTTATTCGTGAAATAGGTTTAGAATGTCATGAAACGTAGAGATTTTAAATTTGAGCGAAAAAAAATTTTTCTGTCTGTCTGTCTGTCGGTCTGTCTGTAACTTTTTTGTCCGCACGTTTTCTCCGGAACGGTTTAAGATATTGACTTGAAGTTTTGTACACGTATATATTATAACGAGATCTGGAACTGGATTGTTTTTTGAGGATATCCGGTGAAGGGTTGGGGGTTAAATAGGGGTAAATAGGGGAAAATAAGTAAAGCAAGCTTGTAAGAGTACAGAAACTTGAAATTCGGCGTATGTACTAGAAGTTAAGGCCTCAGATTTTTTTGTAATATTTTTCAACCCCCCACCACCCCTACCCATTATTAATGGGGTTGATAAAATAAAGTTGAGATATTCATTTGAAATTTTGTACACGTGCGTATTATAACGACGTCTGGAATTAGATTATATTTTGAGATGATTCCGTTGAAGGGTTGGGGATTAATTTGGGGTAAATAGGGGAATATAAGTAAAACAAGTTGATAAGAGTACAGAAACTTGAAATTTGATGTATCTACTAGAAGACAAAGCGTCAGATTTTATATAATATTTTTCAACCCCCACCACCCCTACACCAATATGAGAGGGTTGATAAAATAAAAATGAGATATTCATTTGAAATTTGGTACACGTATATATTATAACGACATCTGGAACTAGATTATAATTTGAGATGATTCCGTTGAAGGGTTGGGAGTTAAATAGGGGTAAATAGGGGAAAATAAGTAAAGCAAGCTGGTAAGACTACAGAAACTTGAAATTCGGTGTATGTACTAGAGGCCAAGGTCTCAGATTATTTATAATATTTTTCAACCCCCACCACCCCTACTTCATTATTAAAACGGTTGATAAAATAAAATTGAGATATTCATTTGAAATTTGATACACTTATGAATTATAACGACATCTGGAACTAGATTATACTTTGAGATGATTCCGTTGAAGGGTTGGGGTTATTTAGGGGTGAATAGGGGGAAATAAGTAAAGTAAGCCGGTATGATTACAGAAATTTGAAATTCGGTGTATGTACTAGAAGCCAAGGCCTCAGATTTTTTAATAATATTTTTCAACCCCCACCACCCCTACTTCATTATTAAAAGGGTTGATAAAATGAAATTGAGGTATTCATTTTAAATTGGGTACACGTATGAATTATAACGACATCTGGAACTAGATTATATTTTGAGATGATTCCGTTGAAGGATTGGGGGTTATTTAGGGGTAAATAGGGGGAAATAAGTAAAGCAAGCTGGTATGAGTACAGAAACTTGAAATTCGGTGTAATAAGCCAAGGCCTCAGATTTTTTGATAATATATTTCAGTCCCCCTCCACCCCTACTCCATTATACAATTGATAAAATAAATTGAGATATTCACATGAAATTTAGTACGCATATGTATTATAACGGCATCTGGAACTAGATTATATTTTGAGATGATTCTGTTGAAGGGTTGGGGTAAATAGGGACATATAAGAGAAAATAAGTAAAGCAAACTGGTAAAAGTACAGAAATTTGGGATTTGGTGTATATACTAGAAGCAGAGGTCTCAGGTTTTTTTATTAGTATTTTCCATCCCCCCACCACCCCCATTCCCTTATTAAAAGAGTTGGTAAAATTAAAGTTAAATTTTCATTTGAAATTTGGTACATTTATGTATTATAACTATATCTGAAACTAGATTATATTTTGACATGATTGCGTTGAAGGAGTGGGGGTAAGTAGAGGTAAATAGGGAAAAATAAGTAAAGCAAGCTGGTAAGAGTACTGCAACTTGAAACTCGGTGTATGTCCTAGAAGCCAAGGCCTCAGATTTTTTAATAATATTTTTCAACACTTCCCCTACCCTTACTACATTATTAAAGGGGTTGATAAAATAAAACTGAGATATTCACCTGTAATTTGGTAGACGTATGTATTATAACGACATCTGGAAGTAGATTATATTTTTGAATGATTCCGTAGAAGGGTTGGGGTTAATAGGAGTAACTAGGGGGAAATAAGTAAAGCAAGCTGGTATGAGTACAGAAACTTGAATCTCGGTGTATGTCCTAGAAGCCAAGGACTCAGATTTTTTAATAATATTTTTCAACCCTTCCCTACCCTTACTACATTATTAAAGGGGTTGATAAAATAAAATTGAGATATTCACTTGTAATTTGGTAGACGTATGTATTATAACGACATCTGGAAGTAGATTATATTTTGGAATGATTCCGTAGAAGGGTTGGGGTTAATAGGAGTGACTAGGGGAAAATAAGTAAATCAAGCTGGTAAGAGTACAGAAATTTGGAATTCGGTGTATATACTAGAAACCAGGGCCTCAGATTTCTTTCTAATATTTTTCAAACTCCACCACCTCCGCTTCATTATTAATGGGATTGATAACATAAAATGGAGATATTCAGTTGAAAGTTAGTACACGCATGTATTGTAGTGACATCTGATTGAGATGACTCCATTGAAGGGGTGGGAGGTGGTAGGTTGTGAATAGTGGAAAATAAGTAGGGTAAACTAGAAACTTTATTTTTAACGTATATGGTAGAAACCAACTCAAACTTTTCTATGACATCTGCCCCAAATATTATTAAAATTCTATGACCAATAATTTCCACATACTAGAGTGCAAATATAGTCAATATGTTTCCTTTAAAGTGACTTGGATGAAAATTCTGGATGTGGAAGTAGTGATTCCTTAGGCAGCGGTTTTTTATGATCCTCTATGAGAATTATCCACTTCTGTGAAATTTAAAAAAGTGTTGACCTTTTAGAATGTTTTTTTTTCTTCAGTAGTATGAACCCCAAAACAATCACAATGACTTATGCGATAATAGCGCCTTTTTCATAAAAGTCAATTACCCAGGCCAGAGAGAATTCGCTATCCAGGGATGGCCCCAAAGTTCGAGCCAACCATAGACATATTATAGCATGACCGAATAAATTACGTGCAAGTGACTTACTCAAGGCAAACGTTGAGGACAATCATTGGGCTTTGGCGTTAATAGACCGGCAGCTAGCGAACACGCAACTAGGACTATAATATGGTAGAAAAGATACGATTTTATTTACGAAAAACTATCTAATACAATTGCTTAAACCGCCCAGAATTATTGCGGGGACGGGGCGTAAAACTGATATAAATTAGTTCAAATCCGAACTACAAGAACTTAAAATAAAATTATATAAAAAAAAATATCAAAGGCTTTGGAGGCGGCCAATTGAGTAACTCTGCAATAGTGTTATATGACCGTCCTAAATCTTTCGATTTCCAGGTGTAGGAAATAAAACAAAAAGTATTTTTTACTTTTAGTAAGTACCTACATTAAGAAAGAGCTGTTAAAAAAAAAATTATTTTATTTTTACCTCTTAGTTTTTACTTATTTTACAGACAAATAAACAAACAAAACCCCTTCATTTGATTACCGTGTCAAAGGGGTTGTGAAGAAAAAGATACTCCGCCATCCTGGGGCATCCGCCATTTCCATGTCATATAGTTTATCGTATTTTACTCGTGAAACCCTCTCACTTGATACCCATATCAAGGGAGTTGGTGAAGAAGAAGGAGATTCGCCATCTTGGGACGTCCGCCATATTTGATTTAGAACGATATTAGATATACCGGATGATATGTCACCGGACCTATACACGTGTGCAAAATTTCAAAGGTCTAGCTTAATTAGAACTAGTCGAAATTTTGATAGCACGTCCGCCATATTGGATTTAGAACGATATTGGATATTGCTTTGTCATTGGACTTATATACGGGCGCAAAATTTCAAAGCACTAGCATAATTAGAACTAGTTGAACTTTTGATTGCAAAATTTGACCTAAACATACATACCTACTAACTAACTAATATACAAACAGGTGAAGTTATATAAAAGCTTTTAACTGCATTGTTTTATATGCGACGATCTGATCGGTAGCTTAATTTGGGCAGACACGAATAAGTTTAACAAGCAATAACCTTCACCCAAACCACAAGGGACAAAAATTATCAGTAAGTACACCAATTTATTAGTTTTTTTTTTAAATTTGCCACGACAGACGAAAAATTCGGTAGCGTTATCTCAATACACGCATATCAAAGAAGCGTCAGAGTTAGACGAGTAAATACGTAAGACTAGCGTGGGAGTTAGACAGAGAACTGAAAATGTGACGGTACGTTTCTACCGACAATTTTTGCTTTAATTAATTTTCACGTAATTGTGGAATTCGAATAACATGATATATTAACTCTTCTACCAGGAGTTACTTTTAAATAAGGATACACCACTTTATTAGTGTCGATTTGTTAAAAATTTAAAGAATTCTATGAAGACATAAAATGAAACATTACTTTTTAGATAACTGATACCTTATAATGCCCTCTAATTGTGAAATTAAATATAAATAGTTCTTAAAAGTAAATTATTATCTGTTTGCAACATGCATAGAGTATACAGATTCGGAAAATGCAGTATAGGGTATAGGAATAGCGATGTAATTGACCACGCCCCGCTAGTTTCATAAATCGTGAAAGCAGAGGCACACAATGAATTGAATTTAGTACGGCATGAACTAAGTGCGGATGTAGGTAATAATTTCTAATACGAAACGAGACAATATCTCTTCGTCAAAAGCGAAGAAGTTATTTGTCACATTTTTGGCAAATAATTTTTTCTATTGAAAGCATTTCTGTAGTTTCTTTTTTAGCCGTAAATGTTATGGGAATAAAATAATAATTCTTATTAAAACCAAAATGAAAATAGAACATTAAAATGAAATTAAATACTCGGAAACTAAAATCAACTAATAATTATCAAAAAATAAATAATTCTTATTAAATTGCAAATATAGAACATTAAAATAAAATTAAATAACCCTCAGAAACTAAAATCAACTAATAATTATCAAACAGTAAATTAGTATTCAAATAAACCACCTTCTTGTGCCAAACAATAGCCAAACCGATTATACAATGAACCTCTCATATCATTGAGTTGATTTGGAGTAATGCTTGCACAAAGTTGGATAAGTTTTTCCCGTAATTCCCCTAAACTATTGGCTAGTTCAAACGCATGTTTGTACGCGGTTTCCTGTAAAAAGCCCCACAGAAAGAAATCATGGGGTGCTAGATCAGGTGACCTGGGGGGCCATTTTATCATTCCCCTCGTAGCTATTAAACGATTGGGAAATGTTCTTTATAGAAAATTAATAACAGTTAAGGTATTGTGACTTGGGCAGCCCGCATGTTGAAACCAAATGTCGTCAAAGTTGACAGGAAGATTTTGAACTACAGGAATTATTTGGTTTTGTATAAGCTCTAAATATTTATTGCCGTTTAAATTGCCATCGATTAGCAGTGGGCCTATAATATGATTGTCTAAAATTCCCGTCCAAACGTTCAACTTTTGAGCAATCTGAGTTCGCACAGCAACAGTCAAATGTTTATTTTTCCGAAACCAATATCGTACTACGGATGGATTGTGTTTCCTATGTAATGAAAAGGATGATTCATCTGTAAACATTATATTCTTTAAGAAGTTTTCATTCTCATTCACTTTATTTATCATGATTTCACAAAATTCCATCCTTTTGAAATTGTCCTCGGGAAATATTTCTTGCGTTGTTTGACCTTTAAAACAACTTCTTTTCAAAATATTTCTTACAGTTTTTTGCTTCATGTCAACTTCATCAGCAATTTGCCTGCTAGAACAAGGTTCCCTAGTTTCACAAGTGCACAGACTTTAGTTTCGCGAATTTCACGTTCCTCGCTCATTTGTTGATAACGGGGTTCGGGTTGACAGCATTTTTTACAATAATTCACGACACACCCGAAATTCTCAAATTTTTTAATAATGTGTAAAATTATGCTAGCTGAGGGGATTGGTCTGTCTTGATATGCCACAGTAAATAAATTTGTTGTGTCTTCAGTGGAATGGCCCCCGAAGTACCACTTCACAATTTGCACTTTTTCTGCAGTTGTATAAAAACATGGCATTTTAGTAACGAAATTAAGATTAATTTATTTTATTCCCACACGTCTAAACAGCGACGCTATTTAAAGCAGAATGGGTGCGCTGTTCTCAACTCGACGCGGTCAAGCGATGGCGCTATTGTTTTATACCAATGCCCTGAATTGTTCTACGACAAGGCGTAGTTTATCTGCGCAGAAACAAGTTTTCGTACCTTAAACTAAATTTGCTGAATCTGTATAGGCTCCAATACTAATTAGGAAATAGATAGGTGAAGATCTGTTCTTTCTGTCAGTCAATGTCAAGTATAATGTCAAAATATTTTATATTTATGGAATTTGTCTTGGTTTTTTGCATGAAACATCCTTGGGTGGCTTTATGTCTTTCTGGTGAGCTCCAGAATAAAAGTGAAAAACGTTTCAAAGGCTAAGTATTTCCAAGAAACATAATGATAGATAACTCCATGAAAATGTAATCCATTAGAATGATTTTTTTTAAGACAAGGTAGATAAATAAATTCAGTTTAGGCCCTTGTTCTCATTTTTAACTTAATCTTTATGACCGTGGGGGGTTATGTAGATACTAGTTTAATCTGCATAGCTGCAGGGGACTTTGTAGGTACTAGTGTTACAATGAGAATAATTGTCAAATAAAACAGACAAATTCATTTTACGATTTTAATTGCTAGCATAACCAGAATTCAGGTTATCGACAAAATGCAAATATTTTATTAATGTTTGTTTACATTTAGTTTTTCTGTTTAGTTCTCATAGATAGTTTTTTCTGCTGCTTGCAAAATCCTATAAATAGTTTCACTAAAAACATAAAGATACAGTGGGCTCACGATGAAATAATAATTGTTATAAAGCGAGTGACAAAAATCGATCGGATATGTCTATTTTACATCAACTTCACATGTCTGTTCGTCAATCAGTTAATTTAGTTCATAACTTACAAATCAATTTTGAACCACTTCTAATTGAATTATTGCATTGAGATGTTGCATAGATATGAAGTACCAACAATATAAAATTATAAAATCCATACAAGGTGAGTTACTGGTGTACGGACGGTCAATAATCTCCACAGCCGTCTTAAATTAAAAAAATATCTCAAATATAAACTGTAGAAGATTGTATGTTTTAAAATTATTTTTAAAACATGGTGATTCTTGGCAACCTTTGTATTTAAGTTTTTAAATGGAATATCCAACACGTTTTATATATTTATGATTGACTTTTACTTCTTTACCGTTATAATAGTACTGTGATCTACGTATAAACTGATAAAAATCAGATTATTTCAAAAAAATTATGACAAGTACAAGGATACTGAAGACATTGATATAAAAGCCATTTACAATTTGTCAAACACGATAAATACGTAGAACCAAGAATTTAAGCAAGAAATATCACAAATCAAAATGGAAATTCGACAGGAATTGCAAGAAATGAAAGACAAACTCTCTAAACTAGAACAAGAAAATAAAAAGATCATCAAGGAGCTGGAAATTGCAAATTAAAAATGAAAGTGTAACTTTCTAATATTTTGTATAGATTTTCCGGGTAAGCTAAGAGAAAAATGTATTGATTACACTCAAAAATTAAACATCCCAAGTACCATCAGTGATCTAAGAGATATTTACAGCATAACGTCGAGAAAAATAATTTATGTGGAATTGATTTCTTACATTAAAAAACTGCTGACTAGGGAATCACTACTTCCACATCCAGATTTTTCATCCCAATCACTTTAATGGCACATTTTGACTATATTTGAACTCTAGTATGTGAAAATTACTGGTCATGGAACTTTAATAATATTTGGGGTAGATGTCATATACAAGTATTACAAAGAAATCCTCAGATTTAACGGAATAAAATGCTCACTGGGTAAGTTCTCAAACTTACCCAGTTAGCATTTTATTCCATTAATGGGAAATGTGTTCTAGGCGACGTCATTGTTACGTCGCCGGATCCTTCTTTGCGTCAAATAGCACACAAAACTGCCAGTGACGTAACTACTGGTGCTTAAGTTGGCTTAAAAAGGTATAATGTGTTCTTTTACACGGAACAGGACTTGTGTTGACACATAGGAATTGCTACTTAAATGCAAATAATGAGTGACATGCAGTAAGAATTGTGGTAAAAGAATGCCGTAACTACGTCTGTGCCTTTAAAGACACAAAACATTACTGTTTTGTGTATTTAAAGGCGTGGAATGCGTAGTGTGACATGCAATAGGAATAGAATACCGTAACCTTTAGAAGATACAAAACCGTAATTGTGGAATGCGTAGTGTGATGCATAGTAGGCATTTTGTTCTTAAAACCATAAAGTTGATTTGAGCATCACGGAAAACAGTAACTGGGCCTAAGATTTGTGTAAACTCTCACAAATAAATTCAGCGTAACGCTATAAATGCATTTTAACCATCATCGATCGATATCGACCACGCAATTGCGGAATATTCTTACAAGATTGCTCGTTTGTTTCAATCATAACGCATAGTAGAAAATGCGTGAAACCAATAGGGAAGTGTATTTCATTTGCGTTAGCGGCCAAATTCTCAATAATTTTATATCTTGATGAGTTTTTATTTTATTAAATAAAATGCCGCTTTTATCAAAGCGGGAACGGAAAAAATAAAAAATTTTGAATCAAGTAATTTTAGACATTACTTTTTACAACTTTTATTAACATTAAACATAAAATGGAATGTTATCAATTTTATTTTTTTTTGTAAAATTAGCTTGTTAATAAGTATCTTTGCCAAATACAATATTATTTTTACGGTCCCCTTGCTAACTTTTGATTTAAATTTAAAAAGAACAAGAAATATAAAAAAGAGTAATAAAGTGTCTTACTTGTGTATTAGCAGTTCACTTTTTAGTTAAGCAATTATGTAGGATTTGTTTCGGGTATAAATAGGGAAATGTTTCGGCAATGTGTTGCTAAGAAAACCTTAGGGAAAGACCACATGCATTGATAAAATTCCGAAATTTTACCTAAAATGTGTTGTGTCACCGTGCTTCACTTCCCACTTACAGAGGGCACACAAAAGTTGCAGTTTCGAAACAATCCTTCAAGGGAGTCATCTCAAAATATAATTTAGTTCCAGATGTCGTTATAATACAAACGTATACCAAATTTCAAGTGAATATCTCAATTTATTTATGAACCCCGTTTAAAAAATCAGAGGCATCGTCTTCTACTACATATACCGAATTTCAAGTTTCTGTACTGTTAACAGCTTGCTTTATTTGTTATCCCCTATTTAACCCCTTCAACTCTTCAACGGAATAATTCCAAAATATAATGTGGTTCCTGATGTCATTTTAGTATATAAGTATACCAAATTTCAAGTGAATATCTCATTTTATTTTATCAACCCCTTTAATAATGGAGTGAGGGAGTGGTGTGGGGAAGGAAAATATTTTAAAAAAATTTGAGGCCTTGGCTTCTAGTACATACACCAATTTTCAAGTTTCTGTACTCTTACCAGCTTGCTTTACTTATTTTCCCTTACCCCTATTTAACCACCATTTAACCACCAACCCATCAACGAAATCATCTCAAAATATAATCTAGTTCCAGATGTCGTTATAATACATACGTGTACCAAATTTCAACTGAGTATGTTAATTTTATTTTATCAACCCCATTAATAATGGAGTGGGGGTTGAAAAATATTATAAAAAAATCTGAGACCTTCAATTCTAGTACATACACCAAATTTCAAGTTGCTGTACTCTTACCAACTTGCTTTACTTATTTTCCCGTATTTACCCCTATTTACCCCCCAACCCTTCAACGGAATAAAACCAAAATAGAATCTAGTTCCTGATGTCATTATAATATAGGTATATTTATAAAAAAATTCAAGTGAACATCTCTATTTTATTTTATCAACCCCCTTAATAGTGAAGTGGGGGTAGCGGGGGGACGGAAAATATTATTAAAAAATTTGAGGCCTCGGCTTCTAGTAGATACAGCATAATTCAAGTTTCTGTAGACTTACCCGCTTGCTTTACTTATTTCCCCCTATTTAACTCTATTTACCCCCCAACCCTTCAGCGGATATGTTCAAAAAAATCCAGTTACAGATCTCGTTATAATGTATACGTGTACAAAATTTCAAGTCAATATCTTAAACCGTTTCGGAGAAAACGTGCTGAAAAAAAGTTACAGACAGACCGACAGACAGACAGAAATTTGTTTTCGCTCAAATTTAAAATTTAGACGTTTCATGACATTTCAAGAAAAACAATTTTGAATTTTTTTTTAAGATAAAGTACTATACTTCCAATCGACTACGTGGATGTGGAAGTAAAAAGGAAATTTTCTCTAATTTTAATAGGCTTAAGGGAACAAAAATAAGCTTTGCACATGAACTATCACCAAAGGAACGTCAGGAAAATAAAATACTGGTAGAACACTTGAAGGAAGCAGAAAGCAAAAACCTCATTGCAAAAATTGGAAACAACAAATTAATTATTAATGTTAATGGCCTGACCTGTAAGCTTGTCACGAGTTGTTCATTCAAAACAATCATATTTTTTTTAACTAAATACTTACGAACTTATCATCTTCAAGAATTTTTGACAAAGTTATGGCGTAATCGAAATTTTTTTACTTAAATAAATAGAACAAAATTATCTTATATATTTGTGACAATTTATTAAAAAAGAGATACAGTCGTTTTCATAAAGTTAAATTAAATGCACAGATTATCATGATAACATTACTTTCTTATTTTTATTCTTCGAATAGAGACTCGCAGTCGGCAACTCCCGACTGCGTCTAGAGGTTTTGATCTTAGGTTATTTCGTGGCAAATTAGATCAAAATCAGCATTGTTTATTAATATATCCTCTCCTATACGTTATTACATCTACATAGAATCTAATTGATAATTATAGTCGTTATAAATAAAAATCATCTAAATTAAGAAAATAATCCTGAAAATGTTATGAATATATACCCTACTCGTTTTTTGTCATTAATTTTATGTATACGAACATTTAATAATTTTCTCAAAGAAAATTTTACCAGAACGATTGCTTAACGTAAAGTAATAAGTGAAAACAAAGTAATTTATCAAATAAATAGACTCTATTGTTACTGAACCTTGTGTTTTACGGAGTATACATCCAAAATATGGACTTGAATTTATCATCTTCGTTCGTTTTGCCCTTAAAATGTACAGCGTTATTGTTTTTCACACCCTTTCTGTAATATTTCGCTAAGGGGTACGTTCAATTTACGTAGGGTAAGATAGATGTAGAATATGTTCTAGATAGAAATTGTACTTAGAAATATAGCATCATTAATAACTTTGTATTAAATGTTGCACTATTTGTTTCCATTTATTTCTCTTTTGCTGCAAATTTAAAATATGATATACTTCATCTTTTGTTACCGCTGAGAACGGCACAATATTTTATTCCATGTTATATATCTATGGTCCCTTTTTCTGGATTCAGTTTTAAAAGTAAATTACAGAATCATCAGTATGATTCATAACACTCAACGTTTCGATATTGCATAAAAACGGGCCGACAAAAGTCACTACCTTGACGGTTAGTTATATACAACTGGAAATTTCAATTTTAAGCAGAGCCCATTTTTGGGTGGGCAAAACTTTCGAACACAATGCTCGATTACCATCACTGGATGCGCGTTTTGTCAACCAAGTTTGCATCATCGGGGGACGTTTAAAGCTGAGTTTCAATTATTTTACGATGATGTCAACATAGCTTTCGTGTTTGTGGAAGCAATACGTAAATTCTTAATTTTATAAAAAAACACATCTCAAAGTACATTATTCAAGTTTTAATATACTTGCATTTAAATGCATACAGGGTGTTTCGTGAGTGACTGGCTATACGCAAGTGAGGGGTACAGAACCCTAAGACGATTTAAGAATGACCTTTATTAGATCTCTAATATCTCTTGTTTCTGATATACAGTGTGTTTTCTATTCTTTGCTAAAATTTAGAACGGCCGTATTTTTTTAATGGCTGTAGCAAATTGTACCAAATTTAATAGATATGTTTTACTAATAGAGGTCTACATAATTCAGTATCGAAAAGAAAAAAAAAAGTCAGGGTCTGAGCCAATTTTTTCAATTTTGGATCTTACCTAAAACCATCATCCTGGGGATTTTGGCAATGTACAATACACATTTTCAAAATAGTATAATAGTGTGCCTGAACCATGTAGTTAGTTTTTCTTTGGCACACTTTTAACGCCTCGAGACTTAACAGCTGACTTTCACAATAAATCCATTTAAAAAATATTCGGGTGACTTTCGGTCATAAAAACATCAATAACTACATGGACGACATTAATTTTGTGGGGAAAGATTTAATTTTACTGTCTGTTTGTTAGAATTTGCTACAACGATAAAAAAATGTAAAAATATCTAAATGCCAACAAACGAAATTTTCATTTATTATAACAAATACAAAAGAGTAAAAATTATATGGAAGTGAAATAACTGAGATAATAAAGCTACTAAATAGTTAATACAATTAGTTAAAAAGAATTTGATCCAATACATTACACGAAATTAAAATAACACACCTAAAATATAACGAACAAAAAATAATTAAAAAGAAATGACTGCAACAAATTTTCAAAATGTCTACACTATTAGACCATTTTGAAAATCTGTATTGTACATTGCTAAAATCCATGTACATGATGATGTTTTTAGGTAAGATCCAAAATTTAAAAAAAATGACTCAGGCCCTGACTTTTTTGTTTGTTTTCGATACTGAACCCTCTATTGGTACCTCTATTAGTAAAACATATTTATTAAATTTGGTACAATTTGCTACAGCCATTAAAAAATACGGCCGATCTAAATTTTTACAAAGTATAGAAAACACGCTTTGTATCAGAATCGAGAGGCATTAGAAATCTAATAAAGGTCATTCTTAAAACGTCTTAGGGTTCTGTATCCCTAAGACGTTTGGCGTATGGCCAGTCACTCACGAAACACCCTGTATATCTTATTTATTAACGACTTTTCAAATAACCGTAGTTTCAAAAATACATTTTTGTAGCGCCGTATCCTAAAATGACATTTATTTGACAGTTTCAATGAATCAAAACAATATCATTATTGACAAGTGAAGAATAAAGAAAAAAGTGTGGAATAGGGTGAAATAAAACTTAATATTTCGTTATTTTATTATAGGTTTCTATGGAAATAGCAATAGAATTTAGTGATTACGACACGGTAACTTTGTCAAACTGCGTGTTTCTACAAAATTATATTGTTTTCTTATATCTATTTCTATTTCGAATGGCGATGCAAGAAATTTGGTATATAACTCGAGACCAAAATGTGTCATTTTTACTTCTGTAGTTTATAGCACTCGCCTGCGGCTCGTACTATAAACGCCAACTTAAAAAAACACCATGCCAGCCACTTGTTATATAAAATACTATTTTGTAGTAGAAGTACACTATATGATTAAATTTTGAGCCCTTTACAGCGAGGGATTTAATCTTTCATGATAAGTTCTTAATTTACACGAATTGTAAGTCGAGAAAAAAATGATTTTTAAAAGCACAAGTGGTATTTGTGGAAAATATTGCAGGAATAAGTTAATGAAATGAATACATAGTACATATATTTTTGCCTCCAGATGGCTTTTTGATGATGTTTACTGACCTCTCTTTTCAACTTCGTCGCTTATGTTACATAAATAAGTATTTCCAGAGCATCTCATCCAGTAAAAGACGAACCTGGTATAAAGATTTGGCAAATGCATCTGCAGAGAATTAAAAGTCGCCAAATAAAAAATGTAAAGTGATGAATACCAACCATAGATATTGTAAAATATTAAACTAATCTAAAGTCATTGAAACATGTACTGAAAAGAGTTCTCGTCCACTTATTTTCCACTATTTACCCATTCTCAACCTTCAACCGTTCACCGGAAATAGCGCAGAATATAATCTAATTCCAGATATCGTCATGGTACATATGTGTATAAAATCTTAAGTCAATATCTTAAACCGTTCCTGAGAAAACGTGGGCACAACGGAAGTTACAGACCTACAGACAAACAGACAGACAGACAGAAAAAATAGACAAACCGACAGACAGACAGCCCGACCGACAGACAGACAGAAAATTTCTTTCGTTCAAATTTAAAATCTCGACGTTTTATGACATTCTAAGCCTATTTCAATAAAAATAATCTTTGAAAACTTTTTTACTCCACTAAGTGGATGTGACAGTATTTAGACAATCCTCAATGTAATTATTTAATCAGTGCAAATGCTTCTCGAGTTATTCTGAAAATGTTGATACAACCTGGTTACCAATGTTAAAAAAAGAACTATAAAATGTGATATCATTTAAAATAAAAATATCAATTATATCAATGGATTTTCATGATTTTTTGTTTTTTGGATTTGTAATATTGAGTTTATAATATTGAGTAAAAAAGTTTACCCTTTAAAAATTGCCGCTCTTTACTTGGGGGTGATTCCCACCCCCTCTAGAAAGGTGGTCAAAAAAGTAAAATAGTAACCACCGAATCTGATACAGAATCATATTGTAAGAGAAAAAGGTGGTTTACAATTTTTCATGATAATTTATATTTTCCCAGTTATATCGATTTGAAGATTTGGTACCTTGAGACTGTTTTTCGTAAATAAATAAAAGTAAGTAAATAAAAATCCTACATTTATGCAAAAAGTTGTGTGGTACCAAAAAATAAGATTATGAAATAAAAAGTAAATATCTTATTTTTTGTTTATTTCTGAAAAATTGATAGTTTAAAAATGGCGCTCGACGTTTATCAGTTTAAATCTCAAATATGTCTGAAACAATCAGTATGATGTTAAAAATACATATAATAGAAATTAAAGGACTTCAGGTACTCTTTTATAGGATTTTCCTTCTATTCGCACAGCTTGAAAGATAACAATATTATGTGCAAAACAATGAGTGCATTGTAATTATTGTTGAAGAAAAAATTTAGGATTTTCATGCTGCCATTGGCCATATATAATATATAGCATTACTACCATGCTATAATTTTTTGGCATTTTTAAAGCAGTCGTCTTTAAAAATATGCCTTCTTTAAATGAAGACAAATTTTAAGATTTTGCTGAAAAAATTTTTCTTTGTAAATAACTCCAAAACAATTGTATTAAAGGAAAATATGGCAATATAGAAAAATAAAGCTTAAGAAGCGATATATTAATTTGTTTTTAAAATATTCATGGAATTAATAGTTTCGGAAATACGGCAGTACAGATGTAGGACTTGAACATTTAGTGGCAAAGAAATACATTTAAATCTCATATTTCTTCAAAACTTTTGATAAATTGAAGCTCTCAAAATTAGAGCATGTTGGTTATACTATATATTATAAAACCTGATACAGATTTTTTGAATTTCTATTCTATGGTCAATGAGGGGAGGGAAATCCTAAATTTTTTATTTAAAGACATTACAAATCACTAATTTTTTGCACATAACATCATTATTTTCATGCTGCATGGATAGAAAAAAATATACTTGACACTTAAACATAATTTTTCGATTGATACATGCTCGAGCGCCCTTTTTAAACTACCGTATTTTTATAAACTATCAAATTTTTACTATTTATCGCACAGAAATTAAAAATAAAATACTTGTAATCTCATAATCTTATTTTTTCCTCCATACCACTTTCCATAATTGCAAGACTCTTGAGTTATTTACGTTTAGACTGTTGCACTACACTGCCTACACTGATTGATTTTTTGTTTCTATAGTTAATATAAATTCAGTATCATGTCAGTAATCAAAACGCCATTTTGGAAAGAAATAGCGATAGGGATGTACATACAAAAATGTTCGTTTTTTTATTTCTACACACCGTCATGAAATCAAATGGAATACCCATTTGAAAAACTGAATTGAAGAAGTTCTGAAATGAAAAACTACCCTGTATATTGTTAGGAAGTAAAAATGATTCAAAAACATTAATTAGATATTTCGTAACTAGTATTCACATACATTTTTTTATAATTTCATAACAGTGACTGTGATTTTTTCAATATGCATTATGCAATATGCAATATTCTCCCATGCGGTTGGGAGATAAACAATAATAATATAGGAGTAAAAGGACACTAGAAAGATACTTCAAAAAATGTACTGAAATACATAGCATTCTGTTTAAAAAAGGCACTTGATCCTATCTTGGCTCGCCCTATTCGAAAATGATTTCTGGTTATATACTTTTTTATTCAAGTTACTTGTATGTTTTTTTAATTTCTAGCTGTGATAGAACTCGAGCTATCAAAGTCCAACGCACTATCACTCCATTCTGTATATTTTCACATGCATCGCCTACACTGATTGAATTTTTATTTGTATAGTTGATATAAATTCAGTATCATGTCAGTAATCAAAACGCCATTTGGCTTTTATTTCAAAAACTAATTCAATTTGTGCATTAGTAAATTAACAACTGAATAATGTTAAATGCTAAATTAAAATTAACTATCAAATACTTTAACAGTGAATATGGAAATATTAGCATTTGGCATAAAATGATATCCAAAATATTCCTCGACTGAGGATTAATTTGTGTAAATAAAATTGTGTATTCAATTGTGTGGTTGTTATTTTTGGATTATATCACATATTTTTATTATGTTTCTACGTAAAGAAGTTGAAGATCAAATGGCAAATGTTATAAGATAATTTGAGACCTTGGCTTCTAGTATATGTATCAAATCCTAACGTTGTGGACTTTTATTAGGTTGCTTTACTTTTTCACCCCTATTTATACCTATTTACTCTCCAACTCTTCAACGGATTGAGCTCAAATATAATCCAGCTGCAGATCTCGTTATTATACATACGAGTACCTTTGAAGTCAATGTCTTAATTACTTCTACATCTACGTAGTGGAGTGGAAGTATAGTAACCATTCATAAAAAAAAAACAGTTTATTTTTGTAGAATGTGATAAACCGCCTGTGTCGATCTGCAACTCTTTTTGTGCATATGCTTTCTCTGGAACTGTTTAAGACATTGACTTGAAATTTGGTACACGCATGTATTATAGCGAGATCTCGAAAAAGTAGATTTTAAGCTTACTTCGGTAAAGAATTGGGAGTAAATAAGGGTAATATAGGATGTACATGAGACAAGAAACTTAGAATTTGGTGTGTAAACTAAGGCCTTACAGTTTTCTATAACATTTGTCCCGGCCCATCATCACCCCCCTACCCTTACCACCCCCCACTCGTTATTGAAAGGATCAACAAGAGAAAATTGAGATTTTGATACATATATGTATTGAAACATATTCTTTATAGGATTTTCAAACAGCGGAAAGAAAAACTATCTATGAGAACTAAAAGAAAAACTGTATGTAAAAATATTAATGAAGTCTTTGCATTCTTTCGATAACCTGACTTCTCGTTATGTTAAGTTAAAATTCTGAAATAAATTTGTCCAATTTCTTATTTGCCATTCTCATTATAACACTAGCATTCAACATAGTCCCCTACGGCTAAGCAGATTAAACTAGTATCTACATGATACCCTACGGTATGTAAATTCAGTTAAATATATGAAAAAATGAGAATAAAGGCCTGAAATGAATATATTTACCTACCTTGTCTTTAATTTTTTTTTTTCATTCTAATGGATTACATTTTCATATAATCTCGCATTCAGTTTCTTGGAAATGCTTAGCCTTTGATACGTTTTTCGCCCTTATTCTAAGCTCATCAATTTCAAAGGCCAAGAATTTCCAAGAAACTGAATGAGAGATTTTATGAAAATGTAATCCATTAGAATGAAAAAAAAATTTGAAAGACAAGGTAGGTAAATTAATTAATTTCAGGCCTTTGTTCTCATTTTTAACTGAATTTACATACCACAGGGGGTCATCTAGATACTAGTTTAATCTGCTTAGCCGTAGGGAACTAAACTGCTGGCCACTCGAACTTACACATAGACTTTTAGGCAAAATTTAAAGTTCAATATTTTCAACAGGAATGCAAATTTTTGAACGCGGCTTGCAAATTTTAAGAGCTAGTTTTTTTCGGATTAAGCTGCATGGCGTATATTTATCGTAGGACCATAAGTTTATTATATACGGGGTGATCAATGAAGTCATGCAAAAAATCAAAAAGTTTGTATGAGTGAAATTTCCGCAAAAATTTTTTTTGGTCATTGCAATATGGTTCCTTACTAAGGTAACATCAATATCTCTAGACGGTTTTGTCAGTTTTTGGATTAAGGCCCTTAGGCCTTGTACACACTACTCAACATAAAATTTGGATACCGAAATCTTTAAAATGCTATAACTTGACATTGGATTGACGGTTCTTGATGATTTTTGCAGATTTGGAATCCTTGTTTCACGTAGATTTTCTATGGTCTAAGCATTTTATTTGAGGGTTGAAATTTACACATTATACCGGGTCGATAATAAACAAAAACATAGGATACGACGCGCTCTAAAGTTTGGCATTATTTAAGTTTTTGTAAAAATAAATTCTCACCTCAAGTTGTTTTTATTTAATGTTCTTCTCACTGTTCTGTCCGAAACTCACACCCCAGTTTGTTGTCTCAAAGAATCATTCAGTTTTACAGAGTTCTTTGTCCACCCCCATGCCCATAATTATTATGATCGGGTGTAATTTCTACGCGACGCGTCAATTTCAAAGTAGGCATTGGAAAAACAAATTTGTTGCTATGGAATTAAAAACTGTTTACATCATTTTAGAAATAATCTGACATATTTCAATGTTATAATTTTGTAAAGTTTAATTAATATGAGGCGTTTAACCACGGCAGAAAAGGAAAATTGCATTCGACTTCTCAACGAAGGAATGTCAAAACAGCAAGTTGTGCACATTTACAATGTCAGCCGAAAGACAATTTATAATTTGAACCGCCGCGTCGAAACTACTGGTGATCATAATTATGGGCATGGGGGTGGACATACAAAAAAAATAAACCAAAGAACCGAAAGAATTTTAATGAGAGAAACTATGCGGAATAGAACAAAGGACTCTAGAAAACTAAATGACTCTTTAAGACAACAAACTGGGGTGAGAGTTTCGGACAGAACAGTGAGAAGAACATTGAATAAAAACAACTTGAGGTGAGATTTTTTTTTTTAAACATAACATAATGCCAAACATTTTAAATTATAGAGCCCGTCGCAGAGCAAAATGTGTGCGGTTATTACAACGCCATAGAGCGAATAGGCGGGCATGGGCAAATCGGCATGCGAATTGGGGTAATGCAGAGTGGAGCCATTATTTATTTACTGACGAAACAAGATTTAATTTGTTTCACTCCGATGGCCGAATGTTAGTTTGGAGAAGGCCAAATCAGCGATATTTGGAGGAAAATATGGCCCCTTAAGAAGCATTTGGTGGCGGAGGTGTTACAGTGTGGGGAGGTATCATAAGAAATGGTAAAACCGAGCTATTCATTACCAACCAAACCATTAATGCTACTGTTTATCAGGAGGAAATTTTGGAACCTATTGTTGTTCCTTTTGCTCGACATTACGGCCCAGAAATTTTATTGGTGGATGACAACGCTCGACCTCACAGAGCGCGAAGGATCACAGAGTTTTTGCAGGCACAAAACATCAATAGGATGGACTTTCCTGCAAAGTCTCCGGATCTTAATGTCATCGAACACGTTTGGTCTTATTTAAAACTTAAAGTAAGATCTCTTGATGTACCCCCTGAAACCTTAGAAACGCTCAGTGAGGCCATTCGTGAAGAATGGGAGAATATTCCACAAGATTTTATAAATAATCTTGTGGATACTCTACCAAATCGATGTCGGGAAGTAATATTCCGAGCAGAAGGACCAACAAAATATTAGCTTCTCTTTTTTTTAATTAATGTACCTAATTTTAATTAGGTAATTTTAATTTAATTTTAATTTAAGTTTAAATTAAATTAACTTTTAATTTTTTAGTTAAATTTTTTTTCATTTATTAAAAATTACCAGAATTAGAATTATAAATTTTTTAAGAATTGACTTTTGGTCGTTGTTAAGCAATGTTGTATATTGTAGAATTTAATGTAATAAACTTGTTCTTGTCGCTACGTTTTTGTTTATTATCGACCCGGTATAATGTGTAAATTTCTACCCTCAAATAAAATGCTTAGACCATAGAAAATCTACGTGAAATAAGGATTCCAAATCCGCAAAAATCATCAAGAACCGTCATCCAATGTCAAGTTATAGCATTTTAAAGATTTCGGTATCCAAATTTTATGTTGAGTAGTGTGTACAAGGCCTAAGGGCCTTAATCCAAAAACTGACAATACCGTCTAGAGATATTGATGTTACCTTAGTAAGGAACCATATTGCAACGACCAAAAAAATTTTTTGCGGAAATTTCACTCATACAAACTTTTTGATTTTTTGCATGACTTCATTGATCACCCCGTATATAATAAACTTATGGTCCTACCATAAATATACGTCATGCAGCTTAATCCGAAAAAAACTAGCTCTTAAAATTTGCAAGCCGCGTTCAAAAATTTGCATTCCTGTTGAAAATATTGAACTTTAAATTTTGCCTAAAAGTCTCTATGTGTAAGTTCGAGTGGCCAGCAATGTATGTTGGATGCTAGTGTAATAATGAGAATGTCAAATAAGAAATTGGACAAAATTATTTCAGAATTTTAACTTGCTAGCATAACCAGAAGTTAGGTATCAAAAGAATGCAAAGATTTCATTAATATTTTTACATATAGTTTTCTTTTAGTTCTCATAGATAGCTTTTCTTTCCTCTGTTTGCAAAATCCTATAAAGAATATGTTTCATTACTATAAGCAAACTAATAATAAATAATTCACTTTTAAACGTGGATAGAGTATAGTATATAGGCTCTAATACTAGTTAGCTAATATATAGGTGAAGATCTGTTGTATTTTATCAGTCAATGTCAAATATAAATATTTCATACTTAGTCATGGATATTGCCTTGATTTTGCCTGAAACACCGTTATGAGTGGCTTTGTGCCTTTCTGATGAGCTCAGAATAAGGGCGAAAAACGTTTTAAAGACTCAGCGTTTCCAAGAAACTGAATGAGAGATTTTATGAATATATAATCCATTAGAATGAAAAAAAAATTTAAAGACAAGGTAGGTAAATAAATTAATTTCAGGCCTTTCTCATTTTTAACTGAATTTACATACCGTAGAGAGTCATGTAGATACTAGTTTAATCTGCTTAGCTGTAAGGGACTATTTTAGATACTAGTGTTATAATGAGAATGTCAAATAAGAAATTGGACAAATTTAGTTCAGAATTGTAACTTGCTAGCATAACCAGAAGTCAGGTTATCGAAAGAATGCAAAAATGTCATTAATATTTTTACATATAATTTCTCTTTCCGCTGTTTGCAAAATCCTCTAAAGAATATGTTTCATTTCTATAAGCAAATAAATAATAAATAATTCACTTTTAAATATATGTATTATCACGACATCTGGATCTACGTTATAAAATGATTTCGTTGCAGGATTGAGGTGTAGATAGGGGATAATAAGTAAAGCAAGCTAGAAATAGTCCAGAAAGGATGTGGTGTATGCAGTATGTCAGCTGAGTTCAAAACACCCCTATACGTACCGTTGAACGTGAACCGTCTTTGAGATACGGAGGTGTTTTATGGTTTTTGACTAGAACTTCAGTCCGCCATATTTTTTAATTGACTGCACATGTTTAGATAAAATTTGGTACACGCATTATACCCTTTTAGGTTAATGAACAGCTTAAGTAATTTTGGAAAAATTCCAGGACCGACCTCCATTTTTTAATATGTCACTTAGGGTCGTCAACATCACGTTATGTATTATTTTTTGTTAAATGTTAGTAAGCTTTAAAAAAGCGTATGGAGCAATTTATAAAATAAGGTCATAATATGTGACGGCACGTTTATGGTTATTAATAATACTAAAAAAAATTAAACTAAAAATAAAAAATATAAAACTCTAAAGGGTCTTCTCGTCTTTTAAAAAAAATAAGCTTTTTTCTTCAATAAATTTTCAAAAGTATTGAAAGACTAAATTTGACATTCTACAAATAACACAATCCAGTTGCTAACATTATTATTTTATTAATTTCAGCTAAATACCCCGTAGAAGAGGTTGTTATTTGTTTTTGTTTTGACATTCAGTGTTTTTTCCGTCCAAAATAAAGCACATTCCATTTATTTTACGAATAAAAAATAAGTAATAAAACGATGCGATTAACACATGACATTGTTGCATTAAAATCCCAAGTAGGCACATGTCAAATGTGTAATTTTACAAATAAGAATTGCTGTCCGCTTTTAGTAATAATTAGAATAAGTGATAAAAAAACCGTTATTAAAACTAAAACTTTTAAGATACCGTTTCAATTTAGTAATGAAGATTATGCGGATATTATTTTTGTGAATGGCTTTTGCGATGGGAATGGGAGAGCTGCAAAAAGAGAGTATCAAAGGCGTTTTCCAAATCACTATATACCAGATCATAAAACGTCCTCAGAGGTATACCAATTTAGTAGGGAACATGGACAATTTTCGTCAATGACAAAGCATGAACATGTTCCCAGAGCTTTTTCACAAGAAGGGCAAATATTACAGGTTGTGAAAAATAATCCATCCATAAGTGTTAGAAAAATAAGTAATGAGTTATCTTGCCAGATTTATTAGAAGGCATCGATACTAGGGGTTTGTGGTTTCAGCACTATGGTGCCGGATCCCATTTTTCTGTACTGGTCCGGGATCATCTAAACCAGCATTATACTAACAGATGAATTGGTCGCGGAGGTCCGGTAAACTGGTCACCGAGGTCTCCTGATCTTACACCACTAGTTTGTTTTTTATGGGGTCATCTCAAGTTAGAGGTGTATAATGAAGAGTTCAATACACGAGAACGGCTTCTAGAAAAAATTATTACTGTATGTGATAACATTAGAAATAACCCGGAAGTGGTTGATAGGTCAGTGAAAAACATATTAAAATGTTCTCGAAAATGTATTGACGCTGGAGGCATTCATTTTGAAAATCTGTTGTAGCTTTAATTATTTGCACCGTTTTTATATTTTTTATTTTTCAATTATTTAAAGTGCTGAATAAATTTATTTTTTCAAAATAAAATTGCAAACTTTTATCTTTAATATTTTAAATTTATTCTCAAAAGGTGTTTAATATTTTTTTAAATTGTGCTTGTTAATTCAAGCCCCTTCACTAACATTATTTTTCTTTCATGAAAGAAATGGAATGTTATTATTTTGGAGGAAATTTAAACAAAAAAAAGCTTAGAAACACTGAATGTCAAAACAAAACCAAATATCAAACTCCTCTACGGGGTATTTAGCTAATTCACTTCACTTTCAATTTATCAAATAAAAAAAATGCCGAACAACCGTATTACGGACAGACTGGCGCCATCTGTATTTAGATAATACCCATATTGGTTGTCACATTCGAGTCAAGCCCCCCCCCCATTGTGACGTCACATATTTTACAGCATTAAATTTTGAGGTACGGCTTTATAGATGTAAATAATGTAGATGTCACATAAGGTTGACCCCCTCCCTCCCTCTTGTCACACTCTGTCACACTTTATAGACCCCCTCCTCCCCCTCAATGTGTGACATAATTAATGGATGGCCCCTTTCCAGGGAGAGCGATGTGAAATTGACTACTGGGAGCAGGGAGCTGACCCACCAGTCTCCTTGGTTGAAATTGTCTACTAGTGTGGATACAATGAAAGCACGCCAATAAGACTTGCGACCCGGAATGTGAGAGGACTTGTACAACCAGGAAAGCTGTATCTGCTAGAGAAAGAACTTGTAGTTTCTATCATCAAAATTGCAAGTCTTTCTGATATGCATTGTAGGGACTCCGGATATTTTCAATCTAAGACGGGAGGCATGATATGCTTCTCTGGAATCGTCAGCAGGGTTTTGGGTCTATTAAATAACCATATGGAGCGATCAGTGATCGGATAATTTCCCTAAGGATCAACGCCAAGTCAATAATAATGAATTTAATACAAGTTTATGCTATTGCAAAATAAGAGTTGGATGCGTTCTATGAAGATCTAGAAACCTTACTCCACGCTATTCCAAACGAAGAATGGATGTTATGGATGATCTCAATATAAATGATGATCTCAATATAAAAGTTGGCTCCACGCTGGACGATCACCATTTGCGAGCTGTTGTCGGCAAGTTCGGTATCGGCGAACGACATGAAAGAGGTGAAAGACTAATTCAGTTCTGTCTTGATAACACCTACTGGATAATTAATACTGTATTCCAGCAACATCCACGACACTTTTACACTTGGATGTCATCTGGCGTTAAATTTCAAAACCGGTTTGACTATATTATGATAGGAAGTCGGTGGTGATCAGCAATAAAGCTGTAAAAAACTCTACCTGGCTCTGACTCGCTGAAACTGAAGGCGTATCGAAAGAAAATACGAAAACGTCTGCTCGTCATAACTGATGGGCTGGCTTTTCAAAATAAATTCAGGGAACTCTATAGTGAACACATAACGCGATGTGTGCTGGAGGGCTGGCAGGATGGAGTATTTATGAGAGAAATTAAGGTTTACGGACGATACCACCTTACTACCAACCAGTAGGCTCTGAATACGATTTGAATGCAAATTACAACAATACAAAAATTTCGATTGTATACCGAGCAAATGAAAACGATCCAGGCACGTTAAGAATAGGTGATTATGAGCTAGTAAACAAGATGGTTTACCTTGGTACCGTTGTAGACAACACCGGAAATTGCGAATATGAGATTCGACGAAAAATACATATGGTAAGATCGGCAACTTCCCAGTTGAGCAAAGTTTGGAGTGACAAGAATATTACGAGACGCATAAAGATATAACTTGCTAACGTTCTAGTTTTCTCTATCTTTCTTTACGCTGTTGTAATATGGACTATTATGGAGGCAGACAGATGGCGTATTGATACTTTTGAAATCTGGGTTTGGAGACTTTTACTGCGAATTCCCTGGACAGCCTATCGCACCAACATTCTCCAAGATGTACGTCTCCCAAAGCGACCCTTCAGCATCGTACTTTCTCGAATCTTCTGATTCTTTGACCACATCAACCGGAAAGAGGACAATACAGTACATTTGATTGTGCAAGGAGAACCTGATGACGAGAGGCGAGGAGGAAGATCACCAGAACGCTGGGCTGATGTGATGACACCAAAGAGGTAATGGGACAGAGCGTTGGTGAGGACATGCGCGCCACAGGCAGTAACGATAGATTACATGAACTAGGACATTACGTGAATCTCAAAACGTCTGTCAAGACATTGTGAATAAAAAGATCAAAAGTACTTAGTAATTGCGAGCACCTCGTTATTTAAAGTGTTTAGTGCTCGGTAATTACAAGCATTTTTTTCAATGCTTAGTGCTTGTTGTTCGAAGTACTTTTGCGATTTCTGGACCTAGCTCTGCCTAATACGATTTTAAGGTCAGTTAAAAATGCGACGAGTCTGTTATTTTCCGACGTCAAATCCGATGTTAGGCAAATAACCGAACGCCGGTTAAATTCTATTTTATAATATAGGGACCGTTTTCTTAAAGCAGTTTAATTCATTAAAACATATTTTTTCACCCATGTTAACACGCATTTATTAGCTTGACCTGTAACTTTGTAGATCGCAGATTATGTAATCGAAACTCAAAAATTGAAAATGGCGGCGTCAATATGGAGGATTCATTTTATCATTTATTTGATACGACTGAATATCGTTGCTCGAGCCACCTAAGGGTTATGTGGATGCAGATTATACATATTTGGTCGAAATTTAATGATTCAAAATGACGGGATCAATATGAGGAAATAAGTTTTATAATTTATGGTCTGATTGGTCTGAAAATCTGTATCTGAAAATTTACGAGATCGCAGATTATAAATATTTAGTCGAAATTTAAAAAATTAAAAATGGCAGCTTCAAGCTTATGAATAGTTTTGTCTTTTATAGCTGAAGAATTTTATGAAGTGACACGTCTAATTTTGGTATTTGATCTGTGTTACTGCTTCCGAATCGAACAAACACACTAGTGTATTTGAGACTAAACTGAAGAGAAGAAAATAAATAAATAATTAAAAGAAAATTAAAAAAACACACTTTTAAGAATCAACCAAGTGGTTAAAAAAATTATTGTTTTGTAATTAGTATAAAATGTATTAACGAAATTATAATACGAATTAATATTTGATCATGAAAATTCAAAATGTAAAATATGAAACTCATACTGTCTATTTTACGAGGGCCACACCAAATATCTCGCTTAATATCTATTGTAGAAGAATAAAGTTTTAGAAACAGTTATCCCATTTTTTGTGAGCTGTATTTCAGTAAAAAGAAATTTGAAATCCATAGCCTACTTTATGAGATATATTACAAAAACCTGAAAAATAGGAAAACCACAAACGGTTATAGCTTCCTTATTTGAGGAGATACGAAAAAAGTTAAAGGAATGAAAGTTGACGGCAAAGACAATAAGAATAATAACGTGTAACAAAAAAATTGAAAAATGCAGTTGGCTTTGACATACGCAATTGTGCAAAAATGAAAAATACATACCTCAAAGTAGGCCATGACGCCATTAATTCCTTTATTTTTTTCTCATTCCAACGATATAAAACATGTCACAGAAATTTTAACCGATAGTGTCAATATTTAATATTTTACGAATACCACAATTCATATAATTGAATCGTAACAATCAGCTGTGCCATAATAGTAAAAATTCACTTTATAATAATTATAATTCCGTAATTATTTATTACAATTTAATACAAACCAATAAATATCTCATAAATGAAAATACAAGTACAAAACGAACATCCAAAGAAAAAAACGAAAAACTATGTATAACAGTACTACCTACTACTATATTGAAAAGAAATTGTGTGTATTTATTTTTCTAACTACAAATGCTCAAATTGTGCACCATGCATTCTGACACATAAACGTGCTCTACGAGACACGTCACGCATTACATTTTGGAGCATTTCAGGAGTAATTGTCTCACATGCGTTTCGAATTCTGGTTTTGATGTCCTCAATATTTTCAGGGGCAGTTTGAAATACCTTGTCTTTAATGTAACCCCAGACGAAAAAATCCAAGGTCCATAGGTGCCTATCCAGCTATCTGGCATAACTTGATTTAAATAATTTGTACATATTACAGCAGTGTGAGGTGGAGCCCCATCTTGCTGAACATAAGAATAATTTAATCTTTCTGCCACTGTTAATTCATAAAGAAAATCTTGAAATTCGTTTTGCAGGAAATTAAGGTATCTACGAGCGGTTAATTTGCCATCATAAAAATAAGGTCCAATTACTTTAGTCCCTAAAAGACCCTACCAAACATTCGTAGAAAATCTTTCTTGGAAAGCAGTCTCTCTGCACCAATGTGTATTTTCTCGTGTCCACTTATAATGCATATTTCTATTGAAAAATCCATTATTAGAAAAATTTGATTCGTTCGACCAAAGAATTTTGCTACATATCAGCGCGTCATTCCTTTTCTTATTAATTAACCATCTACAAAATCTTACTCTCCTTGGCTTATCTCCCTCAATTAAATGTTGAACTTTCCTCATTTTGTAGCATCGAAATCCGTTTTTTTTTCAATATTTTTCTTGCACTGTCTTTTTTATGCGATAGTTTCTCTGAATTTGTCTCAAAGAGGTTTCCTCATTTTGGTTAACATAATTCATTACTCTATTCACTTTTCTTACATTATCCGCAACATGCGCTCGCCTTACTACTTTTTTTTAAAATGAACCGTGCGTTTTTAGATTTTGAACTAACTTCCTAAACATAGTTCGATTTGGCTGCGGAGCATCTGGAAATCTATCTCCGTAAACCGTGACTGCCATCGTCAAAATTGCACTGACAATAAATGCTAATCATATCGAATTTGTTATTATTGGTGTACACCATAATTACTGATATAAAATTTGTCTTAGAACTCGACAACGCAACATACAACATACAACAGTGACAATCTGTCAAATTTATTAATAACTGTATACATTGTTTTTCACTAATTATGGCACAGCTGATTGTTACGGTTCAATTATATGAATTGTGGTATTCGTAAAATATTAAATATTGACACTATCGGTTAAAATTTCTGTGACATGTTTTATATCGTTGGAATGAGAAAAAAATAACGGAATTAATGGCGTCATGGCCTACTTTGAGATATGTATTTTTCATTTTTGCACAATAGCGTATGTCAAAGCCAACTGCATTTTTCGATTTTTTTGTTACACGTTATTATTCTTATTGTCTTTGCCGTCAACTTTCATTCCTTTAACTTTTTTCGTATCTCCTCAAATAAGGAAGCTATAACCGTTTGTGGTTTTCCTATTTTCCAGGTTTTTGTAATATATCTCATAAAGTAGGCTATGGATTTCAAATTTCTTTTTACTGAAATATGGCTCACAAAAAATGGGATAACTGTTTCTAAAACTTTATTCTTCTACAATAGATATTAAGCGAGATATTTGGTGTGGCCCTCGTAAAATAGACAGTCTGTATATTATACATAGAACTAAATAACAAATTAAATTAACTCATAAATTTCACTTAATTCGGACCCTTAAATTTCAACTAGAAAAACAATATTCATTTTGTACAGAAATCAGCTCGCTAATTAATTTGAATAAAACAATATAATAGTACTTTATAAATTATCTATTCAATACGTTTATTACAATATAATATTGCATTGCACTTATTTATACACTGTTGCCGTTGAAGTCAGCAAAGTACATAATTTGAGCAGAAAATAAAATGTTCCTAGGCAAAATAGAGAACAAAACAAAATTAATAAAAGCGTAGGTAGATACACAAAAAGAGTTATAAATTATAAAACAGTTTTAATTTACAAAGTTTTGGTTTATAGAATTCGTGTAGGGAAATGTAATAAGCAAACTTTTAACTAAAACAATTTTAACTATAGTTTTTATTGTATTGTACTCGAGAGTATTTTATTAAACAACTACTTCAGATTGCGAACAAGTTCAAATGAAGCTTTGTTTTGAATCAGTTTAATTTAGTTGGTGATTTTTCTAACAGCAGTCTATTCACTATTTATTTTATAGCTTTAGAAAACAAGCAATCCTAGAAATCTGCCTAATTGTAATACCTACATCATATTTAAATAATGACGATTCAAATGTCCTAACACAATTCAAACCCTATCACTTTAACCCGGAATATCTTAAAAGTGAAAAAAGCTGATGCCTAAGGAATCACCAGTTCATGTCCAGATTTCTCATTCAAGTCTCTTTAAATGAAAACAGTTTGATATTACATTTGCACTCTAATAAGTGAAAATAATTGCTCATAGAATTTTAATAATATAATTTTTGAAATCGCCGAGCCCGTGGAGCTAATGAGTGACTGATGTCCAAAAATTTTTTGACAACTTTTGTTCTCATACACACACTAAAACACAATTTTATTTTAATAACCCGTCTAATAATGGAGTTGGTGTTGGTGAGGTAGTGGGAGTGACAGATTGCATAAAGAAAACTGATACCTTGACTTCTAGTGCTAGGGTGGTCCTTAGCAATAGGTGTGGATTTTTTTTTAAATGTGGCCCTCTCACCCATTCATTGTGTTCTAATATAAGAAGAAAAAAATCACACAAAATTTTGAGAGGTAAGCTCAACCCATTCACGTGCCTCAAAAGGGGTGAATTTTTCTATGTATTTCTTATGGGTTAAAGATATTTTTTCGTAACTTTACGATAGAATCGTCAAAATGTTGTATAGTAAAAATCGCACACAAGTTTCCTCTTCAAAATTGTCTAGAGAATACGAATTAATCATTTTTTTTGCGTAAGGCTCATAAGACTCTTTTATAAGGCTCAAAAGTGACCTTATAATGGCAAAAGTAGAGAATCCTATAATTTTGAATCTTATTATCTTATATTATTTGTTACTATTGCTGCTGTTGATACTTGCTACTATTTTGTTACTGTTGTTACTGTTCATACAGGCTATTATTTGTTGTCTTATATTGTTTGTTATTTATATGATTTATTGCACAAATTATTCATATTTTAATGATAATAAATAATAATTTATTTAAACAATTACATTTTCCCATAAATTTGTAACATTTTAATTTTTTCATTTTATTTCACAATTCTCCAAGAAATGCGAATAAATAACTCTTCTTCAAAGTATACCTCATAAAAACTATTGAACTTCAAAATTACCTCATGAGGCCTAAAGGAGAGTATCGCGCTTGTTTGATGATTATTATTACTTATTTGCCATTACAGAAATGATTTTAAAGTTACATTTCAGTTTGTGTTGATATATTAATGTTCTCACAAATTGCTTGAACAATTATAATTTATTTAAACAACTACATGTTGTCATAAATTTGTAACGGTGTCAACTTTTTCAATTTCACAAATTGAATATTTAATTTTTAAAGACAAGCGAAAAAGTTCATAACTCATTCGACAAAGATTACCACAAGACTTCTAAAACTCTAAAAGTTTGATTTAAGGCTGGCAACAGGCCTTCTAACAGACCATTGCTCCTTGAGATATCATCTTAAGAATATGGGCAAACCAGAAAATTATAAAAACGTGTACTGTGATACTGCAGAACACATACTTTGCGAATGTAAGATGTTAATTTGCATATTAATCTGCAATATGATGAAGTATCTAGAAATGGCGAAACTAATATTTGAAGACATAGGAAAATTAGCACATAGGAAAATCGCAAGCTTTGTAAAAATCTTGGAAGCCCTGGGCAACTACTAAATGCAAGCTAATCGACAAAACTTTCAGGTTCAAAGCAGATAATGTTTTCTTACGTTTTTCGCATTTTAAAAAATTTACCTCTTAGTACAAAATTGTTCGCATATTTGGTTTTTGTAGAACATTTCAAGCCCTAAATTTTATCTAAGGTATATTTATGTGCTAAATGGAAAACAATTGATAATATACTTTTAAGAATAAGCGTAGTTACTTAAATGTAACGTTTGAATATGAATGTTCGTTTATGCAATTCTTCGCAAATCAGTATATCCTACGATAAAATTGCATTAGACCACTTTTATAAACAATTAGTTATGGAATAACTTATATACTACACATTTTTTTCATTTTATGTGATATTTTGCGTGGTAAATAGCAAAGACCCCGAATATTAAGAATTGTACAAAAATTCACCCAGTTTGAGGCACGGAAAGAGGTTGAGCTAGCTATCCTAAATTTGGTATAATATTTTTTTCTTTTATATCGTAATAATTTGACGGGGTGAGACGATCAAATTTTAAAAGTTGACAAATAAGGACCACGGCAAGAGGTTGAGCTAGCTATCCTAAATTTGGTATAATATTTTTTTCTTTTATATCATAATAATTTGATGGGGTGAGACGATCAAATTTTAGAAGTTGACAAATAAGGACCGCCCTAATATACACCAAGTCCCAAGTTTCTGGACTATTACTAGTTTGCTTTACTTATTTAGCCCTATTAACCCTCAAGTCCTCCACGAGACCATCTCAAAATACAGTCTAACTCCATATGTCCTTATAATACACGCGTATACTAAATTTCAAGTTAACATCTCAATTTTAGTTTTTTAACCCCTTTAATAATGGAGTGGGACTGGTGGTTGTGTTGGCATATGTCACAGGAAAACTTGAAGACCATAGCCTCTAGTATAACGCCAAATCCCACGTTTCTGAACTCTTATTAGCACAGTTTAATTATTTTCCCCTACTTACCACCCCCCCCCCCCCGAACCCTTCAACGGAATCATCACAGAATATAATCTAGGTACATATGTCGTTTTAATTCATATGTGTACCAACCAGTGGGGGTGGTGATGAAAGAGTGACAAATGTTAGAAAGAAATTTAAGGCTTTGGTTTTTACCATATACACCAAATTCCAAGATTCTGGACTTTTACCAGCTTGCATTACTTATCTACGCTCAGATCTCGATAAAATACATACCTTCTTTTTTTCTTCTTCAATTCTTTGGGACTTCCTGCCACATGTATGTTTTCTTTTTAAGCGGTGCTCGGGAATCTACAAAATGTCACAATTAACCAGTATGTTACTGGTTAATAACCTCTACGTCTGTGACTTTTACGTCAAAGGATCAGTTAATGCAACAGTCATTGTAAATAAAAATACATATGATGAGAAAATCATGACACTTATCAATAAAGGACCATTCTCAAAATTAAGTAAAAACCAAACAAAATCAATTAAGGGCAAAATTTATAGAACTTTATTTAAATACAAAAATGAATTTAATGACTTTGAATGACGGAAGCTTACACCGCATGATAGCAAGCCTCCTCATTTTTATGGCTTAGCAAAAATGCATAAACAGAATGTCCCATCAAGACCAATTGTTAGTTCCATTAATTCGCCATGCCACAATTTGGCAAAATTGACTCGTATATAAAAAATAGTAAACATTTTATCGAAAAAGTTTATGAAAACAATTTTCATAATACACATCTGATGGTTAGCTTTGACGTAGTTAGTCTGTTCACTAACGTCCCAGTAGACAAGACTTTAGAAATAATCAAAGACAAATTGTTAAATGAAAATGATTTGGAAGCTAGAACTAAATTTAGTGCAAATGCCATAATGGAACTCTTAACTATGTGTATGAAAACAACTTATTTTCAACTTGAAAATGATTTCTATCAGCAGGATTTCGGTACGGCAATGGGTTCTCCATTGTCACCGATTTTAAGCAATATATTTATGGTGGATTTTGAGATTAGACATGTTCAAAATTGTGCATAGAAATCGGTTATCTGGTGGAGATACGTAGATGATATCTTTGCAATCTGGCCTCATGGTATCGAGTTACTAGACAGTTTTTTGGAACATTTAAATAATAAAGAACCTTCTATTAAATTCACTTTAGAAAAGGAAACTGGAAATGTATTACCATTTTTAGATGTTTTAATTAAAAGAGTGAATGGTACAATTGAAACAAGTGTTTATAGAAAACCAACACATACCAACAGATATTTAAGTTTCAACTCAAATCAGTCGATGCACGTTAAGAGGGGTGTTGTAAAATGTTTGTATGATAGGGCCAAAATCATTTCTTCTAATGATGAAATACTAAACAATGAGAAGCGGTTTATAAAGGAAGTTCTTATAAAAAATAACCAGTACCCTGGGGGTTTTGTCGATAAAATCTTCAAAAATATGAAAAATAACAATCACAATTCCTTAACCTATGCGGATTATCCGAAAAGTTGCGCCGCATCGGTGATAGATTTGATATTAGGACGGTATTTCAAACAAACCACACTTTAAGATCTATTCTGACAAAGACGAAACCGAAGAACCACGAGCAAAATTCAAAAAACTGCATTTATAGTATTCCGTGTGAGTGCAACAAACAATACGTGGGTGAGTCATCCAGACCTTTTAGTGTAAGATTGGGCGAACATCAAAATTATATGAGAATAAATGAAATTAAGAGGTCCAAGATCTGCGAACACGCTTGGGAGAATGAACACAGAATAAACTGGGACTCGGCAAAAATTTTAACAAAAGAGGCAGATAGCAAAAAAAGAACAATTAAAGAATCCGCGATAATATTATTGAATGAGGATAGATGCGTGTCGAATTGTTCCGTAGATGTCTGTACAGTGTACAATTTGGTTGCCAATGTTAAAAGAAGAAATTCACAAACTTAACATTGTATAACAACTAAAAAAAAACTGTTAAGTATATCAACAGTTCTATGTAAATAGTAAGTATCTATGGATATTGAATATAACAAACATTCTTAGAGCTGTGTATTTATCATACACAGCAAAAAAGATTTTTCAAAAAAAGCCTTGAAAAAGGAAACAAAATAGATTTCCAAAACGTCGGCGAAATATTTAATTTCAAGTTTTTATACTTATTTGTGTTGTTTATTTAAAAAAAGCAACCTTTAACTGATCCTTTGACATAAAAGTCACAGGCGTAGGGGTTATTTACCAGTAACATACTGGTTAATTGTGATATTTTGTAGATTCCCCGAGCACTGCTTAAAAAGAAAACATACTTGTGGCAGGAAGTCCCAAAGAATTGAAGAAGGAAACAATAAAAATAAAATTATGAGAATGCCTCAAATAACATTTAGACAATGTTTAAAATACATACCTGTACCAAACAAGTCAATATCTTCCCTACCGTCCCTGAGAAAACGTGCACACAAAAATAGTTACAGACATGGTCGGTCTGTAACTTTTTTGTGCGCACGTTTTATGTATAACGTTTTAACATATTGAGTTGAAATTTGGTACACGTATTATAACGAGATAAGGAACTGTATTATATTTTGAACAAACTCCTGCGAAAAGTTGGGGATAAATAGGGATAAATAGGGGAGAATAAATAACGCAAGCTGGTAAGAGGTCAGAATCTTAGGATTTGCTGTATAGACAGAAGCAATGGTCTCAATTTTCTTATGGCAGTTTGCGCCCTCACCACTCCATTAATAAAGTGGTTAACAAAGTGAAATTAAGACATTGACTTGATACTTGGAACAAGTATGTATTATGAAGAAATCTAGAATCAGATTATATTTTGCGTTTATTTCGTTGACGGATAGGATGTGGAATAGGGATAAAAAAGTAAAGCACGCTAGTAAGAGTTCAGAACCTTGAAATTTGGTGTACTGGAAGCAATGGTCTCAATTTCTCTATGCATTTTCCGCCTCCACCACCATTATTAAAGGGGTTAACAAAATAAAATTAAAGTGTTGACTTAAAGTTTGGTACAGTATGTATTTTAATGAGATCTGAACTGAATTATGATTAGAGTTTACTCCGTTGAAAGGTTGTGGGAGAAATACGAGTAAATAGTATATACTAGAAACCAAGGTCTGACATTTTTTTATGGCATTTTCCGCTTCCACCACTATCCCCACTCTATTGTTAAAATGGTTAACAAAATGAAATGACGATATTGACTAGAAATTTAGTACATGTATGAATGATAATGAGACGTGGAGCTAGACTATATTTTAAGCTTATTCCTTTGAAAAGTTGGGGGATAAAGAGGGGTAAATAAATGAAGCAGGCTAGTAAGAGTTCAAAAACTTAAGATTTGGTATATATGCTAGAAACTAAGTCCTATTATGTAATTTTCCTGGTCTTAACTGTTTTTGTCCCAACTCGTTAATAGTAAAAATTATGGAACAATTATCCATTGCTTCCCTAGGGAATATAAACTTCCATTTTATTTGGGTAAAAGCCCATGCTACTATACCTGGAAATAATAAAGTTGATACGATCGCAAGGAACACTAATATCGGTACTACTGAAATGGACTTTACTACAGTCACCGCCGATTTTTATCCTGTTGTAAAAAAATACCTCTGGCATAAATGGAATCAATATTGGCAAGCATATGGTGTACAAACTAATACCTATATTACAACATTCACCCAAATATTCCTACGTCACAATGGTATCATAATTGTCACCTTAGTAGAAAGACCATATCTACCATAAGTAGAATTAAACTTAATCATGGTAAATTTCCCGCTCACCTATATAAAATTGGAGTACGTGAAGATCCACACTGCCCCTGTGGCGCAATCGGTGATATTAATCATATTTTATTTAATTTTCCATTAACAGAACCTAAAGCAAAACATTTTCTTAAATTCCTGCATGATAATGATTTTATTTCACCCATATGGTGACCATATTATTTAAGTCTAAACAATCCTGATTTAATGAAAAAACTTCTCTCTTTCTTTTTTGACGCCAACATTGACGTTTAGGTATCTTACCCAAAACCCTTGTTTCATTCCCTTTGTTTATTAAGTCCTTCCAACCGTGGCCCACCTGTGTTTGTCTTATTAAATGCCCTGAAAGGCCCCTGGGCGAGAAGTGAGTCGTCCTTGTTTGAATTCCTTACAAACCTTCCTTTCTTATAAATGAGTAGCGCAAGAGTTTTTTATTATTATTATTTTTTTATCTTATTTTATTGCTGATTTTTTTTTAACTTATAAAATTTGCTAGGGCTGTTATTTTAAGCAATTTTCTATTTTTATTAAATTTAGGTCTCTAGTCTCTAAAATTGGGTCTCGGTAACGGGTACCTTGGTATTTCTACATTTACTGTGTAATATTTTATATCCTCTAATCCGGTTTATTAGTAGGTAGTTTTATGTTCGTGGCCAAAACACTTTGCTTGTAAGGCCAATAATCGGAAGAAAAAAAAACTAAGTCCTTAAAGTTTTATATGACATCCACCACCGCCACTCGATAATCAAAGCAGTTAACAACATAATATTGTGATTTAGTGTCTACCAGAGCATAATTACCGGGGTACTCTGATTACTTTATAGTTTTAAACAAAGTAATCATTAGAGTAATCGATTTCGCCCAAATCTGCTCTCGGTGATCCCCATCTTGGTTGGCTCATCAGAGTAGGTACTATACAGTAATTTTTTATCACAGAAGTCCACATTATAATAAAATATTTAATATATTTTATATTTATTGATTAATTTCTTTCAAACAATACGGTTCCTCTAGGTAATATTAACTTAGTGTCCAAATCTCAATCCGATAGGACTCATTCTTCTCAAATTATCATGCCTACAAGAATCGTAAGGAAAGGTTGGGAGGAGGCGCAGGTGGATATACAGAATGGTAGATAGAGAGACAACCAAACACATAAACGCATATTTTGATAGTTATTCGAATTTTGATCTGTAGCATAATGATATGAATAATATTTACCCCATTTTACTTATCTGCATATAGCCTAACACGAAATGTTATTCTTTATACGAGTTTCTAATATGTTTCAAAAATATATCTATAATCTGTGTTTAAGCTTATTGCTGTGGTCCGTTTTATTACTTCCAGTTTATTAAAAAAATAAAATAAGATTTAATTTAACAACATCATGCAGCACTCATATGGCAGTTAATAAGAGATTCCTGTTCAATAATTGAAAATCAACCAGACCATGGAGAATACCAATATTCCCTGTTATGGTAGGTAACCTCTTTCAGTTACCACAGTATTGAATGCCGGTTATAAGTATAAAGGTGCTCTAAAGATTTTAATTGGCATATAATGCAATATAGAACATGTTGACAAAATTTTTCAGATACGTGTACGTACACTTATCGGCTATGTAACATGGTGCCGAGCTGATACATGCAGAATCACCAAAATAAACGAAGTAGAAAATTAATGCTTTTTGTATGTGTAACTGTTAAATAGATACAAGCCAAAACATTTTTTAAAGTACAAGACGTTGCTTTGTAATTTTAGTTAAATTTGTGGTTTTTGCGTTTGTTTCTTACTTTCTTGTGACAAATCTCATAGCGAACTTAAAATTAGGACGTTAACTGTTTGTAGTTATAATTAAAAAATCATTTTCCCGATTTTCTATAGGTTTATAATTTTATCTCAAACATTTCATGGTTGATATTTATTATTATTATTATTATTGTAGATTTCAGTGATTTTTTTCATTACTTATACAGTGTGACCCATTTAAGATCGCAACACCCCTGTATACCCGTTAATTGATCCTTGATTAACATCAAATTTTGGTGATAAGAAAAGATCGATAAGGTGATTTTTTAAACTTGGTAATATGTGATATATGTCAGTAGCGTGCGATTTGGGTTTGAAAAGCCGATTTTTCGAAAAAAAGTATGAGCGATTTTTTAGAAAAAAAAAATAGGAAGGTATTGGGCGAACATCAAAATTATATGAGAATAAATGAAATTAAGAGGTCCAAGATCTGCGAACACGCTTGGGAGAATGAACACAGAATAAACTGGGACTCGGCAAAAATTTTAACAAAAGAGGCAGATAGCAAAAAAAGAACAATTAAAGAATCCGCGATAATATTATTGAATGAGGATAGATGCGTGTCGAATTGTTCCGTAGATGTCTGTACAGTGTACAATTTGGTTGCCAATGTTAAAAGAAGAAATTCACAAACTTAACATTGTATAACAACTAAAAAAAAACTGTTAAGTATATCAACAGTTCTATGTAAATAGTAAGTATCTATGGATATTGAATATAACAAACATTCTTAGAGCTGTGTATTTATCATACACAGCAAAAAAGATTTTTCAAAAAAAGCCTTGAAAAAGGAAACAAAATAGATTTCCAAAACGTCGGCGAAATATTTAATTTCAAGTTTTTATACTTATTTGTGTTGTTTATTTAAAAAAAGCAACCTTTAACTGATCCTTTGACATAAAAGTCACAGGCGTAGGGGTTATTTACCAGTAACATACTGGTTAATTGTGATATTTTGTAGATTCCCCGAGCACTGCTTAAAAAGAAAACATACTTGTGGCAGGAAGTCCCAAAGAATTGAAGAAGGAAACAATAAAAATAAAATTATGAGAATGCCTAAAATAACATTTAGACAATGTTTAAAATACATACCTGTACCAAACAAGTCAATATCTTCCCTACCGTCCCTGAGAAAACGTGCACACAAAAATAGTTACAGACATGGTCGGTCTGTAACTTTTTTGTGCGCACGTTTTATGTATAACGTTTTAACATATTGAGTTGAAATTTGGTACACGTATTATAACGAGATAAGGAACTGTATTATATTTTGAACAAACTCCTGCGAAAAGTTGGGGATAAATAGGGATAAATAGGGGAGAATAAATAACGCAAGCTGGTAAGAGGTCAGAATCTTAGGATTTGCTGTATAGACAGAAGCAATGGTCTCAATTTTCTTATGGCAGTTTGCGCCCTCACCACTCCATTAATAAAGTGGTTAACAAAGTGAAATTAAGACATTGACTTGATACTTGGAACAAGTATGTATTATGAAGAAATCTAGAATCAGATTATATTTTGCGTTTATTTCGTTGACGGATAGGATGTGGAATAGGGATAAAAAAGTAAAGCACGCTAGTAAGAGTTCAGAACCTTGAAATTTGGTGTACTGGAAGCAATGGTCTCAATTTCTCTATGCATTTTCCGCCTCCACCACCATTATTAAAGGGGTTAACAAAATAAAATTAAAGTGTTGACTTAAAGTTTGGTACAGTATGTATTTTAATGAGATCTGAACTGAATTATGATTAGAGTTTACTCCGTTGAAAGGTTGTGGGAGAAATACGAGTAAATAGTATATACTAGAAACCAAGGTCTGACATTTTTTTATGGCATTTTCCGCTTCCACCACTATCCCCACTCTATTGTTAAAATGGTTAACAAAATGAAATGACGATATTGACTAGAAATTTAGTACATGTATGAATGATAATGAGACGTGGAGCTAGACTATATTTTAAGCTTATTCCTTTGAAAAGTTGGGGGATAAAGAGGGGTAAATAAATGAAGCAGGCTAGTAAGAGTTCAAAAACTTAAGATTTGGTATATATGCTAGAAACTAAGTCCTATTATGTAATTTTCCTGGTCTTAACTGTTTTTGTCCCAACTCGTTAATAGTAAAAATTATGGAACAATTATCCATTGCTTCCCTAGGGAATATAAACTTCCATTTTATTTGGGTAAAAGCCCATGCTACTATACCTGGAAATAATAAAGTTGATACGATCGCAAGGAACACTAATATCGGTACTACTGAAATGGACTTTACTACAGTCACCGCCGATTTTTATCCTGTTGTAAAAAAATACCTCTGGCATAAATGGAATCAATATTGGCAAGCATATGGTGTACAAACTAATACCTATATTACAACATTCACCCAAATATTCCTACGTCACAATGGTATCATAATTGTCACCTTAGTAGAAAGACCATATCTACCATAAGTAGAATTAAACTTAATCATGGTAAATTTCCCGCTCACCTATATAAAATTGGAGTACGTGAAGATCCACACTGCCCCTGTGGCGCAATCGGTGATATTAATCATATTTTATTTAATTTTCCATTAACAGAACCTAAAGCAAAACATTTTCTTAAATTCCTGCATGATAATGATTTTATTTCACCCATATGGTGACCATATTATTTAAGTCTAAACAATCCTGATTTAATGAAAAAACTTCTCTCTTTCTTTTTTGACGCCAACATTGACGTTTAGGTATCTTACCCAAAACCCTTGTTTCATTCCCTTTGTTTTTTAAGTCCTTCCAACCGTGGCCCACCTGTGTTTGTCTTATTAAATGCCCTGAAAGGCCCCTGGGCGAGAAGTGAGTCGTCCTTGTTTGAATTCCTTACAAACCTTCCTTTCTTATAAATGAGTAGCGCAAGAGTTTTTTATTATTATTATTTTTTTATCTTATTTTATTGCTGATTTTTTTTTAACTTATAAAATTTGCTAGGGCTGTTATTTTAAGCAATTTTCTATTTTTATTAAATTTAGGTCTCTAGTCTCTAAAATTGGGTCTCGGTAACGGGTACCTTGGTATTTCTACATTTACTGTGTAATATTTTATATCCTCTAATCCGGTTTATTAGTAGGTAGTTTTATGTTCGTGGCCAAAACACTTTGCTTGTAAGGCCAATAATCGGAAGAAAAAAAAACTAAGTCCTTAAAGTTTTATATGACATCCACCACCGCCACTCGATAATCAAAGCAGTTAACAACATAATATTGTGATTTAGTGTCTACCAGAGCATAATTACCGGGGTACTCTGATTACTTTATAGTTTTAAACAAAGTAATCATTAGAGTAATCGATTTCGCCCAAATCTGCTCTCGGTGATCCCCATCTTGGTTGGCTCATCAGAGTAGGTACTATACAGTAATTTTTTATCACAGAAGTCCACATTATAATAAAATATTTAATATATTTTATATTTATTGATTAATTTCTTTCAAACAATACGGTTCCTCTAGGTAATATTAACTTAGTGTCCAAATCTCAATCCGATAGGACTCATTCTTCTCAAATTATCATGCCTACAAGAATCGTAAGGAAAGGTTGGGAGGAGGCGCAGGTGGATATACAGAATGGTAGATAGAGAGACAACCAAACACATAAACGCATATTTTGATAGTTATTCGAATTTTGATCTGTAGCATAATGATATGAATAATATTTACCCCATTTTACTTATCTGCATATAGCCTAACACGAAATGTTATTCTTTATACGAGTTTCTAATATGTTTCAAAAATATATCTATAATCTGTGTTTAAGCTTATTGCTGTGGTCCGTTTTATTACTTCCAGTTTATTAAAAAAATAAAATAAGATTTAATTTAACAACATCATGCAGCACTCATATGGCAGTTAATAAGAGATTCCTGTTCAATAATTGAAAATCAACCAGACCATGGAGAATACCAATATTCCCTGTTATGGTAGGTAACCTCTTTCAGTTACCACAGTATTGAATGCCGGTTATAAGTATAAAGGTGCTCTAAAGATTTTAATTGGCATATAATGCAATATAGAACATGTTGACAAAATTTTTCAGATACGTGTACGTACACTTATCGGCTATGTAACATGGTGCCGAGCTGATACATGCAGAATCACCAAAATAAACGAAGTAGAAAATTAATGCTTTTTGTATGTGTAACTGTTAAATAGATACAAGCCAAAACATTTTTTAAAGCACAAGACGTTGCTTTGTAATTTTAGTTAAATTTGTGGTTTTTGCGTTTGTTTCTTACTTTCTTGTGACAAATCTCATAGCGAACTTAAAATTAGGACGTTAACTGTTTGTAGTTATAATTAAAAAATCATTTTCCCGATTTTCTATAGGTTTATAATTTTATCTCAAACATTTCATGGTTGATATTTATTATTATTATTATTATTGTAGATTTCAGTGATTTTTTTCATTACTTATACAGTGTGACCCATTTAAGATCGCAACACCCCTGTATACCCGTTAATTGATCCTTGATTAACATCAAATTTTGGTGATAAGAAAAGATCGATAAGGTGATTTTTTAAACTTGGTAATATGTGATATATGTCAGTAGCGTGCGATTTGGGTTTGAAAAGCCGATTTTTCGAAAAAAAGTATGAGCGATTTTTTAGAAAAAAAAAATAGGAAGGTATTCTGAATCAGCACCTTTAGAAACTCCGTTGTACAAGATTGCGTCGTAGTGGGTTCAAAGGTGTTTGAGATAGTGGCTGTCAAAAATATAATTTTTTCAACCAAAACTAATTTTTATTAGTAAAACGGATTCCCAAATCAAAAAAACCTATTTTTCATTTTTTGTTCGGAATAATGCATTGATTTTATAACAAAATAAAAAAAAAGTATACAGTGTGACCCACTTAAGATCGCAACGCCCCTGTATACCCGTTAATTGATGCTTGATTAACTTCAAATTTTGGTGGTAAGAAAAGATCGATAAGGTGATTCTTTGAACTTGGTAATATATGACATATGTCAGTAGCGTGCGATTTTAAGGAGGTTTCAAAAGCCGAATTTTCAAAAAAAAGTGTTTTCTAGAATTTGTTATTCAAATTTCGATTTCATCAACGTAAAGAGCGCCATTAAAAACCCCTAGACATCAATTTTAAGTGAGGTCACTTACCTGGTTACTGAGATGTAAGCTTTCAAAAATGAATTTTTGAACGTTTTCATTTTACGTTTTTTCGTAAGTGATCAATTTGTTTGAGGTAAATTGTGCCAAAACTGATTGTGCATTTTCTAAGAATTCACAACATTTCTTTTTTTGTTCATTACATAATCAGTTTTTGAAAGTATACTTTACACTACTCTGTAAAATGACCAAGACTTTTCAATAAATTCTTAAAGAAATATCTAAATTTATTTAAATTGTTGTGGTATCTACCAAACCTCCATTTATTACAACACACTTATCATATCGTTTCTGTATATTATTAACTGCATTACTTAACTGTTGCACAATCAGTTTTGGCAAAATTTACCTCAAACAAATTGATCACTTACGAAAAAACGTAAAATGAAAACGTTCAAAAATTAATTTTTGGAAGTTTACATCTCAGTAGCCAGGTAAGTGATCTCACTTAAAATTGATGTCTAGGGGTTTTAAATGGCGTTCTTTACGCAGATGAAATCGAAATTTGAATAACGAATTCTATAAAACACTTTTTTTTCTTTAAAATCGGCCTTTAAAACCACCTTAAAATCGCACGCTACTGACATGTATCACATCTTACCAAGTTCAGAGAATCACCTTATCGATCTTTTCCTACTACCAAAATTTGAAGTTAATCAAGCATCAATTAACGGGTATACTGATTACTGGGGCGCTGCGATCTTAAGCGGGTCACACTGTATATTTTTTTTCTCATTTTGCTATAAAATCAATTCAGTCTAGTACAATGCATTATTCTGAACAAACAGTGTAGAGTAGATTTTTTTGATTTGGGAATCCGTTTTACAAATAAAAATTAGTTTTGGTTGAACAAATTGTATTTTTGACAGCAACTATCTCAAACACCTTTGAACCCACTACGATGCAATCTTATATAAAGGGGTTTCTAAAAGTGCTGATTATGAATACCTTCCTATTTTTTTCTAAAAAAATCCCTAATACTTTTTATTTGAAAAATCGGCTTTTCAAACCCCCTTAAAATCGCACGCTACTGACATATATCATATATTACCAAGTTTAAAAAATCACCTTGTCGATCTTCTCTTACCACCAAAATTTGATGTTAATCGTGCATCAATTAACGGGTATACAGGGGTGTTGCGATCTTAAGTGGGTCACACTGTATATCAATTATGGATTTGTTATTGGATTTATAGTGGCTTGGACAACATTAAATACTGTTTAATAATAATTTGTTTAAATGGATCTCTAGTGGCTAGGACAACATTAAATATTTAATAATTTTGTATTTTTTACCTCCCAAAAACTGTAGTTTTTTAAACTACAGTTCTTTATTGTACTTACATTTAAATGTTAATATTGCTTAGAATCAGTAAGCTGTGTGTGTGCACAATAACCTGAGAAAACAAAAACAGCTTCATATTTTCAGCAGCGTCATATGCACAATTAATTGTGAGCATATTATATTATTTATTCTCAATAAGTGTCTACATATAAAGTACCGAACATGCTTGCGGTTTATAAATACAGACAAACCTACTAGTGGGGCCTCGGATATAAACAGTGAAAAACTTTTAATCAAATATTGTGAATTTCATTATTTAGTACTTAGGTAAAATTAATCTAAAATGTATTTTCTGACGTAGTTTTTAAGTTATAAAATATTTAAGATATTCTATCATATTAATACACAAAGATGTAAGCGGACGCCACCTTTACGCATATCCTGAAACTCAAGTAAAATGTTCCGTTGTGCCCTCTTTTATGTAATGTCCAAACTCGACGATTTACTAACTACCCACACGCATGCGATGCTACAGTTTAATCCATAAGCGGGTTTTATACATAGCTAAATAGTCCCTGGCGCGTGCCATAGGATAAGAGTTAAGTCCTGCAGAAGGGTTATTTATTTTTTACCTTTTACATAAGTAAATTCGACTGGTTACCTCTATTTATTGTTTATACAGTAAAATTAGTACCAAAAATAATACCTGAAAACTATAATGAAAGGATATATTTAAGAATTCATAAAATTGCCGATTCCCAATTTGAGCGCCAAATGGTATTTTTAAGCTTCGACACAAAAGAAGGTGTGTTAATGTAAGTTTGACGCGTATGTTTATGTATGTGTGTATGTCTATCTGTGGCTTCATTCATTCATTTTACTGCGGTTTTTTTAATCTGAAAGGGTATTTGACGATAAGGTTCTTAGCAAAGTTGTACCGAGACCAGTACTGTCAGAGTTTACACCCGATGATAAACTGCGATTTCGCCCACCAAGTTGACATCTCCGTTAAAAACCATAGTAAACCTCCATAAGAAAACACATTACTTTGAGTGAATGTCCGATAATATATTTACTAGTAGTCGGATGGATTTTTAACCCTCGAAACATAAGGAGGCGAGGTGTTATAAGTTCAACGCGTATGTTTATATATTTGTATATCTGTCTATGGTTTCATATTTATTCAATAGTTGATTCGATATCGATGCGGTTTCTATTAATTAAAAAAGTATTTTATCAGCAATGTATCATCTCGGTGGATCTTTAGGGAGCTACATATTATCAATAAATGTTAAAGTAGTCGGATGGATTCTTTGACATATATGATATATGCAACGCATAATTTTCTGTAACCTTTAACCTTTAAACATTTATTTTTTCTTACTCATCAATTACTCAATATACAATATACAATATGTAGACTTATAACTAGCTTGGTAAAGATGTTTTATATTATGTATAATATATTATTACTGTAGGTATTGTTTATACGGTGTATAAAAATATCCCTTAGAGTGCAGTTGGTATGACAGAGGATGCAGAAAGTCTAGTTGGAATTTTTCGTAGCAATTTTCTTAAAATATCTGGGTATTTATTTATTTTTAGTATTCCTTTCAGAATTTCTGATAATGAAATATTAAACGTATTTTTAAAGGTGATGTAGTTACTGTTGAATTAGTGCAGGGATTTTTTTCCTGTAACCGGGATCATTGTGCAGCTACTCATTTAAACAAATACACTTACGAATAGTGTTTTTACTAATACATTAAAAAAATCAAGTACTAAATAATGCGAAATGTTATTCTTATTTACTTTCACATCCACGTAGTAATGGTAAAAAAATATATAGTTTCTTTTTGTTGAAATAGGCGTAGGATGTCATGAAATGTAGAAATTTTAAATTTAGTGAAAAAAGTCTGTCGATCGGTCGGTCTGCATCTCTTTCGTGCGGGCGTTTTCTCAGGAACGGTTTAATATATTGACTTGAAACTTGGTACACGTATATATTATGAGGAGCTCTGAAACTGGATTATATGTTGAGCCAATTTCGGTGAAGAGTTGGGTTAAATAGGGGCAAATAAGGGAAAATAAGTAAAGCAAGCTGGTAAGAGCAGAGGCACCTTTAATTTGGTATATATACTAGAAGCTAAAACCTCAGATTTTTTTACAATATTTAGGAATCTACAAAATAATACCATTAACAAGTATATTACTGGGAAATAACCTCTACGCCTGTGACTTTTACGCCAAAGGATCAGTTAATATTTTCCGTAAAAAAATCAAAGCCTGGTTCATTAATTCCAACAAAACTAGAATATATTCTTGGGCACCATTTTGCACTGTGTTTATGATTGATTCTTTTATTTAGTTATTTTGAGTAATTAATTCTTTAGTATTTCTATAAATATATTTTACAAAGTGTATATCCTTCCCCTATTACATTGGATTATTGTAATATTGTATTGTATTTTTGTATTTTAATGTTTTCTGTTTTACGTAATTAGTTAGGTAAGTGATTTATAAGGTTAAGTGTAAGAATAGCCACATGGCTAAACTTCGAGTTGTAAATTGCTATTTGTAATGTACTTGTAAATGTACATCTACACAGCCGTTTATTATTATTGTTATTATTATACAGGGTGTCTCGAATTGCATAGGCCAAACTCCACTTCACAATTTTTCGAAATAAGAAAGAAAGTTCCTATAGACATGGGTCGGGAAGTGATTAGTTTCCGAGATACAGGGTGTTCAAGTTGAAAATGTTTCTTATGAATATTTTCGAAACGTCTAAAGACAGACAAATGATAATTTACACAGGAATTTAACTTTTTATGATTTTTAAGAAACAAATGTACTATGTACTATGTATATGTAATAACTATGTATGAAAATCGTTATAATGTAGCCCCAACTTTATTGTGTGACACTTTAAAATTAACTTATGAGCATAATTTAAAATTTTGAAGTTTGCTACACAAAAAAAGTCTCTTGTGTTTTTTCTCTAAAACTATCAGTTTTTGAGGAAATCTTATCTGAACTTTATTAATTAGTAACCATTATTAGCAGCATTCCTGGTATGCAGGAATGTGCCGTGATTGTAATGTTTGTAACAAATGAAAAATTATCTACCATGCAATGCCAGAATGACAATAATGACGTTGTTTTTCGGTTTTCCGTAGTTCATTGTTCTATAGTTTTATTATTTTCTTTTGGAAAAAGTGTTGTATTGAAAAGTAAAAAATAGTCATGTTTAGTAATGTGGAGTACACGGATATTCATTTTGTATATGGATATTGTAATGGAAACGCGAATGCCGCGGTACGCGAATATCGCAGAAGATTTCCTAATAGAAGGAATTTAGAAATGCTGGATTTAAAAGAGGTCCAAGAAATGAAGAACAGCGAAATGGGCGATTTAAAAACATAATTTTGACCAAATTTATCAATAAATATAAATTAAGTATCAGAAGAGCGGTCCAACAGCTGCGTGCGCAAGCTGTGCATATTTCCAAAAACAAAGTTTTTCGGATTCTGAAAAAAGCTTTTCGAATGCATTTTCGAATGCAACCAGTTCAAAGCCTTTAACCAGGTGATCTCGAAATGCGTATCAATTTTTGTAATTGGTTTATAAATGCCATTGAAGAAGATCCGGATTTCGGAAGTAAAATTATTTGGACTGATGAAGCTACCTTTAACCATAATGGCTCAGTTAATTTTGATAATTTAAGAATCTGGGCTCATCAGAATCCTCATATAATTCGCCTTAGGGTATTTCAGTGGGAGTTTAGCGTTAATGTATGGTGTTGTGTTATAAACGGGACTTTTTGTAGGCCCCACATCCTTCCTCCCCGTTTAACCATTATTTAATGACTTTTTAAATAACCATTTTTTTCAATATCTCGAGGATATTCCTCTTAATTTAAGAAATGAATGCTGGTTTCAAGTAGACGGAGCTCCTGCACATTTTGCTGTTGAGAACCGTTTGCGGGTAAACAATAATTATCTTGAACGATGGATCGGTCGATTAGGTGCAAGATCCTGGCCACCTCGTTCACCGGATTTAATTCCAGTTGATTTTTTTGTCTGGGGCTATTTAAAGGACAAAGTCTGCGCAATCTCTGTAAACACGAGAGAGGAGTTAATAGAAAGAATTCTCGAAGAATGTGAAAATTTGCGGGCTAATCCTGATTTCATTCGTAAAACTACACACTCTGTACGGCGCAAATGTCAGAAATGTGTTGAAGCTGGCGGAATGCACTTTGAGCAACTTTTGTAATTTGTAATTTACTTTAATCCAATTCATTGTTGTGTAATAAAAAATAATGTAATCAAATTTTGTTTCACTGTTATTGTTTTTCTGTTCTGCTAAAATTATTCATAAAAAACTATACCCGAATAAAGTTCAGATAAGATGTACTTAAAAACTGATGCTTTTAGAGAAAAAACACAAGAGACTTTTTTGTGTAGAAAATTTCAAATTTTTAAGTTCTGCTCATAAATCAATTTGAATGTCACACAATAAAGTTGGGGCTAAATTATACCGAGCCCCCCCCCCAGTTTTACCCGCTCCTGAATGATTTCTACATAGTTGTCACTTTTTTCTTAAAAAGCATAAAAAGTTAAATTCCTGTGTAAATTATGATTTGTTTATCTTTAGACGCTTCGAAAATATTTATAAAAAAACATTTTCAGGAGATTACTTGAACACCCTGTATCTCCGAAACTAATCACTTCCCGACCCATGTTGTATTACTTAGTGAAGTTTGGCCTATGCAATTCGGGACACCCTGTATATTGCTTTTTTGACAAATGACACAAATAAGCATAAAAATATAAATATTTCGCCGACGTTTCTGAAACCTACCTTTTTCAAGACTTTGTAAGAAATATTTTGTGCTGTGTATTATTAAATAAGCTCAAAATATAATCTATAGTTCCAATTCTCGTTATAAGTAGAGAGCCGGCTGTATAGATTTCCTAGGAATAAGATACATGAAAATCTTTATGTGAGTGAGTAAGTACTACTACAGACATACAGGGAGCCACTTTTCATTTTTACAAATTTTGCCCGCGTCATGGAATTCTGACGTCACTTCTGGTCACGATTTTTGTGTCATCGCATACATGAATAAAATTAACGTCAAAATGTAGGTTTTGAGGTAGGTGAGACTGTAGTGGGCTGCCAGGCTTAATTTGCCCGCAACCACGAGGCACCCTCGATTAAAGTTTTTTTTCTGTTTTCTTAAGTCATCGAATACATGAATTATTTTTTTTAAGTTAAAGTACAACCCTTCTAGTTATAAAAAAAAAGGCTGCCTCTTCTTATTTGACCGCATCCTCCCTTTTTGACGTCACTTCCGGTAAAATTCCATGACGCGGGCAAAATTTGCTTATATGAAAAGTGGCTCCCTGTAGGTCTGTGATAGCAGTTACTCACTCATACATAGTTTTTCATGTATATTATTCATAGGAAATCTATACAGCCGGCTCTCTACCTATTATAATACATACGTGTAGCAAATTTCAAGTCAATACCTTAATTTTATTTTGTCAATCCCTCTATTAATGGAGGTGTAGTGGCAGATGTCACAAAAAAATTGAGACCTTAGCTTATTCTAGTGTGTAAACCGAATCTTCAGAATATGTACTCTTCCTAGACTGATTTATCTATTTACTCCTATTTAACCCTCAACCCTTCAACGGAAGAAGCTCAAAATACAGCCTAGTTCTAGATCTCATTACGATACATTTTATGTCAATATATTAAACGGTTCCAGAGTAATCGTGCGCACAAAAAAAGTTACAGACCGATCGACAGAAATATCGACAGACATAATTTTCTTTTGCTCTAATTCAAAATTTTCACGTTTCATGACATCCTAAACCTATTTAAAAAAAAAGTAAAAACTTTCTACGAAATGCTTCCACTCCGCTATGTGAATGTGGATGTAATAGTTTAAGAGCTGGCTACAAAGGGGAGCACGTGACTCAGTATAGTCAAAATGTTATCCAGTGCAGGTTCGATTCTTAAAGACATGTGAGAACCGTGCCGCTAGAAAGCAGTCTGGAAAGACAATGGGTGGGTGGGCAATCAAACATGTAATTTTTTAAAGTTAAAAAATTAATAAGGTGGGTGCTGAAAATTTTCAGAATGATTGAAGACGGTATAAGTAAGTAGGAAAAGAATCACCAGAAGAGTGGGTGGAAGATAAAAGGCCGCCAGAAAGAGAAAGTTAATTTGAAGATGTTCCATAAACTATTGGTCAACTGCTAGTAGTCAGTTAGGAAGATAGACATAAGTTATTAATTTTATTAATGAAAAGATATGACGACTAATTTTATTTGTTTTAAAATTATATTAAAAATTTTAAATATTCTTAGAAGCAACTATTGGTCAACTGCCAGAAGTCAATTAGGAAGACATGCATTGTTTTTAGAGAATCTTGTGAAAATAATTGTTGTTTTTACTTAGGCAATAACAAACTTCTCACTTCTCTAATACTAATCTGATATAAAATTATGCTGTTTCATAAGCCTTATTTTCAATTCAAGGTGGCAAGCAGGAAGCATCGAAATCTTTCAATTTTTTTCTTTGGAAAGGTTCATTAACATTTTTTATTTTTTATTTTATTTATTTTTATGTAATTTCCAATGAACATTCATCCATTCACAACTAATTATTATTTTTTATCTTTATGTGTTGTTTATGTATATAAACTAGTAAACAATAAATAACAATCAACACCATAGCATCCTTTCCAATAACAATGTTTACAAATATGAAAGTAAATTTGTCAAATGAATTGTCAAAATTGAAAATTGGATAAAATTTTGTATGGCACACGTTGTAATTGCACATTAGTCGCTTAAGAAAATGAATTCTTTCTTACATGACTAATGTGAATAATTACACCCTAATTAGTACAATAAATAACTATTAACTGTTTCAATAATTCCTTGCTATTTGGCAGCTAGCTGACAGCTGCTAACTGTCAATATCGTCTATTTGACATTAGATTGGAATTCAGCAAACTCAAAAACACAAGGTTAGGTGTTTCAATACTCAAAATATGCGTTATAAAAATGTTACAAAACTACTCAAAGTAGTAACTTATAATGGAGCCATGGGACTTTGATGCTCCATAGGAGCGAAAATACTAAATATGGAGCATCGTAACCACGGAGACTTTTGTTCCGGATGACAAAAGCTACAATTTTCCAAAAATTCAGACGATACTACCGAAACCCAATTTCCAAAAGGTTTGTGTGAGGTCCTTTATGAGGAGTTCGAACCCAAGTGCTTGCGTTTAACGTTCGTGATTTTAAATCTAAAAAGTGCTTAGTAATCGCGAGTACTTCCTTACTTAGCGTTCGGTAATTACGAGCACTTTTATTCAGTGCTTAGTGTTTAATGCTCGTAGCACTTTTTATCAGTGCTCTGTACAGCTTTCCACTATGCCCTTATAAGATCGTAAATCAAAAATATTCTCTTAAAGTTAGAAAATTATATTAGTCCTACAAATAAACACAAATATTCATAGTTGAGTCAAATATATACAAACACCAAGTATAAGTATAAAAAAATGATGGAACAAAGAGAAGTTTCTACATTGTATCTGTAGTTGGACGTCATTATTATAACGTAATGTAACAATATATAGAGCAGGAGTTAGCTGCTAACGGAAACTTTAAGCTTGAGTGAGTAGATTTTAATGTAAATTCAACTACGAAAATATACTTACGTACTGACCACTGCTGAATTACTGAAAGCTGAGATGAACAAAACCTAGAAGGAGTTTAAATAGGTATGTCCAGGAGTTCCTAAACGTAATGTATAAAGCAAACATTGTCCGTAAAAATAATCTTTATTTTATAATTTTAGTTCGTTTTTATTCCGCATGTGGCAATGTTTATGTTTACCAGAATAAAAATTCTGGCCAGCTTGAACATTTCATGAGAATGGTTTTCTTAAATATCCCAATGTCTCTCTCTAATACCTGAATATAAATCGTTCTCATTTAACGCTACATTGAAACTTACTATTAAACAGATCAAACACATCACCGAAAACGTACATCGGAAAACCCTCCGGGTTGTGATAAATTCCCGGTCAATGCACCCAGCGCTTAGTATCACTGATAACTGTAGGGTCCGGACACCCAGCACCATTTCACAATTTATGAGGAGCGTACTCAGACGCGAGTTATAGATTCCAGCACTCCTTGACTTCTTGCTATGATCCGCTTCTGAACGTAACAGTGACAGATAAGCTATAGTCCAAAGGTAGCTTCGTCGGCTAAGCGAAACTTTGTCGACATACGTGAATGATGTTTTTAGGCTATCGAATTAACTTTATCTGGGAGAGAAAATTAAATAGTATGTGCACTTATTAACTCATATACAAGACAAATTAAAGTTTACGCGGCTCTAAATCTACTTATTCTCTTGGAAGACGATAGAAGCTTTTTGTCATTTTCACTTTGATGGTGAATATCGCTAAATAACGTGCTACTTTTATTTTGAATTTGTTCTTTACTTTCGAATTTTTTTTTTGTTTTTAAACATTAATGGAGTTGTTAAGAATGTTTTCACTTTGATAAACATACACATAACCAAAACTTCACAATCTTCACTCATCCCGTTTTTACAGAAATGTTATTATTGTTTTGTCGAGATATTTTTAGGTAACGTACCGTCGTTAGTCAACGTTAAAATAACTGGTTAGGTTTACAGAAATAAGAACAAAAAATGTTAGTTTGTTGTTTGGGGTTGATTTTGAACGAGTGTATTGAATTTTAAGAATAGTATAATTATTCTGCTCTCCTGATATTATTGTACTAAAATCGACTATAATTCTCTTATTACGTCCACATCCACGTAGTGAATTGGAAGTATAAATAGTAATCGTAAAGTAATTTTCAAATTTTTTCTTTTCTTGAAATGGGTTTAGAATGTCATGAAACGTCATTATTTTAAATTTGAGTGAAACAAATAATTCTATCTGTCTATCTGTCGATCTGTCTGTCTGTCGGTCTGTCTGTAACTTTTCTTTTGTCCTCACGTTTTCTCCGGAACGGTTTAAGATATTGACTTGAAATTTTGTATACATATATATTATAACGAGATCTGGAACTGGATTGTTTTTTAACATACCCGGTGTAGGGTTGGGGGGTAAATAAAGGGAAATAGGTAAAGCAAGCTGGTAAGAGTACCGAAGATTGAAATTTGGTGTATGTCAAGTCATGTCCTCAACATTTTTTATAATATTTTCCATTCCAACCCCCACCCCACTTTTCATCAACCCTTTTAATAATGGAGTAGGGGAATTGGGAGGGGGGGTTGAAATATATTATAAAAAAATGCGAGGCCTTGCTTTCTAGTACATACAACGAATCTTATAAAAAATATTGAGGCCTTGGCTTGTAGTACATACATCAAATTTCTAGTTTCTGTAGTCTTGCTTTACATATTTACCCCTATTTATCCCCCAACCCTTCACCCGATATCTTCAAATACAATCCAGTTCCAGATCTCGTTATGTTATATACGTGTACAAAATTTCAAGTCAATATCTTAAACCATTTTGGAGAAAATGTGCGGACAAAAAAAGTTACAGACACAGACAGACAGAAAATTTCTTTTCGCTCAAATTTAAAATCTCGACGTTTTATGACATTCTAAACCTATTTCAAGAAGACAAATTTTTTAAAATTTTTTTGCGATTACTATACTTCCAAATAAGGCAAGCAAGCTGCTAAGGGTACACAAATATGGGATTTGGTGTATATACTAGAAGCGAAGGCCTCCAGTTTTTTCCATCCCCCCACCACCCCCATTCCCTTATAAAAAGTGTTGATAAAATTAAATTGAGATTTTCACTTGAAATTTTAGACACAAATGTATTATAACGACATCTGAAACTAGACAATATTTTGACATGATTCAGTTGAAGGAGTGGGGGGTAAGTAGAGGTAAAAAAATAAGTAAAGCAATCTGAAGAGTACAGAAACTTGAGATTTGGTGTATATGCTAGAAACCAAGGCCTCAAATTTCTTTCTAATATGTTTCACCGTCTCCCCCCACCCCCAAACCTACCATCTCCAATCCCTTATTAATGGGATTGATAAAATTGAGATATTCACTTGAAAGTTAGTGTACGTCTGTATTGTAATGACAACTGATTGAGATGATTCTGTTGAAGGGGTGGGAGATGGCAGGTTCTGAAAAGGGGAAAATAAGTAGAGTTAGCTAGAAACTTAATTTTTAACGTATATGGTAGAAACCAACGCCTCAAATTTTTCTATGACATCTGCTCCAAATATTATTAAAATTCTATGACTAGTAATTTCCACATACTAGAGTGCAAATATAGTCAAAACATTTCCTTTAAATTGACTTGGATGGAAAAATCTGGATGTGGAAGTGGTGATTCCTTAGGCAGCGGTCTTTTTGATAGATTTCGTTGAAAGGTAGTATACAGTATTCTATAATATATACTAGTACCTAATCTTGTGACGAAATGAATAGTAAAACATGCACAAATAATATATTGTGCCACAAGGGCAGAAAATGAGCATTGCTAGATCACGGATATAGCTGCCCGAGCGAGCGAAGCTGAAAGCTAAGGGCTGATAATGCGTTTTCTGCATGTGTGACACACATAACTGTTTTTCGCCTAGCATTAAACAAAATTTTGTAGTTGTTTTACATTTTTGTTGTTTGTTTTGATTCCAAATTTTGGTTTAATGAACAATTATGTGAATCGTCAAAGTATGCAAGTGACAATCAAAGGTGCCTAGATTGTCAAAAACTACAAAATCGTGTTGTTATGAGTTTAGCGGCCCAAGGAACGATATTCAAACTAAGTACAGAAATATTGGAGCCAGTTAACACTGATCCATGGTACGCTCGACCATTTTATTAGTTTATTCCGTAGTGTTTCCTACCCATTTAATTTTATTTATAGAAATAAATTTGATATAAACAATAAGCGAAACAAGCATCAGACTACGCACCCGTGGTGGGCCTGGGCGGAATATCGATTTATATTTCAAATAATTTCGACGAAGATGCTAAAACTTCAAATTTTCACTTGTTCACAACTAAATAAACACGTCGACTGGAAGGTCGTACGATGTCTCTGTGGAAAAAGGAAGATTGGCATTTTATCGGTATAAGTGAACATAAGTTGTCAATGGTCCAGTGCGCTAAAGCGTCGACTTACGCGTTGTAGGTAGTAACAAAAGTGAAGTAAAGTAAAGTGAATTAAAGCGGTAAAATTAGTAGATAGTGTTAGTAAGGGCACAAGGGACCGCCGTGAGTGCGGCCAGTGGCTGGAAAGGCCGGTAAGCAAAATTATCCAAAAATTCAACAACAAAATTTGACAGTGACATTAGAACTTAAATTTAATTTAATCTCGGAACTTCCGGCACGAAAAATGTTTTACCAAATCTAACCTCAAAATTTACAAGTGAATAGCGAGTTCGGAAATCAAATAAAGGATACCCCGACCGGTTGGTTGAAACCGGTCGAGGACGAAAAGAGAAATGGAAATGGTAGTAGACATAACGAATAGGCAGATATCGAAGGAAGGGAGGAAAGCGGCTATCGAAGCAATTATAAATTTACACTCGAAGACACCAGAAAAAGTAACAAGTGGAAATGAAAGCGACAGATCTTGTGTAAGCCTAGGAGGGAGGAAGAGAACATTAAAAATAAGTGTATTAACAGCAAGAATAACGGTAGAGAACAGTAACAACAACAGCGAAAGTGACGCAAGCGATAGTAGTGTAAAAGCGGCGCCGGCAAAGGTGCCGAATCTAAACGCCTTCACAGGAAAGGCAATGGAAGATCTATTCCAGGTTAAGACGAGCAAGAGGATCCAGGAGGAAGGGAATCCGACCTTCACACATCCTGGATCGGGAAAGAGAAAGATGCCACCGCCGCCGCCGCAAGTAACCACAACCAACAGGCATGAAGGACCAGCACGTGTAGAAGCAGATATGAAAGTGGTGCCGTCACCCCAACCCGAACCCCAACCGGAGAAGGAAGCTGCCACCCCGCCTCAACCAGCCGCAAGAAAACCGCCTCCCATAATCATCCATGGGAGGCTGGTTAATCATAAAGACCTAAATATCTTCCTGAAGGGAAAGCTGAGAGGCGGGCACCTTTGGAGACACAGCCCTAACAATACTACCTTACAACTAGACAACAAGCAAGATTGGGTAAAGGTGAATGATTACCTAGCCGAAGCAGAAGTAGACTACCACACCTACACCCCTAAGGATGATAAGGGACACGCCTTCATCCATAGGGGTATTTACCATGAGGTAAAGGTAGAAGACCTCAAGGAAGAACTAGAAACAACGCACAAAGTCCTAGTAAAAAGCCTATACACTCTAAGAGGGACCAGACATCCCTCTTACTTGATCATCACTGGGAATGAGGTCACGCTGAAAAGCTTGCAGGAGCGCGTCAGGTGTTTAGATCACACAGCTGTATATTGGGAACGCCAATACAATACAAAAGGACTCATACAATACCATCGGTGCCAGCAATGGGGCCATGCAACCTCTAACTGTCGCTCGGCCCCCAAATGCCTAAAGTGCGCCGGCGGACATCAAACACGCCAATGTACAAAAACACCTGATGCACCTGCCAAGTGCATCAACTGCGGGGAAGCACACCCCGCAAACAGCGTGCCCTGCAGGGTGTATAGGCAGAAAATCGATTACCTCAATCAACGATACAATAGAGTTCCTCCCCCACCTACGGCTAGGTATGTGGCGGCACCAGCACCCAGAGCGAACGCATGGACGGAGAGGCAGTCCCAGACGAATCGAGGAGCTGCTTCTGGAGCCTCCAGACCCGCTTGGCCCCAATTACCGCCAACCACAACAAGGACGTCACCGTCCCCCATGCCATCTGACCAGCGAAGCAGACCAGTCGCCAACCAAGACAGCGGAATGGATAAACTCCGCCGGTTGAAAGAACAGACCGAACGGATGGCGTCCTTAATTGATTTAGATGTCATGCTGAGGCGGATGGACGAGCTCAATGGGGAGCTCGAGAGGTGCACCAGCGCCTGGGAGAAATTCCAGGTGATGGTGGAATTCTCAAACAGTCTGCCCGCCGATGCCTTTTAAATTCAAGGTATCTTCATGGAACGCAAACGGTATAGGTAATAAAATTCCTTTCTTAATCAACTATCTAACGAGGCACAAAATTGACATTATGCTTCTGAATGAAACGACATTCAACATACGGGACAAGCTCCGCGTCCGAGGGTATACGATAATTCGGAAAGATATGGCCGACAATAACAGGGGAGGCGGCGTGGCCGTGCTCATAAAGTCAGACATTGCTCACACGCACCGTACTCTGCGGAATACTTCCGTGGAGAACGTGTGTGTGACGCTGGACGGCGGCATGAGTATCGTAGCCGCGTACAACAGGCCCGCGAACGACTTCACAGCGGGTTGTCTCGATAATTTGTTGAACGCAAGCCCGCGCTGCTTGCTCATAGGCGACCTTAACTCGCGACATAACGCATGGCACTGCCATTTTAACAACGCTAACGGCAACACTCTGTACGATTACGAGAGTAATCGTAATGTCATCGTGCAGTATCCGGACGATTCCACACATTTTCCGGATAACGGTACAACGCCTAGTACCCTTGACATAGTGGTCAACAAGGATGTGAGGGACTCCACGCAGCCGGTGGTTCTGGAAGAACTCGCATCCGACCACAATCCGATTCTTCTGGAATTGGGTAATATGTCGAGGGAAGACATAGCACAACGAATCACTTCTTATAGGGACGCCGATTGGCGCCTCTATAAGACACACATAAACACAAATCTAACACTAATAAATGAAATCGCTACAACCGCCGAATTGGAAAATGTAGTGGATGAGTTTACACGAGTATTGCAGGATGCTAAACGGAGTGTTGCTAACGTCATTACCATCAATCCCTACAAAGACCGACTTGACGACGCGGTCAGACAGGATATCAGGGAAAAATCAGACTTAGGCGACTTTGGCAGCGAAATCGTGATGCCGACGCTAAGGCCAAGATGATCAGGCTGCAACGGCGGATCAGGACCGCCAGGAAATGGCGGGATAGACTGGAGGCGTTAAATCCTCGAGACAACTCGCTGTGGAAACTGGCGCGAGCAATGAAAAATAAGCGGGAGCCCATGCCCGCCTTGACAAGCGCAAACGGACGGACGGCTTTGACGGACTCGCAGAAAGCGAACGACTTAGCTACATATTTCCAGACCATACACAACACAAACGTACCTAACAATTTAGAGCAAGACCGCATCGAAAACGACGTAAACGAATTAATTGGTCATGACATCCAATTGACCAGACGGGAATTTCTAAAAGTCATGACAAAGCCCTCGGAAGTGGCCGGCATTGTCAGGACCCTACCTAACGATAAAGCTCCGGGGAAAGACGCTATCGAGTACAAGCTGCTCAAATATCTCCCGAGGAAGGGCATTGTTCAGTTGACGTACATTGTAAACGCAATCCTGCGGCTAAACACTGGCCCAGCCAGTGGAAGTGCGCCGTGGTCGTGCCGATTCCAAAGCCGAATAAATACTCGAAGCTCGTCGGCAGTTATCGACCAATCTCGTTGCTGTCGGCGATCTCCAAGTTGGTGGAGAAGGTCATTCTGGTCAGATTAAACACTGCCCAGGATGAACTTCACATCGACGATGAGTGCCAGTTCGGCTTCCGGAAAGGCAGGAGCACGACGCACCAGGTTGTTAGGATCGTGAATGACGTCAAGGTGCAATGCAATCTCGGGAAGAGCTCCGCCATGGTACTATTAGATGTTGAGAAAGCCTTCGATACCGTCTGGATACCGGGGCTTATATACAAACTTAACGCACTGGACTTTCCCATGCACATTACCAAACTAATCTACTCTTTCCTGACAGACAGGTCGCTGCAGGTCAGAGTGAATAATAAACTTTCAACACGCCGACGACACGGCCATGTATGTACATTCGCACAACGCCAAGGCGGCGAATATGCTGCTGAAGGCGCACATGGCTCATGCCACGGCGTATTACGACAGGTGGAAGATTCGGGTTAACGTAGAGAAGTCGGAGGCCATACTCTTCACGCGCCGGTTTACTGAAAACCGCATTTTAACGCCAATTTCGATCCGGGGTCGAGAAATTCCAATTAAAAGGTGCGTGAAGTATCTGGGGGTACATTTAGACAGACGGCTGACATTCAACAAACATATAAACGAGACGATACGCAAGGTCTACTTCATGTCCAGGAGTCTGTATCCGCTCCTGGCAAGGGGTAGCGGACTACATCGAAACAACAAAAAATTACTGTATACGATGGTGATAAGGCCGGCCATCACATACGCGGCGCCGGTGTGGTGCAGCATCCCGGCCACGACAATGAAAAAGCTCCAAGTTCTTGAGCATAAATTTATGCGCCTCATCTCTGATTCGGGCAGATACACCTCCCTCAGAGATTTATATGATCGTTGTAACGACATAACGCCACTAGCGGACTTCGTCCGGGACACATCGCAAAAATTCTATGCTTTTCGACTGGGCGACAGTCCGCTTACGCGCAACATTACCCAAATCAGAATGCATAATGCCCCATTCCAAATCAAACACCCCTTACCATACCAGGCGTTGCCTATCTTTCGGCAACCTCTCTAGCCAAACTTCTTCTAACCAAAACTTCTTTCTATCACATACTTTTCACCGCCATATTTTTATTATGTACCTATCCTCTTTATGTACCTATCCTCTCTTATTGTTTGTCACCTGTTTGTATTTTTGTAAATTTTTATTTTGTCCTTTTATTGTAAAATTCCCTTTTGGCCAAGAAACTTTATAAAAATTCAAACTAGTTTTAAAACTCAATTTTCCTTTCTACTAATCACAACTTCCCAACGGCGAATAGACTGTTGGGGCACAATTGCCTCGAACGGGTCTTTTCCATTGAGTTTATTCCTGTCTCAGCAACCAAAATTAAATCAGTGTTTTTATCCAAATTTTTCAGTGTTTTCTTAGTTTCAGTGTTCTTAAATTTAAGTTTTAAATATGTAAAATTTTAATGACTATTTTAAGCTGCCGCAGGCAGCAGGAGTTTTGTCTATTTTAATTAATTTTATTGAGCCGAACCGGTCGCGATCCGCCCAACCGCACTAACACCACGGCGCTGTGCGACGTGGTTGTACGGTTGACTCCGGATCACGATCCGGGGAGGCAATGTTTTATACGATTTTAATATTGAATAAATTTGTTATGTATTGTATAAGTGAACGAAAATTGACATTTCGCCAAACCGATTTTGCTTGTTGCTCGACATTCACTAATAAAGTACTCGGGGAACTAGCGTTGAATCCTCGGTAGAGTTTTCCTATCGACTGATTTTTCTTTATTTCTAGCAATAGATTTGGTATAAAATATAAGTGAAACAAGCGTCGGACCCACGGTGGATATGATTGTGGGCAAATGTTAAACTTGAAGGAAAGAATATTCTGCCTTCGGTATTTCATACTACTTCAAATTTTTATATTATGAATTTTTACATAATAATAATAAAAAAAAAAAATAGCCGTATAAGATTGTAGTCATTTTACAAAGGATAAAATTTATTCACGTGAGTTTTAATATACTTAAAAGTGTGAAAACAATAATCATCTAGACTGTCAGCTGAGGTAGTAAACGTATTGAGCGGTCATTGAATCTGAGCATCGTACAATATCCTTTATGGTCCAACTGGCAAACTGTACCTCTATATACATTCAACTGAATACAATTTTATTAAAGGTATTACTAACAGTACCATATACTTCAATTCCGACCGATGTTATACATATCAATTTCATGCTAATTTCGTCGCTTCGACATGCTTCTTACTCTACCTATGATATTAATTTTGCACTTTCCATTCCACTTGAGTACATGCAATTTTTTAATTAAATAACGGAGACGTACCTTAAAACGAACGGTCAAATTGAAAGCTGAGGAAAAAATTCTTCTGGATCCAATAGTAATTTGTACAACAAGAATATCCATATATGGATAATCCACTCGTGTTGTACAGTATACTTTACTACGACCAGCTTAAGAAAAAACTGTAGAATTTTAAAATATTTATTAAAAATAAGCCCACACATTGAAAATTACTTTGACAGCTTATGCACGAACTTGAAATATACAACGAATAGTTGGCTATGTACTTAATACACGAACTGTGATTGGTCGGTTTCATATCCATCCTAGATAGGATATGAAATATATACGTTCAAATAACTGGAAATATCTACTTATCCATTCGATAGATTTCACAGAAAGCAGCAAATATACATAAGGGAGTAAAAAACATATTGTAAGGCCTTGGGCTCTATACAGTTTCTATGTTTTAACCAAGGTGGAAACCTCATTCATCCTGACGAGTGATACAGTCACATATAAGTAATATTAGCAAACCGAAGGTTTTCGAAATTCTCGGTACATTATCAGACAGTCAATGCTTTTCAAGAGTCCAACATACATTTCACAATATATTGTCGCGTATTTCCACCCCTTTTGGGAAACATCCTGTATGAATCCATGAGTTTCACATTATTTTAACAAGAGGTAACCACTAACACTTTATTTAATAATTTACTGATTATACAATACTTCTTAATTAACGAAAATAACTTTACACTTTGTTTACTTGATATTTAACGTCACTTTTTCACTTTCAACTTCACTTTTATAAAACTTCTCTCTCCGCCGTCGATTTCGCCTTTTAGATTGCCTCTAGATCCATCTAGAGATTTCGAATTCCAGAACAATATAACTCTAGAGCCATCTACAGGCTTCTAGAAGAGATGATGGCGTGTATTACTGGGTGCCTAACCTTTGGTACTTAATTTCAGCTATTAGGATCATGTGCGTATCACTCGCCAGGCCTCAGGGGGATGTAATGCGTAACGCTGCCCCCTCCTTAAGCCTGAATGTCCCGGTCAGGCAATTTAGAAACATCAATGTATTTCGCCAGTCTATCCAAATGGACGATCTTTATCTTGGACTTTTTGTTTCGTTGAATCCGGTAGACGACATCATTAATTCGGGTAATAACAATGTACGGTCAATCCCAAGGTGGTTTCAGTGACTTTCCTTTCCTTCGCTATGGGTTGTACAGCCAAGCATACTCTCCCACCTTGATGAAACCTTTTGAGTCCAGTCGCTGGCTGGAGATGGCTCCACTATATAAATAGCCAACCTCTTGAAAGTAGCTCCGGCGTTGAACTGCGTTATTTCACTCTCACTTCCAGTCTGTGGGCCCTTACTGGCTGCATAAATCTTGCATTTGCGACACCAAGCCTCCACATCCTGACGACTTTTTAATCCAATAAAATCGTTCTCGTATTTTCTTCAGGGTCTTGTTAATGTAGATGAACCTAGTATCGTTTTGTCTGAAGGACACGACAAGGAGTGTATATAATTTAGGCCGGAGCCGTGTCGCCACTACGATACTGATCAACTCTACTCACAAGGGGGATTCAATATACCCTTCAGACTCCCCAAGACGAGAATAGACAAAATTATACTTACTGTGATTGCTACAGTCTGCTCTCTCCGTCGAACTCTTATGTTGGTCAGTGCACGTTTAATGAATATAGCTTATAATTAGCACTATCTCAGAAACAATTTTTAATAATTAAGACCGTCGATGGATTCTATGAGTATTCGGACAAGTACACAGACTTGGCGGAATCAAAGGTGACCCACGGAAAGTAATTGTCCGACTCACGCCACAGAATCGCCCGTCGCTCACAAATCTTATAATTAGTGGATCAATAAGAAATCGAATTCAAAATATATTCTCATTTATTGAAATAATTCATAAAATGTAAAAAATATAAATATTCAATACTTAGCTAATGTGTATAAGGCAAACATCAAAGAGCACCACCACTCGGCAAGCCGTTAACTCCCGTAGGAGTGTAACTTATCCAGCGTCGAGAGAACTATGACAGTCGACTGTACAAATAGATTCAGACTCCCAATTAGTAATATTTGTAAAATGTATGCAAAACTTTTTGAAAATTATTCACTTTGAATTTGGCACTAATATTATCGAAATTATTATCAAGATGCTTAAAGAAGCTAACTATATGTGTCCGATAGTTTTTGTGCTTTTATAAACGTACTAACGGCATCGAACACAAATATACTTTTTTTCCTTCGACTCGCCTTCGAGCGATTAGTATGGCGTTGTCCGCCTGAGCCGGAATAAAAAATATTTTGTGTTCGTTGGAATCGACCCTCCGACTTTGAATTCTTTGACTATTTTTCTGTACGTTTTTGGGGTTTTGTATGAGGATTATGCTCCAACCCTTTGAGGAATATTAAATGAGGATTTCGGTTTTTATTGGAAAAACTGCCACATTGTTTTTTCCCTAAATTTTGACGTTTAAAATAGCTACTCGCTACACCCTGACTGAGGATTGTTCCTTTAACACCAATTTCGTTGTCCTTTCGAAAAACCAATTTTGTGGTACTTCCGAAAAATTCATCTCGAGGAGCGGTTCTTTGCTTTAATTGCGTCTTGTTATGGTAATTTTGTAAAAATAACTTTTTGAGATTTAAAAAATTTAATTCGTTGGTACTTCCGAAAAATTAGTTGTGCGGAGCAGTTTTTCCGTCTTATGTGATTTTATTCATTGTCAATTTTTGGAGTATTTTCGAAAATTCGAACGACGGAGCCCAAAGGCGATTGACCGTCGTCCTCGAGATGAAAAATTTCAATATTTTGGTCATTTTTAGTAAAATAAATTTTTACGTAGATTTCGATTTAATATTAGGCCAAAGGTGTTTGGAAGTCTTTTCAATGGTTTTAAATATTATTTTTTCAATGGATTTTTGTCTGATTTCATTTTTATAGTAAATTGGATATTTTTCCAATTGGATCGTTTTACTTGGTTCAATAACATTAACACCGAAGTGTCCAATGGATGTTCGATGGTGCACTTCTTGAAGCACCTTCGCTACTTGACACCTGATAATCACTAGCCCACCTGTTTTCCATCCGGGCTTTTCTATGCTCTTCGCAACAGCCCGTTCATGACTTTCAGTGAGTCCCACTTCGCCTATAGTGCCTTCAGTCCCACTCTTTTGACCGAAACATCCGTCCATTTTGGACGAGTTCCCCTTTCTTTGGCTATCAATATAGGCCCAATTTCCTCATCGTTCAGTTGCTCTTGGCTGAGCGCTTCATCTGTTCTGTCATCCGGTACCTCCACCTTCACAATATTGACCGCTCCCATGTCCTGCAGTTTCTCACTATGATGGCAGTGCTTGCAACATTCCTTGTACCTTCTTCCGGATGGGGTTTCATTTCAATTTCATATCCTAGTGGTGGACTTCTCGTAATGCTCCAAAGCTGGGAAATCTTCACTTCTCTAGGGGCACTACCTTCCTTATCTGACACAGCCTCACTGGTACCGGCTTCCTCTGGTTTTCTCATTGGCTTCATAGCATCGACCTCTACTCTCTCCAAGCTCCTCCATGCACATTCTAGCTGGACATGTCCTAGTTCTCCGCACCTATAACATTTCATACGCCGTCCACTTGACCTTCCACTACTTCTATTCTGAGTCTCTTCAACCTTTTCAGCATTTGATCTTCTCGAGTTCTGCTGTCGACAGTCTCGTTTGATATGTTCTATCTTGCCGCAGTTGTACCATTTAATACCTCCTCTTGGTTTTTCCCTATTTTGTTGGTTTTCCTGCCTTCTTGGAGGATTCGATTTAGCCAGTAATTGACCGATGATTTTATTTATCTCCTGCATCTAGGTCAAAATAGGACTCTTGCTTCTCTCTTCTGGCTGCGATTCTTTCATAGCCACAGCTCGCACTCGTGACTTTGGAGTATCCCTATAGACGGCTTTTGCTTCTAGTGCACGCACCAGGGCTTCACTACTACTGTTATATAGGGATAGCCTGAGGACTCGTCTGATCTCCTCGTCCCTTATCCCATCTAGGAATGCCCCCGCTGTCAATTGGTCTTTAAATTCTCTTGGCGCATTAGGATATGCTAAGTATGCCAGTCTTTCCACCGCAGCTTCAAATTCTTGCAGACTCTCTCCAGATTTCTTAACGCGCAACTTCAGCTGGGCCGGATATACTTGAGCAAGGGGTTGATCGCCATATCGTAGATCTAAGGCAGCTTCTAAAACTCTGACGTTCCGTTGTTGGTCTACCGGAATTGCCTGGAGCAACTCCAATGCTTGGCGTCTTAAAGCCAGGACTAATGCCATAGCCTATTCTTCGTCATTTCAGTTATTTGCACTCGCTGCTGCCTCAAACTGTCTTGGACGTCATCCAGGAACTTTGATCATCAAAGGAGGGAAGTTTCAATCGTTGGCCTGATGATATCACTTGCTGGTTTTCTCTTTCCCTCAACTGTTGTTTAAGTTGGTCTATTTCTCCTTTGTCTTCTTCTTCAAACTTGTCCATCTTTGATTCGACTTTATTTGCTATTACCTCAGCCTTGTCTAATTTTCCCTCAACTTTGTCTACTTTTTCTATAACTTCGCTCACTTCTTCTTTGACTCCACTTAATTCCTGCTCGACCTTGTTCATTTTTACTTCGATCTTATTTTTGAGTCGAATCGGTAATGGAATTGTCCAGAGAAATCGCAGAACAACACGAAAAAGTATTTTATTTAAAGTCTTTTTCCCTATCTAACTACTGTCCAAATATAAAAGTTCTAAAATGTTCACGAAAATGCACTTAACTAACTACACGAAAAAGTCTTGTTCAGAGTCTGAAGACTCCGAGGTAAATCTCTTCTTAGTTCAAAGGATATAATTACTATCACTACTGTCCTAATAAAATGTTCCAAAAATGTCTCAAAAATGCACTTAACACTATTTTTCTGTTCAAAAATAATCCTCAAACAATTTCCAATAAATTGGTACTCCCTGTGTTAGCACTAACTCCGGAAATATTGACCCAGTCTTCTCAAACACTTCTGAAAAATAATTCCGCGTCTGACACCAATTGTTGCGTATTTCCACCCCTTTTGGAAACACCCTGTATGAATACGTGGGTTTCAAATAATTTTAACTAGGGATAACCACTAACAATTTATTTAATAATTTACTGATTATACAATACTTCTTAATTAATCAAAATAACCTATACACTTTGTTTAACCTCACTTTTCAACTTCACTTTTACAAAGCTTTACTCTCCGCCGTCGATTTCGTCTTATATATCCTAAAATTGCCTCTAGATCCATCTAGTGATTTCCAATTACAGAACAATATAACTCTAGAGCGATCTACAGGCTTCTAGAAGGGATGATGGCGTGTATTACTGATTGCTTAACCATTGGTACTTAATTTCAGCTATTAGTATCATGGGCGTATCACTCGCCAGGCCTCAGAGGGATGTCATGCGTAACAATATTTAACTGGGAATCTAAATCTTTCTTTGTCGGTTGTTATAATACTCTCGCCGCGCCGCTGCGCCGTGTGAGTATTCGAGATCATTATGCCCGAGACGTAAAATTTATATTTTTATACCTATTGAATATTTACAAACAGTAAATAAAAATACATTTTAAATCCGACTCTTTTGATCCACTAGGTCTAAGATTGACGACCTGCGTGCGATTTTGTGGCGTGAATCTGATAATTGTGTTTAAAAAGCGTTTCTAAACTACTAGTGCTAATTTATTAGACGACGATTTGATCAGAAGTACGTCGCTAAACATACAATACAACGGAAGGTAGACTATAACATACAGACACAGACCGTTGCGAAGGCACTTCTGGCGCCAGACAGTTATACATTTTTATCGCGTGTTTCATCCACAAGATCACCAGGCGAGTTGACCTGACATGGGCAGCATTTAGCAAACTTGGTAACGTCCTCAGGAAACCGGCCATCCCCATTAACCTGAGGCGTAAAGTCTTCGACGCCTAAATATTAGCGGTTATGACCTACGGCCTCGAGAATGTATCCCTTATATAAGAGAGAGCACACGTCCGGGTTTGCCAACAGACAATGGAATGTACTGTGCTGGGGATCGGCTTGAGAGACCGAGTTAGAAACGAGCTCATTACGAACATAACAAGAGTCTCTAAAGTCATAGTAGCATCGCTAGAAATAAATGGCGCTGTGCAGAACACGTCGTCAGGGATGATATCAAGTGATAATGCAATGACGATCCAGAGAAACTAGATGGAGTGTCGGGAGAACTGACACAAAATGGAGAGATGATCCAGAAGCAGAATACTGTTCCAGTCTTCTCAAACACTTCTGAAAAATAATCTTGTTAAAATTCCGCGTCTGACACCAATTGTTGCGTATTTCCATCCCTTTTGGAAACACCCTGTATGAATACGTGGGTTTCAAATAATTTTAACCAGGGATAACCACTAACAATTTATTTAATAATTTACAAGCTGGCAGAAATTGGATATTGATTGCTCAAAATAGACAGCGTTACAAAAAATATGGGGGCAACCTATGTCCACGAGTGGTCGAGAACGGGCTAAAGAGGAAAAAGAAGAAGCACCATGTATCAACATTCTGTGAACATTGGCTGGCATAAAGTAACAATCCTACAGTTCCACCTATATATTGCTGGTTCCAGATACACAGAATGCTTCTGAATTTATTGGTAAACCAATAATTTCTGATGCCTTTTCTGGATTCACGAAAAGAAACGAGGAGTAACAACCCCAGTACCGCATAAAACTTATTTTGAATTAGGGTTTTCCTCTTTCACTAAGTCCTTGTCCTGTCTTACATATACATTCAAAATTCAAAATATTCATCATATGAATAAAAGGCATTTTGTAAAAGAATATTTTTTATTTTTTGCTTAAATGTCTTTACGTCCATTACAGGATCCTCTGTGTAATACATAAAAAAAATTTATAGACAGACATAAGTAAGAATTTTGAGATTTACTCAGTCTATATTTGGCCAATCTTAAATTTGTTTTCGTTCTAGTGTCATGGCTATGCATGTCCTCTTGCTTGGTAGCTTAGTTTTTTAATTTTTTTCAAAAAAGGGATTTGCAATGGTGATCGTATTTAGCTTGGGTTATTATTCGTGTATAACTCTTTTTTGCAATTTGAACATTATGTCCAAATGACATGATGACCCCCATACTATCACTCCACTCATTATGTTGTGAAAAATTGAAAAATAGGCTATTCTTAAGCAGCCTGTAGTAATTTTGTTGCTGAGTTGTCTTAGTATATAAATACAGGTCGATAGCCGTTTTGATAACTTTTTAATTTGGAGCTGAAAGTTTAATGAACTATCCAAATGCACACCGAGGAATTTAAAATGTTCATTTATTTCTCTATTTTTCGTTTCAAAATTTATCATCTTACCATAAATAACGATTATGGTAAGATAGTTATGTCTTGACCAGTTATTCATTAAATTGTCAGCTTCCTTTTTATTAATGCACAGGTTAGAACAGTTTGTCTCTGAGTAAAAATGTTTCGTCATCACCATTCATTATTGGCAGTACTTCAGCAGCACAACTGAAAGATATATCATTAATATAAATTATGAACAGCACAGGACCCATAACAGAGCCCTGCGGCACTCCATCCATAATCAACACCAGATAGTTTTGATACTTTACCATTAAACCTAATACATTGTTGACGGTCCGCAAGGTAAGAGATAAGTAAATTTAAGGCTTTTCCTCTGATCCCATAGTATTTCAATTTTTGTATTAGAACACCATGGTTAACGATATCAAATAACTTAGACATGTCACAAAATTTTGAAGTGCATAATTTACACTCTACAAAAGCTTCTATGTTTCCATACTTTCACAGATTGCGCCAATAGTGGATCTCTTCTGTCTATAGCCAAATTGTTTAGTTTAGTTTAGTCTTTATTAGTTCTTGTAAAAATAACAAAACGAAAAGGTTGTAGAACATGTCAAAAAATACGGAATATAATATATAACTGGAACATAAACAATATAAAATACATAATAAATCACATCCAATTTGGATTAGTAACATACTAACATATAGTGTAAAATACAATTAAGACAATTATGAATAAGCAAAAACACCGGAGATGAAGTTACACAGAAAAGGAGAAAAAAACAAAAAAATAATTCTATTGGAGTGTATCGTTGAAGTACTCATCCATTGTGTAATATGCTTTTTGTATAAGTAGAGCTTTCAACTTTATTTTTAGTTTTTTTAATGGGAAGTTTTTAATTGTTTCTGGAAGTTTGTTGTATACTTTAATTAATGAGAAAGGTATGTTTTTCTGGATATAGGTATAGCTAGTTTTGATATTTAGTAGATCTTTTTTATTTCTGGTGTCATATGAGTGATTTCTATCATAATCCGAAAACAGAGAGATATTTCTGATTACAAATATCACACTTTCAAAAATAAAGAGACTAATTAAGGTGGGTATGTTGTTTTCTTTAAAAACTGGCGTACAGCTGTCAGTTTGTTTGATATTATAGATGTTTCGTAGATATTTTTTTTGCAGTAAAAATATTTTATATATGTTACTCGTGCCGCCCCAGAGAACCATACCATATCTAAGTCTACTCTCACATAAGCATAGTAGGCTAGAAGTGCAGCCTCTTTATTGATGTTTTGTGATATTACTTTCAGTGCATAGCAGTACCTAGCTATATTCCTTGCCAACTCATCAGTATTGGATTTCCAGTCAAGTCTATGATCAATTTCAATGCCTAAAAATGTTATTTTTGGTAATGTTTCGATAATTGTGTCTCCGTCAGAAAATATTTTTTTATAGTTTTACTACCCGTAAATAATATGGCTTGAGTCTTATCCATATTTAGTTGAAGATTAAGCGGTGTGAAGTATTCCTTTAGCTTATCTAATGCTAAAAATATCTTTGCTTCTACGTCTCTATAGTCAGGTGATTTGATAATTAGAGAACAATCATCTGCATACTGCACTGTGTGTTCGCCAATTGACATTGGTAGATCATTAGTATATACAATATATAGTAATGGTCCAAGTACTGACCCTTGCGGGACACCTCTCTTTATAGTTAGTGGCCCAGATTTCAGTAGTTCACCCTCTCTATCTTTCTCTACAACACACTGTACTCTGTTACTTAAATAAGATATAAATAATTCCAATGCAGTACCCCTGATCCCGTAGCTTTCAAGTTTATCTATTAATATATTATGGTCCACGCTATCAAACGCTTTTGATAGGTCCAGGCCTATAGCAAGCGTATGTTCTTTATTATTTAATGAAGCAATTATTTCGCACATCGTTTGGTAGTTTGCCTTAATTGTTGATTTGTTTTTCCGAAAACCGTTTTGGTAATCACTTAAAAGTTCATGACTTTCAAGGTAATTTATTGTTCTACTATATATTACCTTTTCAAAGATTTTGTTTATATTTGAGAGTAGGGCAATGGGTCTATAGTTACTCAGTTTACTTGCGTCGCCCTTTTTATAAGCCGGTTTGACAAGAGCAATCTTTAGATTTTCTGGATAGATGCCTGTGCTTAAGGTTAGATTTATTATATGACATAGGGGGCCTGATATTTCTGCAGCAACAGATTTTAATAGCTTGACCGGTATTTCGTCTTCACCTACGGATTTTGTATTTTTTAAACTTTTTATAATGCTAAGTACTTCCTCTCGATCAGTGGGTACTAAAAATATATTCGTCTCTGCACACGGGATGCAATTTACATACTTAGTATTAGTGTTAATACAAGGACAATTATTTACAAAAAAATATTAATATTATTTAATACTACACGTTTATTTTCATTATGAGGACTTATATTATTCAAAAGAGAGATTTCATTTTTAGTCTTGGAACCTGTATAACTTTTTACTAGGTCCCACACAGCTCTACTTTTATTGTTTGCTGTATTAATATATGCAATATTTGAGTTTCTCTTTGCCTCAGCTATAACATTTTTTAATATTCTGCAGTAACACTTATACCTAGTATCAGATACTTCACCTTTTTGTTTCTGCTTATAGAGATATCTTTTCATTTTGCATGAAATTTTTATGCCTCTTGTGATCCAAGTTTTGTTTTTATGTGCTCTATTTATTATTTTTTTTTGGAAATGTGATATTTATTATTTCTTTAATTTTATGTATAAATATTTGATAGGATACATTAACATCATTGGAGCAATAGATATCATTCCAAGTTGTATTCTAAATATCTTTTTTAAAACTTTGCAGTTTTGCTGCAGAAAACATCCTTTGCGTATTTCTATTTTTAGGGTTAGTTTTATTTTTTACAGGTAAGTCTATCATTAAAAATTGACCTTCGTGATCAGATAAAGCTGATGTGATTACTTCACCGAGGTGATTACTTTCATAGTTAATGAAAATATTATCTAATAATGTAACCGAGGATTTAGTTATTCTAGTTGGTTCATTTATTTTTTGTGTCATATTGTGCATTTGAAGTAAAGTAAAAAATGTCAGATTATTTGCATTATTAGTATCGAGTAAGTTTAAGTTAAAATCACCACAGAGTATTATCTTATAATTTTTATACCTATTTTCAGCAATATGTGGTACTTTATTTAGAATTGTAAAAAATATTCTAAATTACCTGTTGAGGTCTATAGATACATATAACTATTGAATGTATTAGCTTACAAACAATGGACGAGCACTCCAAGACACCCTCCACACTGTCTAATTTTAGGTCTTCAAAATCTGTGCTCTCTATATCCTTTTCTACGAAAATGCAGGAACCACCATTTATCACCACTTCTGAAATAAGATGACTTCAAGTTGTAGCCCTCGAGTTGCATTGATGAAGCGTCTTTCGATGGAAACCAGTGCTCTGTGAAACATAGTATTGTTGGCTCGATTTTCATATCTTTTATAAATATCTCTACTTGCAGTAATTTGTTTCTTAAACACTGTATGTTTTGGTACAACAGCGACATGCTGGTGTTTTTATTAGCCTTATAGACTGATTCATCTGTACGCAGGATAATAGTTTGTGTATTTGCATAGATGGAGTGTAATAGTTCCTTTGACTTTTCACTCAGATTGGTTACTAAATTACTGCAGTACATCATCTCTCTTCCAGATTCGGGAGTTTGCTATGCGTCTAAAAATGAATTTGGTCTAAGCCCAATAATTTCTTGCTTCTTCTTTTCATGATGAAGTTGAAAATCAAATCGTCTGTAACATACGCCTTTAGGCATCTGGAGCATCTGTTAGTAAGTTATTTTTTCAAAGTATTCTAGTAATCTATTTTTAAGAACAATCTCAAATATTTTAGAGATAATAGGTATAATAGAAATAGGCCTATAACTGTCTGTAATCTTAAAGTCACCATTTTTGTGTATAGGTGTAACTTGTGATTTTTTGAAAATATCAGGATAAATTCCGCATTCAATACAAGTGTTTATTAAATTTGCAATGGGCTTTGCAAGTATATCACCGACTAATTTTAAAATTTTACTATTAAGATTGTGTATATCTTTAAATTTACAATTTTTTTATTGTGATATAATGGTTCTAATTTCTAGATCACAAACTGGAAATAGAGAAAAGGATACATTTGCACTAGGTGCTTCTTTAGAAAATCTGAAAATTTTGTGTTGTCAACATTATTAAAATTAATCATTAAGGCATTTATAACGTTAAAAAAATAATCCGAGAAATCATTAGCCGTTAAGTCAGCAGTGGCATACGTATTTTTATTTTTTCTGTTTTTGTTGATAATATCCCACGCTGTTTATTGTTTGTTATTGGAAGTTAGAAATCGTTTATTGTTTGACTCTAATTTAGCATGGTTTATTTTGGTTTTACAGTCTCTCTTTAGAATATTATACATCTGAACATCATTGTCATTTTTGGCAGGCAACAGTCAATTATATGGACAGCGTCTAATGTTCGTTTTAATTGTTGCAAATTGTTGTCAAAAATATAGTCAATATTTTCTGAGTTAGACTTTTTTATGAATTTCTCCTCAAAACATTGATTATAAAGATCTGATAAAACATTGACAAAAAAATTTCAGATTCATTAGGATGTTGTATCTTATAAAATGCACACCAATTACCATTATTTACACATTCAATAAATTGTCTTTTTCTCTCTTCAGTCATAGGTCTACATAAGATGAAATTATTTTTTGGTTTGGATAGTGTATCTATAGTGAACCAAATACCTTTGTGGTCCGACATATGAGGCTCAATTACTTTCACGGTAATATTATTATACTCTTCACAAATACAAAACGAAGAGTATATTGCATTCGATCGGCACATTTCTAAAACCGGTAGTATTGCTTGTAGAGAAAACATTTTCATAGCACTGTGTTGGTGATCGAATTCTGAACAACTTTCAAAATGTCCGTCCGTCCGTCTATCCGTCTGTCCGTCCGTATGTCTGTCCGTCCGTCTGTCCGGCTGTCTGCCCGTCTATCTGTCCGTCCGTCTGTCCGTCTGTCTGTCTGTCTGCCCGTCTGCCTGTCCGTCCGTCTGTCTGTTCGTCTGCCTGTCCGCCTGTCCGTCCGTCTGTCTGTCCGTCCGTCTGTCCGTCCGTCTGTCTGTCCGCCCGTCACGTTTCTTGTAAGCACGATAACTTCGTGCATTGAAATTTGGACAGTAAGTTAGTGTCAGCTAGAGGAAGAACCCAATTGTCTTTGAGCAAAATCGATCGATAAATAAAAAAGTTATACATTTTTTAAAATAAATAAAAATATTTTTTATATATTTTTGTTTTGTTTTCTAATTAAACTAAAAATATCTGAAACCAATATTATTTACAAAAAATTGCGAAAAGTATCCTATTGAATGTGCAACAATTATATAAAAAGTGCAGTAAATCGGCGAAGATCATAACGGTTAGCTTGTTACAGTTTACATTTGTAAACAAATTACCTATTTTTGTTGCACTGGTATTAGTAATTCTTGTATTTCCATGTACTTTTCCTCCAAATTATAAGACAAAAATATTATTATGTTCATACACTCAGTTACATCTATGTTATTATAATTACTAAAATTTAAGTTGAAATCACCAACCACAACAATTTGCTTGTTTAAAGGTATCATCTCAATTACATTGTTAAGTGCATTGAAGTAAACATCCGTATCCCCTGTAGGTGATCGGTATGTGCATAAGAAATAGATTTTCTCGTTAACCAACTCAATCAAGGTAAATTCAACATGTATGTCGACACAAAATTTACTAATTTCCTTAGTTTTAATATTCAGCAGTTCTCTAACAAAGACACATACACCACCATAAACATACGTTTTCCTACAATAATACGCTACTAGTTTGAAGTTTGGAATAACATTTTGAATTTCTGACTCGGATACCCAACTCTCAGTAAGAAACAGTATATCTACCTTATTTATACGCAAAAAATTCGACTTCACTTATTTTGTTACTTAAGCTTTGAATATTTAAGTAAAAAGCGTTCAGCTTATAAATATCTTTTTTTTGGCTTATTACCCAACATATCATTTGTCGTTACAGTTCCATTAGTCTCTTGATTATTTACAGATGTATTTCTTATGCACGGAATGAGATTTCTGTCGCCGGTATACAAATTAGTGGAAGATGTGTTAGCGCCACATATTGTATCACTTTCCAGTTACAACTCATCGTCATCTGCAATGGAGATTGGTTGGGCGGTATCGGATTGATCTGTACTTCTTATATCTATGAATACTAAGTTTTTCAGCCTACTCATTTTGAAACTTTTAATAATTGCACTACTTATCTCACTTTTATTTAGGCACTTATCATAACTTTTATTTACCTCTAAGACAGTAATTTTACCAGGAACACAATTGTCCAGTTTTGTGATGTAATCTTTTAATTTCTCATTAAATTTAAATATGAACTTTTTTGTATTACAGTTCTTTCTGTACGGCACTGTAGCAATTGTTATATTTAATTTAGCACATAATTTTACTTTATTGCAAATGTCCTTAAATAGTGGGTACCTATTACCTCTGTTAAAATTATTTAGAGCCAGCCATAATGATGACACTATCTTGTGGCACATATAAGGTGGTCTAAGTGTCTATATTGGCAATAACTTGTTCGAAAGTAGAATCTGGTTTAATTATAGATTCTATTTGATAATTATGAGAGTCAAGCCCCTTCATTAACATTTTATTGAAATTTCGCCCAAATTCGTCACTTAAGATTAACAGTTTTTTATTACTTCTCTCTTTACTTATTTGTTGTTTACTTGTTGATCCATTTTCTTGAGGCTTGTGATTTTTATGATTATTGTTTAGTTCGTTTTCCAAGTCTTGGTCCTCTTCAACTGTCCCCGTATACATATCAGTAAGAATCGATGCGTTTCTATAATTTTTACTATTTTGTGCACACACACTTCTTATTATTTAATTTGTTGATAGTTCCTTGACTTTTTATAACTGGTATAGTTGTTCTTTTAGTTCATCGCTATTTTTTTCTTATTTTCTAATGAGCTCATCCATTTAGTCTTCTCGTTCAAGTGCATCTTTTACGAATAACTCATTTTCAGCTTTCAACTTTCTGATATGTTTATCTTTTATTCCTCCATCGCTGGAAAGTTAATTTATAGTCTTTTCCAATACATCAGTTATTTCTTCTGTGTTATCTTTTTCTCTTTCACAACACACTATTTTATTTTGACCTACAAACCTAATCTGAGACTTAACTTTAGGAATACAGCACTTATGGAACACCATAGCAATTTACGCATACGTAGTGTGTTAAAGCTTTTGTTTTGCAACACTTATAGTACGAGCCGACTAGCATACTCAACGACATAGTAGACATATTTTTATTGTTTTGAAATCCAAAGCGAAAGTTCCTTTGAACTTCAGATTTTAATTTTGCAGAAGTAATTTTATTCATGTTCTTTGGAGATGATCAGACATTTTTAGGAACCAATGCCGTTAATCGCACTGCACACTTTACCATCTAACATTTTAAAAATAAGAGTGTGTTTATCAAAGTGCTGAAGCAAACTGAACGTTTGTGTCCGACAAAGATTTCCGTAAATGGTAAATTTACGGAAACTTTTGTCGGAGACAGATCTTCAGTATGCTTCTTGAAAAGGGTTATTTCTTGGTTAGTAAATTGCGTTGTTTCCTTTTGATAAATTAGTTTAATCGGACGATAAAGTCAGGTGCTGGTGGGTCATGGATTTTGCCACAATATTGTATTAGTCCCGGATACCTAGCAGTGTAGCTGAAGTGACATAAGAGAAATTACAAATACATTTCCATCTCTTATTTCTTCACTTCTTTCGCTAAACTTCTGTTTATATCTGCTATGGCTGCTGCTCCCGTGACACAGCCATTTAGTAATGAAATAAATGTCTTTATCACGTTAGAGGTAAATAGGTGGAAATGAGTAAAGCAAGCTGGTAAGGGTGCAGAAACTTGAAATTTGGTGTATGTACTAGATGCCAATGTCTCAGATTTCACCACCTCCACTCCACTATTAAAGGGGTTGGTAAGATAAAATTGAGATATTCACATAAAATTTGGTACGCGTATGTATTTTAATGAGCAAGATGATAAAAGTCGTGAAACTTTATTTTTGGCGTATATGCTAGAAAGCAACACCTCAATTTTTTGCCTCGAATTTTATTAAAATTCTACGAACAATTATTTACACATACTAGATTGTAATTATAGTATACTTATAAGCTGTTTTCCTTTGAGGAGATTTGGATGGAAAATCTGGATGTGGAAGTAGTAACTCCTTAAACAGCAGTCTTTCAAATATTGTGGAATTAGTTCTGGATTTTCAAAGATTTGTAAAGTTTACAAAAGGTGTTTAATAAATTTGTCCGTCGTCATTACCTTGTCACGCAATAAAGTGTATAAGTCTCTTATTGAGAAGAGAGAATTATTATTATTAATGCATTATTTGTCACAATTATTTACATGTTTTAAGAACACAACACATATTTTTATTACCTATATATACCCGCAAATTATAACAATAAACTCTACATTAGAATGATGATCGTCCGACAAGTTGCAGGTAGGTATTTGGAGTGGAAATAATATATTTTCTTGTAAGATCACAAAATTCTGCAAAAGAACCGAATACACTAAATGGCTTAATAAACAATGATAATTTCGGCGAAATATGCTAGAAATTATGAGAAATCATTTACTTTATCATCGCACAGTGGGACCGATACCCCGTAAACCTGGCCAAAATTCGAGATTACGAATTTCTAGGAAACATTAATAAACCCACCCTATATTTAAAAAAATGTTTGCTTATTACCACGGAGTACTCTGAAATGAAAATTTCTATGTACAGGGCTTTAAAGTCGAGGTATTTCGTGACCAGTATTCAATGGTGTTTGTTACAGCGAAGTGTGTGTTGTGTTTGGTGTTGTGTACATTTCATATTTTGATATGGTATGTAAACACATAAGACAAAAATTATGTATAGGATTGTTTTATATTTTATAAATAATCAAATTAGTTGGACCCAGAGGCTTTCGTCAGAGCTTGTGGTAAGCTTTCACTGAACTTTGTGTTGAGCTGCAAAATTAGTCAGGCTCAGTCAAGCTCCAAATTTTTAATACAGAAATGGCTTGGGTGTAAGTTAACTGTAGCAAAAAAATTGCTGACATCTGCTTTTCTAAGAATATTGAGTTTTTTGTCGGGATGTTCTATCCATAGCGATTGGTTTCCAAAGTATCAATCTACCTATAATAATAAATTTAGCTCGAAACAAGTTGCTGCCTATTGGAACTTGATCTTTAATTGCTAATTGAATGTTAGAGGGCATTCGTGAAACAGCAAGACCTCATGAATTAGCTGCTCAGTGAGGCGGTAAATGCAATCCCAAAGAGAGCTTCAAGAATAAGGCAAAATTGGTTGAACAAGGATAAGACAGTTTTGCCACACTCAAGTGAACAGGCACTTTCACTGTTTGTTGACGCAAGATTAACCAAGGCCCAATACCAAAAAATAGAATACAATCCAAGATGAGAAATGCGGATATTTAGCCCAGTTACAAAAAAATTAGACGTGCCAAGGAGAAATGCTATCCAGTTAAAGAGGCCATCATCATCACCCCGAGCATGGCAGAGGTAAAATTGCACTTTAGATCACACTGCCGCCCCATTTTTTTCAAAAAGATGTTTTTAATAATGTCCCTGTTGGCATGTCAAATGAATTAATTTTAATTTCGAAGTGGGGCTGCGACGGAAGTACCGTACATAGTAGTTACAAGCAGAAAATTTAAAATGGTCATACCGATACAGATATATTTCTTACTTCGTTGGTCCCCTTACAACTCTACGGTAGATGCACTTCTGGGAAATAAATCATTCTCTCTCAAAACCCCCGGCCTTCTTCTGTTAGGTATTGTCGACCAATTCGTATTAAGCAAGCTAAAGAAAATGTGGAATTAGCGAAAGTTGAAGCTGGAGATATACAGAAACAAATAGAAGTTTTGCAAAAGACGTAAATATATTAAATAAGAATCTGTTTGTGTCTCATTAACTCGCCTCTACAATGATTGACGGAAAAATCTGCAATTTTGTTACTTCTACAACCTCGGCTCAGAAATGTTACATGTGTGGGGCTACACCAAAGGAAATGAACGATTTGGATCATGTAGCTAAAGAAGAAGTTGACGAAAATACATACAAATTGAGACTTTCTACCTTCCACGCATGGATAAGGTTTTTTGAGTTTTTTATTCACTTGTGGTATCGAATAGAGTTTAAGAAATGGCAAGTAAGAGGAGCCCAAGATCGTGAAATGTTTAACCAAAAGAAATTGGAAGTTCAGGAATAATTTAAAGAACAATATGGTTTATTAGTAGACGTAGTAAAGCCAGAAGGAAGTGAAACAACTAATGATGGAAATACGGCTAGACGTTTCTTCAACAGCCCTGGTATTTCTGTCAATATAACTGGTATTAAAGAAGATTTGATTCGTCAAACCGGAAATATTCTAAAAGCCCTTTCTTCTGGATTTAAAATAAACTTAGAAGCATTTGATGATTATGCCACGGAGACAGCCTGACTAATTGTGAAAGAATACTCGTGGTACTATATGCTTGCCAGTGTACATAAAATCTTAATTCATGGCTCAAAAATAATTATGCATGCTATTTTGCCTATAGGGCAACTATCTGAAGCGGCGCAAGAGTCGCGTAACAAAGATTTAAAAGTATTTCGCAGAAGCCATTCAAGAAAATCTTCAATATTTTTAACGAACATTTTTAACGAACATTTTTAACATGCTCTTACTGAGTTCGGATAAACTAATTACTGGGCTAACCAAGGCCACTAAAAGAAGACAAGACTTGCCAACAGAAGTCTTACAGCTACTAGCTGCTCTAGAACAAGATGAAACAGTTCTAGATGAGATGCTTTTTAGCGAAGAGCCGTCAAGTGACAGTCAAGTGATTACAGTTATGACAGTAGTGATTACACTGATTACAGTGATTAGCAATGTTTTGTTCTAAAATAACTATCATTTTACCTAATGTAAATTCATTCAAAAAAATATGTTAATGTAATAAAGTTTTCCATTTTTAAGTATCAATTTTTCCCATTTTATCATAGTTGCAATAAACGTCTCGAGTGATAATTTAAGAAGGGTGAAAGTGAAGTGTGGGTGTTAATTTTTTTTTTTTTAATTTACATAGGGGTTTGTTTACCATCAATTAATTTAATTTTGTTTTTTTCACATTTACTAAGTACCATCACTAATTATTAAGCCTGTGCTCATATTCAAAGGTTCAATTATTTATTAAATGATAACCCTAAAAAATAACTCCCTTTACAATTTAATTTTTTTAAATATTTTACAATAAATCTTACTTATTTTCAAGGTCACCTGATGAGTTTCAGAATTTTGGCCAGGTTTTCGGGGTATCGGCCCCACTGTGAGTTGAAAGAAAAACAATGATACGCTGAATTATAACTTTTCCACTTTAGACACAAAAAAGATTACAATTTCTTCAAAGTTATTCTAATGGTGAAATACATATCGTGATGTCCACGAATTACTCCTTCCATGTTCACTTTTATCTCTATCACTGTGACACGAAGTAAACGCTTCGCTTGCAATTTATAGAATAAGCAGTTTTCCGCCCGAATTGGTGCACCCCACCTCAAGTTGGACGCAAGAACTATAAATACATGGATTTCTCATCGTTTTTTTTTTTTATAAAAATGGTAGATTATTTATTCTTACACCTAATTCCAGTCATAAATTAGGAATCGGATACCTTAAATACTAATTTAAGGTGTAGAATTTCAAAGTATTGTAGAAAATTGTTTAAAATCATCGAGATGTTACAATTGCTATGAAAACTTATCTATTTTATCTCTTTATGTGTTAACATAAAAAGTTTGCCAGTTAATAAAAGGACAAAACAATATCAATCGTCGATAATTCTTTATTTAATGGAAACCTAAATATGATGGAGTTTTCATGTTATTTAAAATGCGTTCATCCCGTGAACACAATCGTTCCTTCGGCGCAGAGAAAGTCAGAACGAGTCATTTGTTTGTTAACGTCTAGCAGATAAATAATGAAATGAGTCATTGGGATCGCACATATATATACTAGGCTCAAGAAGAATGAAGCTCAAAGGGTGTGCAAGTTGTACGGGTTTCGCAAATTCCATAATTTGTTTTGGTTGTTACTTATTTATTTTTTTACAATATGCGATCTATGACCGATAAGTGTTTCACTTAGAATATCTTATTTACTTATTTAAATTTGGCAACATTTCACAGTTAAAAATGGTATACATAATATACAAAACTATCTAGAGCAACGCCACTGTAAAACAACTTGTACTGGCGAAACGCTATATACACCTATACACCAAACAAAAAATAACTGAAATTGAACATTTTCTCTTCTTTACTGAGCAGCAAAACCATTTAATATCTAATGTATGTTTGTGGTAGAACATTGCCAACAACAGTATAGCCTCAGTGCAATAAACCTACTATTTGCTTTATTAAAATGGCGCTCATTTTTTACTCCACTTTTCACTCTCTATGAACCTACTTATAGTCAGTTAGCGCCTCAAGGTATTTTGTATTCATACACGCAGTTTGCGCGGGATGAGCAGGTGATTCCAAATAGTTTTGTTGGACTTTTGTGCGTTCTTCGTGCTGACTCATTTAATTATTTATTCGCTAAACTTTAGTCTGACTCTGATGAGCTGTCACCTCACATGCTTCTGCCCTTAAGATCCCCAAATTTAATACTAATGGATGTGTTGGAAATGATGTAAGAATTTGCCTATATTGAGAAAATGCACAGCTGTACCCAAACGACAGAGAAAATAGAGCAAGTTGCCCTACAATTAACAATAATAAGGCTAAATATGACTACGGATAAAATAAGTAGACTAGCATGGACATGCATTAGAAGTAATACATAAAAAAATTATAATTTTGTGTAAATAAAGCTATTCCCAAGTACTGAAATGATAGCCTCGTTCTTTTTGATTAACCTGACATATTTAAATTTCAAATTGAAATTCTTTTATCTCTTTTTAGTAACTGGCAAACTTTGATGGTTTGTATGATAATACCACATAAAGATAATAAAATAGAGAAGTTTTCAAAATAATTAGACAGGCAGACGACTATAAAATATATGTTGAAAATTAAACCACCGTTACAGTGTTTCCTTATACATGTATTTTTTTTCAGCCAACAAATTTTTTTTTGTTGAAAAAAATGAATCATAGCATTTTTTATATAGGTATGTTTGGTCACATAAATGCTAAACGACCTCCTATACTACCCTGTTCAGGATTAGTACCGTTCTAGCGAACACCCTGTATAATTACAGAGTTTACTTAAATATAGACAATAAGTGAAATACACTGTTAAACATAATTTACTTTTTTATTGTACATAATCAAACAAATCATGAATTTGTTAGTAAATATTAATAAATAGAATGCAGAATACATTGAAAATTTACCCCCATCAGAACGTAACTATTAGGAAATCAGGACTGGCAGGTTTCATATAATTTTAATTTAATATTCCCTTGCGGTTTTGGTTTAAAATGATAATCCTACCCTTCAAGCTTCAGGGTTCTTGCTTTAAAAGGAAAGGAAGTATGCAGTGGTCGATGAATGGGTCTGATATTTCTTTGAGTAATCTCTTAAACGCAAGAGTGCGCAAGTCAAAAATAAATGATTTTCTCTAGGAAAATCCTCAGCTTTATTTCCCTTACGTTTTCAAGGCGTTTCTTATTTTCTAGAAGGCGGAGGGAGAGAAAGAAAGAAAATGCGGTAAGTTGCTATATTATTTTCTCTGCCATGACTTGAATGTTACGACTCCTATCATGCTCTAAAAAAGATACTTCATGTATTATCAAACAACTTTGATTTTGGTATTAAAATATGTTGCAAAAAAAGTATTTTATTAAAAAGAGTTTCTTATTTTACCCTTTCTCTCAGCGTCGCTAAGCCCATTTGTCTACGTAAAACCTGGAGAAGTCTTTTAAATAATCAATTTATGGACTTTTATATTATTACAATTATTTAGTAGTATCCGCACCTCCACGTTGCTGATTATCGTTCAAGACTAAGAGTTTCTACTATCGCTAGCCTTCTCTTTGCATTCCAAAAACGCATTTATTTTAGTATTACGTAAGCATTTGTTCAATAATTAATTTTCTTACCTCCTTACTCATAACGTCCTGTAAGACACTTTATGATCCATGGCAAGATGTTGCGGTTGTGTGCCGGGCGCACAGCCTTGCCAAAATTCTTTCCCATAGATTAATTGTGAGAATCAGAAATATCATAGTTACACTAAGCTTGAAACGATACGTTGATGTCTGTAAAAAACTATTTTCATTAGTATATTCACTTGACCTATAGAAATTCAATTGGGTCTTGTTTCTTGTTAAGAACTGCAATAGGTAATATACAATGTTCAAGGTTTATCATCATGTCGGGCGTACAACTTCGAGGACCTTGTGACGTGCTTTCTTCCAGTTGCCTAGCGCATAGGCAAGTGGAAGCGTCACTTTGGCGCTGAGCTACATTTCGGTTAAATTCGGTAATCTCGAGCGCCACCTTTGCAATTTTTACGTGGGGCAAAGGTCCCACATTAGCCTCCTAAACGCAGCCTGTTGCAGTAGGGCTGGGATAGCTACAGTGGAGACACGGTATGTCCAGGGGTCCGGACGGCAGATTAGACTTTCACTCACATTCAACAGTAAAAGGCAGATGTCGGTAAATAACAAAGTTTATTAACACACAATGAAATTTTTACAAAACAATAAAAAACGGTTAGGTACCAAAATACGGAGTTTCTGATAAATACAACAACAAAAACTTAAGACATGTCATTTTAATTTAATTTGAATTAGGTAGGGCGCCATTTTGTGACGTACGGGTAACCAGGCGGTGAGAAGCTAGTTAGCTACTCATTAATGCGGAAGCAAGCGGTGGTAAGCAAGCAAACGGAGAAAACGGTGAAAAAAAAAACAGTAGTAAAAGCGGTATTAAAAAAAAACAGTAAGCGGGAAAAAACTACACAAGTAAGTAATTTAAAAAACGGACAGCGTGCAAATACCAGGCAAAAGCAAGCGGTTATCTACAGCAATAATCATGACTACATGTTGCATTAGAGTGTGGGTGTGAAGGACTTGGCAAAACTAAATAAGACTGATACAAAATAAATAAAACGGTTTTCGGATTCGGTGCGGTGTGTAACTTAAGTCACACTCGGATCGGAAAGTAAAACGGTCATCGGATTCGGAGCAGTGTGTAACCTTGGTTACACTCGGTTCGGAAAATAAAACGGTTATCGGATTTGGTATCAGCTTACGGCGGAGATTATTCTGCCTAGACGGACAGACAGCAATAATCAGAACGGTGGTGCCTTCACACAGCTGGGTGCCTTCATTAAATGCATTTCGGTTCGTCCACGTGGTATCTTGTCGGATTTTATGCGGAAAATGTCTATGTATCAGAATATAATGTTAGTTAATTTATTGACGGTAGCCTAGATTTTATTCTCAGTTCCCGGACTATAATAAATTTCTATAAATTATTTCAAAGTAAGGAATTTTGTTCCATTTCGTATCAATACGAAATAATGGGAACAAAATGAACGGTAAACTAACAATAACACTACAATAAATTTCACAAAAATAATTTTTGCAAATACAGATTTTATTTTGCTACGACCTAGTTAAAATAAAATATACGGTAATTAAAACTTCTACCCATTTGGTAGAACAACATATTATTCTATCGCAGTACCATCACAAATGGTCTGGATTAAAATAATATAAACGGTAAACGGTACACATTTTCTCTCGAAATATCATCTATGTTCTTTTTCCCATTTGGAAATTCTTACGAACATAGCTATTTGGATAAAATCGGAGAAGTTGACATGTCCTAACTCGGACTCTCTTACTATATTGTAATAATTTAATAAATTTATTTAATTTCGGCAAAGTCGGAAAATAATAATTATGTTCTGATACATTTAAACGGAATCGGTTTCAAATTATTGCTTTAAAACACACATTTCAGTGAATTATTCTTATCGGTGTTAATATAAAAAGGTCGACAAGAAACCAGCGGCGGTGATAAAACGGTGTACTTACATGTGCTGGATATACGGAATAATACCCGACTGGGCTGTTTGACGGATCGGACAGAAGTGATTCTCAAATCTGTTCTAATGAAACTGATTTACGCAGCTGACTTATCAACGCCCTCAGTATCAAATCTTGTAATTAATATTAACATTATAGACAGCCCTCTCACTGCCAGGTTTATCAAATTACCTGTTTAAAGTAGAAATCTGTTTCTCGGTTTTAGCTAGCTAAATTAGGAGAAATCTATGATATTAATTTACAATACCTATGATTCGAATGTAAGCGGAGCAAATAACGAAGTATATTATTAATGTAAACTGCATTTTTGGCAACGGAAAATTTACCTCGTTACAACCTGATGACTTTTTGTATTACTATTATCTCGGTTAGCGCATTTATTTTTAATGAGGAACTTTTATTTATCCCTTGGCCTTACTACACGAAGAAGTGTAGCATTGTTGGAGACTATTCCAGATTCTTGGGTCCTTTAGACAAAGTTGGTGATGTTGTCTCCAACAGCTCAGAGACCAGATCTCAACAGGCGATCACAGAGACTCTTATTCGAGGATTTTTCTTAGAATGTGCGGTGTTCCCAATTGTACAATCTTCTGTACTTCCTGTGCGCTCGGCTTCAGGTCTGTGGAATCAGACTTGGAGACCCGAAAAAAAATGTGTATATACCGGGTGATATTTTTAACCTGAAATTTTCAACTATCACAACTTTAATCATTTTGCGGAGGAAATATATTAGTTATAACGAGTCACCCCCCCCCCTTGTAGGCGGGGTGGGGTGTAGCTTTGAAATCCTAAACAGGAACCCCTATATTTTATTGCAGATTTGGATTCTACAGCTAAAAATGCGTAGGAAATGTCAGCAACATTTTTTTCGACTCATAATAGATGGTGCCTATAATAGACGAAATTCAATTTTTTTCGATTTCTCCTTCTGAGATCCTATTCATATGATTCTGCAATATAGAGTAAGATCCCAGAGCCGCCAGACCTATATCTATTTAGCAAATCTAATATTTTGATAATAATTAGTGCGATATGCAGTTAAGAACGTATGCATGTATTCTAGGTTGAAAACGGGGACTCCTTTACGGATAACAGGTACAATAGGTATAAAAAACGCTAATAACCTACGTTAAAGTATGATAGCTGGTTTTTGTATATGTTTGACAGAATACTGTTAAAAACTATCATTCATTATTGCCAGACAACCAACCTAACCTAACTGTGGAATTATATCTACTACCAATTATATAACAAACGAAACAAAACAAAAAATGTATTGTTAGGTTAGGCTGGGTTTTTTTCGAGCTCTAAAGCATCTGGCAGAAGTCAAGGCCCACGGAAAGTGTTTGGCAATAATGAATGTTGGTTTTTAAAAGTATTCCATCAAACATATATGAAAACCAACTGTCATATTTTAACGTAGGTTAGTAAGCTCTTTTTGTACCTTTTGTACCCGTTATCTGTAAAAGTGTCCCGCTTTCAAGCTAACAAATATGCATACTTTCTTAACTATATATCATACTATTTTGACAATAAGTCAAAATATTAGCTTTGCTAGGTCTGGCGGCTCTGGGGTCTTGGTCTAATACGTTTGTAATGAAAACTAACACGTTCACATTGTAAATAATCAAAATTCGTCGTCAAAAAAGTTTATTCATTTTGCAAATCGCGAATAACAGAAATTCTTACCTGCAGAAATGTAAATGGCTGGTGAATAAACTACCTAGTTTAACCCGTGGGCGTAGTAGTTTTCTGTTCCCTTCGGGGTGCTTGATTAATGTGAGTCTCCTCGCCTTTCACCTTTTAGGGTGATTGATTTATGTGAGTATATTCTCACATGTTATTGGTACTTGTTTGTAAACTTGGTCTGTGAGATAGCCCCACAAAAAGAAATCTGGCGAAATAAGATCTGCGGATCTAGATGGCCGATTTGTCGGACCAGCTCTACCGATCCAGAGACCATCGAAATCACGATCAAGTACTTCAGGTGCTACCACCGAATAGTGTGCTGGACAACCAACCATCATGTTGGAGTTGGAGTTTGGAGTTTATGGGAGGGCAGTTACATTTAGGTGACCGCAGCACCTAGGCCCCATTGGGCCCCTTGTACATCCTCCCGAGGGATACAAGATTCCACTTAGGCCCGCAACCATCCTAATCTTGTGACGAAGGTGGTGATGCTGCCTAGGGGAATATCCCTCAAGTCGGCCAAAGTAGGCCAACGTTCTCCCAAAATGGATTCTCTGCTAGAGGAGACTGCCGGGCACTCACAGAGTACGTGTTGGATAGTCTCGTCTTCTTGTTCACAACCTCTGCATAGGGGTGTGTCATTTAACTTCATGTTATAAAGGTGCTTCCTCAGCTGGCAATGACCAGTAAGAATTCCTGTCGCGAAGCGCAGGTTCTTCCTGGACATTCCCAGGTAGATCATCGTTGTATCCTTGTCAGGGTATCTAAGCAGATCCCTGGCCAACTGACAACTATGAGTTTCATCCCACAGTTTTTTAAATTTTCTGTGGGTATTTTCTTTAATCATTAGCATTATTGCTGAGGTCGGCAGTATGTTGGAAGGGCCAGGTCCAAGTATACTTAGACTGGCTGCCTTCTTAGCCAGACTGTCAGCTTTCCTGTTGCCTCTGCACTGTGCATGCCCTTTGACCCAGCATAGAATGACACTGTTCATGCTGGAGGCGCCCACGAGTGTCTGATGGCATTCCCATACTGACCCTGTTGTTATTTTGTGTCTCTGTAGGGCCAGTAGTGATTGTCTACTATCAGTGTAGATTATTATTGTTTTTCCCAGTATTTGTCTACGGGAAATCTGTTGCGGCTATGGTTATTCCCGCCAGTTCTGTTTGTATTATACTGGCTTGTTTGTCCATAGCCCATTTAATTTGAATTTGCAGGTTCCTGAAGTATACCCCACAACCTGTTCCTTCTTTCTTTTTCGATCCGTCTGTGAAGATGTTAACTGTTCCTTCACTGACAGCCTATTTCATAGGGTCTATCAAAGATGAACTGTGGAGAAATACCATCTGTACGTACCTGCAGAAGTGGCATTTGTTTAATTGCCTCATTCCACAGCCGGCATCTGGTCACTCCACATCCTATGTTTGGCTGTATACCAACGGATTTGAGACGTACCATAGTAGTTAGGGCCACCTCTTCTAGATATATGTCTAGTGGTGGCAGGCACAGCATCACTTCCATTGCTCTTGTTGGTGTCGTTCTCATAGCTCCAATTGTGTTTAAACAGGCTACTCGTTGTACCTGGCTGAGCTTACGTTTCGCTACAGTCTGCTGACTCTTAGGCCACCAGACGATGGCTCCATAGGCTATCATTGGTCTTATTATAGCAGTGTAAATCCACATAGCCACTTTGGGTTTCATTCCCCAGGTTTTCCCTATGGTTCTGCGGCACTGCTCAAAAGAGATGTAAGCCTTCTTTAGTCTTCTGTCTAAATGAAGATTCCAAGTTAGTTTGGCATCAAAAGTTACTCCAAGGTATTTTACTTCTGATGCGAAATTTAGTGTGGTATTTAGGAGAACGGGTGCCGTCATTGGCCCAAATTTCCTTTTCCTTGTGAAGAGGACCAGCTCTGTCTTCCTGGGGTTGACCGACAGAGAGTGTTCTCTGCACCATCTTTCGATTATTCTCAGGGCCATCTGCATTCGATCACAGAGGACTCCTTCGAATTTACCACTAAGCAGTATCGTTAGATCATCTGCGTATGCAATTGTGTGGAATCCCTCGGAGTTGAGGCGGTGCAGGAGGCTGTCAAGAACTAAGTTTCACAGAAGAGGTGATAAGACACCCCCCTGAGGACAGCCTCTTGCAACCATTCCTCTAACAGCGATGTCTCCCATGTTAATCTGTACCGCTCTTTTTGAGAGCATGTTGGATATCCAGCCACTTACGATCGGAGAAACGTTCCTGCTCGTGAGGGCTGCTGTAATTTTTTTAAAGGTGGTTTTATCAAAAGCGCCTTCTATGTCTATGAAGACACCCAGGGTGGACTCTTTATTGTCCAAAGACTTTTCAATCCGACCACTGACCGCATGAAGAACGGTGTCGGTGGATCTGCCCGGGGTGTATGCATGCTGATTGGGATGTGTAGGATTAGCAGTGATTGCAACATCCCTCAAGTATCGCTGACACAGCTTTTCCATCGCCTTGAGAAGGAACGAGGTCAAGCCAACCATCATGTTGAAACCACATGTTCTGTCGCGCTTCTAAGCATAAGACTTCAAGTAATGTCGGCAGTTCATTTTCCAAATTTCTCGGTACATTTTACCATACAAGTTGCCTTCAATAATGTGAGGGACGACGAATTTGTTGCTAATTATTCCATACCTCAGGTTGACAGTCCAAGGACGCTAATATTCAACATGGCGAAGACAGTGCGGAAATTCAACACTCCAGTAATGCATGTTGTGTCGATTAACCGTTCCATGGTTTGTAAAAGGCGGCACGTCGGTTTGTATTTGTTCGCGTGTCCACTGATAAAAAGTTACCCGATTTTAGAAATCAACGCCATGAAGATCTTGGTGTAAAGATTCATGATACGGATGATATTTATTACGTTTTAAAATTTCCCAAACACTGCTCTGGGAGAATCCGGAATCGCGAGCTATTTCTCATGTACTAACATTAGGATTAACAGACACTGCAGCCACTTCAGCAATTTCATTATTTTCTCCAGTGACTGTTGCTCGACGGGTTCACTTTTCCAATTGAACATTTCCGTGAGTAGTACATTGTTTGACAGTACGATAAAATGAAGCACGTGACCGACTTCTATCCGAAAAAGCGTAGAGATGGACAACATCATTAAGACTCCTACCAGCTTCTCCAAGAACCAGAACCATTTCAGTTTTCTCCTGTAAAGTTAAATACTTCATACTGAAGTAGTATGAACAGCCTAAAGGAAATAGGTCTTTTTGTTTGCGAAGTAAACTTCGAACTGAGTTGTTTCTTAAAGTTATTTCTTTCTTTTCTACGTTTATTTATAAAAAAAAAAAAAACGAAAACATGAAAAACGCGAAGAGAAAAAATAACACAAACGTTAAATGTAAACATAATAAAACATTTTTATAAGAAGTAGTTTTAAGATAAGAAATGTTATTTTTCAAGCAAACTACAAAAAAATATATTAATTTAAAAGCAGACTTAATCAAGCACTCCGATAAGTCACAAGCGAAGGAAATCGTGTTGACAAGTATCCCAAACAGGACACATTTTCCCTGGGGCTACGATAATAACAGTTTCTGGACAAGTCACTTTTCAGTAATTGACAATCTGAGAAACAAATTTTTTTAAAGAATAATTTTGATTATTTACAATGAAAATGTGATATTTTTTATTGCAAACGTATTACAGAATGGTATGTATAGATTCTCAGTAGGAAAAATCGAAAAGTACTTAATTTCGTCGATTACAGCGCCATCTATCCTGAATCGAAAATCCGTAGAATTCGAATCTGCAATAAAAAATAGGGGCTTAAGATTTAAAAGTCCCCCCCCCCTCTCGCCAGACCTACCAACAAGGAAGGAGGAGGGTGACCAATTTTAACACAAATGTATTTCCTCCGCGGAATAGTTAAATTTTGATTATTGACACCCCCATTCATATACAGAAATACACGCAGATGTCGCACATACACACACATAGGCTTTTTATTCGACAGTGAAGTTGACAGTGTTATGAATATGATACTAACTTATATGTAAAAATTTCTGTTTTACGACAAATTAACGTTACAAATATTTTTTCGATTATTGATTAAATCTAATAAGTATAATAGTGTCATTCTAAACTGGACTTTCAGATATGCATATTATTCGAGCACCCTGAGAGGTATAGTACAACAAAACAAGTTGTCTTTGTATAGCACAGTCGGAAAATAACAAGCTAATATTTAATACTGCGTGTTAGAATCATACACACTGGTTAATTGCTTATGTTGTAAGGCGTACATGTTAATAGATTGTCCTTATATACTTATTTCATATAAAAGTACTGAATTTGATTTATTGATTACTATTATACCTACTTTACTTAATCAAATAGGTATATTATATTTCACAACTTCCTTCTCATGATTAGATGATAATACATATGTAGTTTCTGTACTTTGATTCACAATGTTTAAAGTAAGTTGTTTCCTCATATCTCCTGCACATCTTACTGGACGAGCACTCGTTTCCATGTATCGAGCTAGTACGCCTATCAACTAAGTTAATGTAATTTGTGTTTATCAATTACAACGGTGAAATGTGAAGAAGGTGTTCGTAAAGGCCTACATGAGAAATTAGAGATTGGAAATAAATATCATTCGTCAAACAGTAAGTTTGAAATGTATTTTTACTTTAATTGCACCAATTTTTCAGTAATTTTACTTCCACATCCACATAGTGGAGTGAAAGAATAGTATCATTCTTGCTGTTGATATAGGTTTAGAATGTTAAGAAACGTAGGAATTTTTTTGAGCGAAGAAAATATTCTGTCTGTTCTCTGGAACGGTTTAAGATTTTGTTTTGAAATTTGGTACATGTATGTATTATAACGGGATTTGTAACTAGGTTAGATTTTGGTCTTACTTCGGTTATGGGTTGGGGGTGAACACGAGTAAATAGTATATAGGTAATTCAAGCTGATAAGAGCCTAGAACCTTGGGACTTCGTGTATATACTAGCCCACCCACCCCCACTCCATTATTAAAGGGGTTAATAAAATAAAACTGAGATATACGCTTGAATTTGGTACACGTATGTATTATAACGAGATCTGGAACTAAATTATATTTTGTGGCTGTTTCGCTGAAGTGTTAGGAGTGAAGAAGAGGTAAATAGGGGTAAATAAGCAAAGCAAGCTAATGAGAGTCCAGAAAGTTAGGATTTAGTGTACATCCAGAAGCCAAGGTTTCAAATTTTCTCATGACATTTTTCGCCCACACTACTATCCCCACTCTAGTAAAATATTGACTTGAAATTTGATATACGTAGGCATTATAAAGAGATCTGGAACAATATTATATTTTGAGCTTATTCTGTTGAAGGGTTGGGAGGTAAATAGGGGTAGGAGAGATAACAGCGACTAGACATGTTGTGCCACAAAACAGCGGTCTAGCTCACTACTACCATCTCCGGAACACATGAAAAACGCCACTAAATATCCATACTCTGACCAGGATAACTCGGGACTCCGTGATCGCAAGCCATTTTTCTTTGCAATTTATATATTTTAAAAACATTCTATTTAATTGTAATATTGCATTCTTGTAAATACTAGGTATCTCATATTTCATTTTACAATCACATAATATGCATTTTATGATACAAAAATATATTTTAAAATGAAGAAGGCCTGGTGATGAGCTGGAGACCCAAAACAAATGCTTCTAGTAAGTTAGCCACATTGGCACATTTGTTTAGAATCTGTGAGCATTTGATTTTGTTTTTCCCGAAGAAATTATGATAATTCAGATGTTAGATTATATTATTGCTTTGTGCACTATATTTCGAAAATACAAGCCAAACACCTTAGCACTGTGCCATTGTGCTGGCCATCGAGACCTTTTTGGCAGAACATAGTAAGGCACAAACAGTAAATTTTTCAGGAGATCATATGTTTTTATTATTTCGTTAAACGAATTTCTCATATCAGCAATGTTTTAGTTGGGGTTTCTGAAGCCCATTTTTAACGAAAACATGTTCAGTTTTTATGAGTTTCCAAATATTTTTTGGTAAATAGTACTTACAACAATTTTACAGGGTACAAAAAAGTTCACTATTACGAATTTATCGTAATGTATTCGTATACGATAGTTTGGTAGTGAATCAATTAGACTCACACTATTTATACAGAGCAGTACAAGATACATCAATAATGTTGTATCTCTACGAAAAATACTATAATTTAGATCCTCAGATTTAAACATAATAATTATTGAAAATTACTAGGACTCGTAATAAAAATATTTCTGTAATTAAAATTATTTTATGTAAATTTCAGAAATAATATGAATAATAAAAATTAAGAATGAAGCTTTTTAATCGCCTTTATTATACTCTTCGCAAATACAAAACGAAGAGTATGTTGCATTCGATCGGCACATTTCTAAAACCGGCAATATTGCTCGTAGAGAAAAAAAATCATATCAATTTGTTGGTGACCGAATTCTGAACAACTTTTAAAATGTCCGTCCGCCTGTCTGTCCGTTCGTCACGTTTCTTGTAAGCACGATAACTTAAGAGCGAAAAGTCCGATTGTATTGAAATTTGAAGAATAAGTTAGTGTCAGCTAGAGGAGGAACCCTACTGTTCTTGAACAAAATCGATCAATAAATAAAAGAGTTATTAATTAAATATGAAATTAATGTTTTGTAATGAAACAAAATATGTCTAAAACTAATGCTATTTACAAAAAAATGCGAAGCGTTGTGACGTTTGGTTCACTCGTCGGTTGAGTGAAGGGGCGTCACTTTGGCACTCGAGCTCGGTGCGGTTACGGTAAGCTCGGGCGCCACCTTTACAATTTTTCTCGTGGTGTAAAGGACCCACGCTAGCCTCTTAACACAGCCTGTTTCGGTAGGGCTGGGATAGCGTCAGAGGAGACACGGTATGTCCAGGGGTCTAGGGATGTCAGACTTCACACACACACAGTAAAAGGCACAGTTTAAATAATATACATATTTATTATAATAAAAATCCTAATATCTACAAATATACCTAACCTATAACTACTACGGTTAACGGTGACGGTGGCGAAGCAAGAGGGCGGTTACAAGCAGGATACGAACTTAGAGAAACGGAACGGTAAGTCGGAGTAACGACTATCGGTATAAAACGGACAGAGCAGATACCAGGCGGAGGAAAGCAAAAACACAATAAACAATAGTAAACAAATACTCGGGCAACTTGGCTAAGGCGCAGAGCCTAAGGTTAGTACACACTTCCGGTCACGGTTCCTTGTCGGTGTAATCACCCCAAAGGAGAGATTAAACCAACGAGGTTCACGGGCGCTACTTTGCGCTGGTGGATGTCCTTGTGACTTTCCAGTCGACGCACCCAGACCAGAAAGCCCCAAGCTTCCCAAGTGCTCGCTTGTCCTCCAGACGACGCAACCAGACCAGAGGGCAAACACGAGACCTGTTACCAGCGGAAAGTTTCCCAACTTGCACACTGGCTCACTCCGGTAGGCGGTATTTGGTCGGGGATGATACTTCGGTGTGCTAGAAGGCTTTGTGACTTTCCAGTCGACGCACCCAGACCAGAAAGCCCCAAGCTTCCCAAGTGCTCGCTTGTCCTCCAGACGACGCAACCAGGCCAGAGGGCAAACACGAGACTTGTTGCCAACCAATGTATCTTCCCAGACACACGGCGGAGCAAACCGGGATTAGTACACGGAGGGCACTTAGTCCCAGCCAAGCTGCTTATTTACGGTCGGTTTTACTTACTCTCTCTCTCCTATGAGACGGCGGTTTCCAATTAGCCTGGTAACGGTCCAAATGAATGGACCCGGGCTAATAATTAATTATTTGGCTGGCTGGGCCAAGCATTCGTTAACGGTGAAGCCAATAGTGTCAGTGATGGAGACAGTGCTCCATCTAGCGGCGTGTATGTCTACTTGCTAAATGAAAGTATAGTACTTATTTATGCTCTGTGTGGACAGTATAAAATATTAATATTTAAAATACAAAAATAGACGGTGGGTTTGGGTGTAATTTTCAAACTAGAAATTACGCCCAATACCTGTATTAGAAAATACCTATATCCTAGATAGAGAAATAGACGGCGGTGTCGGGTGCAATTTCTACACTATAAAAATGCTTCATTACAGCGTATTCTGTAGAACGTGCAACAATTATATAAAAAGTGCAATAAATTAGCGAAGAGTATAATGGTTAGCTTGCATACATGCAGTAAAAAATTATATTTATAAAAATAAATGTGATAAAATGTGTATATATGAAAATTAAATTTTCGTATAAAAAACAATGGTTTGTTTCTAAAAACTTTATAACAAACTTATTAACACACCTCTCCAAAAGCCTATGTGACAATATTCTGGATATAACATCCCAAATAACTTTAGACAGGTTCTATAAAAATATCTGATATTTCAAAATATCGATTGCTACCAGAACAAATTAAATCGGCTAAATCAGTATTTTGGTTCAAACAAAAACATGAAATTTCTACAATGAACTTATATCATTTTATATCCGCGAGATTTCGTGCATGAAAAAAATGTTCAAGTATGTACAATTGTACATACACTCACACATACTTCTTTTCAAAAATAGTTGAAAAATGCTGTAGTGGCCTTAAAACATAAAAAGCTGTTGAACATTTTGATATCTATGTTCGTGCCCATTACAATAACTTAAACTGCAACATAAAACATTTTTTCCAATAAAATACAGATTAGTGAGATAAAACTGTCATATACCGTGTGTATCACATCACGTGATAAAGTGAATATTATTTCAATTTAAAATGTTAATAGTGTAGGGCGATATATCGATCACTGTTATTCATAACCGATGATCGGCTAATCACTGGAGCTGCCGGTGACTGCGGATTGCTTGCGTACGCATACTAGGCAAAGTGTCAGGTGATTATGAATCACCGTCATTCAATCACAGTAAGCGAAGCTACCAGTAATAGAAGCAAAACTGAATAGGTTATTGAAATGTTCTTCTGAGATAGTTTACAAAAATACGGTGTACGGGTCAATAGACAGTTACCGGCACTGTTCACTTTACTATCTATTTACACGTTTTGCTTTGTTGCCCAGTATATGTTTATTTTATATAGGCTGCCTGAGTTATTAGATACTGCTGATGCGGTCGGTGAATCGGACTGTCAGTCGGAGGATTGATCGGACGATCGGTCAGACGGTCAGATTAATAATCGTGCGCCGACCGGTCAGTTGAGCAATCAGTCGGACGATTAATCGGACTGTTCGACGGTCGGCTGATCAGTCGGATAGACGGACATCAGTCAGTTGGCCAGTCGAATATATATTGAAGGGGGTGGCGGCGGAGGGGTTATAGGTTTTTGGGGCAGACGATTTCAAACTATATATTACTAAATTCTATGAGCAATTATTCTCACAAAATGGAATGCAAATACAGTGTCAAGATGTTTTTCTTTAAAGAGATTCTAATGGGAAATCTAGAAGTAGTGATTCCTTAGACAGCTGTTTTTTTATTTTGTTAACTCCTTAATAATAAGTTGGAGTGGTGGTAGGGGTGGCAGATGCCTTGGCTTAGAGAATACAGTATGACTCACTTTTCTTGACTCCCATGTCCCGTCTCCTTTATTAACATTGCAATTTAAAAAAAATTTAGGTTGAAGATTGTTTCACGGTAAAGTATTTAAAAATCAACCAGCCTCGTTCGCCCTTACGAAGAAAAATGGGCCGAATTGTTCAGAAAAGATATTAGGCAAAGTATTTGAAACTGTGAAATAATCTCATAATATTATTCGTTGATATCAAGAACTCACTAATACCGAATGTTAAATTCATTTCAAATTGAATTTTTTTTTATATAGACTGGTAAGTAAACTGACTGACGTAACGTGATTAATTTTAAATGGAGAGCCTGTCTTCCTCCAGTTCAATTAACTCTTCATTACATTCGAAAATAAAGTTACGACTAATAATTGGTACTTTAAAAAGGAACATTTTTTTTTCTTATTACGTGAACACTAAGTACCTACACACTTATTGATATTCGATATTAGTAAATTTTGTATGACAACGAATAAGATTGTCTTACAGTTAAAACTTCGCCTAATATATTTTCTTGGAAAATTAGGCCTACTTTTCTTCAGAAGGACAAATGCCACTGGTGGATTTTTAAAATATTTTACCGTGACACAATCTCCTGATGGGCAAGTACCTTCCACCCAAGTATTAAAATAATGGCTTTGTGCCTGTGATATGGGAGTCATGTAAAGTGGGACATACTGTATACACCAAATTCCAATCCTTGCACTCTTACTAGCTTACTCCACTTATTTTCCCCTATTTAACCACCAAGAATTCATCTGAACCACCTGAAAATATAATCTAGTTCTTGACTTCGGTGTGATACGTACGAGTACTAAATTTCAAGCGAATTTCTCAACTTTATTTTGTGACATTCAAAATTACCTGAATGCCACTTGTTATTTTTTATCCTAATAGCAATGAATTTTTGTAGTCTTAAACCACAATTCAGTAAACTTATTAATTAATTTTTCAGTTCAATCCTGAAACCGTCCTTGTCTTACCGAATCTGGAAGAATTTGTGTTTATAAACCCAACTTTAAATTATAAATTAGCATACAAGCGCCATCTGTTACTTCTCTTGATATACACCTACAAGTCATCTAAAAATCGATAAACAAAATTATAAATCGATAATTCTGATTAAATTAGAACTCATGAGTGCATAGTAATGATACAGTAGAGTAATTGTGTAGATTTGTATTGTATTTAAAGAATGATTTATGTTACCACTACCAGCGACATCTCGCGTATAGAAGGGTAACTAGATTTTTAGATCATACACGGGATCGGAACAGGTCGTCAGGGCCATTTTCCTGTCTACTTCGAGCAATACAGACGTATTTAGGACCGATTAACACCTCATCTGGAGTGGTATGTTAAAAGATACTTGATAATATGAATATAATTACCTTCTGTAGTATTTGTTGTACATGTATTTGTAATTTAATTGTTGAATTAATCATAATTAAACGCGATGTTTGTTGATCACAATTTACTTGATTCGCGACGCGTGGAATGTAAAGATGGGAGACCGCGTGGTCACGTTAATGTATGAACGGGGTATTTCGAGACATGTGTTTAACTCGGTATTAATATATATTTAGTAGTAAATTTTATTAATGAATAATTGAGGTTTAATAGGGGTTTAAAGACAGTTCGAATTTAGTAAATTACGTTTTCGTAACCTTATCGAATAATTAAAACTCAAAGGAATTTAACTCGATATTAGTAGGGGCGAGAAGGGCATTTTAATGTAATTTATTTAGAGAGACACCAGTAATGCATTAACGTGAGGATTTTATTAAACGCACTAAGAGTGCCAACTAGTAAGTAAAGTAATTTCAAGTGAAGTAACAGATAATAACTGTTGTAGGAATTGAGGTGTTAAGTTAACTCTTAAATTTGGAGTTTTACCAAAATTGTTGGAGCGTGTTGGTAGAGTCTCCGCTGGATGAGAGCACCTAGTTAGAGTTTTGGTAACCGTCCACAGAAGATTAAGTTCTGAGAGTCGAGGGATCTCTGCTGATGTCAGTAATCGAGTGGTGGTAATACAAAGCGAAGATTCGGTGAGACGAAGACCAGGGTTGGTTTCTGCAGGACGCAACCGTTGGTAACAGTATCACTTGAATTTCTCTTCATTGTTCAACTTTCAACATTCAGCTTTCGATACATTTTTAAACATTTCTAAATTTTTACTATTGTTGTATGTTATATATTGCCTTCAGCTATTTATTAATTTTTTACATTTAATTATTTAATCACAGCTTAACGACAAATTGTCATATTTTGTATTTTTCTTGGTCTTCAACCTAACTATAATTATTTATTATATAATTAAGCTACATGCTACATCCAACCATAAGGTGTAACATTTAAATTAATTAAAATCAAATCATTTCAATATAATAGAGTCAATAAACCAGATATATTTAACAGAGTGGTGTGTTTATCTGTGAGAATTGTATGAGTATCTATGACATATTAATTATCTCTGAGTAGTCACAGTGTACATATACGTGTACCAACCAAAGATCAAGTCAATATATTAAACAGTTCCGGAGTAATCGTGCTCACAAAAAAAGTTACAGATCGACCGATAGATAAAAATTTTTTTCGCTCAAATTAACCAAATCTTCTACTGAGCATTCTAAACCTATTTCAACAAAAAAAAGTTTTTTATGATTAGTATACTTCCACTCTACAACTTCAATATGGAAGTAATATTTTAAAGTCTACCCCATTACATTATCTAAATTTTGAAATTTACGCGTTAATGCATCAGGTTCCGTTTGTTTTGGGAGCTTTGTACATCCATCATAATTCAATATCATGGACTACCATGGCTACAAAAATATTCAAATGTTCTGGACAGAAAATGGGTTGACTACATTTTTTGTCATTTTCCAGAATTTTACATTTTAAATAATTTTTGTTTGACAATTCCCGCAAATGATAAAAAATTAACGTTGATACATGAGAAAAATGCAAATTAAAGCTTTAAGCTTTAATAACCTGTATCCATTTTTTCACTATAATTCATATTCAACAGGATTGTGCAATAAAGTACATGTATATTTTTTTTCATCAAATGAATGGCTAGAGCGATTGTAGCTATCAGTACAGTGAGGACCGACTTTTTTATTTGGCTGGGAGGTAAGTGATTACAAAAATCATATTTATATTTAGAACTTAGTAACGATTAAATTTTTCCAATTGCTTAACTGTAAGAAATATATGTACACATATACATATGTATATTTTGATTTTTCTAATTTTTCTTCTTTTTTAACTTTTATTTGTTATATACATATCTTTGTTTTCTTGGTTTTTTTCATATTTTTTGAATTTCTATTTTTTATCCTTTTTGTTTGTTTTTTTTTAATTTTATTTTTTTATTTATTTATTTTATTATTCTTTTTTCGGTCTGAGAAATATGAATGACTGGGGTACTGAACGACTAGGGGTTCATCTAGTCTCAAGCACATACTGACAGAACCTCGGAAATAATGGTTAAATACACTGGGAAAAAACATTAGGACAACTTACAAACTAGTGCATGTATCTTAAAATTGGAGACATTTTACAAATGTATTTTCAGTATTCAATACTGGCATTGTTCTAATTGCGGCCTACGGTGAACCAAAGATAGGTATCACTTCTTTTGATTGTGTGTAGTGATTTTTACTTTCCTCTCTTACCGAAGGGAAATATTGTATTCGTGAAAAAATCACCCTGCGATATTTCTTCGAATTTCCGCATTTAAGACCATGTAGACTATGAAAATAAAAATCTACTTGACGGAGAACAGAATCTTGCACAATTCTTATGGAAAATTGCTCTCATCTAAATCGGCTGAAATCGCAGTATATTGTGGATAATTTATTCCCGATCAAAAGTTTTCATGGACACGGTCGGAAAATGTACAGTTTTCCAGATATCTGGGAGTGCAAAGGGGATGCTCATTTCTTATGGAAAGTGGCCCCCGCTCCGGCAAATTTGCTAAAATCAATACATATTATTCCTCTCGAGCCCCCGATAAAATTTTCTCCTCGGTACAATGTCGGAAAACGAACAAGTTTTCCAGAGATCGGGGGTGCAAGGGGGTGCTCATTTCTTGTGGGAAGTGGCCCGCAGTGAAATTCGCTGGAGTCGATATATGTTATTCCTCTCGAGCTCCTGATCAAAAGTTCTTGTGGGCACAAAGTCGAAAAATGCGGAGTTCTCCAGACATCGGGAGTGGGAAGTCGAGTTTGGAACCCCCCGATAACTAGACAACTGTCCACTTTCCGACTTTGTGCCCAAGAGAACTTTTTATGAGGAGTTCGAGAGGAATAACATATATCGATTTCAGCGAATTTTGCGGGGGGCCACTTCCAATAAGAGACGAGTACCCCCTTTGCACCCCCGATATTTGGAAATCTGTCCACTTTCCGACATTACGCCCATAAGAACTTTTTATTGGGAGCTCGAGAGGAATAACATATATCGATTCCAGCGAATATCACCAGGGCGGGGGCCACTTCCAATAAGAAATGAGCATCCCCTTTGCACCTCCGATATCTGGAACACTATCAATTTTCTTACCTTGTGCCCATGAGAAGTTTTGATCAGGAAGAAACTATCTAAAATATACTGAGATCTCCGCCGATTTAGCTGGGAGCCACTTTCCATAAGAATTGTGCGGTGTCTTTCCAGCGAAGAAATTGATATACTTTCACTGGAAATATACAGGGTGGACTGTGTAAGGAGAATAGATAAGGATTTTTTTGCTCTAATTTAAAATCTCCACGTTTCATGACATTCTAAACTTATCTCAACTAAAAAAAAAATATATATATTTTTCGACTACTATAGGTACCTATTTATATTTTTCGACTACTATAGGTACCTACTTCCAATTCACTACGTGATTATGAAAGTAAAAATGTCACAGATGACAATAATATTGGTATAGTAGGTGCCATATGTAATCGAGTGATACAAAAAAGCTCGCAAAAAAGCCTAAAGGAGACCGACCGCTTCTGATCAGTATTCGCCGGAGTCGTGCAGTACACACTTTTATGACAAAGAAACAGTTACTTCACCCATGGAAGTCCACGTTGACTAGATTGCATATTTTAACGAATCAACTATTTAGTAGGACAAATTTCAATCAATTATATTCAGTGAGATTGGTACACGTTCTTAACTCGTTAGGAAATATTTATGAGAATTTTTTGTGATGATAATAAAAGGAGCCGAACACCTTCTTTATGACCTTTTTTTGTACATAAATTGAAAACTAATTGTGGCCGGACTCCTTTAAAGATTTCTGCGAGTTTTCCACATGGCTGAACAAGCTAACCATTATACTCTTCTCCAATTTACTACACTTGCTATATAATAGTTGCACTGTGACGTTTTATTCACACTCTCGAGCAGTGAATCGTCACTTTGACACTCGAGCCTTCAGTCGGCGGTGACGGTAAGCTCGGGCGCCACCTTTACAATTGTTTTTCGTAAGGTAAAGGACTCACACTAGCCTCTTAATACAGCCTGTTTCGGTAGGGCTGGGATAGCGTCAGAGGAGACACGGTATGTCCAGGGGTTTAGGGATATCAGACTTCACACACACACAGTAAAAGGCACAGTTTAAATAATATACATATTTATTATAACCAGAATCCTACTATCTACAATTTTACTCTACTACCCTAGCGTATTTGCATAAAAAAAACAAACAAAACGATATAACCACTGATTGAAACGGAGTGATTTAGATGGCGTAAGAGAGGGGGGAGAGGTTACTATGGTAAGGCGATGCAGATGATAACAGCAAGCATGGTTACTGTTATCGGCGATGATTACCAAGCGGGGAGGAAGCAATTACCAAATCTACATGCAATACAGTACGATATCTATGCAACTTGGCTAGTGCACATCGGAAAAGAAAGATACAAGATTTAGAATGCACACGTACATGAATTACCCATTCCTGCTCACTGTTCTTTGTCAGCCAATTTATACCTAGGCATAAATTGCCCTCTAGGATGTACTCATTCCAGTACGGGGGACATTTTAGGTAGCCGAGGGCTTATGTGACGAACCGACTGAAGGGACTAGGCTAGCAAGTCACCCTATCTACCCAAAACACCTCAGAACCAGGCGTGCGTACTCAACAGTGAGTTAGAAAAAAATATCTCATGTGGTTAACCAGCTGAAGGGACTAGGCCAGTGAACCACTCAAGATATCCCCTTCGACGGTCTACAAACAGAAACACTCCGGCTCACGGTTCCCTCTTTGTTAATTCACCCGCAAGGAGATACCAACCTCCAGGGTTTACGGACACGAGGGTGGAGGAGATGCGGGGTATCAGCGGACCCGTTTGGTCAACCAGCTGAAGAGACTAGGCCAGCAAACCACACCCGAGTCTACCCAGGATACCTCCACCCTGCGTACATACGCTCCGGGCAGCAAGGATAGATAATATCCGAGATATCCAAAGGCCGTTGGTATCTGACCAGCTGAAGGGACTAGGCCAGCCAGAAACCTCAGAACCTTTTTCTGTCCTGGATATTCCTATGCTTACTCGAGCGTCCGCGGCGTACCAGACACACAACGGGAAAAGAAGAAGAAGAAGAAGGTATGAAGGTGGTTTTCTTGGATCGGCGAATCGGTATCGGTTTAATTTCGAATTTCCTCCTGGCTCCAGATTCCCTTGCTATATCGTTGGCTCGGCTGAGTATTCGATACAGATGGGACATAATTAATTGGTGTTAGAGAACTAGCGCCATCTAGCGGAGCTCTCTCCAACCTGATAATGCTTAAAATCAAACAACTATTTGCTTTCTGTGCTTAGAGATAGTATATAATAAATATGCGGTTTTATAAAATAAAATATGCTACGTTATGCACATCTTATAGGATACTCTCCAGCTTTTTTGTAAATGATATTAGTTCCAAACATTTTTTGTTTAATTACAAAATAGAATTTTTTTTCCTTTCAAAAATTAATAATTTTTTTATTTATTGATCGATTTTGTTCAAGAACAATGGGGTTCTTCCTCTAGCTAACACTAACTTACTGTCCAAATTTCAATACACTCGGACTTTTCATTCTTAAGTTCTTAAGTGCTTACAAGGAACGGACGGACGGACGGAGGGACGGACGGACGGACGGACGAACGAACGGACGGACAGACGGACGGACATGTTGAAAGTTGTTCGGAATTAGATCGATACTTTTTCTCTACGAGCAATATTACCGGTTTTAGAAATGTGCCGATCGAATGCAATATACTTTTCGTTTTGTATTTGTGAAGAGTATAGTAATTATTTACAGAACCTACTATACATAGTTAACACAAATGGCACCTATTATAGTTTTATTGAAGAAAATACAGGGATGACCACCCTGCGAAATAATTCAACTGATGGACATTCATAAAGCAAACCTTCCATACTTAGCACCTCTTATTGTACTCTTCGCAAATACAAAACCAAGAGTATATTACATTCGATCGGCACATTTCTAAAATCGGTAATATTGCTCGTAGAGAAAAAAAATTCATATCAGTGTTGGTGATTGAATTATTAACAACTTTCAATATGTCCGTCCGTCTGTCTGTGTTTATCCGTCCGTCCGTTCGTCTGTCTGTCCGTCCGTCACGTTTCTTGTAAGCACGATAACTTAAGAACGAAAAGTTAGTCCGATTGTATTGAAACTTGGGCAGTAAGTTAGAGTTAGCTAGAGAAAGAACTCTATTGTTTTTTTAACAATATCGATCAATAAATAAAGAAGCTATTAACTATTTAAATTTTAAAAAATGCGTATTTTGTAGTTAAACAAAAAATGTCTAAAACTAATATTATTTACAAAAATAGCTGCGACGAGTATCCTATAGAATGTGCAACAATTATATAAAAAGTGCAGTAAACCGGCGAAAAGTATAATGGTTAGCTTGTTTAATATTTATTTTTTACTGTACAATGACGCTCTATATATTTTTTTGACTAAAAGTTATCAGGTTTTCTTTGTAATAATAGTGATAGTTACATTCCAATTTTTTTTCTCATATGTCGTTTCTTAATGAATAATTTTTTAGAGTGACCACCCTACATAAATAGAAAGGGAAGTTCTGTGTAAATACCTTTACCGATTTTTTTTAACATTCGAGATATAATGAATTGATATAGTTCACTACGTATATTTAAGGCAGATTAAAAATGCCATAGAACCCGACCATAAATCACTGTTTTCTTAGCATAAGGGATATCCCACAGATCCACACTTAAAATTTTCGTGCATTATAACAGTAGAAATCTGGTATTGTCTTTGGTAAATAAATAGTTATTTTGTAGTGATAAATAAAGAGAATTTAATTTGCTCGTGTCAAGATAGGAATAATATCTTACATATTTGTGAAACATAGATCAATTCGATGTTTCATGATACACTGACAATTTTTAGTTCGACTCTGTCGTAAGTAGGGTTTACATACCTGCTATAAACCGTTACATCCTAAAATAATTTCGGTCGGAGGTCGGGTAACTATATCAAAATAGTTTGAAATTATAATTCAAGCAGGTGTGTTTCCATTAATTTCTTATTTTAATGATGTCAGAACGTATTTTACATAAAAATGTTGTTCTGTCTATTAAGTAATACATTATATTTATGATTTACCACAGAGTAACGGCTCCTTTAATCAATTTTTTTATTTACCATTTTCTACAAAAATAGAACATGCCCCGCTTTCCCATCTATACGTAAGCGGCAAAACTTTGAGGTTTTTTATGTACTTTATGTATACCAATGTAGTGAACTATATATACAATATTTCCGACGAAAAGTATAGACTTCAAACTCGAAGAAGCTTTTTCGAGCCAACCGATGCGGCATGGCGCTCGTAGCGCACGTACCTTTTAGTAATTTTACAGTAAACGTTGGAGCGATCGGACTGTCATATAAATTTATATTATAGTCCGATTATTTCTTCTACGATTATTAAAATTTTTATTCCGATACACACGGAAGATCTAATTTTGTTGTTCGCGCGTTTGCCGACAAGCCGTTAACGTTAATTTTTATTTTACGCGAAAACAGTTATATATATATGAAATTTTTTGTAAGTGAATTCTTTATGCTGAATTTGGTGCTATTTAATTTTCCCTTCTACGTTCTTACGTATTTTGCGTTTTTTAAATTTATTTCCAAATAAAAATTGTCCTTAAGTTTGACGTCACTTTGTTTATGTTCCGACAATGGCGGTCTTCATAACTTTTTTTAGTACTATTCTACTCGCAATAGCTTATTCCTGTGCGAAATGTTACACACGGATAATTTATCCTAGTTCAAAATCCACCTGAAGACTAGGCTCTAAAGCGCTTAGGTTTTCTGCATTTTCCAATTAATTGGCTTTTAATGTTTATTTTATAACGAGTATTCCATTTAATATTAATTATGTAGAGTCTTAATTAATAATCTTAACTGAACTAAACACATCAGGAAATTAATATTCCTACATTTTACTGTAAATGTAATTAAAATGTTGGTGATTTATAACGACGATTCATTGTTTTAAAGATGTTAGTAGATTTTCGTCACTAGAGAGAGGCCTGTTACTCAAGATCTGTGAATAATATTGAAGTGCCAAAACTGAGTGGAAATGTTGGGACGGGAACAAATGGAGAAAAGTACAAGATGGCGTCAATTTCAAACTCCGTAATTAGACGTTTCAGATTTTAATTTACACGTCTCTCTTTGTCTTACTTATTCATGAGCCATTTGTATTATAAAGCTGCCCTCTTTCTCCTTCATATAGCGCTAATTGTATATTCGTAATGACGAAAGTTCGTGTAAAATATACACGTACAAAGTTTGATTCATTTGCTACCAACTTTGTAATTTGAATTGTAACACAGACACCTCAGTTTATTTCTATAAATGTGCAAATTCTAGAGTGTATCTCTATGCAATTATTCTACTCATATAGCACACAAGCTTGTTCGTTTTTTTATATATAACTTTACTGAATAATTGTAAATTATTAGGAAGGGTAGTAAATGATATTATCATTAATTTCCATTTATCGTAATATTAGTGATCAAATTGTATATTTTAATTAAACATAAGTAAGAACCTTCTAATTTAAATTACGATTACGTTAATTTATTGTCATACAAAGCGTCCTTCAAATTATTCGCAAGCTACCTGAATAAGGATAATATACAACTTGTCAGATTAGGTATCTAAATTATTCGACTTACTTTAATGCACTTACGATGTTTTTATGCATGTGGTCAATTAGAGGCTCTACCGGTACACCAAAAACACATAGGGATCAAATAATTGCGGTTTGGCGCCAATTCTGTGAAAACGTTTTCGACGGCGATCATCTCGAGGAGTTGTCTGACAGCAGGATTACGAACGCGAAGTCGTAATGCTAAAATGAAATGTGGAGGCAGCCAGACAAAAGCTAAAACTGACAAAGCAGGTGCAGTCGACAATTTTACGGCCGAAGCGCTTAAGAGAGTTGGTAAAGGTGGAGTAAGAATCCTCCACAGAATATGTCAAAAAGTATGGGAAACAGGAATCTGGTCCAATGAATGGAAAACGTCAATCTTCGTGTCACTATATAGAAAGGAATTGACGCACGTTTTTGATAACTACAGATTGCCGCCATTAATATCACATGCTAGCAACAAAATCACGTGTATCTTCAGGCCAGACTTTAGCACTGTTTATCTTGGCAAATACTTTCTAAGCGAGCAGGCAAGTCAAGGACGTGATACTAGAGAATAGATATTAAATTTACCTCCACTTAACAAGAAGGCAAGAGGATATTACGTCCATATGTATCTCTGTTTCGTGGACTACCATTGACAATGTCGAATGGAACAAACCATGGATTGTATTATTAGAGGTGGAACACCCAGATATCTTGTTTTTTTAATTAGTCAACTATATGACGAAAATACCACTTTAGTGAAACTTGACAGCATTAACTCTAATAATTGTAAAGTTGGCAAATGCGTCAAACGAGATTGTGATGAGGCAAAGAGCTCAAGCTCGACACCTAATCATCCGAGACCGTCATCTTTAGTCAAGAATATATTGGCTACTGTTTGGAGGTTACTCCAAACATTAAGCACTGGGTATAATTTGAGTGTAAATTATAATAAAACAAAAATTGCACAAAATGGGGTGCGTTGCCAAAATAGCCACCTATATGACATTGTAGTATCGATACACCATAGTCAAAATGTGCATTGATTCAAATTTTCTGCTTGCCAGTGTTTTTTATTGAGTGTGTATAATATGTGGTTTGGGTCAAATATACGAACATAAACATTTCCAATGTTAAAAGTTCAGAAATCTTTCTAATAGATTGAAATATAATGAAACCTTTTTATATTTTTTATGCCAAAAATACGTCTAAAGGTCTATATTATTAGAAGACCTACTTTTACCCTGAGAATTAGTGAAATTGAAAGCAAGTTTCGTAAAATACTCAATTTTCATAAATTTTCTTCCTTTTCGCATAAACTTAAAAATGCAACTAAATCGAATTGGAAGGTTCCATTTAAGTATTTAAGGGTTTTCGGGGTTGCTGAATTCAAAACGGTGGATCGAATATGGCGGACTTGTATTAGGAGTGGCCTAAAATGATAAAAGTTATAAAAATGAAGGTATTAAGACCAAATTCTGTACTCGGGAGTTTTTGGGGTCGCTGATTACGAATTTGTTGACGAAACTTGAAGATTCAAGATGGCCGATCCAATATGGCGGATATATGGCGGACATAAAATTATAATAGTTGTATAATTCAAGGCATTGAAACCAAATTTTGTACCCGGGGGTTTTTGGGGTCGCTGATTACGAATCTGAAGATCTAGAACTGAAAAAACGAAACTTTATCTGTTAAGAGGCTAATAAATAAATAAGTAACCATGTTTTATATTGCAAAATAATTTATTGAATTTCAAGAACAGAACAATTACAAAATTTAAAATATTACAAAATATGGAGATGGTTGACAGTAATCAGAAATTGAATTTGCAACCATTTTGCCACATATATGTAGCTAGCGTCCTCACATAATAGTCGCATACTGGGTCTGATCGACTTTAGGGGGGAGGGGGTCCTAATTGCTTGTAAATGGTTAATAAAAATAATAATAATAGTAACGAACGGCTTTATTCAAAGAGTGTAGATGTACATTTACAATAATAGTAATAAGACGTTGACTACTCTACCATTTTACCCCCATGTATCTAGCCCTTTGGGAGATAAATACCCGAAAAATATTCCACAATGAGACGCTATGTACAATGGTCACACATTGGGTTAGGTCAATTTGTGGGGGGTCCAAAACTGTTGGGAGTTGTTTCGAATACTTTGAACTACAATGCTTCATTATTTTGACTCAGATATGTAGCTCCCAAAGGGAGGGGTACTTAATATTTGGAGCGAAAATTCCATTTTTCAAAAAAAGCGCCTTCTTTAATGGTCTCGCAGTCGAACTTCAGGGGGTATAAAATGGTTGGATGACGTTCGTACTTGATTGCTCATCAGTTTCAGATAGTTTGCCCCCAGGTACCAATCGTCTATGGAGTGTAAATCAAATACATATAGCAAAAAACCCCATTTCTCGCTATGAGATATCTACATAATGGTCGCTTATTGGGCCTGATCAATTTCTGGGGGGTCCAAATCCATTGAAAGTTGTTTTAAATGGAGAATGCTTGATGGCTTGATAGGTTTCCACCTCATGGCATTCAAAATATGTGTTTAAAGGCCATATAGTTTATTTAGGGGATAGGGAGAGGGTGGGGGGTTGTTAAGTGGTCAAGAAATCAATCTTCTGAGGTCCTTCATAACGTTGTACACCTACATCTTTATCGAAAAATTTGTATTATAACAATAATTTCATCGAATAACATAAAAAATATAATTAAATTACACTTTTTTCCATTAAAAAACACATGTTTCTTAGGCGCAATGGTAAAAACAAAAAGCAGGCCTTCTAATAATATAGATCTTTCTATTTTTGGCCTAAGAAATATAATAAAAAAGGTTTCACTCGCTTTAGATCTGTCAGAAAGTTTTCTGAACTGAGATGCTTCATTGACTGCACTATATGTATTATAACGACATATGGAACTGGATTGTGAGATATTGAGATGATTCCGTTGAAGAATTGGTGGTCCAATAGGGCTAAATAGGGAAAATAAGTAAAGCATGCTATGAAGAGTCTAGAAACTTTAGATTTAGTATAACAAAATAAAATTAAGATATTCATAACAAAATAAAATTGCAATTTAGTATGTAAGAGAGCAAAAGTTCTCAAAAAAATTTTTTGGCATCGGCAACCCTCACCCCCATTAGACGTCAGTCAGTTGAAAAAATATTGAAGTGGCACATTGTTTTACGGATTTTTGGGTTAGACGATCTCAAACATTATATTATCATAATTCTATGGGCAAATATTTCTACATACTGCAAATATAATATCAAGATGCTCTCGTTTAAAGAGACTTGGATGGGAAATCCGAATGTGGAAGTAATGATTCCTTAGGCAGTGGTTTTTCTTTTTGCATATCTTTAGAGAAAAACTGTAGATTATGTGCACAAAAGTTTAATTTCTTTATAAACAATTAATAATTTTTGAAACAAATTTAACATAACATATTTAGGAAAACGGCTTCAACGCTTCAACGTAAGAATCATCAAAATCCATTCAAACGTTCATGAGAAAAAAATGTTGATCATTGTATAACATTTAAACTTTCATTGTTAATACCTTTCACAAACAATTTTCTTTCGGAACCAAATCCTAGAGAAATCTTGTCGAAGATTACAACTACTAAAGAAAATCATTTTTACTTCCACATCCACGTAGTGGATTGGTAGTATAGTAGGTAATCGTAAAAAAATTTCATTTTTTTTTTCTTGAAATAGGTTTAGAATGTCATGAAACGTAGAGATTTCAAATTTGAGCAAAAAAAAAATCTATCTGTCTGTCTATCTATCTGTCGGTCTGTCCGTCTGTCTGTCTGTCTGTCTGTAACATTTTTGTCCGCACGTTTTCTCCGGAACGGTTTAAGATATTGACTTGAAATTTGTACACGTATATATTATATCGAAATCTGGAACTGGATTGTTTTTTGAAGATATCCGGTGAAGGGTTGGGGGGTAAATAGGGGGAAACATGCAAAGACAGCTGGTAAGAGTACAGAAACTCGAAATTTTATGTATGTACTACAAGCCAACGCCTCAAAATGTTTTGTAATGTTTTTCATCCCCCCACCACCCACCATTCCATTATTAAAGGGGATGATAAAATAAAATTGAGATATTTACTAGAAATTTGGTACACGCATATATCATAATAAAAACAGGAACTAGATTATATTTTGGGATTATTCTGATGAAGGGTTGGGGGTTAAATAGGAGTAAATAGGAGAAAATACGTAAAGCAAGCTGGTAAGAGTACAGAAACTTGAAATAACTACCGTGTACGTACTAGAAGCCAAGACCACAGATTTTTTTATAATATTTTTCAACCCCCCACCACCCCTACTCCATTTTTGAAGGGGTTGGTAAAATAAAATTGAGATATTCACTTGAAATATGGTACACGTATGTATTATAACGACATCTAGAACTAGATCATATTGTGAGATGATTTAGTTGAAGGGTTGGGGGTTAAATAGGGGTAAATAGAGGAAAATAAGTAAAGCAAGCTGGTAAGTGTACAGAAACTTGATGTTCGGTGCATGTACTAGAAGCCAAAATCTCAGATTATTTATAATATATTTCAACCCCCCACCACCCCTACTCCATTATTAAAGCGATTGATAAAATAAAATTGAGATATTCACTTGAAATTTGGTACACTTTTATATTATAACGACATCTGGAACTAGAATATATTTTGAGACAATTCCGTTGAAGGGTTGGGGTTATTTAGGGGTAAATAGGGGAATATAAGTAAAGCAAATTGGTAAGAGTACAGAAACTTGAAATTTGGTGCATGTACTAGATGCCAAAGCCTCAGATTTTTTAAATATTTTTCAACCTCCCACTAACCCTACTCTATTACTAAAGGGGTTGATTAAATAAAATTGAGATATTCATTTGAAATTTGGTATACGTAAGTATTATAATGGCATCTGGAATTGTATTATATTTTAGACGATTCCGTTGAAGGGTTGGGCGTTAAATCGGGGTAAATAGGGGAAAATAAGTAAAACAAGCCGATAATAGTACAGAAAGTTGAAATTCGATGTATATATTAGAAGCCAATGTCTCAGATTATTTTTCATATTTCTGAACCCCCCACCACCCCTACTCCATTATTAAAGGGGTTGATAAAATAAAATTGAGATATTCACTTGATATTTGATGCACGTATGTATTATAACGACATCTGGAACTAGATTATATTTTAAGATGATTCCGTTGAAGGGTTGGTGGTTAAATATGGTTAAATAGGGGAAAATAAGTAAAGTAAGGTGGTATGAGTACAGAAACTAGAAACTCGGTGTATGTACTAGAAGCCAAGGCCTCAGATTTTTTTATAATATTTTTCAACTCCCCGTCATCCCAACTCCATTATTAAAAGGGTTGATAAAATAAAATTGAGATATTCACTTGAAATTTGGTAGACGTATGTATTATAACGACGTCTCGAACTAGATTATATTTTGAGATGATTCCGCTGAGGGTTGTGGGTTAAATAGAAGTAAACACGGGAAAATAATTAATGCAAACTGGTAAGAGTACAGAAATTTGGAGTTTGCAGTATCTACTAGAAACCAAGGCCTCAGGTTTCTTTCTAATATTTTTCAAACCCCACCACCTCCGCTCCATTATTAATGGGATTGATAACGTAAAATTGAGATATTTACTTGAAAGTTAGTACATGTACCTATGTATTGTAATGACGTTTCATTGAGATGATTCCATTGAAGGGGTGGAAGGTGGTACTTCACTTCATTCCTAACGTGTGTGGTAAAAACCAACGCCTCAAACTTTTCTATGACATCTGTCCCAAATATTATTAAAATTCTGTGACCAATAATTTCCACATCCTAGAGGGCAAATCTAATTAAGATGTTTCCTTTAAAGTAACTTGGATGAAAAATCTGGGTGTGAAGTAGTGATTCCTTAGACAGCGGTTTTTGTAATGAAAATACCAATGTCGATTGTTGGTAGCCCACTTGGGATAATTTGACCTAAACCAAAAATTCAAACTCAAATAAAAAACTGGCGAGCAAAAAATTCGAATCAATGCAAATTTTGACTATGTTATACCAATATTACAATGTCATATAGGACGTAGGTCACTTTTTTTGTAACGCACACTTTTCTTGTATGCCTGTGTTAGGATTGTAGACCGAGCAACCGAAAGCGACCGAGACACGTTAGGGATAGGTGATTGAAAAATCTGAGACCTACGCTTCTAGTTGAAACATATTCCTTATAGGATTTTGCAAACGGCAGAAAAAATATTATCTATAACTAAAAAAAAAACATTCTGTAAAAATATTAATGAAATCTTTGCATTCTTTCGATAACCTGAATTCTGGTTATGCTAGCAAATTAAAATCCTAAAATGAATTTGTCTAATTTCTTATTAATTAATTTCTTATTAGACAAATTCATTTTAGAATTTTAATTTGCTAGCATAACGAGAATTCAGGTTATCGAAAGAATGCATAGATTTTATTAATATTTTTACAGACAGTTTTTCTTTTAGTTATAGATAGTTATTTTTTCTGCTGTTTGCAAAATCCTATAAAGAATATGTTTCAATACAATTATAAGCAAACAAATAATAATTCATTTTTAAACTACGCTTGTAGTATATACACCAAATCCCAAGTTTTCGTACTCTTACCAGCTTGCTTTACTTATATTCCCCTATTTACCCCTATTCCTCACCGGATGTGGTAAAAATCAATCCAGTTCCAGATCTCGTTATAACACACACGTGTACAAAATTTTAAGTCAATATCTTAAACCGTTCCAGAGAAAACACGCGCACAAGGAAAATTACAGATCGACAGACAGAAAAGATTTTTCGCTCAAATTTAAAATCTCGACATTCCATGACATTCTAAACCTACTTCAACTAAGAAAATTTTTGAGAATTTTGTTACGATTACTATATTTCCAATTCACTATTAGTCGCGTCATTTTAGCATGTAAAATCTGAAAAATTGAAGGTACAGAGTCAAATCAGTGTTCAGAAAGGCATTTGGAAAAAAACAGTACCTTTTATTTTTTGGCGGAAATGTATGGTTTCATTTTTTGTCCAATAATTGGCCAATATTAATGGCCAATTAAATTAAATTAATTGAAAAACTTGTTATCATACACAATCTGCCATAGAATTAGACAAACATGGTTACTCGGGATTTTTTGTGGTCCCTCATCACGAATCTGAACTCCAATTTGGCAAATTCAAAATGGCGGACCGGAAATCGGGCCATTCTTCAGAAGAAATGAGAATGGATATCTTGGTCTTGAAGATGTGTACTGGGTGGTTTTCAAGGTCACTGATTACGAATCCGAGGTATAATTTGGTAAATTCAAAGTGGCAAACCGGAAGTAGAGTCAACTTCTCAGGAAAAACTCGTATTTTTTTCGTTCTTTGGCTGGAAATGAGTATTCGAGTAGTTTTGAAGTCGGTGATCAGGAATCAGAGGTCCAATTTGCGAATTTCAAAATTGCGGACCGAAGGAACAGTCAATGTCTCCGGAAAACCTCGTACTTCTTGCTTTTTTGGGCTGAAAGTATGAAAAATTCGAGTATTACCTGAAAAATATACTGCTTTCAGTCCACAATTTTGAATTTTCTCTAATTGGACATCAGATTCGCCCTCCCAAAAATAAAAGAGTACGAGTTTTTCGGAGAATTTCACTGTTACTCCGGTCCGCCATTTTGAATTTACCTAATTAGACCTCTGATTTGTAATCAGCGATTTCGAAAACCCTCGAGTACAGATTTTCAAGGCTAAGATATCGATTCTCATTTCTTCTGGAAAATGGCTCGATTTCCGGTTCGAAATTTTGAATTTTCCAAATTGAATTTCAGATTCGTAATGAGCCACCCCAAAAACCCCCGAGTAACCGTTTTTGTCTAATTCTATGGGATATTGTGTATAACAAATTTTTAAATTATTTATAAATTGGTCATTAATATTTGCCAATTATTGGACAAAAAATGAAACCAAATATTTTCGTCAAAAAATAAAAAGTACTGTTTTTTTCTAAATACCTTTCTGAACTCTTTGCAACAAAAATTAAGCCAATTGACCCTATACATTAAATTTTAGAAGTAAAATGACAAAATGACGCAACTATACGTGGATGTCGAAGTAATTGCACACAATTGTGCAATTGTCTCTGAGAATGCGAATCAACAATTCCTTTCTAAATTAGTATTCCATGAGACCCTTTTGTAGGGTCTCCAAGATGATCCCATAAGTACAAAAATAGCGTATTTTTGACGCTTATTATTATTTATTGGTGATTTTCTGTGCATAAGTTATTAGTCCTGGAGGGGACTGGAACATTAGGTGTGACGCTGCCTCTAAACACTAGACGCGCATTTCACTAAGTGCGTTAGTATAATCGGGAGATGATTAGAATGATTTCAAAATGTTTCAATTATTTCCCGATTATGCTAACGTGATTAGCGAAACGCGCGTGAAGTGTTGGTGTTCGAGTGTTGTATTCGAGAGTTTTTGTCTGATTAAAAACAAGATACAGATCATGATGTCGATAATTGTATACAAAGTTAACTAATTAACTTGTGGAATTAAAGAAATGTCGAAATTTTACAAAATAGTAAAATATAATTGTTTAAATAATTTGAAAAATATTAAATTATTAACACAAGCTAGATGATTCAGTACCAGTACACTACTACCAACAAAATAATAATAATGAGAAAAAGATTGCAAATAAATAGCAATAAAGGCCAATGTGAAAGAATGTTATGAGGAATTAATTTAAAAAGGAATTATCAAGTCGTATTTTCAGGACAACTCTGAAGAGGTTGCTGATGTGCGATTTTCATTTCCCTACATTTTATTAATTCCATGGCAAATTTACGAAAAAATGTCTTCTATTCATAAGAAATACATGGGAAACTTCATGGTATCGGAGATACGTGTATAAGAGGATCATTAGTTAAAATCGAATAATTTAATTCAATATGAAACCAATGGTAGTTAGGTGAAAACCTTGAATAATGTAGAAGAGGTATCTGACACTCCGCGACAGCCGGTCTGGCCATGATCCCATCGTCCTATAGTATCCTCTTTATCCTGTCCGTCCACAACTGACCAACAAACTGGTTGAGTTTCCCATGACCTCGAGGTGATATCCTGACAAAACGACGTCTTTACACATTCAAACCCTTTTACGATCTTTTTAGCCTTTAAACAGGTTTTAATTGTGTGGCCACTGGTCACTGTTAAAATATAAACTGATTTTGAATCAGTCAGTTGTATTTAATAGAATTTATTATCCAAAGGATAAAAGAGTACTCTTTATTATTTGTTATAAAAATTAATATTTGAAATTGCTGTTATTACAGAATCGATTTTTCACGAAGAAAATATTTTCAAATTGTTGGAATAAAGAAAAAAAATCCAAGAAAATTTTAATTGACAATTAAATGACGCGAAAAGTTTTCAAACAACGATGAAAAGCAAACGTATCGAAACTCCATTTTTGAGACTTTCTCGCCAGTATGAAGTACTGTTTCTTTTATTATATAACCAACATTTTAGAGAACCGTGTGCTCTACCAATAGAGAACGTATTGTTGCTGTATTTCGTTTAGTTTTCAAGATTTTAAGGAAGAAGCACAAAAAGTCCTCTTATTATGCTCTTCGCAAATACGAAAACGAGGAGCATACTGTATTCGATCGGCACGTTTTTAAAACTAGTAATATCGCTTATAGGGATAAAAATTTAATGTATGAGTTATTGAATTTTGAACAACTTTCAAAATGTCCATCCGTCCGCCAGGTTCCTTGTAAGCACGATAGCGTAAGAAAGAAAAGTCCGATTGTAATAAAATGTTCATAGTAAAATAGCATCAGCTAAAAGAAGAACCTTGTTGTTTTTGAACAAAATCGATCAGTAGATAAAAAAGTTATTAATAATTTAAATCTTAAAAAATTGCTATCTTAATTAATATGTTTTGTAGTAAAATAGAAATTTTATGAAATGTTCTTTCCTATCATCATCTACTAAAAAGTTCTAATAATATACATTTCATATAATAATATAATATCCATGAAAATATGATTCTTAACTTCACGCGATATACAGGGTGTAATTAGTTTCATGTCATTAAAAAAACTGGTAATATGGATCGACTAGACAAACAAAAAAACCTATATGACTTTTGTCTCTAGGGGCACTTTGAAAAACTGACCTAGGTTTAAAAATTTAATGTTAAGGTAGGAAACATTTGAGAACCACTATTTTTCAGGGTCAATGGATGTTATAGTTCCCAATATTAGACTTTCTTCCTTCTCTTTCGGCACAACGCAAGCATAGCATGGCCGCAGGGGTTTTAATAGGATTTGTTTACATGTGTTTTTTTAATTTGGAACAAAGTTATCCTAGTTTTTATTGTCGTTTATAAGAATTTATAAAATTTAAAAGTGGTTTATTAACATTTGTAACATTCTGTTAAAAGCTTAAAAAATAAGTAATTATTTTATGAAATTGGAAAACGAACGGCTAGACGCCCGAGATACGATAACAGAAAATAGTTGTGTATTTTAAGTTAGGAAAAAATCTGAATTTTTTAACGAATTGAGCGCATGGTATCGAAAACTAAAAATCGAGTCTTTGGTCTCTATGAAAATCAATAAACAGATAAAAATAAGACAGCGAATACTAATAATAATAATAATAATAATAATAATAATAATAATAATCATACCTTTAATGCCCAATAAGTAACACCCAATAACTATAACATAATAATAATAATAATATTTATTTATTTACAACAAGAAGTATCAAAAGTACACTGGAAATAGTAGAAAAATAATAGTAAAATAAATAAGTTACTCAGTAAGTGTATAAAACACTTGTTTCGAGAACGTCATACATTAATACATAGATAGGTACATCGTAAAATTATACTATATGAAAACCATACATGTCCAGTATGCATACATTATTTAATGCAATTAAATATAAATACAAACTAACATTTGGATAAAACTAATTAGTTAAAGATTATTAAGCCTACTTCATGGACCAAAACAAATAAATGTACACACAAACATACACATAATATACATAAAAATTAAAAAACACAGACAAATCCAATCAACAATTGGAAGCAAAATTACAGTTTTGGAGCAATAAGAACATTTGATGTGATTTCACTAAATGGGGAAGGGTGATATGATTAAACCCACACGGCTAGGCACATATAACCATACAATGATAATTATATTTAGAATTTCTAATTTACAGTTAATTATTCGTATTGTTAATGTGGTAATGGATTATTTCTCTTGGTAAAGATAATATAAAAGCTTTCAATTTAGTTTTAAAATAAGAAATGGTCCTCTCTCTCAGAACTTCAGGAACAGTGTTGTATAATTTTGGGCCTAAGAATGCAAAAGATTTCTGAACAATTCATTTGAATTTTTCACAAAAACTGTTCGAAATGACCTCCATCTTCACGTATACACATTTTGGCAGGTCGAACTAAGGACATACGCACTCCGTTCAACACATTTGGTAAATTATCATCATTTTTTTATGGTTTCTGTGCACATTAAAATACGTTGTTGCAATTGTTCTAAAGTGTCAATTGGATCACGGTAAACCAGAGATTTAAGTCCATCGGATTTAAGTCGGGCAATCTAGTAGGCCATGGTACTGGTCCTCCACATCCAATCCGTCGTCGAGGAAACTTTCTGTTCAAAAAATTTCCAAAGTTCCAAACTCCACATTCTGCTGCGCGTAGCGAAAGGTATATCTTCCAGCAAATTTGGCAATGTTTGTTGCAAACAATTTAATTATACATCACCATTTAATCTAGCGGGTAATTGTATAGGTCCAATTATTTCATTACCGCAAATTCCTGCCCACAAATTAACGCTGAACTGTTGTGGAAAATGCGCCCTTCTTATTACACGTGGATTTTCGTCTGCCCAATAGTGCATGTTTTTAAAATTAAACACTACATTTCTGGTAAAATACGACTCATCGGAGAAACACAGAACGTTTAAAAAATTCTCATTTGCCGCATGGTTTCTTAAAATCCACCTACAAAATTGCATCCGCTCTGCAAAATCTTGAGGTTCTAGTGCTTGGACACGTTGATGGTGATAGGGATGTAAGTTCATATCTCTCAATGTCCTCCATACCACAAAATGGGATACTCTGACACGGTTCGCGATATCGCGGGTGCTTCAAGTTGGATCCTCTTCTACAAGTTCCAAAATTTAATCCCTGCGTCAATTACCCCTTCTTCGCATTGTGGACCTCGTTCTCCTCCATGTCCATCGAGACGTCCTGTTTCTCGAAGACGCTCGTCAATACTAACAAATGTACGAGCACAAGGATGACGTCGATTAAGGAACCTTAAACGATAAGGCTCTTCCGCACCAGCTGCATTTCCACCATTTTCTTCATATAAGTGTAATCTTCCATAATGTCCAAAATCTGCGTTTTAAAACACCACACTAAACTGTGAATTAACGTTATCAAGAAAGAAAGCAAAAAGAAAAACTTGGTCCGAAATCCAAAAAGTAACACAAAAAGCAGGAACAAGACGCTACTTCTTGTTCTTGCGTAACCAAGTATTAATGACTTGAACGATAAGTCAATAAAATGAATCTTAACACAAGTGGCACACAATTCAAAAAGAACAAAAGTTACAGACAAAACCAAGGAACGGCTAGGTCGCGTCTTGTGTACGTTGTCTAAAATGAAATTATTACTTGAGAATATTACAAGGGAGAGTATAGCACGCGTAATAAGATAATTTGGCTGCGAAAAAGCAAAAAACATGGCGGTGTCCTCTGTCGGTCGCTTCTAACTTTGTCGGCATGCTTTTCGATGACGGGGCGGCCTAATTATCTCTTAGACTCACCATACTTATTTGCAAGAATGTCAGAGTAGCATATGCGACAAGACGCGAGGCAATATATCCTACCCCAATATGCCAGCAGTTCTCAAACTATGTTATTAAGTCTTTTGGAAATTCTTGTTTTTTTTTCTCCAAAACTATAAGCTTTAGAGAGATGTTATATAAGGTTTTTTTGTTTGTCTTGTCGTTAACTACCACCAGTTTTTTAATGACATGAAACTAATTACACCCTGTATATTCGAGATTAGGACTTTTTGAAAGTAGTGAATGGTGGTCTAGTGGTTAACTTTAGATTTACAATCGATGGGTCGTGGATCCGAATCCAACAATAATTTCAATGTGTATTGTTTTTACATATAAAAGGTGGTCCTCTAAAAGGTAATTAATTAAGAAATGCCGGTGGAAAATAATTGGAATATAGTTGATAATATTATCAATGAGAAGATCTGAGATATTTAAAAAAAAGAAAAGGGTCATAGAAAATGTAATTAAAAAGAAATCGGCAGCTACTGGAAGTGGCTGGAACCTGGATCTTTGAAACCGAAATGAGCACTAAATTGTGTGCAATAACGGCACTAAACATAATCCGATCATAACCATAACCTTTTAAGATATCAAAATATTGAAATTTCCAGATCTTTTGAAGCACCAAAGAAACCCTCATACAAACTTCTGCACTTTTTTCTCACGTGCACCACATAAAATCAACATATTGGAATTTATTTAGTGTTGTTCTTCTCTTATGTTTCGGGACATAGGATTGCACTGCACGAATAATGATGCGTATAGGATACTACACCTTGTCCACGACTATTAAATATTTAATACTTATTTAATTCGTTTTCATTTGATATCTCCAATTTAAGATAGATTCATACGCCATTATATATGATTTTCTCAATTTTTCGGGCAACAATTTTAATGAGGCAATTTTTATAACTTCCTTTACCTCAGGCGGTGTCAAAGAAATTTCGTTTTCGCCGTCAGTATCCATTTGTTTAATTATATTACTCTTTTTGAGTAATATTTAAAATTATTGTAAATAACTGACGTTTAAATCGCACAAATATTGACGTCTCAAATCAATAACAAAACCACGTTTTGACTAATAAAATAATACGATAACGCTGTGTTTTGTAAACAGGGCGCGAGCATTGTATGACTAACATAACCTCAAATTTTACATTTTTGTAAGTTTATACTCATCTTTTGTTTTTATTTGCATTCCTAGATTAGTGCTTGTATGGATGCATACAGGTTTTTTTATTCATTGATTTTTAAAAATATACTGATATCTACAGGTTGGAAATTCAACCCATAATTAGCGGCCTATTTTTAATATACCAGCGCCGTGGTTTTAAATCCTGAAGTCAATAGTTGTTGAATAGAAAATCACGTGACGTGGCGAAAAGCGATCTTATGCTTCTCATATACTTTGTTTTTTAATTTTCTTTTCGGAAATTAAATCCAAAGTGTGCCAGTGTGATATATCGTTGAAATCTGAATTTTAACTGTTTCTTAATGGTTCGATGACAAATTTTAAGTAATTATAAATAAACAACTTGTTGTGCCAAAACGGCATAAAGCGTAATCCGATCTCAACCAAAACCTTTCCAGATCTTGTGAGGCACCAAAGAAACCCTCATGCAAAGTTTCATCCAAATCTGTTCAGTAGTTTCGTCGCTATCGTGCTAACACACACATACACACACGCACACACACACCCACACACACACACACACATAAACATACTGATAGCTATTTTATTCAATATTTCAGTTCACTATGTATATTATATTATGAAACAGATTTCCACAGAAAAATACTTTTTCTACGATAACTATTAAAATTCTTTGCTATTTGACGAAATGAAATAGGTATAATAATCATTTTCGAACTACAGTTTCGAAACTTTGTAAATACAAATTACAGAGAAGTTAGACGAAAGATGATAAGAGAATGTATAATAAAGGCGTTCTTTACATTGGTCTCTTCAAGTCACAACATAGGCCTCTTGAAAGAGGAACAATGTCTTTACAGAATTGTATTAGAATATAGTGAAGTAAATTTATCAAAGAGACGTGCTTTGCTTGGCAAAGTAAGTATAAACGACATTAAGAAGTTGCCAATTAGTTGAGTGTGTTGCCGCCAGGAACGCTGGGAAGCTTCATTTGCATATCTAATATCGCACTGTTATATAATATAAATGAATCACGCTCAGTGACGACAACGACACATGATCCAACGCTAATTTATACAATTTTCATAAATTTTAATAGCACTTCTTTATCTTATTTACAGAAATTAAAATATTTAGCATAAAACCATTAGAAATCCATGTTTATGTAAAATGTTTAGGAAATAGAGCATATACTTTAATCAGGTTTTTTTGTGGTTAGATCGCGATTATATATAACGTCATGTGTGTATATCAAGTTTAAATAACTGCAAATTTGTAATGGTTAAATACGAAATATTGAAATCCTTTATTATTTACGTATTGTATGCTACGCAAAATGCAACGCCCAGTTACACAAAAGGAGTATCAGAATATAATCCACTTTTCAAAAATATATGAAATATATATGTGTATTTCAAGACGAAAATAATTTATTATAAAACATTAGTATATACAGGGTGTCCCATAAGTAATCGTACACAAAGCAACAAGAGATTCCTTAAGTGCCCCCTGCCTAAGGAATCATTACTTCCACATCCGGATTTTCCACGCAAGTCTCCTTAAACGAAAGCATTTTGATATTATCCTTGCCCTCCAGTATGTGAAAATAATTGCTCATGAAACGGCAAGCATATTAGTTGCAGACAACTTTTCACATACAGTTTGAGATCATCCATATAAAATAGATGAGTGACTTTATGACTCCGGTTATTGGGTGAGTCACAGTGGATTGGTGCGGTTCAACAAATGTCGGCAACAGTGAGATACAAAAGAAGAAGAGACTCAAAGAATATCCTTGGAACCCACCTCTGAATGCCATCTTCCGCTCTGCACTGGATATTATGGTAAAGCGAGTCCGCCCGAGTGGCAGCAATTGTTCTTTGCATCTCACTAATAGCTCTGCTTCTGCAAGACATTGAGCAATTGCAACAATAGTTGATGCGACGTTATGTCAAATGCTTTACGATAGTCAATCCAGGTCATCGATATATTCCGCTTGAATTACACAGAATCCTACGCAATACAGTGGTCTATCAGCAAGCTGTCTTTACAATCCGCCATACACTTCTTGGCACCACTCTGCTTGTTAATATGCCGGAAGAGTCCGTGCACACAAGATACATGTAAATATCTTGTATCAGGAGTTTAGACAAGTGATTGGCTTATAATTCCTTGGATCGGACAGATCTTGCTTCTTGGGAATTAGCACGGTACGTCCCTCAACGAACCAGACCGGAATCTATTGGGCCTCATTCAACCACATGTTGAAGAATTTGCGCCAGACGTCGGAGGGTAGAAGGCAACTTTTGCCACCACCAGTTATTAATGCCTCCTGAGCCCAGAGCAGCAAAGTTCTTAGTACCAACAACATCTTGTTAGACTACCTCCGAACTGATTTTATTTGACACAAGAGCTGCTGTTTGCAGAACGTTTGACGTGAAAGCCTCGCCAGTTATTGGATTCGAGCAGTGTATTGTCTCTAGATAAGTGTATCGTGCCCTCGACTTTTTGTACACGTTGCTTAGCTTTCTCGATACTATTTAAGTCATGGGTTGTCCTCTCGAGGGGAACAAGTTGGCTGCGTCTGCGTATTTCAATAATTCATCATCGATGACAGAGGGCAACCCCGCTGTTAACATTAATGTACTCTTTAGGATGGTCCTCGTCAGCTGCTATTTGCCGCGATGGAAGCACGGCTGGCACTTCTTCCTGCCGGTGCCCCTGCATAACCTGTCCTGAGCAGGAAGGATACCTAATTTCTGAGGTGTTGCTCAGAGAAAGTGCGATGCTTTGGGTGCATGTCACACCGAATCTCGTGCAATCCACGATGTACCCCTTGCGTGCAGGGGTGAATATTATTACTATTTTCATTTCATTTCTCAGCTTAAGCTGGTAGCGGTTATATCGCGATATGGAAAAGTAGTTCAGCTCCTCCCATTTAGCTTAAAACCTTACGAACAATGTGACAGGTTTGCAGTAGCACTGCTCGTTGTCCCACTGTGGCAACGGTTTTTGGAAGACCAAGGTTATTTAGGTTTCTCGCGAAGCAATTGCTCACAAGGCCTTTGGCGGATACCACAAATAGTACAATTTTGGAGATTATTATAATTTTTTTCTTCCGGTTTACCCGTTACCGGACAGGACTTCCGGGCTTTCCGACCGATACCACACGGTAGCCCCGCCGAGTAACCGCCTTCTGCATTTGGCCTGCCAGCCATTCGGCTAATTTCTGACAGACCCGTATGATCTTCAGTTCAGAGCAGCGTAGGCGATATACCTCCGAGTACATCGATTTTTAGGACGACTATCTTGACCGAGTAGTTTGGGTACAGCACTTGGAGCTCATACCGGAGATCACGGCATTTGATCCGTTTTTCCTCCTCTTTCAAAGCGATGTTTGGCTCAGCAAGTGTCAAGAACTCGATCACAGACATCACCTTGTTTTGATGGTCGAGGATGACTCTATCAGGCTTGTTGGTTTGAATCAGCTCGACGCGCTGTCGGGAACGAGAAGCTCCAATAAGTTCGGCATCAACCGTTCTCAACAAGGAACTCGATGTCTCCGGGGGCGTAAGGCAGCACCGGTGTCTGGTCTACTCCGTACGAGTGCCGTAGATGTTAGAACAGCACCCGTAACGCCGCGTTATGGTGATGGATGTAGGCTGAAATCGCATATACCGGGCATGCAGAGAGTAAATGCATGTGCGATTCCGGCGCCAGACGGCAGGTCCTGATGTTAATATCAGAAACCTCTACGCCCATTACGCGGCTTCGGTAAACCAAAGTGTTAATTACACAAACTTGGCAGGCCACAATGAATCCCTCGACTTCCGACTTTAGACAAGCTGACCTTAAAAAGGCGAATTTCAGCCTTATCGATAAACATACTGTTTCTAGGTTCTTGTAGAACACTCTGTGCATGGATTTATCGATAAGCTGCCTAAACAGACGTTCCCATTTGGCAGCTTTTATTTGGGCCTTGTAAACCCAATAACATCTGCCAGACTTAATATTTTTAATTCAAATTCGCAAGATCTGTAAAAGAGCATGGTGACATTGAGCAATATCCATCATACATGGTGATCTCCAAATCGTCGTTTAATATAAATTCTGTTGTCTTTTTAAAGGTCTTATGTATATTAACGTATTAACGTTTAGCTATTGCTATTCCAACATTCAATCTGGACATGTACACGCAGGCATCAACACAACAACAATTCCCTGCAATATTGTCATCTACCTCAGCTGAGACTCGAACTCAAGGGAGACAACAGCGACTAGACATGGCGGTCTAGACCACTGCTACCGTCTCGATAATATATTGTTATGAATTACACCCTCTTGGAACTGGAGATGATACGCCTATGCCTACTAATAGTGACTGGAAATACTCTAGAAAGAGCCTTGGACTTGTCTAGAATGTGGTGGAAGAAGATTCTGGTTCAATCTAGAGGTAATTTCAGAGTATATAAGGCGCGATTACCGGCGCAGAAGGGGAAGTATTATTAATAAAGCAGTTTATAAAAGTGAACAAGTTGAAAAATGAAAAGTGAGGTTAAAATATTAAGTAAACAAATTATTGTATAGTCAGTAAATTGCTAAATAAAGTGTTGGTAGTGTTTATCTCTTGTTGAAATTATTTAGAACCCACGGATTCACACAGGGTGTTTCCTAAAAGGTGGAAAATTCGCAACATTGGTGTCAGACGCGGAATTTTAACAAGAGGATTTTTCGGAAGTGTTGAGAAGACTGGGACAGTATTCTCGGAGTTAGTGCTAACACAGGAAGGACTAATTTACTGGACATTGTTCGAGGATTATTTTCGAACAGGAATATAGTGTTAAGTGCGTTTTTAGACATTGCAGAACATTTTTGTTAGGACATTAGTGATTCTGATGAAATCCTTTGAACTAAGAAGAGATAAAGACTCTGAACAAGACTTTCCTTATTAAGAGCATTTTCGTGAACTTTCTAGAACTTTTCTATTTGGACAGTAGTTTAAATAAAAGACTTTCTCGTGCCGTTTTGCGATTTCTCTGGACAATTCCATTACCGATATTGACGTGATTAATAAATTTTGTTGATTTTATCATAATTATACGCCGGTAACAACCAGAAGCGTGGCATCCGAACAACAAATGCAGGACTTTATGGCCCAAATGCAAAAGATGATGATGGATCAGGAAAGAAAGCGCCAGGAAGAGAAAGAAAAACAGGAAAGAAAACGCCAGGAAGAGAAAGAGGAACGTGAAAGAAAACGACAAGAAAAAGAACAAAAACGCCTACAGGAAAAAGAAGAACAAGAACAAAAGCGTCAAGAGGAAAAACAAGAAGAAGTGAAACGACATCAAGACGAAGAGAAACGACGTCAGGAAGAATTGAGAAAAATCATGCAAGACTTGGACATTAAACAAAAAGAAAGAGACGAAATAAGGAAAATTATAGAAGGCCAACAGAGTGCCATATTTGCCGTCACTGAAGAACTTAAAAATAAAGTCGAGCAAGAAGTAATCAAAGTGAAAGAAAAAGTAGACAAGGTTGAAGAGAAAATGCACCAGGTAGAAGGAGAAATTGACCAGCTTAAACAACAGTTGGGGGATAGAGGAAACCAGCAACTGGTATCGTCAGGCCAGCGATTAAAAACTCCCTCCTTTGATGGTCAAAGTTCCAGGATGACTTACAAGACACAGTTTGAGGCAGCAGCGAGTGCAAACAACTGGAATGACGAAGAGAAGGCTAAAGCATTAATCGTGGCTTTAAGAGGCCAAGCGTTGGAGTTGCTCCAGACAATTCCGGCGGACCAACAACGTAATTTTAGAGTTTTAGAAGCTGCCTTAGATCTACGATATGGAGATCAACACCTTGCTCAAGTATACCAGACCCAGCTGAAAGTGCGCGTTCAGAAAGCTGGAGAGAGTCTGCAAGAATTTGAAACTGCGGTGGAAAGACTGGCACACTTAGCTTATCCTAATGTGCCAAAAGAATTTAAAGAGCAATTGGCAGTGGGGGCATTCCTAGACGGGATACGGGACGAGGAGATCAGGCGAGTCCTCAGGCTATCCCGACATAAAAGTAGTAGTGAAGCCTTGGTGCATGCACTAGAGGTAGAAGCTGTCTATGGGTATACTCCACAGTCAAGAGGACGGGCTATGACACTTGAAGAATCGCAGCCAGAAGAGAGAGACCAAAACCCTATCTTGAACGCGATTCTCAAAACGAATAAAATGATCAGTCAATTGCTGGCTACATCGAATCCTCCAAGAAGACAGAAAAACCAACAAAACAGAGAAAGGCCAAGTGGAGGTATTTAATGCTACAACTGCGGCGGGATGGGACATATGAAACGAGACTGTCGACAGCAGAACTCGGACAGACGAGTAAATGCTGTAAGTTGTCACGCCCTATTTGGCATTTAACATCTGGGGTAAGCAGGGAGTTAATTTACGGGGAACCCGGTATATGTGATTAAAAAGAAAACATCCGTCATTATTCGTGATAAAATCGACAAGAGCGACCATGGGTTAAACAAGTCGGTACTAATAAGCTTGTAGTTAACATATCAGGCAATAGATGGCGAACCGGGTAACATAAAATAGAATTTCATGTTTTATTTAATAAATAAGACCTAGTTTACTATACAACACTTTACATAATCATTGTAATAAATGAGTAATTCTCTTTTATTGTGCTAAACACATTAAAATGCATTGATTTCAGCATTAATCCGAAAAGTACAAATGTTTACTCCATATGTCAGTTTTCGCAAAGTCCGAATGCCGATAATAAAGATCTCAGTAAGAAAACTTAAAGGTTGACAACGTGAATCAAACCTCCTACCAAAAATGTTGAATTAAGTGTAAAGTGCGCACATGACTTAGTTTTTTTATATTAACTGAAGTTATAAATAACGCAGGACGGAGTGAATCTTCCTCTTTCTATTTCGAAAATTCATTAGACACTTGTTTCCAGTGTAATTAAGTCAAAGGCCACGTTGAGGCAAATCGATCTTGGTATCGGAGTTTAAGACTATAATTGCACCAGTTATTTGATAATTTTATATTCTCAATTTATCGATTCTTAAATCGGAGATATTTCAACAAGTAATTAACGTCCAGATAATCTGGACGGTTTTGGAGAGGATTCATTTTTGGGCAACAAAAAGTAGTAGTTCCCTAGATTTTTTTCTATGGTTTGATAGCCACGTGGGCAACCCCACATAATTTTAACTTTGGTACAAGTTTTCTGAGGCGAAGTATACCGAGCTGTGTTTTCCTGGAGGACGTTCTGGCATAACACCAGACCCCAGATCCGGAGCACCTGAGATCTACGATTCTTCACGTGGGTTAACAAAAGATAAGTTATCTTTGTACAATTTTAAATTAGTGTGCTCATCCTGTAGTTTTAAGTAATCTTTTTTTTATATTTTATCTTTCATCATTTAGTAGTTAACATTTTGCTTATCGTTCCTTTATTTTGGTTATAGTGACTCCTTCAGAGAGATACTGTAGGGTGTAGATTTCATTTGTGGCCTAGAGCTATTATATATTTTTTTGTAGGGACTGGTGAATGCACCCACCCGGGGCATAGTTCACCCCGGTCGTTAAAACCTATTGTACATATTTTTTGTTAATAATTAATAATACTCAATATTGTTCTTACTAGTGTGCTGTTGTACATATATTTTTTGTTAATATTTAATAATACTCAAATTTGTCCAAGAAAAAAAAATAATCGTAATAAATATTTTTTTTTACCTTACAGCATTCTTTCTATTTATTTATCCTCTCACACTCACCAAAATAGGATTTGTAAGGCCTAGGACCTTTTATTCTTTAAAGTGTGTACGATCTTCACTTTTAGATCGTAACATTTTTATTTTGGGGGCCCGTCCGGGATGTGTAAAGTGAGTGAGAGAGGAGAAATATTTAGAATCATATTACCTAATAAGATTGTTGCTAATTGTATTTGGAATCTTTTAGTGAGAATATCCTGTGGAGACGTTGGATTAACAGGCAGCAAAGGATCCAGGGATTGTATATTGTACTTGATGCTGGTAATTTAGGACGTACAGGAGGACATGTTTCAGGAACCAGTTTGGTATACTTAGTTTTTAGTCATTTTTTTTTGCAAATTCTATAGTTTTTTATATATTTGGTAGATAAGTTTTTTTTCCCCTTTGGAAAAAAAAGTATCACAATAAAAAGCCAAGCCAATCCTAGAACAAGATGGCTGACATCAATGTAGCACTTTTAGAGAGAGAATTTCTTATTTATGAACTTAATATCCGAGGTGTAGAAGTAAAAGCAGGGGATAGAACTAGAGACCTTTCGTCTAATTTAACCGCGCTTTTGAAACTAGAGACACAGGGTAAAACCTTTAGAGTTCTTAGAGATTTAGATACCATCACCGAATTGCAAAGTTGTGCCACGATCCTAACGATAGTCACAAAAACATCCAAAAGTATAATGACAGTAACACTCATTGAGAGGCTAGATGTTTTGTTTTGGCATTTGAAGGGACGCATTGGGCGTATCTCCGCAGAAAATGAGGACCAGGAGAAACAAGTTTCCGATTTATTAGAGGGTTATAAAAAAATATTTGATGACTTCATTGATCGAAAAAAATATTTAGTGGGGGCAACAAACGTACAACCTCCAGTCGATCCATCGATGGGGCTGGCAAATTTACAAACCTTAGTATTAGCTGACCCTGATTATGTTCCTGTTACCAAGTGGAATTTTGTTTTCAATGGGGAGAGTAAAAATAACCTTGATGTGTTAGATTTTATACGGAAAGTGGAACAATTTTGTAAGACGAGGAAGGTGTCTGAATCTAAATTAATGAGTAGCATAGGGTGTTTATTTGCAAATAGGGCTGATGTCTGGTTTAGATCAATAGAAACAGAAGTTGACTCATGGGCAGACCTCTGTTCTCGTTTAAAACGAGAATTTTTACCTATTAATTTTGTGAAACATGTAAAAGAGTTAATAAAAGCTAGATACCAACAGAGTGGTGAGAGTATAGGTACTTTTATAGCGCATATCTCTGATTTATCAAGCTACCTACCAGTCCCTCTCTCTAAGGAAAAGCGTCTAAGGATTATTCGGGAAAATATGTTACCTGAATATCAGGAACGACTTATCCTTGAAGACATACCCTCTGAAGAGAGATTGGTGGAGCTGGTAATGAGGATCGAGGAACGTAGAATAACGAAACGACTTGAAAGATCCAACTCTAACAATCGTCAGACTCGCCCACAAGTTTCTTTTTGTGGACCCGAGAATCCCCGTAGTAGTTATCTTGGCAATTCTAGTGGTAATTCTAATAATTTTAATAATTCTAATAATTTCAGTAGTGGGTATCAGGGTAGTAATAGTACTAGGAGATATAGTAGGGGTGTAGCGCGCTCAAATAGTCAAGACCGTACTAATAGACTTAATGGTAGTTTAGAAAGAACCCGTTCAGACAGTCGTGATCGAGGAGGTGACAGGGACCAGCGCCCTGCACTTAATCGACACACACCTAACAACGGTGGAAGATCAGATAGTCGGGAGAGGTATAGTACTCGTTCAACGAGTCAAGACCGAGATCCCAGACAGGTAAACAGTTTGCGCTGTTTTAAGTGTGATAGTACACAACATCTGACAAGTGACTGTCCCTCAAAGGTTGTGAAATGTTACCGTTGTGGCCTGTTAGGGTACACGACACGCACTTGTCCCACCTGTAACAAACAGGGAAACGGACAGAGGACTTAGTCCCTCGTCGGGGGCTAAGTCAATTTCACAGAAAGCCAACAAATCAAATGAAAACACCCCGTATATCAAAAGAGTTAGTCGAAACCGAGAAGGTCAAATACGTTTTAGATTTTATTTTATCCCACGTTCAGGGAAATGAATGTCCATATATTCGTGTAAATATTTATGATAAACAAATTTTAGCATTACTAGATAGTGGAGCAAATGGCATTTTCATGAACGAAAAAGGATGGAAAATTCTGGAAACCTTGGGATTCCAGTTAGAAAAGTGTTCTGTAACCTCTTGCAAGGTTGCTAACAATGATAACATCCAGTGTATAGGTCAAACCATTGTTCCAATTAAACTTAGAGATCGAACACATCTTTTTGAGATCATGATAGTGCCAGAGTTGCGCCATACCTTAGTCTTGGGTACAAATTTTTGGGTCAAAATGGGTATCGTTCCGAACTTACGTAAAGGCGAATGGTATTTCTCAAGCGAACCTGTGTTAAACGATGTCGTCTCAGAGAAAAATCCTTCTCTTGAGAGCGCGATCGATTTGACCGGGAAGCAGAAAGAACGTCTAGAAGACGTCGTGAATGCTTACTTCGACAACATCAAAGACATCGAGTTAGGTTGCACAGATGTGGTGGAACACAAAATTGAAGTTGATACAGGGATTCTGCCCATTAAGCAGAAATATTATCGTGTTAGTCCACCCATGCAACGGAAAATCGACGAAGAGCTCGACGAGATGTTAAGACTTGGTGTTGTCGAACGTAGCAACAGTGAATGGAGTTCACCTATTCTGATGGTAAACAAGGACGATGGGACATATCGGTTTGTAGTAGATTTTCGGAAGGTTAACAGTGTCTCTAAGAGACCTGCATATCCATTACCATTCATACATGAGATACTGGATCAACTAGGTCAAGCTCGTTACTTGTCTAGTTTAGACATCAGGTCAGCTTATTGGCAAGTAAAACTGGAGGAAGCTAGTAAGCAATATACGGCTTTCACGGTACCTGGCAGAGGCCACTTCCAGTTTAAAAGGCTGCCATTTGGTTTGCATGGGGCACCAGGCACTTTCAAGTCCTTGGTGGATAAGTTATTTGGCCCTGAGCTGAAACCCTATGTCTTCGCGTACTTAGACGATCTAATAATAGCTACCAGTGATTTTGAGACCCATGTTCATGTTTTGAATGAGGTGTTTAACCGACTGAGATCTGCCGGCCTCACGTTAAAACGGGAGAAGTGTAAATTTTGTCGAGAGGAGCTAGAATATCTGGGGTATAAGGTAAATCGGGACGGGCTAGGAGTAAATCCGAAAAAGGTCAGCGCCATCGTTGACATGCCGAGGCCCAAAAATCCTCAGCAAATAAGGCGAGTTGTCGGAATGCTCTCCTGGTACCGCCGATTTATCCCTGATTTCTCCATGATCGTCGCACCTCTCACGCGGCTCACCCGAAAATCTGTTAAGTGGGAATGGTCGAAGGAGTGTGAAGAAGCATTCTTAAGAGTCAAAAGCGTTTTGATTAGTGCTCCAATTTTGTCACGTCCAAATTGGGAGTATCCTTTCATCCTTCAGACGGATGCCGACTTGGGATGCATCCCAAGTCGGAGTAAGTTGTGTACTTACACAGTATTACGAGGACAGGGAACATGTCATATGCTATCTGTCACGGGGCCTCACAAAAACGGAAGCCAAGTATGGGGCGACCCAGTTAGAAATACTGGCCGTGATATATGCGATCGAAAAGCTTCGAGGGTATATTGAAATGACCAAATTCATTGTTGTGACAGACTGTTACGCTTTGAAATGGTTAAATAATTTGAAGGATCCTAAAGGTCGACTGGGTAGGTGGTGCTTGCGACTGCAAAGTTACGACTTTGAGGTGATACACCGCAAGGGTCGATATAACGTGGTCCCTGATTGTCTGTCAAGGGCTGTCCCACCTACCATCGATACTGTGGTTCCGGATGAGGAACCCAATGTACCTTCAGGCGACCAGTGGTATGATAAGATGCTCCTCCGACTAAAGCATAATCCCATCCGGTATGATAGATGGCGAGAGGCAGGTGGTAAGCTATACAAGCGAGTCGAATGTGGTTTCAAGGATCTTTTGACTGATATCGATGCATGGAAGGAAGTAATTCCAAAGCCAGAAAGGCAAAAGCTTTTAGAGAAGTATCATGACGATATGATACATGGTGCCCACATGGGTGTGTACAAGACGTACAATCGTCTGATACAAAGGTACTACTGGCCCCGGATGAAAGCTGACGTGTATCGATACATCAAAAAGTGTCATATTTGTTCAAAACAGAAACCAATACAGAAGGCAACTGCTGGAGAAATGGGCAAAAGGCCAGAGATTACGCGTTGTTGGCAGCTCATTAGTAGCGACCTTTTTGGCCCATTACCCAGTAGTAGTGCCGGCCACAAATATGTGTTGGTGGTCACTGATTATTTCAGCAAGTTTGTCACTTTCGTACCACTTCGCACGGCTACCGCGAAAAACATCATAAAAGCCATTGAGCAGTATGTCTTCTTGCTATTCGGTGTACCCGAGTTTATCATTGTAGACAATGGGACCCAATATGGCAGAAGTACTGAGTTCTCCAAGTTTTTGGACAAGTATGGGGTGAAACCACTTCATAATGCTCTGTATCATCCACAGAATAACCCTACTGAACGGGTTAATAGGGTGTTAAAAACCCTCTTGGCAACATATGTGGATGAACAACAGAGAAACTGGAGTGAGAATCTTCCCCATCTAGCGTGCGCAATTAGAACGGCAAAACACGAAGCAACTAGGTACACTCCATATTTCGCGAATTTCGGACGGGAAATGGTAGTCAATGGCGAGGATTACAAAATTCGCCGGGACAAAAGTAAATTTGGAACTGCTGACCCACCTGACAACGGAGAATGGAAAAGTAAGGGAGTAGCTCAATTACACAAAACCATCAAGTTAAATTTAGAGAAGGCTTATGAGAAAACTAAAGCGAGATATAACCTTAGAAGACGTCCGGTTAGTTTTAAGGAAAATGATTTTGTATGGAAACGAGACTTTCCATTATCCGACGCTTCTAAGCATTTCTCTGCTAAGTTGGCTCCTAAATTTAGTGGTCCCTATCGTGTGAGACGGAAAATTGGGTTGAATGTGTATGAGCTGGAGAATGATGCCAAAGAGTCCGTAGGTCAGTGGCACGTAAAAGACCTGAAGCCAGATTACACTTTGGAGCCAGACTAATAGGCAAATTATTTTCGGAACATTTCTTTTGGACACGCATTTTAGCATAAATATTTGGATTTTTCTCTCGTAGATTTAAATTTTATCTTTTTTGACTATAGGGCGGTAGGGTGGAGGTTCTTAATAAAGGGCCACGTTTCCGCTGATGGCTTGCGTCTCGAGCGTTTGCATATCACGTTGTGTTGGTTGCATACGTTCTGGGTGTCGGTAATCAAGCGATGGATTTCAATCATGCGGGGTAAAACTCACCAAGTTCTATCTCACCATAGGAGAATACATACAGGGTGATAGACAAACGACTCACTCTCGTATTTTAGCGAGATGTTCGTAGTTTTTGGAGTCTGCTGTCGAAATACCTGTTCGTTTTTCTCTTACGCATGGTTGATATCAATAATATGACATAACAACGTCGTTCCTTTTGTGATCGTTTTTTCTTTTCTTTCGCAATTCTGTATTTTTCTATATTTCTCTATGATCACTACCTCTTGTTTTCTAATTTTGCCTAGTTGACTACTTTAACCGTTTGTATTATAAGTAGCTTTTTGATAATTTTGCTATGGTACTCTTCAAATAATGTTTAGAATTTTGTGAAAGGCCTTGGTCTTTTGTTATAAGGAAACTTCCTACCTGTGATTTTGGTTTATGATATGTTAATTACCAGTGTGCCAAAAGGCAGAATTGTAGTCTGGTAAACATATTGTTTTCGTTGTGGATAAAGTCCACGTATATTGGTTTGAGGGTCAAGTCCACATATTTTGAATTTGTTTGTGGATTGACTTCACGTATTTTTGCAGTAAATTGTTCATGAGAACAAATTACTTTGCAGAAAAATTGTTCATGGGAACATATTTTTTCCTGTATGGCGTGTGCCTTTTATTATACAGGTGGTCGCTGTTCTATAGTACAAGATACTTAGCAGTGGTTTGGGTAGTTTTCCTTTGTCTTGCATTAAGTTGAGTCATAGCTAAATTTAAGTCAGTATCTTTGTGTGTTTTTTCTGCTTATTGTTTCTTCGGCTAGGTAAATTGCTAAAATACTTTATCTTCTATCTTTATCTTGTTTATTATCTTTTATCTTTATCTTGTTTATATAGTGTTCTGAGAAATTTTTGTATATCACTATTGTTGTCTTGATGGGTAATTAAGGCATCAATTATTATATCGCTTTATGTTTACTCTCTAGTAGGTAGGTAAAATTTTTTTTTAACATTATCCTATTTAGTAGGATATTTTAGTTGCCATTAGGGAACTTGCTTCGAGATGGGGGTGAACTAGTTCGATCGGGCTGTCTTCAATGACAGATGGTCAAGGAGGGTCGAGCGGACACGTAGGCAAGGGGGCTTGTCAGTCAGGAGTGGCCTAGGTCGTCTGACGTTCCTCGAGAGACAGGTTTTCCTCCCCGCTTCACCTCAGCCCTTGATCTATCGCCCGATCGAGGCACTGTTCATCGCGCCGGAAGCAGGAGTATTCCCAAATAATGGTTCTTTTTTTGTCACCTAGTCGCTACGTACTTCTACTGAGCCTCTTGGAGCTAAATCCAAAGTATTTTGATGTTACTTCTAGTTTAAGCCACATGGAGCTATATCCATTTGTTCTTCTTTCAACAGTCTGGACATTTTCTCCCACTGTTGAGTATAGGCAGGTAACTTGGTTCTGTGTCGTGGTTTAGGTGTGCTTATGTCTAAACTAATTTTAGCACTGGCAGCCGCTATAACGCTGCTCAGGCATTTCACCACAATGTCTGTGGAGACTGATCCTTAGAGGTCCTCTCCTAAAACATTTCATCTTTTTCTTTTCTCTTGTTCTTTTCTTTTTTTTTCTTTCATTTTACACTGGGGGAAGCATTATCTTTTCCGAGTGGATTTTTCATGACTTTTCGTATGCTGTATAGCAACACGCATTATCGAGGCTTTTCATGCAACTTGACTTAGCGCAGAAGGGTGTGAGTTGAATTACCTACTATCTTTGTTATATCCTTTTTGACTATATGTGAGCTCTTGATGAATGGTCTCGGAATTGGTGATGTTCATAACTTTCTCCAGTGATAAAACGAACCTTCTTGTGGTTTCTTGTATGTGTAACTACTATACAAGTTTAGAAGAATTTTCTATTATATTAATTTTTTCTCTAATTCCTTTTACTCATATCTCCTTCGAGCAGGTAAACGATGCAATTATTCCCAACCAGCATAAAACTTTTGAGAAAACTGTAAATTTAGATAATGGTCCAGGGTAGAATATTAAAGGGGTCAGAAGAAGCGTTGCTTCCACGTAACCTGTGTAATCACGTTACATTGTTTAATTTTCGTGTACAATTAATTTTGGTTACAAGTACCTTGTTTTGGTGAATAACGTCATCTAGCTGTTTTAGCTAAGTCGATTCGTATCGGATTTAGACTGTTATTTCACCCGTTTCGATTGCTTTGAGATTTTTTTTATTCTCGTTATTGCAATTTTATCGATCTGTGATCGGAATTTAATTAACAAGTTTACTGTACATTGTTTTGGATAATTATTTAAATGTACGTGGATTAGTAATTTAATCGTATCGTGATACAATCCTTTTGGGCCCCATATAAATTTACATTTTTTTTTCTGACACATTTTGTTGTTACTAGTTTCTGCATATTTTGATAACCTGCTGTTGGATTGAAATTTTAAGCAATACTAGTAATTTTATCACACTAGTTATTAATTTGAGATTTTTGAAAAAAAAAAAATTCCTTCTGAATTTTTTTTTATTCCTTGATAGGATGGAGTTGTCACGCCCTATTTGGCATTTAACATCTGGGGTAAGCAGGGAGTTAATTTACGGGGAACCCGGTATATGTGATTAAAAAGAAAACATCCGTCATTATTCGTGATAAAATCGACAAGAGCGACCATGGGTTAAACAAGTCGGTACTAATAAGCTTGTAGTTAACATATCAGGCAATAGATGGCGAACCGGGTAACATAAAATAGAATTTCATGTTTTATTTAATAAATAAGACCTAGTTTACTATACAACACTTTACATAATCATTGTAATAAATGAGTAATTCTCTTTTATTGTGCTAAACACATTAAAATGCATTGATTTCAGCATTAATCCGAAAAGTACAAATGTTTACTCCATATGTCAGTTTTCGCAAAGTCCGAATGCCGATAATAAAGATCTCAGTAAGAAAACTTAAAGGTTGGCAACGTGAATCAAACCTCCTACCAAAAATGTTGAATTAAGTGTAAAGTGCGCACATGACTTAGTTTTTTTATATTAACTGAAGTTATAAATAACGCAGGACGGAGTGAATCTTCCTCTTTCTATTTCGAAAATTCATTAGACACTTGTTTCCAGTGTAATTAAGTCAAAGGCCACGTTGAGGCAAATCGATCTTGGTATCGGAGTTTAAGACTATAATTGCACCAGTTATTTGATAATTTTATATTCTCAATTTATCGATTCTTAAATCGGAGATATTTCAACAAGTAATTAACGTCCAGATAATCTGGACGGTTTTGGAGAGGATTCATTTTTGGGCAACAAAAAGTAGTAGTTCCCTAGATTTTTTTCTATGGTTTGATAGCCACGTGGGCAACCCCACATAATTTTAACTTTGGTACAAGTTTTCTGAGGCGAAGTATACTGAGCTGTGTTTTCCTGGAGGACGTTCTGGCATAACACCAGACCCCAGATCCGGAGCACCTGAGATCTACGATTCTTCACGTGGGTTAACAAAAGATAAGTTATCTTTGTACAATTTTAAATTAGTGTGCTCATCCTGTAGTTTTAAGTAATCTTTTTTTTATATTTTATCTTTCATCATTTAGTAGTTAACATTTTGCTTATCGTTCCTTTATTTTGGTTATAGTGACTCCTTCAGAGAGATACTGTAGGGTGTAGATTTCATTTGTGGCCTAGAGCTATTATATATTTTTTTGTAGGGACTGGTGAATGCACCCACCCGGGGCATAGTTCACCCCGGTCGTTAAAACCTATTGTACATATTTTTTGTTAATAATTAATAATACTCAATATTGTTCTTACTAGTGTGCTATTGTACATATATTTTTTGTTAATATTTAATAATACTCAAATTTGTCCAAGAAAAAAAAATAATCGTAATAAATATTTTTTTTTACCTTACAGCATTCTTTCTATTTATTTATCCTCTCACACTCACCAAAATAGGATTTGTAAGGCCTAGGACCTTTTATTCTTTAAAGTGTGTACGATCTTCACTTTTAGATCGTAACAAAATGTAGAAGAGCAGCAGGAAAACTAAAGATAGCCAGCACTAAGGGGGCTGTGCTGGCTAGGGAACACGGTGCCCCCAGAGAAACAAAGATTTCTCAGCTGCTAAGAATTCCAAGTAGTCTGTTGTTGCAAGGATATGTGAATGGTAGAAAGTACGTGTTTACGGTTGACACAGGCGCTACGTCATCAATAGTGCGGCCAGGATTTATATCAGGCTTGCAGATTAAGAAGAAGCAAAATGAAGGAATTATTCGGACAGCCACGGGAGACAGGGCTGCGGTCCATGGAGAGGTCAATTTGGAACTGCAGCTTGGACGGTTGAGATTCAATTACAAGGTCATTGTGGCTGACATTACAGATGATTTCATTTTGGGACTGGACATCATGGGAGAGCAGAGGTTTATTGTTGACGTAGGGGAGCTAGTCTTGAAAATTGGAAATGAGGAATTTATCCTGGCAACCGCAGATGACCAATTCCATAAAGCAAGGTTATTGACAACACAGACGGTTAAGATTCCTGCTCACTCGGAACAGATCATCAATGCTGCCTTGGAAGGAAATCCTGGAGGTTACAGTGTTGGCCTGGTGGAAGGTGACGAATCGATTAAGCCCCTAACCAATAATGTTGTGGCAAGAACCTTAACCCGGACTAAAGACAAAATCCCAATTAGAGTCGTGAATTTAAATTCCCATGCAGTAACAATTAAAGAAGGCAAACCGATTGGCTCCTATGAACCGGTCACATGGGTAGCAAGGTGTGAGGAACAAACAGAGGGAAATTCATCTACAAATATAGACCAGGAAGTCTTGACCTTGCTGAGTTCCCAGTTGGAGCATTTATCTAAGGATGAACGAGGGGAAGCAATCGAGTTCCTGAAAAAGGGAAGTTCAGTATTTGCCAAAAGTACGGAGGCCCTTACAAAAACAGATATAGTCCAGCATCGGATAAATACTGGTGACTCACCCGCTATTCGACAACAACCTAGGAGGCTTCCGCTAGCAAAACAAGAAGAAGCCTTGGCAATGATAGATAAGATGCTACAAGATGGAGTCATTGAGGAGTCAACGAGTCCCTGGTCATCGCCTGTAGTTTTGGTTGCCAAAAAGGACGGAACGTTAAGATTTTGTGTCGATTATCGGAAATTGAACGATGTGACGAAGGAAGACAGTTACCCATTACCCCGGATTGACGACACGTTAAGTACATTGGCAGGCTCACGATGGTTTTCGACGTTAGACCTTAGGAGCGGTTATTGGCAAGTTGGGCTTCATCCTGATGATAAGGAAAAGACAGCGTTTTCAGCAGGCAGTGGTCTTTACCAATTTACGGTGATGCCTTTTGGACTTTGCAATGCTCCAGCCACGTTTGAACGATTGATGGAATTTGTACTACGAGGGCTAACCTGGAAGACATGCCTGGTTTACCTTGACGACGTGCTGGTTATGGGACGAGACTTTACAGAACATTTGAAAAATCTTCAAGAAGTATTTGGACGAGTAAGGAATGCACACCTGAAGTTGAACCCGAGGAAGTGTTTACTATTTCAGAAAGAAGTTAAATTCCTTGGTCACGTAGTGTCTTCGGAGGGAATACAAACGGATCCCGACAAAATTTCTCCCGTACGAGATTGGCCAAGGCCATCTAACGTTCATGAAGTACGAAGCTTCCTTGGCCTTTGCACTTATTATAGACGCTTTGTGGAAGGGTTTGCAGGCATTGCGAAGCCATTACACCGGCTAACAGAGGAGAAAGTTCAGTGGACACCGGAGTTGGAGAAAATTGAAGGCAGCTCTATGCACTGGTCCTGTGCTAGCATACCCACAACAGAATGGACTTTTTATTTTAGATACAGATGCCAGCAATTCATCGATTGGTTGTGTGCTGTTCCAAATTCAGAACGGAGAGGAAAGAGTGATCGAGTACTTCAGCAAGGTGCTCTCCAAACCAGAACGAAACTATTGTGTAACCAGGAAAGAGTTATTGGCCATCGTCAAATCAGTGGACCATTTTAATAAGTATCTCTACGGACGACATTTCAAAATTAGGACCTACTATGCTGCGTTGAAATGGCTGTTGCAGTTGAAAACCCCGGAAGGTCAACTGGCTCGTTGGATAGAACGGCTGCAACAGTACGACTTTAGGATAGAGCATCGACCAGGAAGATCTCATAAGAACGCAGACGCTTTATCTAGAAGACCATGCAAAGACGACTGCAAGCACTGCCGCCATGTGGAGAAACAGCAGGGCACGAAAGTAGTCAACACTATTAAAATAGACGTTCCAGATGATTGGACAACTGAAGCCCTGAGACTAGAACAACTGAACGATGCAGAGATTGGGGCTACATTGAGAGCAAAGGAAAAAGGAATTCGACCAGAGTGGAAGGATGTTTCGGACAAAGCAGTTGGATTGAAGGCTTTGTGGGCACAGTGGGACTCACTTAGAGTTATGAACGGGCTGTTAAAAAGAGCATGGGAGAGCCCGGATGGGAAGCAAGTTGTTATGCGCCTAGTGATTCCCAGGTGTCGAGTACCAAAAGTACTTCAGGAAGTGCATAATGGAGCTTCCGGTGGACACTTCGGCGTTAACAAGACCCTGAATAAAGTACGTGAACGATTTTACTGGGTAAATAGTCGTCAAGATGTTGAAGCTTGGTGTCGTAATTACAAAATTTGTGCAGCCAGTAAGGGACCACAGACTAGAAGTAGGGGTGCAATGAAGCAATATAACGTCGGGGCTCCTTTTAAGAGGATTGCCATCGATATAGCCGGACCATTCCCAGTAACCAAGGACGGTAACAAGTACATACTGGTTGCCATGGACTATTTTAGTAAATGGCCTGAATCCTACGCAATTCCGAACCAGGAAGCGGTTACTGTCGCCAAAGTCTTGGTAGATAACCTGATATGTCGGTTTGGTGTACCCCTGGAGCTGCATTCAGATCAAGGGAGAAATTTTGAGTCAAGGGTATTTCAGCAAATCTGCAAGTTATTAGGAATACACAAAACACGGACGACAGCCCTTCACCCGCAATCAGATGGAATGGTGGAGCGACATAATAAGACTATGAAAGAACATCTCTCTAAAGTCGTTCATAAAAATCAACGTGACTGGGATCTCCACATACCGTTTTTCCTCATAGCATATAGAGCTGCTATCCACGAGACTACAAAACAGACTCCGGCTCGTGTAGTATTTGGACATGAGATCAGACTGCCGTGTGATTTGATGTTTGGAACGCCAGGTGGAGAACGGCTTCCTGTGAACAGCTATGTAGATGAAGTGAGTGAACGGCTAAGGAATGTCCATGAGTTGGTTAGAGACCAAATCACCATAGCCAATGACAGAATGAAGGCTCGATATGACCGTAGGGGTAGTTCAGAAGGGTTCAAGGCAGGAGATCTGGTTTGGCTGTACAACCCACAGCGGAAGAAAGGAAGGTCACCGAAACTTCAACCGCCTTGGGATGGACCGTATACTGTTATTACCCGAATTAATGACGTCGTCTATCGGATTCAACGGAGAAAAAGTCCAAGATGAAGATCGTGCATTTGGACAGACTGGCAAAATACATCGATGATTCTGAGTTGCCTGATCGGGACGAACAGGCTTAAGGAGGGGGCAGTGTTATGAATTACACCCCCTTGGAACTGGAGATGATACGCCTATGCCTACTAATAGTGACTGGAAATACTCTAGAAAGAGCCATAGACTTGTCTAGAATGTGGTGGAAGAAGATTCTGGTTCAATCTAGAGGTAATTTCAGAGTATATAAGGCGCGATTACCGGCGCAGAAGGGGAAGTATTATTAATAAACCAGTTTATAAAAGTGAACAAGTTGAAAAGTGAAAAGTGAGGTTAAAATATTAAGTAAACAGAGTATTGTATAGTCAGTAAATTGCTAAATAAAGTGTTAGTAGTGTTTGTCTCTTGTTGAAATTATTTAGAACCCACGGATTCACACAGGGTGTTTCCTAAAAGGTGGAAAATTCGCAACAATATTAAGAACATCACTAACCATCCATATCCTGGCCAGGATAGGATCCCGGGACCCATATACGTAATCTGCAGATGCATAAGGTATAACTGACCGCTACGGGTTTTTAAGGACCAATGAAAACGAGAGTAAAGTGCAGACGTAGTTATCTTAGTACGTCTGAAGTTTACTGCCTTTGCAGGCGAAGGCAAATGGGCTGTGTGTTCATCTTATTTTGCAACAGTCTTAACACTTTCAAGAAGGACAAGGAAAATTTTCTGCGTTTTGCACTGAATATGATCCATCGTGAGTAGTGATTTCAAATTTCAAAAAGCTATGGGTTAATTGCAGATGCTTCATGCTTGAGGATTTTCTGTGCACATTCTGCATTCCCACTTTACTAATACGCAGTGAGACGTATAAGCCTGTGACGATTATGTCCGAATATTACCGAATCAATTTACCGATACCTTATCCGTCTGCAGATTACGTACATGTGCACCCGGGACTCCGTGGTTGCAGGCCAAACAATCTTAGCACTGCAATTTTAGAGCAAATATTACTAAGGTTTTTGATTAACCACCTGAAAATATAGATATATCGAGGCTGTATAACATACAGGGTGTCTCTCAGTTTCAAGAAAACACTACGTATATTAAGAAACATATCAAGTTAACTGTAACATATTATCAAAGTATGTTTAACAAGACTTTAACGAAAGAGTGAAAGTCGAGCATTGCCGAATGAATATTAAATGGGATAAATTCTGCTAGACATAAAATTTATAACATATGCAAAATTGCATATTAGATAACTCTCTATTGAGATCTGGCCATATACGTTACACAGGATTGAGAGAAATGTGCAAATAATAATACTTTATATAAACTATATTTTATTAGTTTTGACACAAAAATATGATGATGATGATGATGCAATAAATAGTGTGTCTCAGTTTCGAACCACCATCTTTAGAGGTAGTATATTAAGTATAGTAATCGTAAAGAAATTTTCAATTTTTTTTCTTTCTTGAAATAGGTTTAGAATGTCATGGAACGTCGAGATTTTAAATTCGAGCGAAAAAAAAAATTCTGTCTGTCTGCTGTCCTGTCTGTCGGTCTGTCTGTCTGTAACTTATTTTGTCCGCACGTTTTTTCCGGAACGGTTTAAGATATTGAAATTTTGTACACGTATACATATTACAACGAGATCTGGAACTGGATTGTTTTTTGAAGATATCCGGTGAAGGGTTGGGGGGTAAATAGGGGGAAACATGTAAAAACACCTGGTAAGAGTACAGAAACTTGTAATGTGATGCACGTACTATAAGCCAAGGCCTCAAAAGTCTTTATAATATTTTTCATCCCCCCACCATCCCCCATTCCATTATTAAAGGGGTTGATAAAACAAAATTGAGATATTCATTTGAAATTTGGAACGCGTATGTATTATAACGACATCTGGAACTAGATTATATTTTGAGATGATTCCGTCGAAGGGTTGGGGGTTATTTAGGGGTAATTAGGGGAATATAAGTAAAGCAAGTTGGTAAGAGTACAGAAACTTGAAATTCGGTGTATGTACTAGAAGCCAAAGCCTCAGATTTTTTATGATATTTTTCAACCCCCCGCCAACTCTACTCCATTATTAAAGGGGTTGATAAACCAAATTGAGACATTCATTTGAAATTTGGTACACTTATATATTATAACGACATCGGGTTGGGAGTTATTTAGTGGTAAATAGGGGAATATAAGTAAAGCAAATTGTTAAGAGTACAGAAACTTGAAATGCAGTGTATGTACTAGAGGCCAAAGTCTCAGATTTTTTTTATAATATTTTTCAACCCCCCCACCACCCCTACTCCATTATTAAAGAAAATTTAGATGTTCATTTGAAATTTAGTATAGGTATGTATTATAACGACATCTGGAAATAGATTATATTTTAGATGATTCCGTTGAAAGGTTAGGGGTTAAATCGGGGTAAATATGACAAAATGAGTAAAGCACGCTGGTAAGGGTACACAAACTTGAAATTCGCTGTATGTACTAGAAGCCCAGGTCTCAGATTATTTGTAATATTTTTCAACCCCCCACCACCACTACCACATTATTAAAGGGGTTGATAAAATAAAATTGAGATATTCACTTGAAATTTGGTACACGTATGTATTATAACAACATCTGGAACTATATTATATTTTGAGATGATTCTGTCGAAGAGTTGGGGGTTAAATAGGGGAAAATAAGTAAGGTAGGCTGGTATGAGTACAGAAACTTGAAATTCGGTGTATGTACTAGAAGCTAAGACCTCTGATTTTATTATAATATTTTTCAACTCCCCACCACCCCTACTCCATTATTAAAAGGGTTGACAAAATAAAATTGAGATATTCACTTGAAATTTGGTATGTATTATAACGACGCCTGGAACTAAATTATATTTTGAGATGATTCTGTGGAAGAGTTGGGGGTTAAATAGGGGAAAATAAGTAAGGTAGGCTGGTACGAGTACAGAAACTTGAAATTCGGTGTATGTACTAGAAGCCAAGGCCTCTGATTTTATTATAATATTTTTCAACTCCCCACCACCCCTACTCCATTATTAAAAGGGTTGACAAAATAAAATTGAGATATTCACTTGAAATTTGGTATGTATTATAACGACGTCTGGAACTAGATTATATTTTGAGATGATTCCGTTGAAGGGTTGGGGGTTAAATAGAAGTAAATAGGGGAAAATAATTAAAGCAAGCTGGTAACAGTACAGAAATTTGGAATGTGGAGAATATACTGGAAACCAAGACCTCAGGTTTCTTTATAATATTTTTCAAACCCCACCACCTCCGCTCAATTGATAATGGGATTGATAACGTAAAATTGAGATATTCACTTGAAAGTTAGTACACGTATGTATTGTAATGACATCTGATTGAGATGATTCCATTGAAGGGGTGGGAGGTGGTAGTTTGTGAATAGGGAAATCAAGTAGGGTAAACTAGATACTTCATTTTTAGCGTAGAAACCAACACCTCAAACTTTTCTATGACATCTGCCCCAAATATTATTAAAATTCTATGACCAATAATTTCCACATACTAGAGTGCAAATCTAATCAAGATGTTTCCTTTAAACTGACTTGGATGAAAAATCTGGATGTGGAAGTGGTGATTCCTTAGGCAGCGGTTTCTCATATACATTGTTATGAAACGAATGAAAGTAAGTCACCCTGTATACCATATTTTATTATAAATTTGGAGTCAAAGACTTACTTCATTAGGCTACCTAAGTTAGGTATTGTAATCGTCAGATATTGAATCGATTTTTTGGGATTTTCATGTTTCGGGCTATGTAGATTCCGAAAATTAAGGTTCATCGCTGCATGTCTGTCGAAATTATGTTGACATGCATCTGACACAATTGTCAAGGAAGAAACTTGTTACACTTTTAGTGAATAAAATTTTTTATAAGACTATTACGAAACAAGTTTGAGATACAGTAGTGCGTTGCCGAATGCGAATACCTATTTGAGCAACAAAAATAACAATATTAGTTGTGTACTTAACCGCGGTCACGCCCGACTGCAGTTTCTACTCACTTCTGCCTAAAGCCAATAAACAGTTCCAATCTCTCCTCTAGGATTATTTATTTAGAATGAACAATCCCCTTCCCTCATCTTATTATGTGTATTGCAAATATGAGTTCATACATTCATATTTGTTAAATTCCGATGACATCAAATAATTAAATAAGGTATGCATTTTATTTCCAAACCTCGCTCCAAACTTAAACAAGATTATGCAATGGAATAACAATTGTTAAATTAATAGGAATATATTATTTTGTAATAATTCATTGCCATATTGTATCATAAATAAATTAATGAGCACAATTATTAACCTCTAGAAATCTCACGTAGTTCAGGTTGTCCTTCAAAATCATCCCTGTCGCCTGGATAATAGAAAACTAAAAATACCCTTTCATTTATTAAAATCAGGTTACCGAGTATACTGTTTAAAAAAACACTGGTCACTCGAAACCTGTTCTTCAAAGTCCACACATGTGGGAATCGAGAGCTCAAGAAAGGGTCAGTTTCGTCCTGTCAAAGGACACTGATCCTTATTACAACGCTCCAAACTGAAGGGATACTGTCCAAGAAACAACGTTACCCTTTTTCAAACAATTGCAATGTCCAGCGATAACCTGATTTTCTAGTTCTGCTACATGTAAATTTCGGTTAGATTATTTGAGTTTATTTTGAATATTTTATTCAGTCCGATTCGAAAATTTGCGGTGCAAACATCGTGGTTATAATAAACTTTATTGAGGTAAGTTGTTTTTTGAAATTATCCTATTCGTCAGTTTTAAATATAATTTTTAATATGATCATCATTAAAAAGATGTTCAAAACCTTGTTTGCTAATTATGTACCTGTGATAAACAAAAGTTTGCAACAATTTATTAATACAAAATATAAATGTTTTATTTTATATCTTCTTAATTCGTGATACATTTCTAGCAATTCACATCAATTTAAATGCAAGCCAATATTACACGGGGCACACATCTGTACGTAATATGTCAGACAACTTATAAAACTAAATACACTCTTTTTTTTAAATTAATTTGTATTTGTCTCTTAATTCCTTATCCAGGCATATACAGTTCTTGAACTTACCTGCATGCGTTGTTGTCACATTATTCCACTTTTCCGCTAAAAAATACATCTGAAGTGGTCAAGACTAAAATCTGTAAAAAACGTATTTTCATAAATTTTAACTTCCAGGTCCCTCAAAGTAGTAGTAGATTACTATAGAGTATTCTCCATGATAATTACAACTTTTACATTTTTAAACTATTTCGACTCAAACATTTAAAATTTAAATTATCGCGCAGAAGACCTTTTAGAATTATGTTCGACTTTGAATAGTCTAAATACTAGTACGTGGTCTTGACTGACATTAAACAACTGTGAACATAGAAATACGTTTTTTGCAGATTTTAGTCTCGACTGCTGCAAATGTATTTTTTATTAAAAAAAATGGAGTAACGTAGCAAGCCGTAGTGTAAGTCCAAACGTGATATATGCCTGGATAAAGAATTAAGTATCAAATATAGATATACAGTGTGCATGTTTTAAGTGAGTAGCTCTATATATCCCCGTTGCTATTTTAGATATCAAAATGTTTTTGTACAAGATCTGCAGCTCATCCTGTGGTAAAAACAAATTGTCAATCCAGAGCCTATTTTGAGACTTACAGACAAAAAAATTAACATGTGCACTTTGTCTGTAACTCTGCTATTTGACGGAATATTAAAAAAATATTTAGAACTTTGATTGCAAAACTGAGGCTAATAAGACCTAGCTATCAAAAATTGTCTACATGCTCTACGTTTTAGAGTATACCCTTGTACTCTAAAAGTTGGCTAGGGCATCGTTAGATAGATATTATGATTCCTTTTTTAACGATACCCCTCTGTCCACCGTCATTTTCAAATCAAGAGCAAACGCTTAAAAATGCAAATGAAAATTGGAAATAAGTTATATTTAAATGATGTTGGCGTGCTCTAAAAAAAATTCAAGAAAACCAAGTTTCAACAAATTGAAGCATTAAATGAATGTTTAAATTATGGTTTTACGGTATTATTATATTTTGGCTAATAAACAAATTATTTGAAGTAACTAATTTTGTTATATAAAAGCCTGTTCAGAATTCGATCACCAACACAGTGATATGAAATTTTTTTCTCTACGAGCAATATTACCGGTTTTAGAAATGTGCCGATCGAATGCAATATACCCTTCGTTTTGTATTTGCGAAGAGTATAAGATACTTTACAGTTGTTGAAACTAGCTTTGGCTGAATTTGTTTTCGAAGCTCTTTAATATTATTTAATAATAAATTATTTCTAACTTTTCAATTGTTTGAAAGTTCTTGGTTTTGATTAAATAAAAACGTGGAATGTCATCATTAAATAGGGAATAAAAATATGAATCTAATGATGTCATGACCAAATTTAAATTGCAATTTTTTTTAAGTAGAAGAATGTACATCAAAACGTACGTAGAAAATTTTTAATTGCAAACTTCCTTTGTATCATTTTTGCAATCAACTTTAGTCTGAACCTTTTTCTGCTATCTTTTCAAAAAGTAGAGTTACAGAATGTCAACATAACATTTGCATTTATTTAATCTATTACCTGTAAGCATCAAATTAGGCTTTGGACTTACAATCTGTTTTTCCACAAGATACCCTATCTAATAAGCTACACGCCTGGAATGAAAACATTTTGAAACCTTAAATAATAACGGAGATACAGAACATTCTACAAAAAATATTTCCATTTCGTTCCATTTCTTCTCTCGACTTCTTATAATTATACAGATACGTACAAAAAAACTGATCTGTTTCTGTAACTCCATTAGGTAAGGCTTATGTATTTCGATGAACTGAACACGAATCGGTTGTCCGTTTAGCTCTATCACCCAACATTTTTTTGTATATCGCGAAAGTAACTTAAAAAATTGAAGTTATTTTACACTCATCTGGCAAATTGTCCAACCCAACCAGAACAGAACGTCTGACAACCTTTTTACCACCTGGAAAGGTATCAAAAATGATGTATTAAAATTTCAAGGGGTATACTTCATTTTTATCTAGCTTTTTCAAATTATAAAAATTGAAATTGGATGCCAGATCGTCATTTTCTTATTCAAACACATGATAAATATACTCAGAGAAAATTTTGGGCGGTAGAAAACACTTTCTCAAAAATCGTCTGACAACTTTTTTACCACTTGGAAAGGTATCAAAAATGATGTATTAATATTTCAAGGGGTATACTTCATTTTTATCTAGCTTTTTTCAAATTATAAAAAATTAAATTGGATGCCAGATCGTCATTTCCTTATTCAAACACATGATAAATATACTCAGAGAAAATTTTGGGCGGTAGAAATTTAACTAGATTATAGGGAAATCGACATTGGTTTGCTCACCTACGTTATCAAACACACCTTTTTTCAATTTAAAATTTAAACTGTCCTTTACAAGAATATATGTGTGCTGTTATTTAGAATTTACCGAAGTATGGAAAACTGAATGTTTAATGAACAATTTAAAATTATCATTAATATGGAGCGTTAATATGGATAGGGATTATTAGAAGAAACGTAGAATTCATTTAATGACGAAATTCAATGGTTAATATAATTACTATTATTATAATGAAGAGTTTAAAATGTTATACAATATATTAAATTTTTTATAATATTGCTTATGGTCTAGGTGCCCTCGTACAAAAAATGAATTTATACATATCCTCTTGCAATTTCTTGTACGGCTTAATTGCGCCTAATTTACAACTTTTTTCCTCTGCGAAAATTTCCGAAAACGCGGCATTCCCCCCCCCCCCCCCACTTCTTCCGAAAGATTTCCACGCGTCGTACTGGAAAATCGGGAATTCTATTTTGTCGAACAATTCGAATTGGATTCTACATGTTACTATTAAGCAATCTTAAAAGAATCAGCTGGTTATCAATAACTTTGTAAAAGTTGTTAATTCGGAATTTTTATAAAAATTAAGAATTAACAACTTTTATTTTATTGATATCCAGCTGATTTTTTCAAGATTTCTTAACAGTAAGTAACATGTAGAATCCAATTTTCGAATTGTCCGACAAAATAGATTTCCAGATTTTCCAGTACGACGCGTGGAAATCTCTCGGGAGAAGTGGAGAGAGAACGCCGTTCTCGAAAATTTTCGCAGAGGAAAAAAGTTGTAGATTAGGCGCAATTAAGCCATACAAGAAGTTAGAAGAGGATATGTAGAAATTCATTTTTTGTATGCGGGCACCTAGACTATTATGGTTAATAAATATTCTTATTTAACAAATATTTTATTAATATATATCATTGACAGTTTGAGGTACTACAACTGCCTGTGTTGATAAAAACTGTTGTGGCTTTAGAATTTAATAAAAATATTTGAATGTTTGTTTGTTTAAACAATCAATTTTAAACAGATCGTTGTAAAATTAACATTTTTTCATAAAAACATAGACAGAAGAATATTACAAATAATTCACCAATACAAGTAATTACATATATAATAACTAAAATCGTTTTTTAAATAATCGTTACTAGATATTTAGATTTTATAATGTATGAAATATTTCCCTCTCTTTTTACTATTTTATATTTCAGTTAATACGATGTAGTTAAATGTTCCTTGTCATAAAACACACAGTTGTAGCAAGAAACACAAAAGCAAACTGAAGATATTTTGATAATCTACAGAAAGTAAGGAATCATATTTTTTTATAAAGAGGGGTATTCTTCAGGCCATCTTCATGTAACTACGATTAATAAAACTAAAAATATCATGCGTCTATTCTATCTATTTTCATTTGTAGTAGAAAGTAAATTCTGTTTCAAATTATATTGTAGCTAAATAATTGACTCAATGTATTACATTTATATTGTATTGAATTTTGGTTCTTCTTTGTTTGTCTGGTTAAGTTTAAAAGCGCCCATTTTGGGTGAGACTTGGCCAATTCATTCCAATATTTATGAATATAATTAACTGTATTCAATTGCATTTAATTTTTTTAAGAATGAATAAAGTCGCTTTATTATAATTATTATTATTACTATTATTCAAGCAACTGTATCTCGGTTAACTTTTGTCATAGAAACAAACAAAAAACACGTTAACAATTTTATTACCTATTCAAAATCACTATTTACATCTTTGCAAAAATAAATAATTAAAGAAAAACTAAAAGCGTTCAAACATCTCTATTTTTACCACACTGCACCCTACGTCCGGCAGGTAGGCGATTCGCTTATTTTTTTTCTTTTCCTAAAGTGGGTATACTCAGATGATTACAAAGTTTTACCAAGCTTTGTAGTTTTATGTAATTGATAATTATTTTTCCTGTTGGATAAAACAACGTGCAGGGCATGTGCACCCCTTTGATTTTACTAGTAATTTTTTCTGCGATCGACAAAACGTTGATTAGATTAGAAATGATCAAAAACCATTGTATGACTTCGTACGAATACCTTCAATTCGTTTTTTACGAAACTAGGCCTATAAATGGTTACTTTTGGTACTGGATATGCAAAATTGTTAGTTTTGTCCTGCATGCTCTAATTGATAGTCATAGTTTGGCATCTCCCAATTTTGAGAGACTAATATCGATTACATTGTTTTTAAGTAGATTCATATATCCTTAGAAAATTAAGCAAATAATACACTAAATCTGAAGTTATTCAAACAGTGGATATTTTTTCGAGTAGAATATATCATTGTTACGTAAAATGCCGCTTATTGATGGTATATAAATTTTACTAACGGGAAATAAGCGAAATTATATTTAAATGAAAATTACCGATTTCCTATAAGGAGCTAATATAAATTGATTAGATTTTCGGCGCCCTTAGATGTAATCTTATTAGTCATTAATTTTAATTTAATATCACCAAAGTGTGTGAAGGATAAACCACGAAATGATTCGCCTGCAAATTTTCAGCCAGAATATTCTCTTAAACAATACCAGATCTTAATATGCAGGCTTGTATTAAGACACACCCTTTGAGAGTAGTTTGAAATATACTACCGTAGAAAATATAAGATATATAGGTAGTTTTAGTAATGTATGTTAAGTAAAAGTATATATTTATAATGAGACGTTAAGTACACTTTGTCTATGTCTATAGTTTTATGTAATATTCAAATATAACATACCAATCAAATATTACTCAAAACGATGTAAAATTATGCGTAATATCATATTGCAACTATTTGGATTCTGTTTATAGTTTCGTTAATTTTTAGCAACTTACTTTCTTTAAAAACAAATGTGCATAAGTCAAAAGTAGTATAGTATATATTGAATTGAATTTGAAGTTTGTATTTACCTGTAAATACATATTACTTACATATTAAGATACCATATAATTATAAAATACCGTAAATAAACTAGGAAATTCACTAAGTCTGCGTAAAGTCTGTACGTCGATAAAAAAAAACAGTAATATTATTGAAACATATTCTTTATAGGATTTTGCAAACAGCAGAAAAAATAACTATCTATAACTAAGAGAAAAACTTCGTGTAAAAATATTAATGAAATCTTTGCATTCTTTCGATAACCTGAATTCTGGTTATGCTAGCAAATTAAAATCCTAAAATGAATATATATAATTTCTTATTTGATAATTCTCATTTTTACACTAGCATCCACACTGTCCCCTACGGCCATGCAGATTAAACCAGTATCTACATAACCCCCTACGATCACGAAGAGTCAGTTAAAAATGAGAACAAAAGTCTAAAATGAATTTATTTATCTACCTTGTCTTAAAAAATTTTCTCCCTTATTCTTAAACAGTAATATTATTCACACATTATATAGTATACAGGGTGTATCGTGAGTAACAGGCCATAGCCAGTGAGAAGTACAGTACTCTGGGATGATTTCAAAATGGCCTTTTTTTCTGATATATTTTCTATTTTCTACCAAAATTTCGTCACATTTTTTTATGGGCCCACAACTTTATAGGAGGCTTTGGTGTCAATGCGTGCTAGACTTACATATTGTCTTCGATTTTTTAAAGCAGAGGCTACCTAGTCATATGTTTCGGCTCGTATACCATATATATATGATTTAGTCATTAACTTTATAATCGACACAGTTGAGTGACTTACTGAGATCGCAAAAGATGCCAACAGAGCAGTCACCCACGCGTTACGTTATACAACTACATTCAAACTTTAAGTTTAACGCCTCTAAACTTTTGATTATTATATTCTTCCGGTTCACCAATAATTCTTCTGAATGTTCGCTCTCTTCTTTATAGAGCTCCAGCACTCTTTATCATTACTGCTCGTATTTGTAGCACATTTCGGATCTCCCTGTATAGAATCTGTTTTATTTACATGTATCCAAGATTTTTCTTCGAACATATTCCAAATTCTTGACTGAGTTTGGAGTATCTGGTTTAACAGTTTCTAAGTTTAATATAGATTCTTTGGCATTTCTAGTTTCATCTACGTGGTTATTGTTTGAGGCTTCTTTATTATTATTTTGGTCAGTGCCACTTTTTACTTCATAGTTAAACGTATTATCAAGAAATTTTTAAAATATTATTTTTTGCGTGACAACCTCAAAGGAACAAAATATCTGCAAAATCGCCATAACTTTTTCTCTTGATCACCAATGAGCAATGTAGACGTCACCGTGTCCCATCGAGGCGGATAGATTTGGTATACAACTTTTTCCGAACAGACGAAGTTTAGGTTTTGATCTACTACGAGCTCTCCTATGAAAATTTACTTGTTAGTCTATTTTGCTGGATAACGATTGATTTTACGAAAAGTTCATACAGAAACATTTCAATCCTACTCGACGAAACTGATAAAACTTATAAATAACATGTTCTGAATAGACGAAGTTCAGTTTTCGTCCTATTACGAGCTGACATAAAAATTCACGATTCATCCATTTTGTTCGATAACGGTTGAATTTAGGCCAAATTCACACAGAACCATTTCAATCCAACTCGTCGAGACTGACCAAACTGATAAATAACACTTTCTGTTTCTGACATGAAAATTCATTATTCAGTCATTTTGCTCGATAACGGTTGATTTTACGCCAATCTCATAGAGAACCATTTCGAACCGTCTCGTTAAGGATACCTTTGGCATATGACTTTTTCTGAACAGACGAAGTTTAGGTTTTGAACCACAACGAGCTCTCCTATAAAAAATTACTTGTTAGTCTATTTTGCTGAATAACGATTGATTTCACGAAGAATTCACAGATAATCATTTCAATGCAACTCGTCGAGACTAATATAACTGATAAATAACATTTTTTGAATAGATGAAGTTCAGTTTTCGTCCTATTACGAGCTGATATGAAAATTAATTATTCAGCCATTTTGCTTGATAATGGTTGATCTTACGCCAATCTCATATAGAACCATTTCGAACCCATCGAGGCGGATAATTTTGGTATACTACTTTTTCCGAACAGACGAAGTTTAGGTTTTGATCCACTACGAGCTCTCCTATGAACATTTACTTGTTAGTCCATTTTGCTGGATAACGATTGATTTTACGAAAAATTCATACGGAATCATTATGATAAATTACTACATTTTCTGAATAGACGAAGTTCAGTTTTCAACCTATTACAAGCTGACATGAAAATTCATTATTCAGCTATTTTGCTCGATAACGGTTGATTTTACTCCAACCTCATAGAGAATCATTTCGAACCGTCTCATCGAGGCGATTAATTTTCGTATATAACTTTTTCCGAACAGACGAAGTTTAGGTTTTGAACCACTACGAGCTCTCCTATGAAAATTTTCTTGTCAGTCAATTTTGCTGGATAACGATTCAATTTACGAAAAATTCATACAAAATTATTTCAAACCAACTCGTCGAGACTGATAAAATTGGTAAATAACATTTTCTGAATAGACGAAGTTCAGTTTTCAACCTATTACAAGCTGACATAAAAATTCATTATTTAGCCATTTTGCTCGATAACGGTTGATTTTACGCCAATCTCATAAAGAACCATTTCGAACCGACTGCGACTCGTCGAGGCGGATAATTTTGGTATATAACTTTTTCCGAACAGACGAAGTTTAGGTTTTGAATCACTACGAGCTCTCCTATGAAAATTTACTTGTTAGTCCATTTTGTTGGATAACGATTCAATTTACGAAAAATTCATACAAAATTATTTCAAACCAACTCGTCGAGACTGATAAAATTGGTAAATAACATTTTCTGAATAGACGAAGTTCAGTTTTCAACCTATTACAAGCTGACATAAAAATTCATTATTTAGCCATTTTGCTCGATAACGGTTGATTTTACGCCAATCTCATAAAGAACCATTTCGAACCGACTGCGACTCGTCGAGGCGGATAATTTTGGTATATAACTTTTTCCGAACAGACGAAGTTTAGGTTTTGAATCACTACGAGCTCTCCTATGAAAATTTACTTGTTAGTCCATTTTGTTGGATAACGATTCATTTTACGAAAAATTCATACAGAACCATTTCAAACCAACTCGTCGAGACCGACCAAATTGGTAAATAACATTTTCTAAATAGACGAAATTCAGTTTTCGTCGTATTACGAGCTGACATGAAAATTTACTATTCAGCCATTTTGTTCGATAACGGTTGATTTTACACCAATCTCATATAGAGGCATTTCGAACCGACTCGTAGAGGCGAATAATTTTTGTATATAACTTTTCCCGAACAGACGAAGTATAGGTCTTTAACCACTACGAGCTCTCCTATGAAAATTTCCTTGTAAGTCCATTACGCTGGATAACGATTGATTTTACGAAAAATTCATACAGAATCAATTCAATCCAACTCGTCAAGACTGATAATGCTGATAAATAACGTTTTCTGAATAGATGTTGATTTTACGCCAATCTCATATAGAACCATTTCGAACCGTCCGCGTCGTAAGGTTCGAATTAAAGATTTTGATCTCTACTTTCACAATAGAAGAGAAAATGTTTATTTTGGTTTTCCTAACATTATTTTCACATATTCTTTACAGGATTTTGAAAACAGCAGAAAATAATAATCTATGAATTAAAAAAGATAAACTATATGTAAAAATATTAATTTCCAATCATTGCATTTCATAGATAACCTGCATTCTGGTCACGCTAGCAATTAAAAAAACTGTAGAATGAATTTATCTATTTTTTCATCTGATAACTCACATAGGCCCTTACGACCACGAAGAGTAAGTTAAAAAGAGCAAAAAGCCTGTCTATTCAATAAAATAAATGTCAAAAAATTTTACTTTGTATTTCTCTGACCGCCTATATCTAGTTGCGTGTTGCATGTCGGTATCTTAATTACTTCCACATCCAGGTAATGAAGTGGAAGTAATCGTCAAGAAATTTTCAATTTTTTTTTCTTGAAATAGACTTAAAGTTTAAAAGTGAATTATTATTTGTTTGCTTATTATTGTAATAAAACATATTCTTTACAGGATTTTGCAAACAGCAGAAAAAAATATCTATGAGAATTAAAAATAAAAACTATTTGTAAACATATTAGTGAACCCTGCATTCTCTCGATAACCTGAATTCTGGTTATGCTAGCAAATTAAAATCCTAAAATGAATTTGTCTAATTTCTTATTTGAAATTTCTCATTGTAAAACTAGCATCCACATAGTCCCCTACGGCCATGCGGATTAAACTAGTATCTGCATAACCCCGCACCAGTTTTATGGAAAATGGCTCCCAGCCAAATCAGCTGAAATCGCAGTATATTGTAGATAATTTCTTCCTAATCAAATATTTCCATGGACATAAGGTCGAAAATTGGACAGTATTCCAGATATCTCGGGTGCAAAGGGGGTGATAATTTCTTATGGGAAATTCTCTGGAATTAATGTATATTATTCCTCTCGAGCTCCTGATCAAAAGTTCACCTGGGCACAAGGTCGGAGAATGGACAGTTTTCCAGATATCGGCATAGTGGACTTTGTACTAATGGAGTGGAAGTGTAGTAATCGTAAAGAAATTTTTAAAATTGTTTTTGTTGAAATAAGCTTAAAGTGTCATAAAACGTCGAAATTATAAAGGCACAGCTTTTACTGAAAATTGCTCCCAGCCAAATCACCTGAAATCTCAGTATATTGTAGATAATTTCTTCCCAATCAAAAGTTCTTATAGGCACAAAATTGGAAGATATCGGGGGGTGCAAGGTGTGCTCAATTCTTATGGGAAGTGGCCCCCGGTGAAATACGCTGGAATCGATATATGTTATCCCTCTTGAGCTCCTGATCAAAAGTTCTCCTGGGTACAAGCTCGTAAAATGGACAGTTTTCCAGATATCGGGGGTTGCAATGTCGACTTTTCATCCCCGATATCTGAAGAATTGTGCATTTTCCACCTTATGCCCATGAGAACTTTTGATCAAGAGCTCTAGAGGAATAATAACATATATCGATTCCAGCGAATTTCACCGTAGGCCACTTCCCAGAAGAAATGAGCACCCCCTTAATTTCTTAGAAATGGTTCAAGATATTGTCTTGAAATTTGGTACAAATATGTACCACGACGAGAACTCGAATTATATTATATTTTGCGTTAATCCTGGTGAAGGGTTGGAGGTTAAATAGAGGTAAATAAGGGAAAATAAGTAAAGCAAGCTGGTAAGAGTAGAGTAACTTGGTCTTTGGTGTACATACCAGAAGCCAAGACCTCAGATTTCTTTATAATATTTTCCATCCCCTCCTACCACCTCACTCCATTATTAAAGATATAAGTAGACAAAATAAAATTGGGACATTCACTTGAAATTTGGTACACGTATGTATTATAACGACGTCTGGAACTGGATTACATTTTTGAGATGATTTCATTGAAGGATTGGGGGTTAAATAGGGGTTAATACAGGAGAATAAATAAAGAAAGCTGGTAAGCTGGTAAGCGTCTTATAACTTTATTCAACCCCTCCACCTACTTCATTATTAAACGGGTTGTTATAATAAAATTGAGATATTCACTTGATTTGGTACACGTATGTTTTGTTATGACATTTGAATGAGACGATTCTGTTGAAAGGGTGGGGAAGATAGGGGAAAATAAGTAAACCAAAACAGTAACCAGAAACTTAATTTTTGGCATGTATGCAGGGAAGCCAACACCAAGTTATTTTATGCTTCCAGTATTATCTGATTAGAATTCTATGAACCATTACTTCCAAATTTTAGAGTACAAGTAGAGTCAAGATGGTTTCCTTTAAAGAGATTTGGATGGAAAATCTAGATGTGGAAGTAGTGAAGCAGCGGTATTTTTATTTTGTTCTCCCAATTAATAATAGAGATCCATTACGTGGATGTGGAAGTAATAAATAATTTATAAAGTAAATACATTTTATCTTAGTTTCTATTTAGAACTGATAAATGTATTATTATTATAAGAACAAATATATCAATGTTTAAAATTATTTACGTACACCAGAACAATGTTTCAGCTTATAGTTATTAAATGAATAAAATATTTGACTATTCGAAGCTCCATCTAGGAGAATTTTTAGAGTTGTTCAACAAATATTTCTAAAAGCGTTCTTATTGATTTAAAATTTTTGAAAATTAAAACATACCTATGCTACTTGCAAGGAAATGGATGTGATAGTTATAAATTAAAGATACTTCAAATGAAAATTAGAAGTGATGTTCCCCATTCTTAAATTAAAAGTGAGAAGAATCACTCTTATAATTTCTCAACTCGGTGTCGGCGCTTCGACTGTACACCCTCATAGAAAGTTATCCTGAACGCGAAGCGATAATTTAAGGGAGGAAACAAAAGCAACCTAAGATGCAATTAAAATTCTGAGATTTCCATTGGCTGTTTCGTATGCAACGATTTTCCTCCTTAAATCCGACAAAATAAGTCTGAAATTTCTACCAAACCTTTATAATGTTGGGTCTAGCATTTTGCTTAATGTTTCCCATTTATAAAGTATGTCTAGAAGTTTTAAAACCACACGTCAGTAGTTAGTAAGGGAACAAAACATTTGTCGGTAAATGTGCTTGAGAGAGAGGGTTGTAGACTTGAAGAAATTCGGAGAGGAAAATTTGTATACTTCGCGTTATTATACAAACAGAACTTTAAGCAAAATACATAGTAATTTTATGTATCCAGCGAAAATGTAGCTTTCTGCAAATAAGTCTGGTAATTTGGTAAGGAAATTACTGTTTATTCTGGGAAAGTTTGTTTCTCTACGTTGGATAACCTGCTTTAATGTTGAGCTAAGGATAACTCTAAGAAAGTACACAAAAAGCCTCCCCGATGTTTACTAGCTACTTTTAAACATAATTCATTTAAAATATATTATTAATCCTAGACACTATTTATTTATAGTTAACATTTGCTACGATAATTTGAATATTAAATTCTTATTAGTTTCCTAATAATGTGAAGAAGATGCTTGGGGATTTTGATTTATTAATTATAGTGTATTTTCCCACTTACATTTATTTGGAGTCTATTTTTATTTTATTTCATACCCTCATATCAAAAATTATTTTGAACAAATATACTCATGGAATTAAGAACTGCAGTATCAGCTTATGTCATCCTTTTGTAATGAGTATGTCAAAGTTTTTCAAGCTACGTCCCACGCGGATACTATTTGCAATAATGTGCGCGTGTTTTTATTTCTAGAGATAAAATAATAAACTATATAAAACATTATTAACGTTTTTATTAACAACAAGCGAATCACATTCTTGAAAATTCTTTTTTCCAGTTCTTGCAAATTAGGTAGAGGGGTTCTGAATATTTTATTCTTCAAGTAAATGATAACAAAATAGTCCATAATGGACAAACAATATGACCTTGGAGGAAATTCAACTTGTGTTCTTGTGTATGAAAACTCAATCAACCAGTTGATTTTCAAAAAACTAGTGAAGCAAAACTGTATTTTCTCGTACCTGCGAGAAACTGCCATCTAGACACCAACTTGTTGAGGATATAGTAAAGATTCAGTTTAAATATGTGGATTATCAGTATCCCATATACGCAAGATAATTTTTGATATCATGGTACGAGTCATCTTATATTTTTAATAATTTTAACACGAAACACAAATGCATTTTATAAATAAGGACAGAATGGCCGAACTACATTCTAGTTTTTAAATGGTTTGAGTAAAGCAAGATTATTCAATTTATTTCATATCTGTGCTATTCTCAGAGAGAGCAGAACTGAATAAAACAACAGTTTTCTTCATTTTTTCTTCATTGCCTCTGAGACAAGGACCATTAGAGTGAAACGTAAAGTATTTATTACGAATTCTTTGGATATCCAATAAATACCTTAAGTTTAACACAAGAAAATAGAGACCAAATTAGGCCATACGAGAAGTATCTTTTAACGAGATATAGAGATCAGAATTTATTGAAACTTTGGCAATAATGTATTATAAAATTGTAAACAAGTTCAAGTTATGAGTTATCGAGTGGCCAATGCGGCAAGGGAGCAATTATCTCACTACTCACAATAATCGTTTGGAGTTAAACAAAATAACCTTCTCGTTGTGTGAACTAATTGCGAAAACTCCGAGGGCATTGCAGTCTCCGGAGCTTGCGTGCCCTCCTTTATTCTTCGGACCGAAGTATTTTCTTTATTTTGGTATAAACAACAATTATTTGAAATTTAGGCACTCATATTTCTAACATCCTGTATAACCGTAATCATCTTTATGTTAGATATACAGTGTGTCCCACTGTTTATGGAGCCACCATCATATCTCACTCATCTCACACCCGAATATTTTGACATTTTTATGGTGAATATATACCTATAAAGTGAGTCTTTGAACGTAACCATATTAGATTTTAATCAGAGGCGTCGGACTCTAAGATGGAAAAAGGGGGTCGATTTTCAGAAAGAAATTTTAGCAATTTTTGTAGAAAAATACTAGTAAGATATTCTTAGTTAGCACCTTTAGAGACCCCTTTATACAAGATTACATCGTATTGTGTTCAAAGGTGTTTGAGATAGGGGCCGTGAAAATACAATTTCTTCAACTAAAAATATTTTTATCTGTAAAACTAATTTTGTTCAGCATAATGTATTGTAAGTACTAGTTTGAATTGATTCTTCAGAAAAATATTATTTATTCAATAAGACAAAAATCCTAATTCGTATATACCTACTACTATTTTTCTAAGAAATAATTTTCAACAAGACCTAAGTAAGCCATGAAAACAAGTGTCCATTAAATTGATGAACGTAAATAAGTTAAACAGTTAAAAATCCATGTGAATGTTGATTTAATATTAGATAATAAGTGAACTGTAAATTTTTGTGTAATAAATCTGATTCGGCATTTAACAATGAGAGTAAAAGTGAAGTTGGTTCGTTCAGTTGAAGATTATGCCAGATCGTTTCACAAATTGCTGTTAAATTGAACTTACAGCATCTTAACCGTCAGCTTTCCATTCGCCATTAATTGGTAGCAACCATCAATAATACTTTTAACAATAGATAAAAAAAATTATTGTATGTAAGTTAAGACCAAAGAATTATAATTTACAAAATCGGCAAATTGAAAATGAAAGATTGATTTTACAATATTTTAGAGAAAATCCAAGCATAAGGCAAGTAACATTACTTCTAAATATTAGTAAGAACGTGATTTGGAGTTGCTTGAGAAAACATAGAAAAGAGGCATTGAAGTCATCAAAATATTTACATTCCCTAGAAGACGGTGATATAGACAGAAGATTGGATTTTTGTTTTTAGGCCTAGGTTAAATTAAACAATATAAATTTCCTGAAAAACGTCATATTTACTGATAAGGCCACATTTACCATCAATGGGATAGTATTCTCCCAGAATTGCTGTTTTAGTGGTGACGAAAATCCACGCTGATACTAAAAGACAATATATGTCAAAAGTTAACGTTTGGTGTAGTTTATGAAATTACCAGATTTTTAGGCCTTTTGTCATTCCGAGATTGAATCAGGAAGCGTACTCAAATTAGTTGCAAGAGATTAGCTAGAAGACAATTTTCCAGGTAGATGGATAGGTCTAAGAAGTCAAGTGCAGGAGTTTCCCCCTAGGTCTCCGGACCTGACACCACTTGATTTCTGTTTGCAGGCTTGTATAAGAAATATAGTGTATAAGGGTAGACGACGTAGTCGAGAAAAGTTAGTGATCAGAATTAGATAGGCATGTATTGAAATCATTCCGGCTGAGATTAAAAGTTATACGCCATATAAGAAAACGGAGCTAACAATATATTCGGAATGATGGTGGTGACATAGAAACGCAAAGGATTATGTAATTAAATTGACACTTGCAATAAATTTTATATTCATGGCTTACGTAGGCATTTATTCAAGATTATTTGTTCGAGAAATGGTATAGTAGGGGAGCCCATCGACAAAAGTGGGTCGGGCACCGCAGTTGAGTTGCCGCCGCTTGGTGGAGATGTTGTAGGCATCTGTAGGTACAATTCCCCCCTCCCCAACGGCAGGTCACGTGATCGCGCCCTCTTCGGAAGAGAGGTAAAAAATAAAGGGCCGCTTAAATGTTGTCAAAAGATTCTGAAAAAATCCAGGCATATGTTTTGGGAAAAATAAGCATCTTTTGTCACTTCGTACTTTTGCCAAAGTGCTTCCTTCTACCGGAAATAAATAATAAAAAGGAAAATTAGTTTTTTGTAATTTTCTTACGGGAGAAGGAAGCACTTTAAAGAAAAGGTTTAAGAGGCAAGAGTTGTTTATTCTTATCTAAAGAATGTGCTTGAATTTTTTGGGATTTTTCTAAAGAAATTAAACAAAAAATTAGGGAAATTCTTGGGCGAAATTATTTTTGTCTAAAAAATTCTGAAAGCCGACAACGGAACTAAAAGAAAACTTAAAGAATCCGCGATTATTTTATTAAACGAGGATGGATGCGTTTCTAATTATTCAATAGATTTTTGTACTAGTTGGTTGCCCATCCTTAGAGACGAAGTAAGTAAAAATAAGATAAATATAATTTAATGTCTCACGTGACTATGGAAATGCATAAACAAAGAACTGTCATGGTTGACGGCCAAAAAAGTTTTGAGAACGGAAGTAGATTCTCTTCCGAACCGTTAACTACCTATAGCTTTGATTTTCAGTTTGTAGTTCATAACATTGTTCTAGTTTATATATTTTTAGGTGTGAGACTTTTTGAAACAGTCAAGTACTCAAGAACCAACCTCTGTCTGATCCGTTTGGCGCAGAGGTTTTTTCATTAAAATTTTTAAATATTTTTCAGTGGCAAAATACCCAATAAAAAGTAAGAAAAATTGGATGTTATTTCAAATGGACAGCATTAAACAGAAAGGAACCAACACACTCAGCTAAAATCAAGAAACAAGCATGCAAAAAAAGGTTTTGCATCTTAATTACAATATTGAAACAACACCATTAAATTCTTATATGGAAAATGAGTTGGATTTTTTCAGCTGAACACACATTACGATATTCTACATTTAAATAAATTAAGAAACAAATGTTTTAAATTTTGTGGGTTGGTTTTTTAATTTTGTGGGTTGGCTCCTTTCTGTTTAATGCCGTCCAAATCATCCCTGATCGACTCTTGAATAATGCCCAATTCAATTTCCAACGTTGAAGAAGTTGGATGCAACATTTTTCAAAAACATATTTTCCATTTCTGCACCGATAATAAGTGTCTGCTCCGGACAACTTCTCTGTTCTGTTCTGAACCAAGTTTCCAACCTAAAATAATTATGCGAAGGACACTGCTTTTTAGGGTACCATTGAGTTTATAAATGTGTATCATTTACTGCATTCTTTACTATCTTGATAGTATTTGATTCCCTACCTAATTTATGTAAAATTCATTTGTGACACACACTGTATATGATACTTTTGATTTCTTCTTTATCTTCCTTTTTTGTATGCTTTACCAAGGACATTGGGATCACTTTGCTTTAAAATTATAATAGAAGAGTTTATGTAAACCTGGTGGTCACACTGTATAACAGATACAGATCAACAATTTGAAAAGATATCACTGCTAAACCCACCGGGCTGTGATCTCTTATCGACCAATTATCTGTCAACAAGCCAACATTCACTTTTAATTAGTTAAATCTTGTATCGTTTTTTATTGTGGCTTTTTGGGAAATGCGAAAACTGTGCTCTAAAAATGACCATTCTTAGATTAATTCCAAATATTTTTGAGCTCTAAAATTTCACTTCCTTTGTTTCATATCACTTCTTTTGCAATCAGCATAAAACCCTATCAAAGCAATGAGTGATTTGTAATTCTATTTAAGAGAAATTTAGTGTTTTCTAGAGCCATTGACCGTAGATTAAAAAAATTTAAAATCCTTATAGGTTCTCGTTAATACACAGATTTATTAATATGACCTAATTTTTTATCATTTTTAAAGCAGTCAGAAAATATAATTTTTTAAACGAACTCTGTTATATTAAGCGAAAAAATGATAGAATACAAATTATACATCGCTTAATAAGCTTTATTTTTGTATACTGTTTTTTTTTTCGATCAATACAACAGCTTTTAAGTTATTTGGAGAAAGAAATATTTTTCCAGTAAAATCGCGAAATTTTTCTATAATTTAGAGCATAATATTTTTAGTACAGTCAAATTAGGCATTTAGGGTACCAAAAATTAATAAAAGGATCATCTTAGGGATTTAAGTAGGTAATAACCCAGAGAATGGGATAATGCATTCTTTGCACTTCCAAGTTCCGGGAAAATTTAAAAAAATTTGCAAAAACTTTTTGATTTTCGGCTTTTTTGCTCTAATGAAAACAGAGAAAGAAGTTGTAACTCGTCTCTTTCTCTACAAAAAAGGTGTTTACAAATTTGCGTCTTACTTAAGCCGTTTAGAAGATGAATCGAGTTTTCCACTTTTTTACGACCGGGCCCATCGATCGATAATTCTTATTATTCAGAGCCCCTAAAAAAATGAAAATAACATGAAATGTAGAGAAAAGTCTTAGCTTTATTGTGGAACTAACCACAAAATCATAACAAATGTTATCATGGAGAAATATTGTTAGAAGATGGCTTAGTAAACTTTGTACAGTTGTTCCACAGATTTATTAATATCTTTGCCGGGAGTCGTTAGAATGATAATTCATTTTGCTAATATATTCTCATATAATGATATATTAATGCAATTAACATTTTATTGCAACTATTTTTGTTGGAAAAATATGCCTTGCGATCAAAGTAGAGGGTAAATTTCACATCAATCAGACACCCCCCAATTTTATAGTTCAGTTCGCTATATCTTAATTAATGATAATGGCACAGTCTTAATTTTTGGTTTATAAGTACAATAAAATATATTATTTCGAATGCTTTAGAGTTTTTTAAATGCGTGCAGTACTTTTTGAATTTGTCTACATTATTCATATAGGTTCAGAAAATGCACAATTATACAGTAAAACATATACAACTTATTTGTTTCTTAACATTCTTCTATGAGATTTTTACGAAATATAGATTAAAATGCGTGAAATCGAATCCATGTAGTGAAAAATCACCCATTGTTACGGGAGAAATAAGGAGGATGATATAAATAAATCAACTGTATAAAGTTTACTAAGCCATCTTTTAACACTTTTTTCTGTATGATAAAAATTTGTATGAACTGAAGCTGAGACTTTTCTCTACATGTTGTGCTATTTTCATTATTTCAGCGGCTTTGAATAGTAAGAATTATCGATCGATGTGTCCGGTCGTACGAAACACCCGGAGAATTTTCCGCGCATTTTGGAGCGACTCAAAACTATAAGTGGAAAACTGGATTTATCTTCTAAACGGCTTAAGTAAGACAAGAATGTGCAAAGACCTTTTTTGTACAGAAAGATACGAGCTTGTTGAAAACTTTTTTCTCCATTTTCATTATTTTAGCCGCTAGAGCAAGAAAACCGAAAATTTAAAAGTTTTTCCAATTTTTTTTGAATTTTCCCGGAACATGGAAGTACAAAGAATGCATGATTCCATTCTACATGTTATTACCTACGTAAGTCCCGGAGATGATCCTTTTATTAATTTTTGCAAGGTTTTTACAAAATTTTGCCTTCATTGCCTGTACTATTTATAAAATGCGTTCTTCAAAAATACTAAAAATTAGAACCTGTTAGTTGTACTACTGCGTATTAACAAAAACAAATAAAGATTTTTTTAATTCGTATTCTTATAAACCCTGAAGTTTTCTTTAAAAAAAAATAAAAAACAATAATTGTTTCGCACATAACTTGGTTATTGAAAATCTGCAGGGATAAAAAATGCACGTTTTAAAGAGAATTTCACGATCCTTAATTTCATGTTTATATTAGTCGATATACTGAGTATTTTTGAGATATTTGTGATTTAAATATTATATCTCGACTTACAAACACTCTGGCCCCATCTTTAATCTGCCATATAGTGCAGTCAACGGACGGTTTCACCTCTAATTTGAGTACTAGCGAATGAACTTTGGTGACACTTTGTACAGTGTGTTTGTAATGACGTTAACAAAAAAGTTGAAAAACGTATTAGAGTAGGAAATGGTCGGAAAGGGTAGAAACACCTTTGCTTTCACGGGTTCCGTAACTTGTAAAAATAGGTCGAAAATGAGAAAAAATAATACATTTTTGGCCTAGATGTTTTTACTCTTGTGAATTTTTTTGAGAAATGCGTGTTTTTCGAGATATAGCCAATTGAAAATTCCTAAAAGTGGGGGAGGGGAAATGTAAAAATTGAGACAAAAATCTGAAAAATTCGGGTGAATGTACCATCGAAATACAAGACTTTTTATTTGCAACTCTTCCGTAAAGTGCGTTTTCACCTAGGGTTTCCGGTAAACATGAAAAACTACCCCTTTCTTTGAAATTATAGCACCTTAAAAACATAATTTAAAAATTTGAAAAAATTCAGACGTATGCCTTCTAAACATTTTTTGATACTTGGACTTTTCTTGCAACCTGCTAATTTTCGGAGTGACAAAAAATGTTTAGAAGGCCTCAATACATGATTCTGAATTTTTCAAAATTTTTAAATTACGTATTTTTAAAGCGCTACAATTTCAAAGAAAGGGGTAGTTTTTCATGTTTTTGCGCAAAAACTCGATAAAAACCCACTTAACAGAAAAGTTGCAAATAGAAAATGTCTTGTATATGTCTATGATACATTCACCTGAATTTTTTTAGATTTTTTTTTCAACTTTTACATATACCCTGCCACACTTTTAGTGACTTTCGAGTGGCCATATCTCGAAAAATATAATTTTTCTAAAATATTCACAAGAGTAAAAACATCTTATTTTGGGCAAAAAGGGTAAATATATCGTTTTTCTTTTTCATTTTTGACCTAATACTACAAGTTACAGAACCCGTGACAAAAGGGGTGCTTCCTACCCCTTCCGATCATTTATTACTCTAATTTTTTTTTCAACTTCTTTATTAACGTCATTAGAAACACATTGCATAAGGTGTCATCAAAATATATTCACTAGCACTCAAGTTAGAAATTTTAGTCATTTATGCGCTCCGTTGACTGGACTAATATTAAAACAATTTACTGTACAGAATTTATGAAAAACCAAAACTTGTCAATTTATAATCTTTAGTTGTGCTATACCTTGATCTGATGATATATAACGCTTTTTGAGTTATACACGAAAAAGAGTCTCCAAATACCAATTTTTTAACGCTAAAATTGGAATTTTTAAATCATTACAACTTGGAAAATGTCCAATGCCTTTTTCTTACAATTTTTTTTTATGAGATTCATTACTTAGGTAGGTTTTTTTCATCCACCCCTTAGATAGATAAGCCGACCTTGGGAGTTTTTTAACATTAATTTACGTAATCTTAAAAGTCATTATAGAGGGAGTCATGAAAATCCATTCACTATCGAGTTTTTGACGTTTTTCTTCAAGTTTCAATGACTACATTATATGGAATGGTAGTTAGTATCTGATATAAAACACGTATGTAAAATCAATTATAAGAGATTACAACAAGATACCAGTATGACGATCGTTCTCAACTGCGAATATTTTTTAAGGTTCATTGATGGCGAGTGTCTGATATTATGAAAAGAAGTCGACCCCGTATTCCAACGGCATATACATCTAATCTCCACCCCCTCCCTCACAGCCTTTTGAATACAGCATTCATCCGGTGCGATATTCTATTCCGGGCACGTTATTTTGTAAGCACAACCTTTGTCAGTAGAGAAATACAAAATGGGGACTTAATGCCTAATGGAATAAGCCATTCCTATTCCATTTCTTAAAGCCACAGCAGCGTCGTATTAAATTTTACTACTGTCAAATGCATCTGTGACTAAAATATAGCCAAACTTTAACTATTTACACACACACAAACCTGACTTTCAGAGTTATGGATATATAATAAATGGGTGCTTTAGAAAGTTTTAGAGGGAGATTTCTTTATAGTTTGTTTGGAAAGTAGAATATCATGTTTTACAGAAAATTAAGGTGCATGTAATGTTATAGGTATTATATGCAAACAGAGAAATGGGGATGTGAGAGATGTTAAATATATGTGGCATTTATAACATTTCATTTATTAACTAAGGTACAATTTCTTCCAGTATTATTAAAACTATTATGCACTAGTATTTACAAAAATGTTTGTAGCTTGATCGTAAAATGTGTATTGATGCTAAATTTAAATCTTCTTCACTAAAGAGCTGAATGGACAATAAAGAATTCTTATTATTTACAACGTCTCGTCAGAAGATTTTTGATTCATGTAATGTTCCAGATGGCCTCTCTTTGTGTATGGCGTATCCGACAGACAAGAATTATGTTACCAACAAGATAATCATATGTGAAGAAAATAAATATATGAAAGATAATTTCAACACTTTAGTCAGACTTGAGTTAGAACAGGCTTATATTTTGGACTGAATTTTATTTTATATTTGTCAAAAATTTCCGACGCGCCAAAAACAAAAATTATACTATAAAACAATTTGTAATTATTTTCGCGGGGATATCCATATGATATTGCTCTATTAGTTTCAATTTTGAAAGCTTCTTGAAATAAGGTACCACACAAATAATATTTGTTTTACATACAATTACTAACAAGTAACTATATTAAATGTGAAGATCTCCACAACAGTATAATTATTTCATATTATACCTCGCATTGCTTCAAGTTTCACTGAAATATTTTCAATCCATACAATAAAAATCAATTTTCTTATTTCCAAATGCTATTAAATTGTAACACGTTGGTTAGTACCCACTAGTACCCACTCAGAAACTCAATGTTTGCGTGTTAAGCCTAGAAAGAGACGTGCTAAATTGCATTCAGAAGGCACCATTTTATCAAAATCAGAATTGCCCGAGGCGGCTTTGCTTACTAACGGACATCAAGGCGTATCTTGCCTCACCTTGATGTTACGCCTTGATTTTATATATACCTATAGCCTTTTCCATTTTTATAGATCACAAGAACTCTTCAAAAAATGCGTTCTCGTATAAAAATTACAAATAACATTTACAAAAACGCGCCGTTTGAACAGTTCTTAAATGTTCAATAAATTTGGACTTCAGATTCGAGTTCGGCACGTCAAAATACATAGAATAACATTACTCCAGTTCAGAGAACAAGTACTTTCTTTTATTCCATGCAATAGCAAAACAAGTTGTTTTTTTTGTTGGAATAGACTTAGAATGTCATATAATGTCGAGTTATTAAATTTGACCGAAAATAATTCTGTCTGTCGGTCTGTTTGTCGGTCTGTTAGTTGATTGGTCGGTCGGTCTGTAGCTTTTTTTATGCGCACGTTTTTTCAGGGACGGTTTAAGATACCAACTTGAAATTTGGTACACATATGTATAATGACGAGATATGGAATCAGATTATATTTTGCGGTAATTTCGGTGAAGGGTTGAGGGTTAAATAGGGGTAAATAAAGGAAAATATGTAAAGCAGGCTGGTAAAACTATAGAAATTGGGATTTGGTGTATATGCTATAAGCTAAGGCCTTAGATTTGTTTATAATATTTTTCAACCACCCTCCACTTCCACTCCATTATTAAAAGGGTTGATAAAATAAAATTGAGATACGCTTGAAATTTGGTACGCGTATGCATTGTAATGATATCTGATCGAGATGATTGAGTTGAAGGGGGAGGGGGGGGGTTAAATAGGGGAAGATAAGTAAAGAATGCTAATTTGAGTGCTGAAACTTTATTTTTGGCACATATGCTAGAAAACAGCGCCTCCAATTTTCTTTATGACATCTGCCTTATAATAAAATTGTATGACCAATTATTTCCACATACTAGAGTAAAAATATAGCCAAGATGTTTTTCTTTAAACAGACAGACGGGAAATCTGAATGTGGCAGTAGTGATTCCTTAAACAGCGGTTTTTTCTTTTACGGTCCCGTGTTATTAGTCCACAGGTATTCAAATAACTATTTAAATTTAAATTACATACTTGAACCTTTCAAACCTTTGTATTCGATGTGTGATTTATATAAGATTATATTAATACACTTTGTACTAATATTAATGAAATTAAACTATATTGCATTTAAACTATAGTTGCCTCCATTTGTGTAAGGCACATAAAAACTTTTTTTCAAACGAGTCCGCGCGGCGGTATCATTAAATCGATAAAGATGCCGCCTGCCCGCTTTGTAGGTGCCGCATTTTTTATGTGCCTTAGAAATACGAAGTCAACTAGAAAATTGTTTATTTTTATGTACGAATTTAAATAAAATCGTGGTATGTTTATACCACACATATTAGACGAACCTCATATCCAAAACCAAGACTGTCAGGAAGAAATGTACAAAATTCAGTTAGCGTCCATTACCCATCGTCATTATCAGTGTCGAAGCTGGAGATCGAACCCAGTATACAATAGACAAAATGTCATACCAGTCCACTGTGCTGAGCTTCTATCTTATGTAAGTTTTCAGATTATTTAGTAAATTCATGTACAAAATTCTGTGAGAATCGTTCCTTATGGTTGGATTTGATACCTTGTAGGGATAAAAAATGGTCAAATTTGAATGGCGATATATTTGTCACCGTTGGCCGTATAGAGCAGAAAAAAAGCTTTGTTTATATCTACCTAATGCTGTAAAACAAAGTTATTAAGGAATTACTGGAAAAGAGACAAAGAAATGAAAATCGTAAATTTTTAATTTTGTCCTTTAATTATTTTTAATACTAAAAATAGGAAAAACATTTTCTGGATGGGAAATTTAATTTTCTACAAAAAAATATTTCTGCAAAAATCTCCAAATTTGCATTGTATTTGAGTTATTTTGAAAAAACTAAGAAATGGGCTTCTTCGGTTGGCTCTCAAAAACGCACCCCGGAATTTAGTAGGATTTTATCGTGTTTAGGTGTCAAACTAATATATTAAACAATAAAGATCCTTTAACGCAAATGTTCCTTTCTACCCTTTAATGTTGGACATATTCGATAGCCTAGAAAGTGAATTTTAGAATTTCTTGAAAAAGATTTAGCCTATCTAAGTTTTCTGGTGGCAATCGATACTTTGAAATATCTTCTATATTCTTATGCAGCCTATCCAAAATTACAAAGGTTTACAAAAAAATTGTCTGGATCTGGGGTCAGACCATACGTTTCTTATGTATTTTTCGACACTAAATTTGAATCTACTTTTAGTTTTGCTCTATCACGTCATTATTTTAAGATATTCTAACCTAAAAGTTAGACATATTTGAGGTTATGTAGCTTCGAGAATTTTTTTCTCAAGAAACCATGCGTGGGATCTTAAAGTGCAAGTCTTCGCCTTTAAAATGCCGTTGAGTTTGCCCAAATATCTTTTTTTTTTTTCGTCGAGATATTGCAATTTAAAGAATGATACTTGAGCAAAGTCTAAGACATTTTAAAGAGGAAGATTTGAACTTTAAGATCTCATACATGGCTTTTCGAGAAAAGAAAATTTGCAAAGCTACATTACATGACCTCAAATATGTCAAAAAACCGTGTTTTTTGCACTTTTAGGTTAGGATATCTCAAAATCCTGACGCGATAGAGCAAAACTAAAAATAGATTCGAATTCAGCGTCGAAAAATACATAAGAAACGTATGGTCTGACCCCAGATCCAGACAACTTTTTTTTTTTGTAAACCCAGAATATTTATATCAATAAAATGAAATAAAATAAAATTTAAAAAAATTGTTATTATTATTATTAATATTCATCTCATGCTAGAAACTTGGACATGTGAACCTCAAGGGCCGCACTTAGTAGTTACAAATGCCACCTTTATAGAGTCCTAATACGCGGCCCAGTAATGTGACAGCCAGAGTCAGGCCCACCCCGCAGTTTAAAATGGTATATTCTACACTTTTAGTATATAATTTGTTACTCAACTTGTTAAATTAAGTAATCAATAATTAAACGCTTATAAAAAAATATGCTCTCTGCAAGATCATCTGTGGATATAAATGAATAACCAATACAATATAATATATGTTTTGTTAAAAATCGAAACGTTAGCCATATATTTTATTTTTCTATTTCTATTGTCCTAATAAATATATTCTTCACTTAAAATCACCCACCCATCAAAGATATGTAGAATTTTGTATAATACATAATTGGTTAGAAAGCTGCTATAATTCTGAGTAAGTGCCAAGATTGGCGAATAAGAATCTTTTCTACTTATTTTTTGGTGGCCAAAGAAGTTTTGAAAACAACTTGTTCGCAATAACTTTTTTTTTTGAAAAGTTACAAAAATAAGTTTCAGATAAAAGTCATAAACGATAACGTTATCTGTCGGTCTGTTTCAACCTGATTTCAATATTGTGAAATAACCTCACAGTTTCAAAGTGAACAAAGACACTAGGTTACTCTTTTAAACTCAAAAATATTTTCGAAAAAATTAGTATTAAGTTGAAAATGCAACTAGTTATAGATGAAAGTATGCTCAAGAAGGTGATGTAAATCGATTCTGGAAATATAATTTTTTTGCGTGATACTCTCAACTGAGAGAAAATCCGGAAAATCGTTATTAATTTTGGAATCGGACATCAATGTGCACGTTCTTGGACTCAAATGGTAGGTTCTTACCTCAATTTTCGTAATCTGCTGAGAAAATAATTGTTTTTTTAACATCACTTTCTCTAAATATTATCTAAATGTTATTTGTCGCATTATCGTAATTTTTTCTAATTCTTTGGGACTTCCTGTCATATGCATTTTTTCTTCTTTTTAACCGGTGCTCGGGATATCTACAAACTATAACAATTAACCAGTATGTTACTGGGAAAAAACCTCTGCGTCTGTGACTTTTACGTCAAAGGATCAGTTAGATGTTGCTTTTTTGACAAATAGCACAAACAAGTATAAGAAATTGAAATTAAATATTTCGCCGACGTTTCGGAAATCTAATCTTTTTTTTGAAAAATCTTTTTTTGTTGTGTGATAAACACACATCTCTAAGAATGTTTGTTATATTCAATATCCATAGATACTTACTATTTACATAGAACTGCTGATAAAGTTAACAGTTTTCTTAATTTAATATAATGTTAAGTTTGTGACATAGGATAAACTGGGACTCGGCAAAAATTTTAACAAAAGAGGCGGATAGCAAAGAAAGAAAAATTAAAAATTCAGCTGTAATATTATTGAATGGGATAGAGGCGTGTCGAATTGTTCCGTAAATGTCTGTACAACCTGGTTGCCGATATTAAAATAAGAACAAACTTAACATTGTATAAAAAACCGCTGCCTAAGGAATCACTACTTCCACATCCAGATTGTTCATTCAAGTCCGTTTACAGGAAATTTGTTGACTAAATTTGCACTTTAGTATGAGGACATTATTGGTGATAGAATTTTAATATTTGGGGCAGATGTCATAGAAAAGTTTGAGGCGTTGGCTTCTACCCTACACGATAAAAATGACGTTTCTAGTTATTTTCCCCTAGTCACAATCTGCCACCTCCCATCCCTGCAATGGAATCATCTCAATCTGATGTCATCACAATACATAATTGTACTAACTTTCAAGTGAATATCTCAATTCTATGTTATCAATCCCATTAATAATGGAGCGGAGGTGGCGGGGTTTGAAAAACATTAGAAAGAAATCTGAGCCTTGGTTTTTAGTATATACACCAAATCCCAAATTTCTGTACTCATACTAGCTTGATTTACTTATTTTCCCCTATACACTCCGATTTAACCGCCAACTCTTCAACGGAATCATCACAAAATATAATCTAGTTCCAGATGTCGTCATAATACATACGTCTACCATATTTCAAGGTAATATCTCAATTTTATTTTATCAACCCCTATGATAATGGAGTAAGGGTGGTGGGTGGGTTGAAAAATATGATTAAAAAATCTGAGGCCTTAGCTTCTAGGACATACACCGAATATCAAGTTTCTATACTCTTACCAGCTCTCTTTACTTATTTTTCCCTATTTACCTCTACTTACCCCCCACTTCTTCAATGCAATCATGTAATATTATAATTTAGTTTCAGATATAGTTATAGTACATACGTGTACCAAATTTCAAGTGAAAATCTAAATTTAATTTTATCAAATCTTTTAATAAGAGAGTGGTGATGGTGGGGGGATGGAAACTATTATAAAAAAAACCTGACGCCTTCGCTTCTAGTATATACACCAAATCCCAAATTTCTGTACTATTACCAGCTTGCTTTACTTATTTTCCCCTATATATCCCTATTTAACCTCCAACCCTTCAACGGAATCATCTCAAAATATGTGAATATCTCAATTTTATTTTATCAACCCCTTTAATAATGGAGTAGGGGTGGTGGTGGGGGGGTGAAACATATTATAAATAATCTGAGAGGCTTGGCTTCTAGTACATACACCCAATTTCAAGTTTCTGTACTCTTACCAACTTGCTTTACTTATTTTCCCCTATTTACCCCTATTTAACCCCCAAACCTTCAACGGAATCATCTCAAAATATAATCTAGTTCCAGATGTCATTATAATAAATACGTATATCAAATTTCAAATGAATATTTTAATTGGGGGTTGAAAAATATTATTTAAAAATCTGAAGCTTTGGCTGCTAGTACATACACTGAATTTCAAGTTACTATACTCCTACCTACTTGCTTTACTTATTTTCCCCTATTTACCCCTACCTATTTAACCCCCAACCCTTCAACGGAATCATCTCATAATATAATCTAGTTTCAGATGCCGTTATAATACATACGTGTAGCAAATTTCAAGTGAGTATCTCAGTTTTATTTTACCAACCCCTTCAATAATGGAGTAGGGGTGGTGGGGAGTTGAATAATATTATTACAAAATCTGAAGCCTTGGCTTGCTTTACATATTTCCCCCTATTTACCCCCATTTACCCTTCACCGGATATCTTCAAGAAACAATCCAGTTTCAGATCTCGTTACAATGTATACGTGTACAAAATTTCAAGTCAATATCTTAAACCGTTCCGGAGAAATCGTGCGGACAATTAAAAATAAAAAAAGTTAGAGACAGACAGACAGACAGACAGACAGAATTTTTATCTCTCAAATTTAAAATCTCGACGTTTCATGACATTTTAAATCTATTTCAAGTAAAAAAAAAATTGATTTTTTTTTTACGATTACTATACTTCCAATCCACTACGTGGATGTGGAAGTAATAAAAAAACTTTTAACTATATCAACAGTTCTAGGTAAATAGTATCTAAGGATATTGAATATAACAAACATTCTTAGAGCTGTGTATTTATCATACAGAGTAAAATTAAAATTAAAAAAGGCCTTGAAAATGAAACATATTAGATTTCTGAAACGTCGGGGAAATATTTAATTTCAATTTTCTATACTTGTTTGTGTTATTTGTCAAAGAAGCAACCTCTAACTGGTCCTTTAACGTAATAGTCACAGGCGTAGAGGTTATTTTCCAGTAATATACTGGTTAATTGTGATATTTTGTAGCTTCCGGTTAAAAGGAAGAAAAAATACGTGTGGCAGAAAGTCCCAGAGAATTAGAAAAAAATTCTTTTTCATACTGAAAATCTTTATCAAAATTTAGTTGAAAGAGATATTTTTATCGTTGAATTTTTAAAATCTTCCCAGTAGAACTCGAGATATGGATTCATTTGAAAAATAACCCATTATGAAAAAAGTTAATGTCATTTTGCCGCGAGGTTTGGTTTAAAACATTATTTAACCTAGTTGAGCGTAATCCTGCGTTCGCTCACTTCTTCAAGCGGTGAAGGGCCAGTAAGTGGCGTATCGTTATAGTTTCTGTCTTTGAATTACGTGAACCTAAGAAAATAGGAAAACGATAATTTTTCCATTTAACTGGCTCTAAATCAATAACGGACCAATGAACTAGTCTCAATATTTCACTCTGTTATCGTCACATATTTGTTAATAAAATGTGTGGATTTGAAGGTAAAATTTTAATAAGTTTAGATAATATGATTTTTTTCTATAATCCTATATCGACAATTTCTAGGCGTAAACATACCAAGCAGACTGTACACTCTGGGTTCTGACAGTCACTATACACATTTTCTTGATAGATATATGAAGGGGAGAGAACATATTTTGCTTCTAGTAGGAAAAAGTTTAAAGAATGTTTCAAACTGAACCTCGCATTAAAATGTTATTAACTTTTGTCATAACAGGTTATTTTTCAAAAATATGAATATCTCGGGTTTTATTGGTCGGATTTTAAAAATCAAAAGCTATAATTAATTGTTTCAACGAAATTTAATAGTATATTCTAATCTATTGGAAGAGAACCTAGATTTTTAGAATATACGAATTTTTAGAGCGATTCTACTTTGAAGCCCCCCTTTTAATGTTTTTCTTGAATAACTTGAAATCCACGCCCTCTAGCGAAAAAGTGTCTATATACAATATGAAACTACATGAAATTTCCTACAAATAAGTTCCTATTCATTTTTTTCTAGGATCAACAGTTTTACCATTTTTTTTTCCATCTATTCTAGTGGTTAAAAAATTATCAATTTTTTTTTGTAGGTTTAGAATGTCACGAAACGTGAAAATTTTAAATTTGAGTGGAAACATTTTTTTCTTCGTTATGTATTCCCATTAGACCTATATAGTTTCCAGTGAAAGTTTAACCATTCTTTCGGTGGCAGTAGCGTCAGCTATCTACTGAATTTGACTGTTCTCCGTCAAGTCGTTTTTTTAAGTTAATGCACCAACAGACAGACAGACAGACAGACAGAAATTGAAAATCCTATATTTTCGTAATTTACATGATCTGAAACATGAAAATCCGAAAAAATCTCGGAGGGTGACTTTTTCTCGGATAAAATACTTCCCTTCAGTATGCGATTTTTTCACCCTCTGTATCGCGTAAAGTATGATCCTAGAAAAAAAAATAATAGGAACTTATTTGTTCGAAATTTCATGTATTTTAATATTTTATATAAACACTTCTTCGCCAGAGGGCGTGGGTTTCGAGTTGTTATTTCAGAGAAATGTGAAAGAAGAACCTTTAAACTAGCCCCCCCCTCCCCGCAGTCCATCCACTGGTCAGGACTTTTAGCATGTTGTTCTGGGCACTCCCATCAACAACTATACAGAAAATGGCAACTACACGAATTATTTCCCCTATTTTTCCTTCGTTAATTTGACTATAGGTACTTTTTCATTATCATGATACCTAGCGATTAAAAAAATACAGCCTTCTACCTTCTGGCACCTGATATAACATCATCAACATTGATAACATATTTAGGTAATCACAAATTGCTTTTAAGTGTTGTGTAATTGTTTCATTTAGCTTAATGTGAATTAATGATATTTTTCTCGTAGTTTATTTGTGGTCATCATTTAAATGAAAAAAATAAATTCTCACTTTTTAACTTTAGCGAATAAACCCAGCTGACAACTAAATAATGTAACGTAATCTACTCCACTTAAAATTCACTTAACTTAAAAGTGTCGGCTATTTTTCACGTTAAAAACGCCCAGGAAAGTTAACAACCTACTCAACACAATCTCCACCTCTCTTCAACTCGCAAGTTGTCTGGTTTTTCCTTGTTTTTCAAACAACGAGGTAATTTTTCATTTGCAGTGTGTAACCGCTAGAAAATTACCACTTAGGACCACTTTTATCAAATCCTACCAGAGGGTTTTAGAGTTTTTAGAGGATTCCAACCCCTAGCGGTTTCATATTAAGGGTTGTTTTGCGTTATTTTATATTGGGGTAGAAGAATAATTTATCTGAAATATGTTAAAAGGGTTATGGAATATGTTTTTATACCTATTTTCAGTGGCAAATATGATAATTCTATTTATAATTTTTAACCCCATACTTACCTTAAAAGTTCAGTTTCATAGTTAGTAATATTGATGATTCCAAATAAATAAATATTTGTAGTACGACTTACGTTTTAAATTAATTAACATTTAGATATATAACGATAATTTTACAACGTCCAATTGTATATCGGATTTCATTGAAAATAATATGGAATAATTTTTTTGTTCAAATTTAATGAAAAACTTTTTTCGATTAACAATAATAATAATAATAATTATTATTATTATTGTTATTATTATTTACCATCCTCAATGATACAATCTGTATATATGTCAAGCCATAGAATAAATAGAGAAAAAGCGTGTACCTAAATAATTACATAACAACACACTCTTCAACTTGTGGACTGTGGATGTCAGACTGATATTTTCAATATAGACGGATGTATAGTTTTTAAGCGATCAATATTAAAAATAAGGACATATATACGCTATCAATTATGATTAAGACCACTCAGAAACCCTTGTAGTAGAAACTGAACAAGCTTTAAGAGGTGTTGATAGCGCACATGTATTAAAGACAAAAATATCCAATAATTTAAATAAACATAAAAATACAAGATCAAATCATTTAGACGCTTTAACTGTTAAATCCATTAGGAACAAACTTAAAGATAATGGCTTAACCCTAACAAAAGCAGATAAATTAAATACAACTGTGTTTATCCCTAAAAAAAATTATGATGACAATATGCAAGACTCTACCGCTAACTTTCAAACCTAACCACTTTTTATCTGAAAACAATAGTTTATTTAACAGCTCCGAAAAATATAAATTAATCTGAATGAACCCTCGCGCACCAAAACTTTACGGGCTAATTAGAAATCATAAAGAGAATACTCCTATAAGACCCGTCGTATCATGTCAATAGTCCTACTTAGGTACAATAGAAATAAAGTAAACACGATTTTTAAAAACATAACAAATTTGCAACCTGAATATATCAAAAATAATTCAATTGAACCTTCTGAAACATTGTCAAATCGCGATATTCCAGAAAACGTAGTGTTGGTATCTTTCGATGTTTCAAACATGTTTTCAAATATTCCTGCCTAAGAATGTAAATCACTTTATTATTCAGAAAAATGAATTAATGTTAGCCTTAGATCTCTATCTTAATCAAAATTGCCAATATAATAACATAACATAACATAACATAACATATGTTTTACTCAAGATGCAGATTTGGCAATGGGCTCTCCTTTGAGTCCTCTTTTAGCAAATATCTTTATGTCACATATAGAAAATAAAATATTGAAATCACAGCTAGGCACAAATCATATAAAATTTTGGTACAGATATGTGGATAATGTAATAGCCTGCTTCACAGGTACACAAATACAATTAAATACATTCCTAAATTTTATTAACCGTATCCATCCCAATATCAAAATCACAGTCGAGGCAGAGAAAGATAGCAAAATAAACTTTCTGAACCTAACGTTCCTACGCGACAAGAATAAAATAAATTTTGGAATTTTTCTGAAACCCACATTTACAGATACCACTATTCCAAATTCCTCATTCAGTCCCAATGCACATAAATTAGCAACTTACAATTCAATGATACATAGGGCTTTGTTCTTACCTCTCTCACAAAACACCTTAGAAAAAGGATTATTTAAAAGTCATAAAAACAATAGCAATTAACAACGAGTTCCAAGAAATAACAATACAAAATTTAATTAATAAAAAGCAGTACAAATTAATCTGTAACGGCATCTATCCCTATATTAAAGAACGCGAGGGTGTTGACATATTTCGGTAACATTTCACAGGAAATTGCAGACATATTGTCACATGTCACATCATAGTCTTAAGTTTGCCTTTAAACCACAAACAGATGTGTCAATTATATAATGCAAAAGATAAAATAGAGAAATTCAAAACTCAGGAGTTTATAAATTGTCATGTTCGGACTGTAATGCCTTCTATATAGGTCCAGCTGGTCTGCCCTTTGAAGCACGATACCAAGAACATCTACGCTCTTTTAGATTCCAAAAAACAGACTCCACTTTTCAAATCATTTGTTAGAATCAAATCATCATTTTCCAAATATAAATACTCTTGATATATTACACGTTCAAAATAAACGTTTTAAATTAAATTTATTAGAATCATTAAAAATTTTCAAATCAAACAATGCCCCAGATAATTACTTACTTAATGACCAGTTGGACCTATATAGCACACCCCTCTTTAATATATTTAATTCATAATCCTTTAATACCTTTATTACTTTCTATCTAGTTCTAATAATTTTAGTTCTATTTATTTTGAATCCCCTACACCGTAGTAATAAAACTAAGTAAATAATGTAAATTATAAATCGCTTTGGTTTTCTCTTGTGGTCATTCATTTACTTGAGTCTCTTTGAAGATGATACGTTGAAGTATCGAAACTATACTAGCGTTAAGTTACAGTAAAATACAGTGGTAGAAACAAAATAAGTGTTTCAATAAATCATTATAATCGACTACCACAAAGTAACGGCTAAATTCATCAATTTAATAATATATACCTATAAAGTGTGTTGAAAAAATATTATTAATCGACACCTTTAGAATGCCCGTTGAGGAAGGTTGCATCGTATTAGGTTCAAAGGTGCTTGAGCTAGAGGCCGTTAAAAAAACAAATTTTTCAACAAAAAATAATTTCTATCTGCAAACGGACTCAAATGAAAAAAATATATTTTTTTCTATTACAATAGTAAATTGTACTAGTTTGAATCGATTTTGCAACAAATTAAAGTAAAAAATATAAAGTGTTTGCCTTATTAAATAAGTAATTCGTTGTAGTCAATTACAACTAGTACAGTGCATTATTTTGAACAAAAAAATCAAGAATAATTTTTATTTCATTTCATGATTCGTTTTACAGATAAAAATTATTTTTAGTTAAAAAAATTGTTACTTTGACGGCCCCTATCTCAAACATCTTTGAACCAAATGACGTGATCTTGTACAAAGGGGTTACTAAAGTTACTGATTAAGAATATGTAATTAGTATTTTTCTAAAGAAATCGCTAACACTTTTTTTGAAAGTCGACCCCCTTCTTCCATTCTAGAATTGAATGCCTCTGACTAAATCCAAATGTGGTTACGCCTAAAGACGCCTAAAGTTTCTTCAAAGCACTTTTTTCCATTACCAGTATTTTTTGTAAATGTCAACTTAGATGGTTAATCACTTCCCGGCGCATGGTACATGAAACTAAAAAGGAGTATATCCAACCTGGGTTTAGAACTCGGGTCCCTAGATTTCGAATAAATAACTTAGCCACTAGACCACCATTCTCTTATACAAACACATGAATGCTTGGATAAAATGGTTGGAAATATTATTTCGACATTCGATATATCATTATTTATATAATATATAATTAAATGCTAAGCAATTATATTTAAGAAGATTCCTGTTCAATTACAAAGAAGATTTTGAACTTTTGTTTAGTGATCAATTTTGTTAAAAGGTAATAAGGTTCCTCCCCTAGCTAACACGAAGTTACCATCGACATTTCCATGCAATTGGGCTTCTCTTTCTTATGTTATCGTGCTTACAAGAGAAGTGACGGACGGACAGACAACCGAACATTTTGAAACTTCAAAAGCATGCTTCTAAAGTGCAGAACATTTAATAGACATATTTCTGTCAATCACCTCTATGAATCCTTATTTTCATAATGGCAATAACCAGACTGCAAATCGACAGCTATTCGCCATACCATCTGTCTCTCGAGGGCTAGATTACGAATTGCAAGCCTGGCGCGTTAAATGTAAAAATTACATTATATCACAAAACTCTTGGTTTCGATTGTAGCAAACATCAACCAAAATATTTATTTATAATTAAACAAACACTAGAAGTGATCCGGGACGGCTGGTCCAAGGAACTAATATTATACGCACAATACTTATTCGACAATACAACCTGCAGTGTGCATTTTTCGTTTTACGAAAATTTTTTAGAATGCAATTAATTTCAAAGATTTACAGAATATTTTAAAAATTAAATTATTTAGTGAACTACATAGTTTAAATATTGATTATGATTTGCTCATATGCTAGGTCCGATTCATCATTATTTGTTCAAATGCTTTTTTGTTATCTTTACAACTACACTAATCTAGTAGATAATAGGCATATTCCTATTTTCTAAAATTTTCGTAATTTCGTTGAGTGTTACCACTAGTGTACATTATTAAAGCCATTTTAAATTTACAAGCTGCTTTTGTTGTTGAATTGGGAATCTCCAGAGAATAATGCAATTGAATCCAGTGTGGAGTCCCAAAGTAGCAGAGCGCCATCAAATTTGTAGTTTGAATGTTCGTAGACAAGTCTTAAATTTAATTTGAAGACACAGGCGGGTCTGGGTGGTGGAGTTCTGAAGTCAGAAGACAGTCGGTAGTGGAGCACCCGGCCTCCTTGATTTAATTAAACAATTTGTAAAAGCGTGCCTAGAATATATTGACAATTGAAGTCGTTGTAAATACTAGAGAATACAAAGACCCGTTCTGTTTGTACAGCAGTTGACGAGCTTTTCTATTTATGCGATATGTTCAAACGTATTTCTTAGAAGGAGAAAAGCGTCGCGTCGACAATCTAACTATACAGGTACATATTTGTAATAAGTTTTTGTTGATACATCTGCCATTAATTTTTTCTATATTTGTAGAACTTCAGTAATATTATTATGACTTTGAAAGTACTTTACCTTAAGTTTCAGAATCATAATGGGAATAACTGGTTACATAAATAATACAAATAGACGTACGCTACATGTAACGTTTGTAAGACAACACAATTTTTTAATGCTGAAAACTATTAGTGAGAAGGTCAAGTTCGGAACTAAGCAAATTATCGACTTTGCTTTTTGCTTGGATTTATATGTTCTCACAAACGTATTCACATGGTATTGACAAAAAATATAAATTAAAATAACGGAAACAGGAAGAAAATATAGAAGACACAATATCGGATGTGCGTATTTTCTCAGTTGGTAAAATAAAGATTTCCGACTATATTTAAAAAGAGGGAAATATAATGTTATCCTTTTTTTGTTAAAAAAAATGGGAATAAGAATTACCAACGGTAATTGCTATTTGTATAAATATTTTAAAATACTACTTTATTTTAACAGATGTAATAAATACATCCTCTTCGTAGAAGATTGGACCATTTCCGATTCGCTTCAAAAGAGGATTGTCATAGCTTTCTTGCAATACTTGCCCCATACAAGAAAATTATTAAAGTCGCCGCATTCATAAACGCTCGAATAAATAATCAGTGGAGTTGTGACGTCAGATGACTGAGTCCCTCAAGGAACATTCTTCTACTTTAGTATTTGGGACTTCCTGTCACATGTATCTGTATTTCTAAAAGATGTCTCAGGAATCAGTAATATGTTACTGGGAAATAATCCCTACGTCTGTAACATTTACGCCAAAGGATCAGTTAGAGGATCCCTTTTTTCACAAATGACCAGAGATCGGATTTACCTACCGGATTCCAGGGATGGCTTTTACAAATATCATATATTGTATGCAAGTACTGAAACATTTTCAAAGTATAAAAACAGTCATGCAACATACTAAATTAATTATATTTCACTTTACAATGTTAATGCGTAACTTAGTTTTATCGAGAAACGTACTGTATTAAATGAAAATTAAATACGTCTTAGATTATTTTAATTGCAGCAGGTATACGGTATAGTACTGGCTGTTTACCTGAAGCCCAATTGCAGGCGAGGAGGTGAGTAATTTAATACGATTACTCACACTCAGTATCTCTCGTACTGTAGATTTATTATGACGTAAGTACTAAAAACGAGAAAATGTCGCATCGTACTAAATCGACGCAAGCTACAGTAAATTTTTGGATTCCCGATATTGCTGATTTACACTTTGATGGTAGAGAACTGTATTGCACTAGATGTGACAAAGCAATTTCGTGGTCGTGCAAAACTAATATTAATTCATATATTCCTTCGGAAAACCATGAACTAGGTGGCTTTACTTACAGCGACACGCAACGTAATTTTAACTTACAGTTAGTGGAATTTATGATAGGATGTAACATACGTTGGTCGAAACTAGACAATCCACTTTTCAGACAATTTTTGGAAAATGTTTTAGTGGCAAATATAGCAATGTTAAGGTGCCTTCTGGGTCTGTACTAAGAAAGAAGTATTTATTTATGGAGTGCGAAAATATTAAACAGAAAATTTCTTCTGAGCTTAATGGGAAGTACATCTGGCTTAACGTGGATCAAGTTTACAAGACTTTTGGGGTGACGAATATGCAGAAAATAAGGACAAGTTCTTATTATTTCTTACCGATGGAGTGAATTATATGAAAGCTGTTGGAAGAATTTTGAAGGAAACATATCGGAATACACTGCATGTAACATGTTTGGCACACGGGCTACATAGGATTGCTGAAACTATTAGGTGCTACCCTAATGTTGATAAATTAATAGCTAGTGCAAATAAAGTTTTTCTTAAAGCACCAAGTCGCATACAATTGTTTCACGAAATTCTACCAAATACTCAATTACCAGAACCCATTACAACACGAACTTGGGGGGAACTTGGCTAAAGGCAGCATCGCACTATTACTGTTATTTTGAAAATGTGAAATACGTAATACAGCAGTTAGATCCAAATGACGCAGTTGATATTTCACAGGCGCAACAGACATTTGAGGATCCAACTGTTCAAGAAAATCCGGAGACCATACATGTTTTTCAAGAGTTCCACGAGCCATACGGGACTTTCAATATCATCCAACATCAGAATTTACTACAGTGGATGCAATAAACGTTGCATTCGATCTTCGTCAATATATTTTTCAATTACAGGCAGATATTGTTGCGAGAGTACAAAGACAATTTCAGACTGTTTAAAAAAAACATCCCGGATTTGTTACGATGACAGGTGTAATAGACCTTTTAAACGGCAAAGAAGTAGACTTTGCTACACCGGGCATGAATGTGGTGTCTTTGCGAAAATTGAAATATTTTAAGTATGCCCCAGTTACATCTGTCGACGTAGAGCGTCCCTTCTCGCAATATAAAGGGATAACGAAAGATGCCGACGTTCAACTCCAACATTTAGAACAGATATTAGAAATATATTTTTATTCTTGTAATCGGCATTGAAAAGTACGTGTATATGGTAAATCATTGTTAAGTATATCTCCAGTTCTCATCGAGTAAGTGTTCATAATAAATTAACTCTATCATCTTCGGATAATATGGAATTGGCGAAAAAAATTTCAAAGTAAGATATTGTTTCATACATGTATGCAAATCTTTATGCGCTGACACATAACCACCTAAAGCCAACCCTGGTTTTACCACGTATCCGATTAGTATTTCCGATCTTTGATTTTTCACAGCTGTTATCCATTAAGTGCTATGCGTATATCATAATTCATTTGTTAAATATTTTCATATGCGAAAGCTGCTAATTTTAATAGAAAAGTTTGAAATAAAAATGTTGTTTCCAATTATTGTGTTTCTATCGATATACCTGGTATCTATTTTGAGAGACAACAAAGTTCTCGCTTGCTACACTCACTCTTGCAAATTCTCACATTTTAAAGTCTTAAAAAAATCATATTTCATATCCCATTATCTAATATTTTACCGCTGTTACTAAATATGTAGTGATGTTACGGTAAAAGAATTGAAACCAATTCATGGTTCCGTATTTGAGGTAGAGGGAATTAAATGAAAATATTATTGTCCTCCTATTTTATTTTTTATTGTTTGTCCAAGATATGTCAGTAACGAAACAAATGCGAAAATGTTGTAATATAATTAATAATTAAACTACAGTTCCACTAGATATGGGAGATATGACACGTCATGTCACAATTATATTTTTCTCGATTATTTATCCACTTATATATGTTTAAATAAACAGCTGAATATATTTATAATCAATCCATATCGATAAAATAATTTGTCTTACATAATCTATCGCAAGATGAATCCGAATATAATCCAAGAGGGGACGGTAATAAGTTTTACGTCATCGAGAACAAGCACATACAGGTCAAATCACGCGCCAAGCGACAACATTATTTCAGCGGTTGGATAAACTAAGTACAAAAACTACAAAATCAAATATGCCACAGACTTACTTTCGGAGTACATAATATAAATTATATCACTCATATCCATCTGCTTTGCCTTAGAAGTACCTACGCTAAAAGAAAATTTACTTTATGACCATCTGCCACATTTAATTTTGCGACTCACCTCATGGCTGCTTTCAAATGTAAAAGGGGACCTCCGTTGCATTTTTCCTGTTTAATGTACTCAACTAATTTCACCACCATGTCTCTGGTTACTGCATTCGGTCTTTTGCCGAGCATTTTGATATTAGTTTCTCTACAAACATTAAAACAAAAGTACTCACAAATTATTTACACAACAATTTACATAATTATAGTAAACTTAAAACACCAAAGTAAAAAACATTACAAACCTATACAAATAATGAGAGGAAATGTAAAATCATTAAATTTGACAAATGCGCCAACTGCACCCTACTTAACTGACAGAATGCTGAACGTTGCTTGCGGCTGCAACAAGCGGTTATATTATTCATCTCTGAAACGCATCGTTACACTTGGAACTGCTGTCGTAGCCCCATTACACGCGATTTTCTGTTATTTACATTGTAATACGCTACTATTTAAGCTGATCGGACTATACGTGTATTGGAAATGAAGTATACACCTTCCTCAAAATCAGTTTTAAGGGTTGTCATATTCTACCTGGTCGCAGCGATGGCCAAACTTCTTTTTAAGATTTTCAAAATATTTTTTTAATTTTTAAAAAATTTTTGCGAGTATTTTGAATGTAAGAGTACCTTTTTGTAGAAAAGCAAATTCTCTACAGAGAAGGTCTCACGACATTTACTAAAAATTATTGGTACAGATTTTTAGTGCAAAATGTTCGCAATTGTTTCTCTTGTCATTTTGTGTTGATTTATTTCCATTTTTTGTCATTATTTGTATGTCATGAAGACAAAACAATTGCATTTCAAATAAATGATCAATTAATCAACTGATACTTAAAGACAGTCAGCAGTTTGCATTTTGGTAGTAAAACGGAGAATGCCTGGTGAATGTTTAACATTGCAAGAAAAAATTGAAATAATAAAAGTATTTGGAGGCAATATTCGAACTAGTGGAGAGGTAGCCCAAGAATTTGTCACACGCCATCCGCTTCGCTCCCCTGTTCAAAATGCAGCGGAGCTGCCGTAAAAAGATTACTTAATGCCGTTGGTTGTGTAGCAAAAAAAAATTAGGAAACCCCACCACGCAGAAATCAGTAGAACCCACAAGACGGTAATATTTTGGGGGAAAACCGTGAAAAATCTAGAGCTAGTCTAAGGTATTTGTTATTAGGAATAAATCTTTCAAAAGATCACGAAAGAAGATGCTTTATTTATTATAAAATAAAGCCTTCAAGACAAAATTCCTGCATGCTTTGATGGAAGGCGATGAGAATAAAAGAAGAGATTACTGTTATTGGGCCCAGGGAATCTTTTTATACAACCAAAACTTCTTAAATAATATTATATTTACTGACAATGAGGCCACATTCAGCACCAATAAGACAGTGTCTTCTCAAAATGCTGATATTGGGCTACAGAAAATCCTCATTGGGCCATAAAAATCAATATTCTCAGAACAACTTTAAACGCAGCTCGATTGGTACATCTACAATCTTTTTGATAATGACTTGTTGGAAGCAATTAAAAGTTAGATAGAAAATGTATTTCCAATTAGAGGGAGCATTGATTCATAATTATAGGATTGAAAGAACATTGACAAATGCGTCCAGATGGATAGTGGGCTCACAAAAAAGAATACATCTGATAGAATTTAATTTCTTTATTTTAATTTTAAATTATTCTCTGTTTATATAAATGACATGAAATTGCCTTTGCTAAGTGCAATTACGCTGAATATCGATACACGAGTTAAATACCGCGTAGACCCAGTAGGCCACATCTACACACTGCTCAAGGTAAAAACCTCAAAGGATGTAATTTCTGTCTATCGTTCTGCCATAAATTATTTATTTATCTCTAAAAATAACGAGAAAACGAGAGTGTATTCATATTAAGTGAGACACACTGTATATACGTCGCTGCTAGTTTTTCAGTTATTTAAGCATTTATATCTTGATTTTTTAGAAAACAGCAAGATATTTTTTCTGTAGAGAATTACTTTTCTGCAAAATAGTATTCCTATATTCTTCTAGTAGAGTTCAAAACGAGATCTATCTCGACTTCCGTGGAACATTGAAAGGTAAAAATGTGTTGATTACGTTGTTGCATAATATTTGGCTTGTATATACACCCCCTAAATTCGTCTGGCGATATCGGTGTCCAAACAACCCCCAGGGGTGAAAAAGCGAAAAAACTAGAAAATTAGATTTTTCCCTAATCTTTCTAACAGTTTTCAAATTTTTGTTCTATTATGTATAATAAAAAAGTTATAGCAAATTATATGTGAAGAAATTGCATTAGTTGAAACGGATAATGGTTGTTATAGACCTATGTAACTTCCTTATTATGCATATATTCATTTTACTATTTTCGCAAATTCATTACACTCCTGACTGTAGGTAGACGAACGAAAATTTTAGAAAATTGATAAGAATAAAAGTTGTAGCCTGTACTATCTAGATTATAACCGTTTTTTGATTTTTATATTCCGCTTATAAATAAGAAAGTTATAAAAGAAATACTAACCTGTTGACAGAATTCCGGCAACACCCCTGTTGCAGCTATCGCAAGATCTGTCTATTTCCCTCTCTCTCTCACTCGCTGCTCGCATAGTCGTAAAAGTATTGCCATTTAAATTTATTCATTAGAAATTAGCCTGGATAATGTGATACAACATAACAATAATTTAGGACGTAATTGTCCTAACAAAAATAAGTTAAAAATACATTAACGATACTAATGACCTAAATTACATAGTTTTTAAAATATAAAATAATGAATTTTTTAAGAAAAGCTACTTTTATAATTAATAATTATTTACCCACACCCTTTACTTGTATTAATAATAATAATACAGAAGGCGTGTGAAATGCCACAATAATAATAAGACACATTGATTATTTATAAACCAATTATGAATAATACTAAACAAATAAAATTGATGTTGAAATTATTACAATTTTCATATTAATTGAAAAATGCACATTATAATAAAATACAAAAGTAATGATCTCAGAAATCATCATTTTGCTAATATAATTCATCGTCCGTTTCTTCATCTACAACTGTAATTTTGTCTGTGTATCAATTTATATTTTTTGCACTGGATGAGCACCCTGAAATGACATTTATTAAAAAACGTCGTTTAAACGATTTGCAATACTTTCACCTGTTTTACAATAACAAAATGACATTTCTGCAGTCAGAGTTGGCATTTGGCGATTTATTTGTCCATATAGGTAAATAAGAATTATCTTCATTTATTCTCCACCCGTACTCCAAAGGATTCGGCATATTAATAACTGGGTTTAAAGCACTGCTTCATATAATAAATTTGGAAAATGCTCTCAAACAGTGTTGATTCAAGGCGTCACTTATAGGGGGGCAATTTGTCTATACTGAATTGAGATATTGAGATGTCATCTTCGCCCTCAAATCATTAATATTATCGCAATTATTAAGAGAGTACAGTAACATGCAAAACTTTTCCAACTCCTTAAATTTTGTTACCTACTTCTAAAGAAACATACTTTTCACATGACCGCGATAGCAGACGGCAATTTGTTTCAAAGATTTTCCGCGAATAATATATTTTATTTTAAAATGTTATCAATATTGATAGAATTTATATATCTACTATTTTCATTTGTGCTGTCTGCGTGTAAACATTGACGTCAAGACTTTATATAAAATGAAGTAAGAGAACCAGTACATCAGTATCCTTACAGCTTATATTATAATGCATTCTGTAAAACCTTCAGATTTGGCTGATATGTGCAACAATATTCTAGTATCTGCCTTTTCATGATTAAAAGATAATAATTTCCTTGAATTAAATGATATTCGACTTTTTATCTGCAATTTAAATTCCGCATTTAATTAATTTTCGGTATTACTTGATGAAGACTCCATATTTCACAATAATGTTATAAATATATAACAATATCTAATTAAACACCACTAAAAACATGTGATGAAACAATATTCTACACAGGAGTATGCATTCATATGTGAGCATATACAGCTTCGCGGGACGAGGTGACGAGCGGGAAGACGTGTTAAAGTGCGAGGGAAAACGACAGAGTAGAGATAGTTGCAACTGGGGGTTGAATTACATTTTTAACAACAGCTAACTATTTTCTTCATAACTCGCTCATTTATAATCCAAAATTAAAACCAAAAAAACTGGTCTAATCCAGATAGTATAGACTACAACTTTTATTCTTGTCAATTTTTTCAAATTTTCGTTCGTCTGCCTACAATCACAAGTGGAATGAATTTACGAAAATAGCAAAATGAATATTTGCGCGATAAGAGAACTATACTAGTTTTTAGGAAACAGTGTACGCTTTAAACAATACACATCTCTTACCTATAAATAGCCATAACTTTGTTACCATATATAATTTACCAAAAATAAAAAATTTGGCAGAAAGTAGAGACAAATATCTAATTTTTCGTTTTTTTCGGTTTTTCACCCCTGGGGGGTGCTTGGACACCGGTATCGCCAGACGAATTTAGGGGGTGTATATACATGTTAGGTACTATATAATAAAGTACTCAGTACATTTTTACCTTTCAATGTTCCACGGAACATGTTTCTAGACGACTTTTTCGTATTCTGAGTCTCTACTATTCCTGAAAATCGCATATTTATTAGAATATGTACAAAAAGTGTAAAAATATTTCAATGTTGTTTATTTTCCACTGTATTTTATTAATAAACTTGAGAATACTATATTTTTTTTGCAAAACGGCAAGAGACCTTTTTTGTGGTGATTTTTCTTTTCTACGCAAGGATTCTTACCGCATATTTATTATGATATTTAAAAAAAATTAAAAAGCTCAAAAAAAAATATTTTGAAAATCTTAAAAATTTAGCATTTCGGCCAGGTAAAACATGGCAACCCTTGTAATTTGTTTACAGGAAAGAGTATGGTTCATTTTTAATACACGTATATGCTTGTTCTCGATGATGATGTGGGACTTTTACGGTTGGCACTTCTACTAACAGTTTCATCAAGAAAGTTAAGCGAGTAGTTTTATCTTTTAAACATTTTCTGTGAAAAGCGCATGTCGAAGCCCCTGCAAGGATGCTGGAAAAATCAGCAACCTACTGAAGGGACTTTGTATCATCGCTGTAATGTGTTCTTTGAGGCGATATTCTTAAGTCAACTAACGTAATATTTAAATTTGTATTATTCAGCGTTTAAGTAAAACCAAGAATTTGCTTATAGTTTATTTCGCAGAAATTTCGAATAATTTAATGAAGAGGAGTTGAAAAACTTTAGTAATTTAATATATTCGTTGAATATTATTACATGGCAGGCATCTCCAGCCACCATACAGGAGCATAATTTTCTTAGTTTTGCGAAAGTTGAAGGAACGTAATTTTACTTTGAGCAACACTTAATACGATCGCTCAGCAAAATTTTCCTTAACAATATGCCAAGAAATAAACAAGAACTCACTCTTACTTTGTACGACTAACTTTGCTCCTACAATGAAATGCATGGCAGCAAAATACGTAGCTAAAATGGCGGTCCCATCTATCTTATTTTAACTGTTCTTCAACTTGATAAATTTTACAACAAAACTTCTGTCTCTATCACTTCCCAATTTCCTTCATGAATGTTGTCTCTATTCATTATAGAGGACGTAGAGAAATACAGTGTTAATTTTGTTTTACGAACAGGGATAATTTATATTAGTGAACACCTTTGGCGAAGAGAAAGGAGTTCATAATGTCAAAGCAAAGTTTCATTTTGTTCAGCAGCGAAATATATAAGGATCTTAAAAGCACGCGTCGCGAAATTTATTGGAGTGGAAACCATTTAAGTTAAAAGCGAGCAAGACTAACTGCTCTGTGATGAGCCTGATGGTTATAATTTTCACTAATTTATCATTAATAAGATGTTATTGAAGCTAAAAATCTATCTAATAAGAAAGGGTAGCAGGGCGTAAACAGGTCGTGTTATTGGAAGTTTAGGAACGTTAGAGGGATATTTTCATGTTATACGATTTGATGCATATAATATTCTTTTAAATAATAATGAATTATTTCTGAATATCTATCAGTTATTTGATAAAAATACGACTAAATGTTATTTTTAGGGGAATAGAGGAAATAAATTATAATCTGTTGCCGGTTGGAGATTATACGCGAAAGATGATTAGGTCTCAGAAGCGAAAGAGTTTCCAACTTGCAAGTGGTTATAGTACTACCTAATGGTGGCCTTAACTTTAACCTGACGAGGCTATGTCAAAGTTATTTATTGTATGATTTGTTTTTTTTCGTAGAAACTGCTAATAATAATCATAGAAATAAAATTGTAAAGAAATCCATTTCATAACTAATTGAACTCAGATATCAAAAAAAGTTATCTTTTGCGTATTTTCCATGCATTTGGGAACACATTATCTAGATATTCTCTTACAATCAATTGCCAGTGCGCGGGACAGCCGTCATTTTGAAAAAGTATAGGGGTATGCGTGGATTGGGCGGGATGGCCATATTCAATGGCCTCCACGTTCCCCAGACCTAACTCCGCTGGTTTTTTATGTCTGGGGACGTGCCAAAGAGCTCGTTTACGCGACGGAGGTTGCGACTAGGGAGGAACTTGTCCAACGCATAGAAACGGCTTTCGGTATAATTAGGGAGGAAATACGACATCATACAACAACTGTCGAAATACGAAGCAGGTGTCGGGCATGCATTCGCAACAGAGGCTAACACTTTGAGCAAGATTTTTAAATTTTTTTAATAAATGATAAAAATATAATTGCTTCTTTATTTCAAGTAAAACCTATAAACAGAAAGAGATAGAAGAAGGCTTTTACTTCACAAGAGTGAGATACTAGATTTTACCTGTTTCCCATGCATAATTTAAGCAAAAATAATTTTTTATACAGAATTTTGAATATTAGCCATATGTGACCCGATTCAGTAATTATAGACTAGACTAGAGAGTTTTTGAGGGAGTTGGAAGATCTGGGTCGCCCTGAGTTTTTTTTATAGCCATATAAAGTCTAAGTTTAAATTTAAATTTTACCTATTTATGAAACTTTGCAAGTGATTAAAAAAACAACTAGATGACGAATGCAAGTAATTTTGGATTTAAAAGAACCCTTCAACAATACACATCAAAATAAAAATGAAATTCGCAGTCTACGCCTAATACTTTGTTTATAATTTGAATTTAAATGTAGAATTTGGGATTTTTTTCATTAAAAAGATAAAAAGTCGATATAAAAAATCCCGCAGGGCAAGGGAAGTGTTAAGGAGCCTGAAAGGATAGCTGATAACCCTTGCTGTCGGCCATTTCAATTTGGCACACGATGCACCAAACACCCTGTATATGTGTGTATACAGTTTCTTATAATGACTATAATTTCTATTAGATTTGATATGTTTCAAATCTTACATATGTGACATGACAGAACATTCCTTATTGAAATTGGACCAGACTTGTCACACAGGGTAAGAACCAGAGATGTGTAAACTGCAATGCTCCATATGAACTACGTTTTATTACAATCAGGGGAGAATACTACATAGTTTTTGAATAAGCACAGGATACAAGGCTGTACAAGATATCGAAGTTTAATATACAGTATTTTGCTCAAATTCGAACGAACTTCGCATAGATTAACTGGTATATAGATTTCAATTGAAAATGAAATTAAGATATTTTTAATGACGAATGGAGTGTGAAAGTTGCAATCGAGCGTTGCTGACTGTGTATATGTACTGAGATATATTTTTATAATTAGCAAGTAAAATAAAGCAAAAAAGTAAAATAATAGTAGAATTAAAGAAAGACCAAACTAGAAATAGGAAATTTAGAATGTAGTTGTTTTAACTAGTAAAATAATGAACAATAAATTAACAAAAATGCTAAAATATATAAAGAAATAACAAAAGCCAGCCAATCTTAGAGAATTTATTAAAAGTACAAATACATTACTAAAAAGACACATAAAATGTAAAGTATGCAGCTCAATTACAGCAATTCTCAAAGTTTGAAGTAAAGTCAAATAATCGCTTACAAAATCATTGTAACATCACAAAATCAGGTTAGGGGCACAAGTTCAATTCATCTGCTGTATAAGTATTCAAATCTAAGGCTGAAGAAGAAAAAATACCCAAGTGCGACAAAACCGGGTCGCACGACAGTGTTTGTGGTAAGTTGAAAAGGACGAAACAGACTGAAATGAGATTTACCTTGAAATAAGCTGGAGGACATCAGGAAAAAGCTTAAAATATCAAAATTCTCCATAACAGTTCAACTAAAAGTGGAAATAAGAGAACTTTGGAAAATCAAGATCAAAATTTATCAGGCAACTTGAAATCAAGACAGATGTCAGAGGCTGGCGTTAAGGAATGCCAACATAATTTCTTGAATTAATGACAGTGTCTGGAAACTGCAACAAGCATGCTAGGAAAATGAAAAGTTTCTTGATTCTAGGAACGGACGTGAAAAAACAGAAGATATCAACGAGTTGGAGGCGGTGGTTTTTCAGAGAAAGAAGAAATTTAATAGGAAAACTGAATGAAAATAATCCAATTGGAAGGAGAAGTTTACTAATCAAGCAAGTTATTATACAAGAAGTATAACTAATCTGATAATATTTAACAAACCAGACTGTTCTCCGCAATATATCAGCAAATATCCAAAGGAGACACTAATATTCAACTGAAGCGCAAAGTAAGAATTTAAAACAATTAATAAGAACAATTCATAAGAAATTCAACAGCAAAAGTTATAAAAGTAACCTAAAAACAATAATAAATTTGAGTGACAAACAGTATATTGTAAACAAGATTTCCCCTATGCAATGGACCATATTGTAATTAATTTGGCTGGAAATAGGGAATTCGGGACATAATAGTAAGTTGTGAACTATTCCAATGATATTTAATGAAATATTTCTATAAATAAATAATGTTATAACAATTTCAAATAAAATTCATCTCATTCACAAGCACAGGGAATAGCTTACGCAACCAACAATACAATAAACGTGACAATTCAGTTGCGTAACAAATTAAGTTTTTCATTAATGAAAAAACATTAGACTCATAAAACATAGTGTAAAAAAAATATTACAAGCAAAGATTTATAAGCAACCTACAGAACCCTGAGATGAGTGCTTGACTGAGATAGGCAACGTTAAAAATAGGCTAAAACTTACAAAAAATAGCAGTATTACACCCATTTCTAAGAGTTAAGTAAATATAAAATAAGGTAGGCAAAGGCAATTTGTTATATTTATCAAATTAGAGAGTAAGGACAAATGTACAAAATACAAAAATATCTGTATATGTAATTTTCTAATGTGTGTCTCTCTTTCCACGCCTTCTAGAACCTTCACGTTCATATACAGACTTAGAGTTTATACTATACGTCCCGTACTCTATAGTACGCGACATAATCTAACAGAGCTGGAATTTCTATTTTTCCCTCGGGAGGAGAAATATTGAGATCTTTCTAAAAATACATGTTAACCCTTATAAGGCATCCAGTCCCTGGAAGAAAATATTAGTTTGGAATGCATGCATTGGCTTTTTTTTCTTGAATTAATTTTAGAGGCATGGTAATGGCAAGTGCTCACATTGATGAAGTCATTCATCATCACGAAACCTGATAATATACTTGTAGTGAAAAATATGCTAAGTAGTCAATCTAAAGGAAATAATGTTTTGAAATATAATATATTACATGTAGAGTGGCCTTGTTAAAAAATAATTAATTTTAAGACGACGGAAAAAAATAATATTTGACGTGTAGTTATCCCTAAAGAAAAATATAGATCAATTGGAAACAAATCACATCATTAGGTATGTGTTTCACTGCTTTATATGGTGTTTTATCGATAACTTCTTAAATTATGGTCATTTCGCATATGGATCGATGAAAATAGAATTACTAATAGTATTTTATTGTCAATTTTTGATATTTTTGCATTGCAAATCTATAGAAATAAGTCTATTGGAGTTAGATGGAGTCAATTTGGGCACCACTGTTTTCTGTGGTGTTTTATCAATAATTCTTTTAATTAATGCGATTGCAAACATGGATAAATTAATATTGATCAGTTAAGATCAAGTTGGATCAGTTTATGCTTATTTTTTAGCTTTCCATGGAGTTTTATCGATAATTCTTGATGCCATCATCGTACTTTTCCAATATATTAGGCACATCGCAGAAGTCAAAAAACAGGTATACCCGTTTTGCTGGATCTCCTCGATGCTAGAAGATTCCACAATATCCCCAATTCGTCGGCCTTTCGACGTATCGCGAAACCTGTTATTGAATTAGATAATTTAGTACAGCAGGGAAATATATAGTGGGGACTTTGCCCTATCGCGAAACCTGTGTTTTCAATACAAGAATTTAGTTCAGCAGGAAAATACTTTTTGTCCAGACGTGTTCTTTGTCTTGCGAAGAAGACAGTTTCCTGCAAGCGTCTTCCTGAAGTGGATTTTATTATGATTAAGGTCAAACCTTGGAATAAAGTATATATCCTTAAAGTGAATTCTGTCACGGGCTGTGGAGTTTTATGTAGCCAAGGCATGTAATGAGGTTAAAGTGAAGGACTTGTATCAAGAGGGGTAGCAAGGTATGATCCTGAAAGGATCTTAAATAGTATTTCTAAAAATCATAGTATACCCAGAAAGTCTTAAGCAGCTAAGCAGTTTTTTTCCCCTTGCTTTTGCTTGTAAGTTATTGAACATCTTAATCCATCTAATGTTGCCTGTTTGTTCATGGTTATTATTTTATTATCCTTTATTTGTAAAGTTCAATTTTAGTCTAGGAAATGGCGTGCAATTCGACGTCGAAAAGTTACCATCTGCCAGTCGGTAATCGAAGAAAGCGCATAATTACAAAACTTTTTTCTCTCTGGAAATTTTTGGTATAGTGGGAGAATATGGAGGGTGGACATTTTTTTAATTCCATATACTGCGCACCGACCGGAAGTTTCGTCTACCAGTGTAACTGGGGTATGTGGAGTACATATACTAACTACCTATGCGGACAGATATCGGTAAAAATTCGTCAAAAGAAATGTTGGTTTAAAGAAAAATGAGAATATGGAGAGGGGACATTTTTTTAAACAAATTTACACCGATATCTGTCCACATGGGTAGTTAGTGTATGTACCGCACATATCTCAATTACATTGGCAGATGAAATTTCTGGGTTGGTGCACGGTAGAGGGAATTTAAAAAAAATTGTCCCACCCTCTATATTCTCCCACCGTACCAAAAATGTTCAGACAGAAAAAGTTTTGTCATATGCTCTTCGATTACTGACTGGCAGACGGCAACTTTTCGTCGTCGAATTGCACGCCGTTTCCCTAACTGTTTTATAATATTATAATTGTTCTTCCATACATATTTATATTTTTGTTTCAAATTATCTGTTTTCGTAATTTCGTCTGGACTATTCGTCTACCTAATGTTTACCAACTCCTTTACCATTTCCTTTAAATTAAAATGTTTGTAATAAGTGTTAATTATTCAGTAGTAGTTTGAAAGTAACAAGAAACCGACTTGTGTTTGATCTTGGTCTGTCTTTAACTCTTTTAGTTGGTACGTTTTCTCTAGAACAGTTGAAGATATTGACTTGAAATCTGGTATATGTATGTGTCCTAACGGGATCTGAAACTAGATTATATTTTTAGCTCACTTCTGTGAAAGGTTGCGAGGTAAATAAGTAAAGCAAGCTGACAGGAGCCAGAAACTTAGAATTTGGTGTATATACTAGAAACTAAGGCCTTAAACTTTTTTAGTATCTCCCCCATCACCACTAACTACCTTCACTCCATTATTAAAGGAGTTAATAGAATAAAATTGAAAAGGTAATCACTCAAACTTTGGTACACGTATGTATTGTAACAACAAATGAAGAGTGCGGGCTAAAAGGGATGTGGATAAAAAAATGTTAGTTTGGAAAAAACGTATTTTAAAACGTAGAATCCCATATTTTTTAAACCATATATTACCGACTTTGTTCAAATTTTCCGTGAAGACTTTGTGTATTTATTTCTAGACAGACCACTAATTAATTATATTGTTTCAACATAGAGTACAGAATGAAATTGAAAAGGGGTTATGCACGTTTAGACAGGGGAAAGGCATATAGGTCCACATAGTAATGTTATGAAATAGTAGGCACTGACTTGCTTAACTTCTTATAACTCGTGATTCTTATCTCTTTTACCTTGTACAGTTGGGAAACTCTAGATGTCTGGCTATTCTCTAGCATATTTATCTCAAAAATCAATTTTTGGACCCTCATCCTTTTTAGCCTGTACCCTTCGAATTATACTAGATTATATTTTGAGATGATTCCGTTGAAGGGTTGGAGGGTAACTGGCGTGAATAGGAGAAATTAAGTAAAGCAAGCTAGTAAGATTGCAGAAATTTGGGATTTGGTCTACATACTAGAAACCAAGGCCTCAATTTTCTTATCACATTTTACCAGTAAAAGTTCTCAAAAAATTGTTGGATATCAGCGACACCCATTACCAATTCGACGCCGACGACTTCAAATATTAAAGTTCTTTGAGCAATTATTTCCACTTAATAGAGTGAAAATATAGCATCAAGATAATTATACTGATACTGTCTTGTTTAAAGGAACTTTAATAAAAAATCTGGATGTGAAAGTAGTGATTCCTTAGGCAGCAATTTTTTTAAATTTTACGTAATACTCAATAAAAAGTAAAATAGCCATTTCTGTTTTATTTTTGTCAGTGCGTCAAATGCATTTTTTACAAAGTCAATACTAAGTTTATTTTAGTTTACATTTTACATACTAAGGTACATTATTTTGGGTAAATTTGATATTAAATAATATTATCAGTATTAACACTAGACTAACCAGTAATATCATACATGCAAAAACAAAATATTATCAACTATCTCTCCCTTATATTCTATTATGATTAATGGTAATATCGCAGTCTAAAAACATCCTAACGCGTTAAACATCGTCTTAACTAAAGTCCCTAAGAGACTAATAGGAACATTTGACGTTATCTAGGTAGTAGAAATGCGAGCGCACGTCTTCGAATTTAAATACCCGAGGGAATATAGACTCGATAAGGCACTAGAATTGCACGAATATGACCGAATAAAATATATTATTACCTGAATAGTTTCAGAATAGGAATTTCTATTTTAGACAGTTTCTACATAGTTAATAAACAGTTATGAATAACAAAATCAAAGGAGTCACGAACATTTCCCACCGCCGATTTCAAGATTGTAAAATGAGAAATATATAGCGCCTACAAACTTAACAAGAACAACAATAAATAGATATTATCTTGCAGTTTATGCAGTAGGTAAAGTACTGATAAAACCTAAAGTAAAATGCATTTACGTATGAAGCAGGCAGGATACTTACAACAGGACATTGGACAATGTAATTTATTTCTTTCGATTAATTCTTTTAGTGTGTAGCATCATCTCTGTATGTCTCGGTCAGTCCGTCTGTCACAAGTATTTTTCTCAGATATTCTTTGAAGTAGAAAGTTAAAGGTATAATTAATTATAGATGTGAAGTTCAAAAAGTAGAGTTTTTATTTTGGGGTTTAGTTCGGGTGTTAAATGAGAAGTTAAAAAAAATATGTTCAGGGTCATCTTGTAGGGTGTGAAATGAAAATAGTTAAAGAACGAATTCAAAAATATATATTTCGTTTTTTTTCACATATTTTCCGAAAAAATGCTTCAAAATTAATGCCCCCACCCTACCTCCAAATATATCGCTCAGAAAAATCTGAAGAAAATCATGAACATTGGTACTAAGGTGTAGATTGAACGAAAATTAGCAGGATTGCATTACCTTAGATACTTTTTTAGTAAATGAAAAGAAAACTCGACGACAAACTGTATCTTGCGGTTTGGTACCATATACATGAAACACATATAGATTATCAATAATAATAAAACAACAGATACTTCTAACAATAATAATTAGTAAATCAATAGCTATGTTCTTTGAAATAATATTGGCGTAGTCGTCAATATAACAGTACCTTCCTGCTGCAAATATACTCTACGTGGAAAAGATAGAGAACAATGAATCACCCAAACAAAGACCAGCCATCGGCGTACTATTGTTTCTGTTTATAATTATGAATATTGTCCTGAAGAATAAATTATTAAATTAATTTATTCGTTTATTTCATGTTCTTAATCTTACTATCAATAAGTTTATAATATTTATTATATGAAATAAACGCCAGTTGTTTAATTTATCTAAATATTTTCAGAATAATATTAATAATCATCAATAATTTTATTAAACTACTAGAAACCCTCTAAACTTGGCGATGATGTTTGAATTTGCAGTTGGTAACTGGTTACGGGAGAGATCTACAGAAAGATCACATCGGCAGAGATAAGGACAGAGATTGAATCGAAGCCGATTGAAAAATATGATAAAGAAATCTGAGTCCCTGACTTCTAGTATATACACCAAATCTCTAGTTTCTGTACTTTTACCAGCTTCCTTGGGTCATTTTCCCCTATTTACCTCTACTTATCGCCCACCTCTTCAATGGAATCACCTCAAAATATATTCTAGTTCCGGATGTCGTTATAATACATACGTGTACCAAATTTCACGTGAATATCTTTAATTTTATCAGCCCCTTTAATAAAATGGAGTGGGGATGGCGGAGGGGTTGAAAATTGTTATAAAAAAATATGAGGCTTTGGCTTCTAGTATTTACACCAAATCCAAGTTTCTGTACTCTTACCGCCTTGCTTTACTTATTTTCCCCTATTTACCCCTACTTACCCTACTTACTCTTCACCGGAATCATCACAAAATATAATCTAATTACAGATGTGGTTACAATACATACATGTACCAAATTTCAAGTGAGTATCTCAATTTTATTTTATCAACCCCTTTAATAATGGAGTGGGTGGAGTTGAAAAATATTATAAAAAATCTGAGGCCTTGACTTCTAGTCTATACACCAAATTCCAAGTTTCTGTACTCTTGCCAGCTTGCTTTACTTATTCTTACTTTACTTTAATAATGGAGTGGGGGTGGTGGGGGGAGTTGAAAAATATAATAATAATAATATTAACAATATTAATCTTTACTTCCCAGTTACAAATACTATTAATTAATAACCATACAAGTGATTTAGGAGTGCGTCAAAATCGGAGCTAATATGCATAAACATAATAAATTTTAAAATGTGAAATAAGATACACGTAAAGTTGTATAAAACAAAACACTAATATATTAACTAACTACACAAAAAAATGCATACAAGCATTTTTCTATTAACAAATTCTTTACCCTTTTTTGAAAATAAATAGGCTCTTACAATTTTTCACAGCAGAGGGTAAATGATTTTAAATTTTACAGCCGTTGTAATACACACTTTTTTGATACAATGCTATTGTGACCTGATGTGGAATGAGCTGATCTTTAAATCTTGTTTGATAATTGTGATGTGTTTGGTTTGTAAGAAACGTTGATTTGTTTTTAAAAACATAGCAACAGATTTCGTAAATGTATAAGCAAGGCAGAGTTAATATTTTTAAGGCCTTAAAAGATCATCTGCATGAATTTCGGGGATGCAAACTCCCCATAATCCTAAAGACACACTTTTGAAGAATAAATTCCCGACTAACATAAGTAGTACTCAATCCCCACAACATAATTCCATAACGTAGATAAGAATGTATGTTGGTATAACAGAATGTCATTAGAGAATCTTCGGTCGAACATAACACCCAATATTTTAGCAGAATCTTTATTAGAAATTCGTCGTTAAAGTTCTGCTCGATATTATACCTAAATGGTACAGTATTTGTTTTTTTTTTATTAAGCGTAAGCCGATTCTTCTTTGATGAAATTATAATGTCTTTATATAGATCCTTAGATATATTTTGCACTGCGTCAGGACTTTTTTGAACAACTAAAAAGTTTGTATCATCGACGTAGCACATAATATGAACATTGTATTTGCTTTGAATGTATAGAGCGAGATCGTTGGCAAATATAAGATAAATAAATGGCCCCAATATGGAACCTTGTGGCACACCGGCATTTGTTAGACATTTATTGCTCTTTGTTCCAATCACATAGACTACTTGCGTACGTTTTTAATATAGCTTGATAAATAATCTAAGGCAGGGAAAATTTACTAATGTAGTGTCAACACTTTTTCTTCTTAAGAAACCATGTTGAACTGATAATAACAGGTTATTTTTTTAAATGAGACCACTCAACTGTACTGTCTATAACCTTCGACATACTTGAAATTATACTAATCGTTCGATAATTGTTATAGGAGTTTAGATCTCCTTTTTTAAATAGTGGAATGACTTTGTTAATTTTTAAGCTGTCTGAGAAAATTCCATTTACAAAGCATAAGTTAATTATATGGGTTAACGGTAGAATGAAATTATTTTTACATTTCTTTAATAAATTATTGAACAAAAATCTGAGGCCTTGAATTCTGCATATGCACCAAATCCCGAGTTTCTGTACTCTTACCCGCTTGCTTTACTTATTTTTCCCTATTTACCCCTATATAACCTCTAACCCTTCAACAGAATAATTTCAAAATATAATCTATTTCCAGATGTCGTTATAATATGTATGTGGACCACATTTCAAGTAAATGTCTCAATTTTAATTTATCAACCCCTTTAATAATGGAGTGAGTGTAGAATATTATTATAAAAAAATTGAGGCTTTTGCTTCTAGTATATATATCGAACCTCAAGTTTCTATACTCTTACTCTTTTAAAAAGTTACAGACCGACCGACAGGCCGACAGACAGACCGACCGATAGACAGCCAGAAAATATTTTTTTCGCTCAAATTTAAAATCGCTTCGTGGCACTCTAAACCTATTTCGACCAAAAAAATGTTTCACAATTTTTTAAAGGTTAGGTACTATACTTCCAATCCATTACGTGGATGTGGAAGTAGTAAAAGAAACTACTAGAAAAACTCCCGTACTCTGTTATTATAGGATTTGCATTTATAATGAGTAATTACTGTCTTTTATTTCGAAATAGAGTTTAAGTTTAGGTTATATTTATGATAGCAGCAGTATAATTACTACGTTACTGTAGCGTAGTTTGGTGGTAATTTCTTCTATATTTAAACATAATCGAGAAATAAGTATAAATAAATGGTTTGGCACCTTCCCCTTGTTGAAAAGAACAAAAATTCACAGATTTCGCAATTCTTGCAACCATCGGGACAGTGGAAATGATAACACAATACATAAAACATAAACAGCTACGTCCCACTCTCGATTGCACCGCTGTATTTCGACCTTAAATGAAAACTGGTAACTTGACCCCCCCTGTGATATATGCAACCCATATTACATTTGCATATATCAGGCGTTGCATATACGATAGTCTTACTCGACCGCGACACCGCTGTCTTTTGACCTTGAACGAAAATTGGTAACTCGACCCCCATATACGAATATAAACATTGCCAATCTTAAAACTCGCAGACCTACATTGTTTACATATTAGTACTTTTCGTCGTTGGCTATAGCGAAAGATACGAGCGGGCGCGACCTAACCGTATACACAGCGAGATACCAACGCAACGCAAAGTCGCAAACGAACACATTTGGTAGAGAATCGGAAGAATTAGAGTCGGTGTGTATAGCACGACCCAAGTAAAGTCGGTGCCACACGATGCGATGCACCAAATTCCATCCAACGTTGGACACCTGATAGTCTGTCGCGTCGTGTAACCGTTCTTCAAACAAAAAGGGACACCATCATGTGTCGAATGTGGGATGCCATTCGACGTATCGTCTGGCACTGGCTTAAACCCAACGATTTCCAAGCTTGACGTTGGCGTTCGTTTGCGTTCACTACTCGAGCAGTATGTCAAAAAATGGTTCAATTTGGTCTGGACACGATTTGTTGCTTGTTTCTTATGTTAAACAGTTTATAAATGAAATTAAAGAATGCAGTATTATAAATCCCGCACTTGCCAACAATAAATCGCCATCTTTCGACATTTTGAACTATCTAGCACCGAATTTTTCCCGACGCTGTCGAACTCAAATCAAAATTTTTCAATTTTTGATGTAGACAAATGCTCTTGCAACTCCACAGGCTCAGGCCACATGCGCCGTCGGTTGTGTTGGCTTGCATTGCAACTTGGTCTGTACATGGCTTAAGTATCAACATAGTACGCATAAATATATCAAATCTATAGTCAGAAACAACTGATGGTACAGAACATTCAATTCGCACTTTTCTTACTTAATAATCGTAGACACCTTAAACTTCTAAAATCCTCTTATTGTCTGTGACATCACAGAATAGCAACAGACTAGCTGGCCAGCTGCAGCCTGTACTTACTGTTACTAACAATCCAGCAGCAGAATTACAGCATAAGCGTGTTTGTGAAGAATTTAAGTCTTTAAAACAATTTTTACGGATTTTTATTAATAATAAGTGACAGTGAAGACAAGAAGAATTATAAATATTGTATATTGTGTCAGAGCACTACCTATTAAAACATTTATTACAATTTGTACCAGTTATTTAAAATATCGAAATGGCAATAATATAATGAGAGAATGGGTATCTATATGTTTTATTTTTTATTATTATCTCGCCCTATATTTTTAATTTAAGCGTAATGTATGTTTAAATTGATATCATTACTTTTTTTAGATGTTTTTCCATTATCGCTTATTTTTTTAAAGAAAAGCAGGAACTAGACGCTATTTTGTAGCATTGAGTTGTTTAAAATGCAATACAAATAACATAAGCAAACAAACACATACACACGTACGCATGCACGCACGTACGCACGTTCGCCCTGAATTCGAGTGGGTCATCAGAAAAGAACCAAAATATAGGGGATGCTAACTAAAAAATAAACAATTAATTTCATATGTAAGACATGAGATGAGTTGAGAAATTTTCAAATTTTTGAGTTTAGAGATCAACTGCGATATGCTGGTTCTCTTTGTGTAGTTATGTTGAATATAACTAACTACTTTATTGGTACACTAATCACTGCTACCAAAGCGATGAGTCTCCGAATTTTTCGAAATTTTCTGCAGTAAAAAATTTATTTGACATTCGCAGTTCTGCCCTCAGATACGAATACAACGGATCGGAATACGAGTTATACGCACACTCACTTCTACTATGAAGAATTTTAACAAAACCGCATTTTAATCGATTTTTGACCATTAAAATTTTACTCTTGACCGCTGCAAATGCATTTTTTACAAGAAAATGTGGAATAAAGTGACAACGCCACGGCGTTAGCCCAAAAATGATATATGCCGGATAGAGAATTAAGAGTCAAATATAAATATATGAAAACATGTTTGGTGTTTCATTTAAAATAATTAACTATTAACTTGTGAACGTTCTGTGAAATACCCTGTTTTAGAAATAATTTTATAATATGCCACTTTTGATCTTCCATAATACTTCAAACGATTGAGGAGACATTGTCCGTCCACGCACTAGTGACTCACCCTGTATATTTACTCCTGTAATTTTTCACATTTTATTAACACAGCCTTAGAAAAAAATAAGATTCTTTACACTTATTAAAATGTGAATTTCAAATTAACATATTTTTTAACCAATACATATGATAACACTGTAAATATTTAAAATTCATTGTTCCGTTTCTGAATTGGTCGAGTTAAACGAAAAATGTATTCCTTTCTTATTTTATTTTTAAATATTCAGCCAACCAACACCAAGAGAAATGGTCCGCGAAAATGGACTATTATGAAATTCAATACGGTTCTATTCTAATAGAAGACAACGCGGTTTAAAAAAATCAAGTAGGTGCGTTAAAGATTGTGATCCACAGTGTTTCCATACTTACTGATAGAAAGAGCAGTTTTCTAGCAAAAAATCTTAATAAAAGTTCATATCATTGTAAAATTGTACCATGTTTTAGAGTAGAATCTTCCCCTTTCAGAAATCTACAATGAACGCTGATTCTTTGCAGAATTAACCAATCAAAAATTACTTACAAACTGGCTCCTTTAGCAAATAATCTACAAATTAATATCAAAGACTTGTTATACCTTAACATAATATACAGGGTGTAATCAGTTTCATGCCATTAAAAAAAACTGGTAATGGGGACCGACTACACAAACAAAAAACCTTTATGACTTTTTCCTCTAGGGGCACTTTGAAAAACACCGATCTAGGTTAACATATTTAATATTATGGTAGACAACTATTGAGAACCACTGCTTTTCTTGGTCGATGGACTTGTACTTCCCAATTATACAACTTTGAAATTGTCATAAAAAAGTGCTCGCCGGCACACGCGTTGTCAAGGACAATCGACCGCCTTTGATAGACCGCCTCAACAGAACTGAGGCAAGTATAAAGAGGTAAATAATTCGTTCTCTCTTCGTGCACAATTGCAAGCAAATAATGGCCATAGAGGTTCAAACAGAGCATTTCTTTACATGTGTGTTTTTTAATTAGGAACAAAATATTGGATTGTCTATAATTTAGAAAATTTAAATGTGGTTTATTAACATTTGTAACATAAATGAGTGTCCTGGGTTAAAAGCTTACTACCTACCTAAATGATTCAAAATCTCTGAATCTGTATCAATACACAGTTCGGTACGTCGAATTAAGTACATACGCACTTCGTTCAACACTAAACACTAAACTATCAACTAACGTTGTCAATAAAGAAAAATAAAATAAAAACTTGGTACAAAAGCCAAAAAGGAATACAAAGAGAACGAACAAGTAAGTTGTGTCTGTACGTAATCAAGAATTTGACAACATGAACGGTAAGTCAAAAATAACAAAAACAACTAACGGCGGGTTGGACGTGTGTACATAACCAAACATCGACAGTAACTAAAATATTCCACAAGGGTGAGTTAGAGTATAGTTTTCTTCAGATCAGATCTAGATCTAAACGTACCTCAATATTCCAGCAGTTCTCAAAAAATTTTATTGAAAATTTGAGAAATTTTTGTTTATTTTTTTTCTCCAAAACTATATGAGCTTTAGACCCTTGTTATATAAGGTTCTTTTGTTTGTCTTGTCGTTCCCTACCACCAGTTTTTTTTAATGACATGAAACTAATTACACCCTGTATTTCAAAAACCTTCAAAAATAGCCAGTAATATAAAGTATACCTACCTAACAAAACTAATAGTCTCATCTAGCAGATATGTAAATAACAAGTAAATTGGAGATATATTATGCACCCTATCTAGAGCGGGAAGATGTCTGATTAAGTTAAAAACTTTAGAATTAGAATGAGACATGTACATGGAAAATGATTTAAAACGGAAAATAATTATTCTCGAAATTCACAATTTATAATTGTATGTATTGTATTCGCATATTCCTTTATAAGTTATGTTTGCTGAGCAGAAAGACGAGAACTTGACGAATAGATTCTAAGTCTACCTCCCTTATTTCTAACTAAATAAATGAGTTTGGCTTTGATGAATAAGGCGCAAGGAAAGTGCTTTGTTTCAAAGATTAATTTAGTAATGTATCCATTCGTCTTTGTTTTCATCAACTCCTTTCAAAGTACAAGCAAAAGCTTGATTTGGTCTTGGGGATCCAATTTAACACCTTATTCATCGCTTTTGAACACTTCAGTTACCTTTTTTCACGGAAAATTTATCAACGTCTCGTGTATTTTACTTTAAACTGAGTGGATTTAGGTAGATACATTCAACATCAAAAATTATCTTCTGTTAGGAATATCGAAATAGCATATTTTATAATTATTATGCCATTATTAATGCAAAATTTACATATTTTATTTATTTAATGGAATAGGTAGGGCTTATGAAATCAGAAACACACTAATATATTTGTCGTTATAAAAAGTTGTAACTCAAGTCAATTTATTTTCAAATAGTAGGAAACAGGAAACATTGTTTACCGATGAGGCTACATTTACCACTAATTTAGCGGTAAATTCTCAAAACTGTAGATACTGGGCCACAGAAAATCCTCATTGGGTTATTAATTATGAAAACCAATATTCAGAGAAAGTAAACGTATGGTGTGGAATTTTAGGAGACCGAATAATTGTGCCGTTTTTCTTTAATAACTCGTTAAATGGTGAGCGGTTAGTTAGCTTCTTCGGTGAGGAATTATGGGATACAACTGAAAATCTTCCTCTTAATGTGCAATAGGAGATGTTTTTTCAGCTAGATGATGCGTCAATACATTATTCCATAAATGTTCCTCAGTGGTTGAACGAACATTTTCCAATGCGCTGGATAGGAAAAAGTAGTCCTTTTGAACTCTGGGCTCCTAGGTCACCCGATATTACACTATTAGATTTTTATATCCTGGGGAATAGTGAAGAATGCAGTTTACAAAACAAGGCCCAGAAATAGACGAGCCTGTCGCGAAATCAGCATTCCAGAGCTGAGAAGAGTAGCCAAACATAATCGTAGGAAAATTGAGAAATGTATTCAAATTGAAAGAGTATTAGTTGAGAAAGGCTACACCCGATAATTAATTGAAATTTTCAGTTAAATAAATGTAATGAGTAAAAAACTGATCGTTACTTTAAACTGCTGTTTTTTTTTACTTATTTCAGTTACCAGAAGTTAATTGTTTTATTTATTTTCTTCTAAAATGTATTTTATGTCAAATCGACACTTGTTCAATAAATTGTTTTGCAATTCCATGGCATCCTATTAAATTGAAAACCAAAATTGTAACCGTGTGTGAACTTTGCGGGAAAATATTGAAAAAAGTAAAAATTCGAATTTCATAATGATTTGGTATTTGGGCTCAAAATTAGATTCTGAACAACTTTTTCTAATAAGTTTTTTCGATATCTTCCACGCGAAGGAAAATATCGGGAATGGGCCCCATTTGGGGGGCTGCCGTTGTCTCAGTTTGTTACTTAAATTAAAGTTGGTAGTTTCGAAATGCATATCTTATATAGGACTACAATTGTACCAAAACTCAAATTTGGATTTCAAAAAATTACGAAAATATCCGGGTGTCTTAATTTTAAATGAGACACACTGTAGATATTCGCAGTCGGTAGTGCCCAATTGAAACTTTAATTCATCTCGCACAGTCGCAGTCGCCTTTAAACTACCTCAATAACTAAAAATTAATAATCATTCGAGTCTGCCAGATATTGTATCCCCCAGATATATTGCAGTTTCCACATCTTATTGCATTGTGTGCCTAGTCCCAAACGTTCGTAACATTTTATTCCGAAATTAGAATAAAATATACAGGGTGTTGCATCATGAGAGGGACATAGCTTAATAGGAGGTAGAGAACATCAGTGGTAACCGGAACCTCCCATAGAAATGTCTCATTGGGCCTTCACTACGAAATTACAGGGTGTTAAATAATTTTTTGCCAAACCTGTTTTTTGTCATAACTTTGACAGGAAATGAAATAACGGATTCATATTTGGTACGGCTAATGTACAAACGAGCCCCAAGAGGTACATGTATAAAAAAAATATATCCAGGTCCGGACTCACTATAATTTATGTTTCTTCTTTGCATCAATAAAACATCACCCTGTATATATTTTTTTGACATTTCGATACGATATTCGAAAAGAGCAAGAAAAAACAAACAAAATGGCCTATTTCATTTTTTTGTTACACCTTCGTGGTTATTTAAATACGTTGTTAAATGTGCAAGAAAATGGATTACAGAACCCTATTAAATGAGAGGCACGTGAAATAAATAGTTTTATAACTAAAATTTGCAAAAATTCTATTGAGCCTAGGTGGTCTGGGTGAATCCTAATTCCGGCACGTTTTAAAGGTCCATTTTGGTAAAAAACTGTGGTCCTAATAAGTAATCGGGTATGAAATAACAAAATTTTTAATCAATCACAGTTCAAAGAATAAAAGTGACAGATAATTTAAACCATTTAGGCCTAAGCAACCAGTTACTTTGATCAAGAAAATCATCAACATTTTATACTTAATAAAAATTGGAAGAGAACAAACTAAAATCTAAATAAATAAAATATTTTCCATTCAATTAACAATAAATAACAAAACAATAACTAAATGTGTTTAAAAATAAAACGTAATTGACACTAAAGTAAATTTTCAAAATGTCCTCCCCCAAATTCTGTGCATTTTCTTGCGCGTTTAGAAAGGTCACCAATTGCTCGACGTATCATTTCTGGATTATTCCGTATTTCGTCGCAGGTTGTAACGATGCGCTGGATTAAATGTTGTCTACTTTCAATTTCAATGGTATAAACCTCGTTTTTTAAGTGGCCCCATAAAAAGTAATCACAAGGGTTACAATCAGGAGATCTTGGTGGCCATTCATGTGGACCCCCGCGTCCAATCCATCTATTAGGATACACATTGTTTAAGTGTTCTCTTACTTGAAGGTTATAATGTGGTGGGGCCCCATCATGCTGAAACAACATGCCTCTTATACCGATATTTTCTAACATATTCGGTAAAATGTTTTGAAGAAAATCAAAGTAAATTTCACCATTCAATCTTTCTTCAAAAAAATGTGGCCCTATCAAATGTCTATTCACAAGTCCGACCCAAACATTTACAGAAAACCTGTGTTGCGAACGGCGTTGGCGTACCGCATGTGGGTTTTCCTGTGCCCATTTATGATTATTTCGTGAATTGTTTACTCCATCCCTTGTAAATTGTGCCTCATCCGTAAATAAGGTTCTGTAAATGACTGGGCGATGATTAGACAACCAACGACAAAATGCCAGGCGGGGGATATCGTCGCCTTGTTGAAGACGCTGTACCTGCTGGATATGATATGGATGGTAACGTTCTCTTTTTAGGGTTCTCCATACTCGCCAATGAGGAATACCAGTTGCCAAACTGATTCGTCTAGTGCTCATATTTGGGTTTTCTTGAACTACGTTTATAATATTGTTTTGTTCCTGCACACCTTGTTGTAAAACACGCTCCACAACTGCAGAAGTAGGAAACTTTCCGTGTTGTCTTGCATACTGGAACACCGTACGAAAGGTTTTATGATTAGGGCATCGACGACCAGGAAAACGCAGCCGATATTCTCTTTCCGCCGACCTACCATTTCCATTACAGAAACCATAGATGAATATTATGTCAGCATATTCCCCGTTTGTAAATTTTACTGGCATAGTTAAAATATTTTCACAAGTTTTCACTAACTAAATGCGGATTATTGACACATTAAATTACTAACAAACAATTATTCAACTGTTTAGGAGATTTCTTTTTATTATCTGTCACTTTGAACAAGCCTACTGTGATTGATTAAAAATTTTGTTATTTCATACCCGATTACTTATTAGGACCACAGTTTTTTACCAAAATGGACCTTTAAAACGTGCCGGAATTAGGATTCACCCAGACCACCTAGGCTCAATAGAATTTTTGCAAATTTTAGTTATAAAACTATTTATTTCACGTGCCTCTCATTTAATAGGGTTCTGTAATCCATTTTCTTGCACATTTAACAACGTATTTAAATAACCACGAAGGTGTAACAAAAAAATGAAATAGGCCATTTTGTTTGTTTTTTCTTGCTCTTTTCGAATATCGTATCGAAATTTCAAAAAAATATATACAGGGTGATGTTTTATTGATGCAAAGAAGAAACATAAATTATAGTGAGTCCGGACCTGGATATATTTTTTTATACATGTACCTCTTGGGGCTCGTTTGTACATTAGCCGTACCAAATATGAATCCGTTATTTCATTTCCTGTCAAAGTTATGACAAAAAACAGGTTTGGCCAAAAATTATTTAACACCCTGTAATTTCGTAGTGAAGGCCCAATGAGACATTTCTATGGGAGGTTCCGGTTACCACTGATGTTCTCTACCTCCTATTAAGCTATGTCCCTCTCATGATGCAACACCCTGTATAGTTTATACAATCATGACGGTTTATACGTTTCTGACGATCATCCTTTATGATAGATATGACCCGATGTCAATAGAGAATTCCTTCATGCTATTTTTTATGTTCCAAAATTGAAGTAAAAATTTTAAGTCTAGCAGAAGTTATCTTGTTTAATAAATGTCAGCAATGCTCAACTACAAATTTCATTTGTTTCATAAGAATGTTATTAAGCACACTTAAATAACGTTTTGATATTACTTTGATATATTTTTATCCATGGAATATTATTTCAAACCAATAGTAATACCCTGTTTATTATACCATTGATATCTTGCACATACATGTATTTTTGTGTGCTTAATGAGAGACCTAATATTTTGCTCTAAATTTATAATAACCACAGTATATATAAATAATGAAGATTTACAAGCCTTTTACAATCGCCCTGTACTAGGAATATTGCTTAATTTAAATCGACAGTATTCCATCATGCTGTTTTACATATGTGCTAAATTTGAAACAATAAATTTTAGTCTAACAGAAGTTATCGTGTTTGCAAGTGGCGGTCTACCACAAATACTGATACACACACAAAACTCACAGAGTTTCCGTCGTAAGGGGCTGGTCTCTCGGTGTTGTCTTTCAGATAAAAAATGTACTATCATAATATCAAAAGGATGTCATTTGTTGACATTTGTAGTGTACTTGCATGAGAAGTAGATCATCAGAATACATATACATAAGTAATTTTTGTTGTTTTTGTATGAAAGGAGTCTGTACAATACCTAAGCATACATACATATACACAGACAGACTGATCGCCAGATTGACGGTCCGACAGACTAACCGACCGAGCGACCATGCAACCATCCGACTGACCGCCTCAACTATCATTCCAGTGACAGTCCAACCGACCGGATGCAGACTGTAGTATCTTTTATTTTGTAAATAATGGGGTGGGGCAGGCTGATGCAAGGAAATATTTTGTCGTACACGCACTAAATCACAATTTTATTTGGTTAACCCTTTAATAATGTTCTGTGTCATAAAAAAAATGAGACCTTGGTTTCTAACACATACTTACACTAAATACCAAGTTTCTAGACTCTTGCTTTGTTTATTTACCACCTACTTACCCCCCCAACCTATCAACGTAATAAGCTCATAATATAATTTAATTAAAAATCTCGAGATAATATATACGTGTACCAAATTTCAAGCCAATGTCTCAATTTAATTTTGTTAACACCTTTAATAATAGCGTGGGGGGTGGTAAGTGTAATAAAAAAATTTGATACCTTTGCGTCTAGTCTATACACCAAATCCCAAATCTTTGGACTCTTACTGGCTTGCTTTACTTATTTTCCCCTATTTATCCTTATTTATCCCCCCAACCCTTCACAAGAATAAGCTCAATATATATGTCCAGATCGCGTTATAATACATACGTGTACCAAATTTCGAGACAATCTTAAATCGTTCCAGAGGAAACGTGCGTATAAATAAGCTACATACAGACAGACCGACCGACCGACCACCAGAAAATTTGACTTTCTCTCAAATTTAAGATCTCCGCGTTTCATAACATTCTAAACCTATTTCAACAAATAAAAAATCTTTTTA